>CM055127.1:178387069-179587069 GCA_029206835.1 Rana muscosa
AGCGCGCTCTCTCTCTCCTTTCCCCCCTCCCCCACCTCTTCCACTGCCAGTGCTCCAGTCGGACAGTCCAGACCATATGGTATGCACAGGCTTTTTTTTTTTGCAGGTGATCGAGGAGCTGTAGCTGGGGCGGAGTTTCAGGGCTCCTCCGTGCTACATTGTAAAGGCGGGGGGGACGGAAGCTGCCTCCTGCATCAACACAGGCAGCTGTACATTGCCGCGCTGGGAGCCGAAGGATGCGAGGGCTGCACAGCGCTAGTGTGTAATGACGGGTTGGAGCAGAAAGCCCTGAGAAGGCCACTTCACTGCGCCCCCCCACCCCCAATAAATTGTACCGCCCAGGGCATCCGCCCCCCCCCCCCCTTGTACCGGATCTGCCTGTACTACTTTGGTCCGACTTTGATCCTACTTCAGCCCATTGAATATCATTGAAGTTGGATCAAAATAGGATCCTTGTCCTAACCATCCGACTTTTGACATCCAACATGGTGGTTACAGCAGCAGTAATAGGAATTTATCTCACCCTGGGATTGTTTTGATTGGTCAAAGGACAAGTCAGACTAGCACAAAGTCGGATCAAAGTAGTATCCGGTTCATGAAAGTCGGATGGATGTCAGACCAATGTAGGAGCAAAGTAGCATGAAAGTTGTATGACTGTCGTGTCGTACCAGTGTAAACCCAGCCTAAGGCCGGGTTCACACTGAGGCGACAAGCGCTCCGACATTGGGAGCTCGTGTCACATGACGTGTGAAAATCAATGTTTCCCTATGGGAGCCGTCTTAACTGGTCCGACACATGTCGGTCCGACTTTGAAAATGCTCCCTGTACTACTTTGGTCCAACTTTGATCCTACTTCAGCCCATTGAATATCATTGAAGTCGGACCGCAGTCTTGCATGATCCGACTTTGGAATGCGACTTGTACTCTGCTGATCTTGAGCTCCAAGCCAAATTTTAAATAAAAAAACCGGCATGGGTTCCCCCTCCAAGAGCATACCAGGCCCTTGGGTCTGGTATGGATTTTAAGCGTAACCCCCTAAGCCGAAAAAACGGCGTGGGGGTCCCCCCAAAATCCAAAACGAACCCTTATCCGAGCACGCAACCTGGCAGGCCGCAGGAAAAGGGGGGGGGGACGAGAGAGCACCCCCCTCCCTCCTGAACCGTACCAGGCCGCATTCCCTCAAAATGGGGGGGTTTGGTGTTTTTGGGCAGGGGGGCGACCTGCGGCCCCCCCCACCCCAAAGCACCCTGCCCCCATGTTGATGAGGACAGGGGCCTCTTCCCGACAACCCTGGCCGTTGGTTGTCGGTCTGCAGGCGGGGGGCTTTTTCGGAATCCGGGAGCCCCCCTTTAATAAGGGGGGGCCCCCCAGATCCCGGCCCCCACTCTATGTGAATGAGTATGGGGTACATCGTACCCCTACCCATTCACCTGGTGGAAAAAAATGTCAATAAAAAAACACTACACAGGTTTTTAAAGTAATTTTATTACACTCCGGTGGTCTCTTCCGACTTTGGGGGTCTCCGGTGTCGTCTCCGCGCTCTCCGGTTCTTTCTTCCTTCTGCCGGGCCTCCGCTATCTTCTTCCAGCTCTTGCTAGCGGGGCCCGGTCTTCTCCGTCGCCTTCTTCCCTCTTCTCCTCTTCGATGTTGACACGTCGCTTCCTCCCGCTGTAATGCTGGCTGTGCGGTGCGCTACGATTTTATATAGGCCTCTCATGACGTCAGTCACGTGCTCCGGGTGGCCACATGCTCCCATGACGTCAGTCACATGCTCCGGGGCCACCCGGAGCTTGTGACTGTGACATCATGAGAGGCCTATATAAATCGGAGCGCACCGCACAGCCAGCATTACAGCGGGAGGAAGCGACGTGTCAACATCGAAGAGGGAAGAAGGCGACGGAGAAGACCGGGCCCCGCTAGCAAGAGCTGGAAGAAGATAGCGGAGGCCCGGCAGAAGGAATCAAGAACCGGAGACCCCCGGAGTCGGAAGAAAACCCCCGGAGCTGTGCAATAAATTACTTTAAAAACCTGTGTGTTTTTTTATTGACTTTTTTTTATTTGTACACCAGGTGAATGGGTAGGGGTACAATGTACCCCATACTCATTCACATAGGGTGGGGGGCCGGGATCTGGGGGGCCCCCTTATTAAAGGCGGGCTCCCGGATTCCGATAAGCCCCCGCCGGCAGACCCCGACAACCAACGGCCAGGGTTGTCGGGAAGAGGCCCTGTCCTCATCAACATGGGGCAGGGTGCTTTGGGGTGGGGGGGGGCCGCAGGTCGCCCCCCCTGCCCCAAAGCACCAAACCCCCCATGTTGAGGGCATGCGGCCTGGTACGGTTTAGGAGGGAGGGGGCCACTCTCTCGACCCCCCCCCCTCTTTTCCTGCGGCCTGCCAGGTTGCGTGCTTGGATAAGGGTCTGGTTTGGATTTGGGGGAACCCCCCACGCCGTTTTTTTCGGCTTAGGGGGTTCCCCTTAAAATCCATACCAGACCGAAGGGCCTGGAATGCTCCTGGAGGGGGGGGGGGTAACCCATGCCGGATTTTATTTAAAATTTGGTGTGGAGTTCCCCCTCAAGATTCATACCAAACACAGTGCCTGGTATTGGCGGGGATCCAAGTCGGATCCCCGTTCATTGAAAGTCGGACATATGTCGGCTAAATGTCGCAGGGCAAAGTCGGATCCAAAGTAGGATGGCTGTCGTGTCGCACAAGTGTGAACCCAGCCTAAGGCTGGGTTCACACTGATACTACACGACAGTCATACGTCTTTCATCCTACTTTGCTCTGCGACATCAGTCCTACATTGATCCTACATTGATCCTACATTTGTCTGACATCCATCCTACTTGAATGAACAGGATACTACTTTGATCCAACTTTGTGATAGTCTGACTTGTCCTTTGACCAATCAAAACAATCCCAGAGTGAGATAAATTCCTTTTACTGCTGCTGTAATCGCCATGTTGGATGTCAAAAGTCGGATGGTTAGGACAAGGATCCTACTTTTGATCCGACTTCAATGATATTCAATGGGCTGAAATAGGATCAAAGTCAGACCAAAGTAGTACAGGAAGCATTTTCAAAGCCGGACCCACTTGTGTCGGACCAGTTAAGACGGCTCTCATAGGGAAACATTGATTTTCACACGTCATGCGACATGAGCTCCCAATGTCGGAGCGTTTGTCGGACCAGTGTGAACCCAGCCTGAATGAGAATCATGGATTCGGTCAGATTTGAAGGGTAGGTGTAAAATTTCAGCATAACCTCATTTAGTAAGAGTATCTTTAAACCTCTTAATCACCCAATCTGTATGTGATACTACCTTAGAAGGCAATTGGACACGTCAGGAACTTTGTTTTTTTTTTTTTTCCTCTAAGAACAGATTTGTGAAGTATCATAAATTTAAAGAGGTATGATTTCCGGATAACGTGACTCTTGACAGACCTATATTCCGTCAAATCAAAATTAAGCAAATCTGCAATCTTTTGGTTTTCATAAATTTTCTTGGTAAAACCATGCTTTAGGGCCATTTTTTTTTTATTTATTTTTTTCTTGTGACCGAAAAACACATTTTGTTCAACAGGTGGTCTGCATGAGAACTGATGGTGGGTCATGGATTTTCAGATCATCGGAGAATATTTCCAGTTTGTGATAAGCTCAGTTAGATCTGTAAACCCACCAGGTCATTGGGCTGCTGTTATTGGCTCCCTTGCGAAAAGATTACACATCATCACTTAGACCAAAAAGTTGGCTTTAAATTTATTTGGCTTTTATTTTTATATTATGTGTTTTTCACCTCCTTGCAGAATGTGGAAATCCTCAGGTGTCGAGCCGGATTATGGGCGGGCAGAATGCCAAGGAGGGTCAGTGGCCATGGCAAGTGAGTTTACGCCTCAACGGACAACACTTCTGTGGTGGATCCCTTATCAGTGAATCCTGGGTGGTCTCCGCTGCCCACTGTATTAAGAGGTTGGTGATATTACCCCAGCTAAAGGATTTTTTTTTATGTAAAAGTGTCCTGCTGAGCTGAATTTTGGCCCCGGCTGTCACTGGGACATTTGTGGCCCCCAGCTGTCACACTGATATTTTTCTGGAGTGCTAACCTGTCTGTCTGCCCTTATATTTGATGCTGTATACGGTCTTGAGATAAGGTCTTGTGATAAGGACAGAGTGGTTGGAAGAGATCTTCAACTCCGATTCATGAATTGTGTTGTTCTCTGCTAATGGGAACCTGTATCCATCTATTTTAGGTGGATACAGAAAAGAGAATTCACTTGGATGTGTTAAGGGTTTTCCGCATCAATATTCCCTTTTTAACAGTGAAAAAAAAAAGTTTGCCGGTTCACCTCATTTGTTCGACATGAGCCTAGCATCTATAGAAATATTTTTACGGCTTCTATATATGACAGCTTCCTGCTGTTCAATGGTTCCTAAGGAAGCAGAACTCCCTGCATCCCTAGCAACCGCTGATGTCACCTGCACATTGGCTTGCATGACCGAGAATTTCCGGCCACATAAGCAAAGTAGAGAAGATGGCAAGGCACCTGCCTTCCCATGTGGCTTGGTATGGTTCAGGAGCACCACCCAGGCTGCATGCTTGAAATAGGTCTGGTATGAATTTGTAGGGGGAACTCCCTTTTTTTTTTTTTTTTTTGTGTGAGGGTCCCCCTGAAAATCCATACTAGGCTCAAAGGGTCTGGTATGCATTTTGAGGGGGGGGGGGAACGATGACTCAGTGCCATTTGTTTCTCATTCTTGCTGTAGGATGTGCTACAAAAAAAGTGACGTTGAGAAAGAAGAAAATGATGCTGCTGAAATTGTCCGCAAATGCCGTGTCATGGCTTCTTTTAAGAAGAAAATCGAAGACCGATCTCTCCGAGGGTCCCCCAAAATATATACTAGACTAAGTATGGGATTGCATTTAGCCCACACCCCAATATTAAACTCAAAATAAGGAACATTCTAAAACCTTACCGCCTAATAAATAACGAAAAAACACACGAAAAACGTATATTTGGCATAAAATGATGGCCGTGGCAGTTTATTGGTATAAAATAGTAAATATTATAAATTTTTATTAAATCAAAATTCAATAAATCAGAAATCCAATAAATATGTAAACTCGGTTATTGGAACTCGAGCCAAAATAATTAAATTAACATTAAACATCCCCCCCAGAAATCCAGGGTGACTTAAACCACATAAGTGCCAATGACAGGGAGGGTAGGGTGGGTAGCTCTTTTGCCTAAGGCTTGACCAGCTGTGAGGGAACCTCCATATAGCCCCCCTTTTTATATAGGGGTACCAAGACCTTCCGGAAGCTTCCACAGCTTCCAATTGGTTAATTAACCCTTCATCCCGAATCCTTAGAGACAGTAACTTATAAATTGTATTACCCATTTAGCTCACAATATCATAAAAATTTGGGCGGGAAGTAGGCTGGGCTGCAGCAAGCCCATGAAGGCGGGCCCAAATGCTTGTTCCCTCCTTTTACATTCTGGGGGACCTTTTTGGAGGGGTCTGCAATTTATTTATTTTTTCCTTTTTAAATGGTAGCCAGAAGGGAAATGTTGTTTTTAGCCAATTTTAAACCGTTTTCCCAAACTTGCTACACCCTGCCAAATGAATTTTAAAAAATATATAGTCTATATTCTCCAGAGCAGTGCCCCCTCCCCCATGCAATTTTATGACAACTCTATGGTTATAAGCCCAGAAAATTGGCACTTTGATTTGACAGATTAGGATTCCATTGATTTTAACAGAGTTTTTAGGTTCTGCATCCAAACTTCTTTGAAGATTACCAAAGCCAGGGCAGTTCAGCTCACCCTAATCATTACCCATACGTTCTATTACCCTTGATCTTGGCAAGCATGTAAATGGGCTAAACACAAACCAAGGTGTTTGTGAATGAACAGACACCATGCTATTTTATGAAACTCTTTGGCTATTAGCCCAGAAAATGGTCACTTTTTTGGTTTTGACAGATTCAGCTTCCATTGACTTCAACAGAGTTTGTGGTTCACATCTGAATTTCTTTGAAGATCAACAAACCCTGCTTTAACCAAACCCAGGGCAGTTCAGCTCATCCCTAATCACTACGCAGAAGTCATTTTACCTTTTAAACTTGGCAAGCATGTAATTGGGCTAAGCTCAAACCAAGGCAAAGTGTTTGTGGAAGGTGGGTTAAGGTGTTTTGTAGGCTAGATTTCGGGGTTGCCAAAGGAGGATAGTTGTGTAGCACACGGACCTTTTTCCTGCCTGGCTCACTTACAAGTTAAGGCACACCGTGCTATATGCCCGTACCCTCCTGTTTGAAGAGGTTAAGCGGTGTTCACAAATTTTGGGTCCTGCAGCGAGTTACCTCCTTCCACTGGTTCTCATCCCCAGTATATGGGGACAAGTCTATATTTCTCCCCCCAAGAAGGCCAATGTCCAGAAACACTTTAACTTCAACAGAGAGTTTATTTTTCCTTTGTTCCAGTAAACGGGAAATTGAAGAGAGATAGAAGTTAGCATAGTCAGAAGGCAGATTCGGACACACACACCTTAGTCACTCGTCGCCACTTGATCCCAAGTGGATTTAGCTCACCCAGATAGTCCCTATGAGAGCGGCCCTAGCAGCCGGTGTGGAGCTCGAACAGTTCTGTCACCCTATCCCCTCCAGGGACGGGTTTAGGAAATCCTTTAACCTCTGTAGAATTTGGAGAACAGAACAATGCCAATGGGCACTCTACAGGGCTAGCTTTGCGGAGTGAAGAATCCTTCCCTCTGACAGGTCACCAGGCCTTTCCCGAGACAGCGACCTTCCATCACTCATCTCCTCTGTGGGACCGATCCTCCCCTGGCTTCCCTTCCGTTAGAGCGGGTATCCTCACCTGGGCACCCTGGGACTCTTCTTTCGGGGGTAGGCCCTAGATAAAGGTGATGGGCCTACTAGTAGAGTTACAGCCCCAGGCTAAAGATGCCTGGGCCTGATCACACCCACACACACCCCTGGCCATGAGGGCCACCGAAGGTGGGGTACGTGTGTCACTCCTGGACCAAGGGGTCCTCTCCTCCTCCTAACATGGCGTCTACCACGTTTCTACCCTCTCCCAGCATGCACAGCGGGTAGACCACGCCCACTGCACGGCCGCCGAGAGAGAACACCCGATACCGCCACTGTGTCACATATGGTTCGACCCTGGGTCCGGGCAAAAGCGCCACCTGCAGGCCAAAGGGGAACCACACACCAGATAACACCACAGCAGAGCAGAGTCCGGTATAACAAATCAGAGAACCTGAGCCAACTATGGCTCATACTACCCCTAAATTTAGTACATAGCGACCCCCATATTGAGGTACCCGCTACAGTTGATTTCTTTTGTAGTGCTACCCCTGAGGGCGTCATAGCTGGTAGGGTGATATGGGATACTCCAAACTTACTGTAAGTCTGTAACGTATGTGATGGTGGAGTCTGACATGTAGAGGTAGGCTTCTCTTGCACCTCTGGCTCAAGTGCCACAACTGAGACCTTAATGAACATGCAGCAAACTCCAGCAGTCTGTCTGGGGGGCAGAAGCCCCTCAGGCTGGGAGCCACTCCAGTAGGACAAAAACCTTGGCTGCTCCAAGCCTCAGACTATTTGTGCTCTTCAGCCACCCACTGGGCCTGCCTCCCCAGGGATTGGATGAAGCACCATAAATATTCAGGTTATCCATTTGCCTTGCCCAACCTCCTATGTTCCTGAAGCCTCCAGGAAGCAGGGGGAGAGCAATCAAATCTGCAGCCTGTGAGATCCAGAACAGCCAAAAGCAATCAACAACTGCTCCACTGATTACAAAGGAGCCAAACGAACTAAATTTGGCTAACACCCTAGCAACCCAACCTAGGAGAGTGCTACACTTGACTAAACCTGAGAACTTCTAGATAAAGGAGAAGTAAACTTGAACTTTGCAGCGGGTTTGCACAGGTGTCCTTTTTTTTTGGATGGGGGTGGGGTGATCTTAAAGTGATGAAGATGATTCAAGACTCCATTTGGTTGAATTTAACATGGCTTTTCTGAGCACTCGGCTGTGCCCAGGTAAGCCCAGTGGACTTTGAACTCCATTGGGTGCTCGTGTGTATACCAAACTTTTTCCGTTATCCTCTTTGCTTTAGTCTTGCGTGTTCATTATTACTTTATTACATTAACTGCATTTTCTGCTTTTTTTTTTATTTTATTTTTTTTATACTTTTAATTGCAGTACTGTGACGACCTCCACACTCACCATCCACCTGGGCTGTTATCAGCTTTCTAAACCAAATTCCCATGAGATTTCTGTTAAGCCGAAAAGATTCATAAAAAATCCCATTTATACAAACGTGGGCTCTTTGGGGGACATCAGCCTCATAGAGCTGGAGACGCCGGTCAACTACACCGCATTCATCCTACCGGTCTGCCTCCCTACCGCCAATGTGGACTTCCCCATGGGGATGTACTGCTGGGTCACCGGCTGGGGCAGCATAAAGTCTGGAGGTGGGTTTTGCATTTGTTACGTTTACAAAATAATTGTAATATACTCATCTTTTTTATTATCAATGTATTTCCAGATCATAAGATCCATTCTGCTAGCTGGTTATTTTTCAAACTTTGGTACAGACTTCTTCAACCAATGGTACAGCATTAGTTACGATTTTTAAAGACGTTTTTTTGCCGGAATTAATTTCTTTTAAAGTGTACATATAGCCAAAACCTTTTATTGGGTTTTTGATGGAATAGTGAAGTGTCAGTTTAGTCGTGTCTGTCTGTGTACCATTGGGGCCATTTCTGTTCACTTCCTGCCCTGGAGATGTAACAGGACATGAGACAAAATCTCCTAAGCTGAGAGGAATTGCCTTCTGTTGTCCCCAGAACAGGTGTCCCCATTGGAAAATTTCCCTTACCGTTTGTACTTGGGACAACTCTATAAAGATTTGAATCTGCCCTTGCTCCCTTTCTAGAGGACTATGGTCACCAGGACAAATAGAGAGGTAAATCTCCCCAATGGGGACACTACAGCAACGAAAAACGTCACATGTACAAAGGGGTTGCTTTATAGACCCGTGTAATTTTGTTTTGTTCCGAATGAGTTTTTTAACGAATTTCAACAAATTCATTAATTCGTAAACATCCGAATTAACAAAAACACTTTTAACAAACTTTCCGAATATTCGTAAACTCAAATAGTCGAAAATTCTTAAATTCGAAATTTGAAAATCCGAAAACCTGAAAATTCGAAAATCTGAAATAATAACTTAACTATTACTAACTATTAAATTGTAAGTATTGGAATTTCCTTTCAAATTTGGCTGTTACTGAACATAACGAATACAAATTTATCCAAAATAATGAATGCCATATCTAAAATGGAACATAACAAATTATTAATAATATAAACATAAACATTATTAAAAATAATAATAATATTATTATTATTTATTTGTTCTGTTTTTTCATTTGTTTAGATGTGACATTCGTTATTTCGAATAATTTGTAACTTCGGATAAATTTGTATTCGTTACGTTCACTAACAGCCAAATTTGAAAGGAAATTCCAATACCTATAATTTAATAGTTGGTTATTATTAGTTAAGAAAGAAAATCCAAAAATTCGAAAGACTAACTAATAGGGATGAGCTTTGAGTTCGAGACAAACTCATGTTCGACTCGAACATTGCCTGTTCGCACGTTCGCCGAACAATTTGGGGTGTTTGCGGCAAATTCGAAAAGCCACGGAACACCCTGTAAAAGTCTATGGGAGAAATATAAAGTGCTAATTTTAAAGGCTTATATGCAAGTTATTGTCATAAAAAGTGTTTGGGGACCCGGGTCCTGCCCCAGGGGACATGTATCAATGCAAATTTTTTTTTTTTTTTTTTTTTTAAACTGACCTTTTTTTTGGAGCAGGGATTTTAATAATGCTTAAAGTGAAACAATAAAAGTGAAATATTCCTTTTAAATTTCGTACCTGGCGGGTGTGTATAGTATGCCTGTAAAGTAACGCTTGTTTCCTGTGCTTAGAACAGTCCCTGTACAAAGTGTTATTTCTGAAGGGGGAAAAAAAGTCATTTAAAACTACTCGCGGCTATAATTGTCGGGTCCCCCCAAATTCAGTTACCAGGCCCTTCAGGTCTGGTATGGATATTAAGGGGAACCCTGCATCAAATAAAAAGAAAAAAATGACGTGGGGTTCCCCCCAAATATCCATACCAGACCCTTTATCCGAACACGCAACCTGACAGGCCGCAGGCAAAGAGGGGGGGATGAGAGAGCGCCCCCCTCCTGAACCGTACCAGGCCACATGCCCTCAACTTGGGGAGGATGCTTTGGGGGTCTGTGACCCCCTCAAAGCACCATGTCCACATGTTGATGGGGACAAGGGCCTCATCCCCACAACCCTTGCCAGTGGTTGTGGGGGTCTGCGGGCGGGGGGCTTATCGGAATCTGGAAGACCCCTTTAACAAAGGGAACCCCCAGATCCCGGCCTCCCCCTATGTGAATTGGTAAGGAGTACATTGTACCCCTACCATTTCACAAAGAAAGTGTGAAAAATTGTAAAAAAAAAACAGACACCATTTTATAAAAAAAAAAAAAAAGTTTCCAGCGGTGGTAATCCACTCTTGGTCTCCACCCCAATGCTGTCGGTATCCTGCGTTGGATGATCTCCTCTCCAGTTCCAGGCTCCAACGATGATGTCCAGCGCAGCGAGGAACAGCAAGCATCCTGTCTCCACCGGAGACACCCCGGGAATCCCGGCAGCCTGACAGGTCTCTTCTGTAGCTGAGGACGGGGCCACCTGTCACATGACCCCGTCCCCCTCTGATGCAAGGGGAAGCCCGGGCTTCCCCAGTGACGTGCGTGTGACCCCGCCCCCCTCTGATGTAATGGACATCATCGTTGGAGCCTGGACCTGGAGAGGAGAGATCATCCATCGCTGGACCCCGGAGAGGAGATCACCCATCGCAGGATACCGACAGCATTGGGGTGGAGACCGAGCGTGGATTACCACCGCTGAAATCTTTTTTATTTTTTTAATAAAGGACTTATCCCAATGGTGTCTGTGTGTGTTTTTTTTAATTTATTTTTATTTACCCTTTTTTTGTGAAATGGTAGGGGTACAATGTACCCCTTACCAATTCACATAGGGGGGGCTGGGATCTGGGGGTCCCCTTTGTTAAAGGGGTCTTCCAGATCCCGATAAGCCCCACGCCCGCAGACCCCCATAACCACAGGGCAAGGGTTGTGGGGATGAGGCCCTTGTCCCCATGAACATGGGGACATGGTGCTTTGAGGGGTCACAGACGCCAAAGCATCCTCCCCATGTTGAGGCCTGGTACGGTTCAGGAGGGGGGGCGGTCTCTCGTCCCCCCCCCTTTTCCTGTGGCCTGCCAGGTTGCGTGCTCAGATAAAGGGTCTGGTATGGATTTTTGGGGGGAACTCCATGCCATTTTTTTTTTTCAAATTTGGCATGGAGTTCCCCATAAAATCCATACCAGACCTGAAGGGCCTGGTAATTGAATTTTGGGGGAACCCCACGCATTTTTTTTTTTTTTTTTTTTTTTATCAATTGCTTTTTTTTTTCCTTCAGAAATTACATTTTGTGCAGGGACAGTTCTAAGCACCGGAAACGAGCGCTACTTTACAGGCATACTATACACCCCCCCCTGGTACAAAATTTAAAGGAATATTTCACTTTTATTGTTTCACTTTAAGCATTATTAAAATCACTGCTCCCGAAAAAACAGATGTTTTAAAACTTTTTTTTGCATTGATACATGTCCCCTGGGGTAGGACCCGGGTCCCCAAACACTTTTTATGACAATAACTTGCATATAAGCCTTTAAAATTAGCACTTTAGATTTTTCATGTTCGAGTCCCATAGACTTTAACGGTGTTCGGATGTTCGAACAAATTTATTGCCTGTTCGCATGTTCTGATGCGAACCGAACTTGGGGGTGTTCGGCTCATCCTTATACGCCACTGATGAAGATTATAAATTAGATTGACACCAATACCTTTAGGCTCCATTCACATCTTGGATTGAAAATAGCGGCAAATCGTGGGGACGCCCATGCGTTCCCCGTCACTTTCAATAGCAACCCGATTTTTTTATTTCCTTTTTTTTTTTTTTGCGGCAATTCATCGGGTGACAATCGTGATAAAATTTCCCAAACAGAATCGCGAGACGCCTGTCGCCCAAAAGAAGTTCTTGTACTCCTTTTGGGCAACAGGCATCCCGCAATTCTGTTTGGCGCAATTTTTACCGTGATTTGTTGGGCGACAATCGCCGTGGCTCTGCCTGTGATTCGGAACGCCAAGATGTGAACCGAGCCAAAGTATTCTAAATGTGTGTGTTTGTTTGTTTGTTTGTATGTTCAACATTTAATTCATCAAAAAACAATCTATTTATTTACAGTGAGTCTCCTGAGCCCCCAGACTCTGCAGAAGGCCCAGATCCCCCTGATTGACACGCAGACCTGCGACTCGCTCTACCATATCAATTCCGATGTGAGCAGTTCTGATCCCAAAATCCTGAGGGATATGATCTGTGCCGGGTATAAAGCAGGTGGCACAGACTCTTGTCAGGTGAGTCTTATGGTAAAATGATACAATTGTACAGAGGCTTGTTTAAATAGTTACTAGGGATGAGCCGCACATCCCCCCCCCCCCCGGTTTGGTTCGCAGCAGAACATGCGAACAAGCAAAAAATTTGTGCGAACACCGTTAGAGTCTATGGGACACGAACGTGGAAAATTAAAGGTGCTCATTTTAAAGGCTTATATGAAGGTTATTTCCATAAAAAGTGTTTGGGGACCCGGGTCCTGCCCCAGGGGACATGTATCAATGCAAAAAAAAGTTTGTTTAAAAATGGCTGTTTTTTTAGGAGCAGTGATTTTACAGTGCATGCACCCCATAAGGTGATGGGGGGGGGGGGGGGAACTGGGTGGCGTTTTCGGGCCAGTAATAAGATGTTTCATAGTCTTCTTCCTCCTTTCTTTTTCTCTGGCACTGGGCAGTCCTCAAAAATGCAGAGATAGCCACTGACCTAATGATGTTCATGCCATTCTCTGCGTTATTGTACTGTGAAGGAAGGGCGCCATTGCCATTGGTCCATGACTAAATTTAGCGAAAGTAATGCCTTGTACACAAGACTGGTTTTCCCGGCAGGAAAAAAACGACGCTTTTCCCTACGAGATTCCTCCCAAGTCTGCCTTGCATACACACTGTCACGCGAAAGACCGCTAAACTTTTGAATGGCAAGAACGCGGTGACGTCAAAAACTACGACGAGCCGACAAAATGATGTTCTATGCTTCTACGCATGCGTCGCATTGTTTTCCGAGCATGCACGTTTCCCCCCCCCTCGGAAAAGCATACACACCAGCGGTTTTCGCGACAGGAAAAAGACCACCGGGAATCACGTTAATAGGGGGGGGGGGGGGGGGTTGGGGGAGAGAGCTGGTTCTAATTTTTTTGCGGGCAGTTTTCTCGTCTGGAAAACTGCTATGGAGCATACACACTCCTGGTTTTCCCGTCCAAAAAGTAAACATGGCAGTTTTCCCGTCGGGAAAACCAGTCGTGTGTATGAGGCTTCATTCAGCTTGGATGATGGACTGACCTGAATGGCAGAGCGAATGAGTCTACGAAGGACAGCGCCCAAGAGGAGAGGAGTATTGCAGCCAGAGCTGCTTATGAATTTACAATATGGCTTTGGGATTATTTTTAAAAATGTAGATAGAGTTCAACTTTAAGGCCAGTTTAATTTTGTAGTGGCGATTTGTGTCTATGTAACATTTTAGGTTTACACCTTTACAAATGGAGGATGATGGTTCACTGCCTCCAACTCCATTTTTGCCATACTTTGTGCTGTGCAGTTATACAAGTTTTGTACATATAGTATGTGTTGTGTTTTTTTTTGTTTTTTTTTCCCTTCTAGGGTGATTCCGGGGGCCCTTTGGTCTGCTCCCAGGGTGGACCGTGGTTCCTAGCGGGGCTGGTGAGTTGGGGAGAAGGTTGTGGAGAGGTAGACCGCCCTGGGGTATACACCCGACTAACCACCTATCAGGCCTGGATTAAGCAGAATGCTCCTGAGACAGAGAAGAACATGGTGGATGTCAACTTCACCGGTGCAGTGAACAAGGAAGCCTACCTGAGCAAAGGTCAAAGTGGGACTAACCGAGCCACATTTCCCAGCATGTCAATATTGGCTTTAGTAATCGTTGTTTTATATATCTGCATGTTATGATGGCATGACTGATTGGCCACATTTTGACCTCCAGTCTTGGGCCTTTGGAGAAATTTATGGAAACCTTTCCTAAGAGAAGCATTCTGCAATGCAAAGTTTTTTCTGATGTCTTCCGAATTTCAACACCTTGATCCAGATTAAGTAGGGAGATATGAGCGTCTGAGCTTCTGAAGACTTTAAGCTCCATACCTGTTCTATATCAGAAGCTCCAAACATTGAAGCCGGGGAACAATATAACTGCCAGGCTTGCAGAATGTTCAGAAGGGGTCAGCAGTGGCAACTGTTACATTTCTATTCTCTTCTGTATCTGCAGTTATTAAATATTTGTCTTGTTTTTTTTTATTTTTTTCGTTCCTTGTGTAAAAGAAAAGTCAATAAAATATTATTTTTTGTGCTCTTTGATGTCTTTATTACATTATTGACTTGCTGGTTTCTATGTGTTTTCGGCAGAGTTTTTTTTTTTTTGTCTCGGACAATAGGTGCTGGAACTCCCCCTTTCCAAGTCACCCCTTTTCTCCACCCCCTACCCACCTCCCAGTACCCCCCCTTTTAGACAATATAGAACCAAGTATCATTTTGTGGTGCCAAGTCATTTTGTATGGAATTTTGGAAATGATATCAAGAAAACCGTAAAATAGATCCCCCTAACAAAAATGGACCACCCACAACAAAATCCCCCCCCCCCCCCAGCAACAATAGACTCCCGGCAGCATCAACAGATCTCCGCACAGCCAGCATTAATAATCTCTCTGGCTGCCATCAACAATAGACCCCTCCCCTAACAGTAGATCCCTTTCAGCAACAACTGACCCCCCAGCAACATAAGAAACAATAGGTCCCGCACCAGCAACAATAGACCTCCCCAGCAATGCAAAAATGGATCCCCAGCGGTGAGCATCAATCAGGGCTGGCCCAAGACATTGTGCTGCCTGGGCCCAAGAATGAAATGCTGCCCCCCCCCCAAAAAAAAAATCCTACGCCCATCCAGCAAAGAGACATTTTCATAAAGCAAAGAGACATGCCCCCTCCTGCAAAGAGACATGCCCCCTCCTGCAAAGAGACATGCCCCCTCCTGCAAAGAGACATGCCCCCTCCTGCAAAGGGAATTGTGTAGCACCACGAAAGCTCCCCCTTTCTCTCCACTGCCACCGACCAGTTACGCTCTGATCCCAGCTCAGTGATGCAACATGCTGCATGCAACAGCAGCGCTGCAGTGGCGGCTAGGGTGACCACATTCCCAAACTGTCATTCAGGGATACCCCCCTTCCTTCCCAAAAAAAGATGTATTAGCACTTAAATCATCCTAACATTATGATTGATATGGTGTCAGGATGATCAAATCACATTATTTCTATTATCATTACATTGTAATATATAATGAAATAGTTCAACTCACCATAATGCAGAATCAGTGGGAGCCCTGAGCTTGTCACTTGCCACCATTCCGCCAGATGCAGCTTGTTACTTGCCACCGTTGCCTGCCACCAGATGCACTGTGCCAATTGCCTTCCAAAGCTGTGTCACTTGCCACCTATAGCCTGCCACCAGTTGCAGCTGTGCCACTTGCCACCCATAGCCTGCCACAAGATGCAGCGTGTCACTTGTCACCATTGCCTGTCACCAGATGCAGCGTGTCACTTGTCACCATTGCCTGTCACCAGATGCAGCGTGTCACTTGTCACCATTGCCTGTCACCAGATGCAGCGTGTCACTTGTCATTATTGCCTGTCACCAGATGCAGCGTGTCACTTGTCACCAATGCCTGTCACCAGATGCAGCGTGTCACTTGTTACCATTGCCTGTCACCAAATGCATTATGTCACTTGTCACCAATGCCTGTCACCAGATGCAGCGTGTCACTTGTCACCATTGCCTGTCACCAAATGTGTGTCACTTGTCACCAATGCCTGTCACCAGATGCAGCGTGTCACTTGTCACCAATGCCTGTCACCAGATGCAGCGTGTCACTTGTCACCATTGCCTGTCACCAGATGCAGCGTGTCACTTGTCACCATTGCCTGTCACCAAATGCAGTGTGTCACTTGTCACCATTGCCTGTCACCAAATGCGTGTCACTTGTCACCAATGCCTGTCACCAAATGCAGTGTGTCACTTGTCACCATTACCTGTCACCAAATGCGTGTCACCAATGCCTGTCACCAGATGCAGCGTGTCACTTGTTACCATTGCCTGTCACCAAATGCAGTGTGTCACTTGTCACCAATGCCTGTCACCAGATGCAGTGTGTCACTTGTCACCAATGCCTGTCACCAGATGCAGCGTGTCACTTGTTACCATTGCCTGTCACCAAATGCAGTGTGTCACTTGTCACCATTGCCTGTCACCAAATGCAGCATGTCGTTGTCACCAATGCCTGTCACCAGATGCAGCCTGTCACTCATAGCCTGGCTCTCTCTCCCTCCCTCCCCTTCAGCTTTGCATGCTGGGGGCTGCAGTTTCCCCCCTAGAATTGCAATGGGCCAGCCAGTTATTGGGACTACAATAATTTTTCCCTGGCCAATAGGAGGAAAAGGGGGAAGAAACATAGCAGGGAACAGCAGCATGAGGAGGAGGAGGGGGGGAGAAGAGCCCGCAGCTGCTCTCTCCACACACACACAGCTGCTCCGATCTCATGCTGTTCTGCTGCCCGTGCCCGCTAATAGAAGGTTGAATGGGCAGGAAACAACTGACCTCTTCTGATAGCAGCGCCTGGGGGGAGGGGTTGGGGGGGAGTAGGCTGCACAGTTTCTGATCCTCGGACCGCTCGGCGCTTGCCGCTCATTAGATTTGCTGAGAGGAACACATGCAGGGAGGAGGTGGGTGGAGCTAGCGGAGGAGGAGGAGGAAGTTAATTCCTCCTCCGCAATGAATGGTGGGCCTCTCTCTCCTTCTCTGCTGATGTCACTGGTTGCTAGACACAAAGCGGACCGCGGCTAGCAACCAGTTTGGTCAGGCAAGCAGGGGCCGCTGGTGAGACCCTTGAAGTGGGTCTTGCCACTGCGGCCAGTGACAGCGACAGTGACACACTAGATGGATCATGGAGGGAACCCCAGGTCCTCAGGCAGTGCGCCCCTGTTGCCGCCCCTTGTAAAGTGCCGCCTGGGACCATGGTCCCACCGGGTCCCATATTAGGGCCGGCCCTGGCATCAATACCCTGCAGCACACCCCAGAACCCCTTGCCATTACATACAGTCAGTCCAGGAACTGCATTGCCCCACGTTCCTGCTGAAAAAAAGCCCTGGTTTTCGGTATTAAGAGGCACACAAGTGGGTATTTGCAAATGAACACTCGTTCTACAGTGTGTAAAATCATTCCACCAGAAAGATTTTCAAGCCCATCTCAGGTTCCTTCTCTCAACTGACCTTAGAGGTTATTGTTCCCACCACAGTCATCTAAAAGCATACTGTACATCAAGGTCATTTTGGGCGGAGGCAAGTTTACCGGGACAAAATAAACTTACAAACTCCATGCAGTTACACACCTTTGTGGGTACATTTTTAGATCCAAACCCTTATTCAGTGTTCTGCCAAAAACTTTAAGGTCTGGGGTGTGGTGGAATATTGTGGACCAAAGAATCCTGAGAAGCTGGCCGGGGGTTTCTGTTAAATCTCAAGTTTTTCCACCAAGAAAGAAGAGCGGAGGAGGTGGGAGGGCACTTAAATAGATTCATTCAAAAACGAGAATGCAGTGCTTCCACAATAAAAGTAAAGTGGGTCAAAATGAACTGTGGTCTGTTGAGGCTGTGGTCACCCAACTACGGGGGAACAGGCGGCCTACCTAGTGCACCGATGGAGAAGACCTTCATCCATCGGTCAGTGTGATCACTCTCTATGCCCTGGCCCCCGGGCATTCCCATTCTGGGTGCTCTTAGGGGGTTCTTCAAGTGGGTGAACGAAGTAGTAGACAGAGTCAGCGTAAAAAGGGCTTGTATGGCAAAGGTGATAAAATTGGTGTTGATTATCAGCTTGGGGAATATTCTTTATTGGCCGTTAGGTGGAATGTAGAGCTTGTGACAGCGATGTCATTTAGGTGGATCACCTTTAAACCAAGGAAGTGGCAATTTAAAGCCACAAAATTCGTTTTTATTTGGTGAAATAGATGGATGTTTTATCAAAACAGATGATTCGTGCCTAGCCTTTGAACAACCACATCAGGCGCCTCTGCCAATTGAACTAACTTTTGCCCCTTTTTTGTGCTGACTATTTCTACTGCCAAATACTTTGGCCTTTCTTTTTAGCTTCTACAGGACCACATTTTGGAGACTATTTAGCATTATTTTTTCCGGAATGTTTTAGATCTGGTTAAAAAGAACGTGAAATTTTAACTTTCTGACGTTGTTTGCATAGATTTTTTTCATCCTGTCCCATCAATGAAAACACGTTCAGTTCCACCCATTGTGCTTTTGTGGACACAGGCCTTGGACTGATACCAGAGCACCAGGGTAATATGGGGCAGTATGTAGCAGCAGCTGGAGTACAATAGTGTAAAATCAGGGCCAACTGTGACAAAGTCTCTCACACTCTCCATTAGGGGGCCATTTTAGAACAGGGATGACGAAGGCCTAATCATATGACTACTTGCAGCCCAAGCAGAATTCCATTTCTGCCTCAGGTGTGTACGTATGGTGGGTCCTAAACCCATCGATCACCATACTCCTGGTCCTTATACCAATGAACCTCTAATGGCTGGGGGCCCTCCTTGCATTAAGCCCACTGTCTTCCATGTGGTTACAGGATAGATCTTTAATAGTCTGCCGAACACCTGAGGCCCATTTAATGGGGGTCTCACGTCACCTGTCGTGTGCTACACAGAGAGGATCAGCTCTTCCCCCAACCAGAGGAAGACCTTATCCACTACCTGCCCTAACCTAACCAAGTTTGCACTTGACTTGTATCTCTGGGATCCTTTTTCTCACTGTGTGTTTGTTCATGAGATGCACCGGTCAAGCACTATAGACTAACAGGGTGCTGTGCCGTCCTACACTTCCAATGGTAACAGACATCCAATACAATCACTCCAAGGCAATTAGAGGCTCAGTACATCTCTATTTTATTTGTGCTGAGGTAGGCAAAAGTAACAGTCCATATTAAAAGAATACTTTTTTTTTTATTTTTATTTCTCAGCAGTGTGAAAGTTCCTCTTTACATGGCAGTATACCTCTCAGGACCCGGTATCAGAGGCGCCCATCCATGGAGTTGGCAGAATATATTTAAGTCCTTAGTCCATTTTTCCAGGCTTCAGCCTCTGAACACTGGCTGAGCTCCACCCAGAATGTATATATGATCCTGCCAGGAAGGATGTGAACTCCCCTCACCTTCTAGGAGGACTTTAGTAATTAGAGTTGCTTTCTTAAGTATTTCTGTAACTGCCAATCTTTTGTAATTTTCACATGAAACATTCTCCGGAGTTTACTCATGATTGTGCAAAAAACATTTAGTGAGCATCAGTTCTGTGGACAGAAGCCCCTTGGTATTGAGGGGTGTCAGAGGACACCTTTCTCATCACCAAGGCATTTCTATCCACGGAACTGGTGCTCCATGATGTTTTTGGGTCAAAAGGGATTTGGTCGATTTGTTGAAGTTGAAAAAAGGTTACAGAAATTCAAATAAGCAATATTCACAACTGTACGAAGCAGAAAAACATCTAATTTTGAACCTAGAAATGGATGAGCTACAACAGCAGAAGACCAGGCTGGGCTCCTGTAAGCCAAGATCAGAAATCTGAGGCTGCAGGGGGCACAGTATCACCAAAATTGGACAGATGAAGACTAAAAAAATGTTGTCTTGTCTGCAGAATCTCCATTTCTACTGGGGCATGCAGATGATAAGCCAATCAACATACTGTATCTGAATCGGATATGTAGTAAGGGGGTAGGGTTCTGTGGTGTTCATCACGTTCTCCATGTTTCCCTCCTCACAGGGTGCCAACTAAAGGTTGGAGCTGCTATACTAGCCATGCAAGGTTAGTTCAGCAATCTCCCCCACTGAGCTGTTGGGATCTGACAGGGGGACGGCCCCCAGCCAGGACACTCTGATCAGCGCTCTCTGCCATTGGCTGAGAGTGCTGATTGGGAGACGGTCGGATGCTGGTTTTCCAGCATGCACGTTTGACAGCAGCCGGCCAGACCAACATATACACAGGCCGAATGTCGAATAGTGTTTCTTTTTTGAACCGCCCGTTGTCTCCTGGCATTCAGCCTGTGCGTATGGGGCTTTACTCAAGCTGCGTGCTGTTCCCCTGGCATACCTGCAAAGGTAGAGTCCATGTATAATACAGAGTCCATCCATGGCATTTTCTAGCATATGGTTTCTTCTGGGTGAACCCCAGTTTCTGATGACCTTTACATCGTGGCCATGATAAGTGACATTATTTTGTTCCCCATCGGTGCTGTTCTCTGCTCCTTTCCGCTACAGGCTCTAGGCCCTGGGTCTCTGAGGAAACTCTCAGCTCTACCCACATGGTGCCCTCCTCCTGAACTCTATTTCTTGGGCCTTTTTTGGGCCCTGGACCTCTCCATTCTGGATCACTGCCCCTCTTTTTTATAACATGGGATCAGTGTATCGGCCTGAAAAGCATTAACTTTTAAGCCCCATACACACTGTCTGACTTTTTGCCAACAAACTTCAAAATGAGCAAGTTTTCAAAAAAATCCTACCGTGTGTTCGCTCTGCAAACGGACAAACTTTTCGGCAACAAAAGTCCTAACGTGGGTACAGAAATCCATCGGACTTTTGTCCGAAGTACAAATACACATGCCCAGAACCAATGTTAAAATCAACCAACAATGGCAGAAGTTGACCAAAGGGTGACGGAAAAGAGCAGAAAAACCACATGATATTGGGAAAGTTTTGGGAAAGTTTGCAGAAAAGTCCTGCCGTGTGTATGCTATGGGTGTGCCCGGCCAACTCCCTTCGGACAAAAATCCACGGAAAAGTTTGTTTGAAGTCCGACCGCGTGTACGAGGCTTTAGACCCCATACACACGATTAGATTTTCTGCATATTTTTGGCTTCAGATTTACCAAAACCATGTAGTGCAAGGGCCTGCCTGATGGCATACAAATTGAAACTCTTAAGGTTTGACCTCATATTATATGGTTTTGGTAAATCTGAAGGAAAAAATCTACAGAAAATTGTATAGTGTTTATACAGCTTTACCCGTCTGGGGAAGCACCTAACTGGACATTTCCAACCCACCTACAAATAGAGCCCTTTTTGGATTTGGTAGAATAGGAAATTCTGAGCATGAATGTGCAGTTAAAAAATATGCAGAAACTGTGGAACGAAATCCGGTCAACATGGAGAAGAATCTCGAAGGATTGTATATAGAAACAGCACCATGAAGAATTGAGTTGAGTAGTGGGAAAGGTTTGGAAACCCTCTCAGGTTTTTTTATTGTCGTATGTATTCCCGGGTAGACTGGCCCTCTCTGTTTACCCTGGTCACCGTTGTTACTGAAACAAAGTGATGAGAAATTAAACAAAAAATAAAAAATACAGTTGTTGCTGGAACAGGAATTGAGGAGATATTTTCCAATGGGTATGCTTGTTTTAATGGCAACTATAATAGAATTTCTTCTTGGTTTGGAGAAATGTCCTTTACTTTCTCTCTCTCTCTCTCTGGGATAAGAAATTTTAGGAGATCAACAAAAGGATTTACCTCAAAAAGTGGGATTTTTCGGGCAATAGAATAAATCCAAAAAATTATAAAAAAATATACGTTCATTACATAAAGATTTAGAAAATGGACAAAAAACACACAAGTGGTGCACAATAAAAACAATTACATTTAATTGTTTTTATTGTGCATCACTTGTGTGGTTTTTGTCCATTTACTATCTTTATGTAATAAACGTATATTTTTTATAATTTTTTGAATTTATTCTATTGCCCGCAAAATCCCACTTTTTGAGGTTAATCCTTTTGTTGATTCACTAGGGATGGTGGCAATTTACATGCCAGTCCATGGAAGTCTATCCAATTTCTAGATTTCCCTTAAGAGACATAGCAAAAAAAGAAAAACAATTGTTTTAATCCTCCATTTAATACTCTATTTATAGCGTTATTCTTGCATGTGTATGATTGGACTTTATTTCATTTGCAGCCGACGTATTTGTTAAATTATTGGAGACAATGGGGATATTTATTGTTAGAAATACAGTACTTGAGGTACCAAGTCATGTACTGAGAAGTACATTGAATGGCTGTATGTATTAGTTTATACCGTGGATTGTACACAGCATTGTGTCTGAAGTCATTGTGTGATTCTGCTCCAGATAAAGGCTGGTGGACAGATCCATAGAGTGGATAATCACTGTGTTCCTAAGTGGTGTCATTTTTCAGAGGACGTGTAACGGCCAATGTTTATCTCCAATAATTACCAGGATTCAGAAAGAAAGAAATTCTGCTACTGCACCAGAAAGCCTCCAGTCTCCATCCATCTGGGGAGGAAACACTACTTAGTGGTCTAATTCCATGACAGAGAAGAACCGAGTCACATACAGGTAACTTTACTGCCTGTTTGTTATCGGTACATAGATCGCCTTCCTGACTCTCACCCTGGCTTGTCTACTGCAAATCTACTATCTCTAGAACATCTATATGACTCTTCCTTGGATATCTACTGCAGATCTATCTAGATCTATCTCTAGAACATCGACATGACTCTTCCTTGGATATCTACTGTAGATCTACTATCTCTAGAACATCTATAGGACTCTTCCTTAGATATCCACTGCAGATCTACTATCTCTAGAACATCTATATGACTCTTCCTTACATATCTACTGCAGATCTACTATCTCTAGAACATCTCAATGACTCTTCCTTGGATATCTACTGCAGATCTACTATATACAGTATACTATCTCTAGAACATCTCAATGACTCTTCCATAGATATCTACTGCAGATCTACTATCTCTTGAACATCTCCATGACTCTTCCATAAATAACTACTGCAGATCTACTATCTCCACTACATCTGCATGACTTTCATGTAGATGATTACTGAAAATCTACGCTCTCCAATACATCTACATGACTCTTCCATAGGTAACTACTGCAGATCTACTGTCTCTAGAACATCTACATGGCTCTTTCGTAGATAACTACTGAAGATCTATTATCTCTAGAACATTGCTATGACTCTTCCATAGATAACTAGTACAGATCTACTATCTCCAAAACATCTACATGACTCACATAGATATTTACTGCAGATCTAATATCTCTTGAACATCTTCATGACTCTTCCATAAATAACTACTACAGATCTACTATCTCTATAAGATCTCCATGACTCTTCCATAGATAAGTACTGCAGATCTACTATCTCCACTACATCTGCATGACTCTTGCATAGATAAATACTGCAAATCTACGATCTCCAATACAATTACATGACACTTCCATAGGTAACTACTGCAGATCTACTGTCTCTAGAACATCGACATGGCTCTTTCATAGATAACTACTGAATATCTTTTATCTCTAGAACATTTCTGACTGTTTCATAGATGACTACTGCATATCTACTATCTCTAGAACATCTCAATGACTTTTCCATAGATATTCACTGCAGATCTACTATCTCTAGAGCATCTCCTTGACTCCTTTCTTAGACAACTACTGCCTATCTACTATCTACACTACATCTGCATGACTCTCACATAGATAATTACTGCAAATCTACGATCTCTAATACGACTCAATGACTCTTCCATTGAGAACTACTCCAGATCTACTATCTCTA
The DNA here is from genome assembly GCA_029206835.1 of Rana muscosa. Taxonomy (NCBI): domain Eukaryota; kingdom Metazoa; phylum Chordata; class Amphibia; order Anura; family Ranidae; genus Rana; species Rana muscosa. The sequence goes on from CM055127.1 coordinate 178,411,066, forward strand.
GAACATTTGGATGACTCTCACACAGTTTTGTCTGTTGGAGATCTACTATATCTAATACATCTTCATGACTCTCATATAGATAACTACTGCAGATCTACTCTCCAATACATCTCATTCATCTATCTGTAAAACATCCCCCTGACTCTCATAAAACTATATGTACAATCTGTAGTACATCCTTCTGACTTTCAAATAACCATCTACAATATTGTATACTATCTGTAGAACATCTTCCTGACTCTCATACAAATGTCTTTTTCTTTTTCTTTTTTATCTGTAGTAACTTTTCTTGGCTCTCATACAGGTTTTTTGTACTACCTGTAGCAAACGTTCCTCACTCTCGCACTGGTGCCTGTTCTATCAGTAGACCATCTTCCTACAATACAAGAAATATCTGTAACAAATCTTCCTAGGTCTCATATAAGTGTTTCTATAGCTGTTGACTCACATACAGGTGTATATACTACCTGTAGTACAAGCTCATTGCTCACACACCGGTATCTCTAGTACTTGTAGTACAACTTCCTGACTCTCATACAGATACCTATATTATCATTAGTACGTCTTCTACTATCTCTAATATATGTAGTTTATCCTCTACTATATGTAGTTTATCCTCTACTATATCTACTTTCTGTAGTAAATCTTGCTACCTCTTATGACTCTTCTGCATATCTTACTGCCTCATCAAGTTTCCCCCTCTGTTGAATATTTCAGTGCTGGCAAAGTTAAGTAACAATCAATATGTGACAAGTTACAACAAATCTTGGCAGAATCATTGGAAACTTAGGGGATTTTGCTAAGAAACTGCTTCTGTCTGTCTATGACCAGCTTACCCATTGGAATTTAGGTTGAGTAATGCCTTGTACACACGGTCGGACTATTGTCCGACCAAAGGCACATCGGAAATCCGATGGAATTCCATCGGAGTAAAAGAGAACATGTTTTCTATCTAAACTCCGATGGAGTTCCTCGGAATTAAGTCCCATGGGGCACACACACGGTCGGAATATCCGATGAAAAAAGTCAGTCGGAATTTTTTAATCGGAAATTCCGACCATGTGTACAAGGCATTACACTCGTCTTTCTCTTATCACAGGTCTTCTTCTCGCCAGCTGCTCTCATGAAGCCCCCAGCGAAGACCCTCCTCACATCTGCCCTGATCATTGGTGAGTGTATGTTGGGAGAACTTCTGCAATTAATAATTCTCTGTTGGTTCTTTCTGGAATGTTATAGAAAGTTTTAGACAGCAAGACAGGTATGGGTTAAATAAGAATGACAGGTATGAGTAGTTTTCCATCATGAGATCGGTCCAGCTTGGACCAATGTAACAATGTATAGTCTGGGACAACTTCACCAGAGCGATCAGGATCATCCACTGGACACATGTGAATGACACCCATCCACCCTGTTTTCTCCTTTCAATGGATCCCGAAAAAGCATTCGGCAGGGTGGATTGGCTTTACCTACAGGTGGTTCTAACCGAATTGGGCCTTGGACCACATATGCTCCTGTGGATTGGAGTGCTTTATGATTCACCAGAAGCTCAGGTGAAGGTGAATGGTACCCTGTCTCAGCCGTTCCCAATTAGGAATGGGTTGAGACAGGGCTGCCCATTGTCACCCACTCATTTTTGCCCTGACCCCTTGAGCCCTTGCTCAACAAAATTCGATTAAATCCTAAAATCCACGGGGTATGCATAGGCACCATGGAACATAAACTCTCAAGCCTCGTACACACGGCCGGTTTTCTCGGCAAGAAAAACTGCTGGGAGAGCTTTTTGCCGAGAAAACCGTTCGTGTGCATGGTTTCTCAGCAGGAAAACTGCCGGGAATCTCGACGAGAAAAATAGAGAACCTGCTCTCTATTTTTCTCGTCAGGATTCTCGTCAGAGTTTTCCTGCCGAGAAACCCGGTCGTCTGTATGCTTACCTTGTCCAGGTAAATCTGTGCACGCTCGAAAAGACTTCAAAGCATGTGCGGCAGCATACAAGGGTAGTGTAGTGTGTAGCAAGATGGCGGTGACGGCATCGAATGTGACGAGCGCAGGCTCGTCATAGTCGATGACGTCACTGCATTCTTGCCATTCAAAAGAATGGCCGTGTGTACACTCGGCGAGCAAGGCAAGCTTGCCGGGAATCCCGTCGGGAAAACAAACGTTTTTTTTCCCACCCGTGTGTACGAGGCCTCAGCCTATGTGGGCAATCTCCTGTTTTACATGATGGACCAGATCACGTCACTCCCTAACATACTGGCAGAACTCTAACATTTAATCAACTATCACACTTTAAAACTATGTATATAGCATACCTGTTGCATCTCTCTATAAGCTAGAAATCAGTTTATAGACACCACTACTCCACTGATCTCCACTAGCTTCTAGAGCAGCTATATAGCAACTGGATTGCTTCTACAGATGGAAGAAGGGGGTCCCTTCCTTCAACTGCTGTCGCTTTTCCCAAGATCCCCATCCCATCGAGGAGACCGGGACCTCTTTGACATCGGTAGCCCCCATTAAGTGATACACTGTATACTTATGAAACTGTGAGTTATTTGCTTACTAGAGCTCAGTATATGGCATTTCCTATAAGTGGATATCTCCCATACAGGGAGTATTTTGCCTTCTTCTATCTGACCTGTGAGCAGCACTTCAGACTTGCATGGTACTTTTACTACACTTCTGTGGAATGTCCTCGTCTTTATAGATTTTCCGATATTCGGACGTTTAGATATCAGATCCTGTCCTTTTCAAGATAGTGAGACTTGTTCTCTGTTCTTGTTACTTTTGTTCTTCCTGAAGAAGCCTTATGGCGAAACGTTTAGACGCACAAGGGACGGATTCCATACCTTGTATTATTTTGTATGGTTTTAATTCTTGAACACTATGTCAATTGATCTATAATAAAATATATATTTTTTGTAATCTCTATTGTTTTCTTGCCTTTAAAGTCCGACCTTTGGTTACCCTTTTTGAGTAATCTTTCATGTTCCCTTCTACACTATACGGATGTGGCATTGTGAGTGCTTTTCTTCTAAATTTTCAATGAGAGCAATAATTCTAGGGCCAGACCCAGTGGCGTACCAACATGGGGGGACGGTCCGCCCTGGGTGCCACACATTGGGTCGGGTGTCAGCCCAGCGCCCCCCCATGAGTGAAGTGATGACAGCAGGCACAGGCAGCGGCGGTGTGACAGCCAGGGCAGGGAGAGGCGAGCTGTGACAGGGTGCCCAGGTGCGGACCGTACCCAGGTGACTGACACCCAGGGCCGGCCGCGAGATTCACAGCAGGGGAGAAAGACCGTGAGCAGCGCTGAATAGAGGACGGCTTTTCAAGTTAACCAGCATGTGATTGGTTGCTAGGTGGTTCTAGCAACCAATCATTAGCTTGTTAATATGAAAAATTAACTCCAGCAGTACCCATCCTTTGTTCAGCACTGCTGTGTCTCCAGCTCTGCATGCATGCCCCAGTAAAGTAGGGGTGCCACCTGTCCACGATTCACCCAGACAGTTCGGGTTTGGAATCATGCGTCTGGGTTTCAGGACTGCCTGAAACCCGGACACATTATTTAAACTGGTCTATGGCTTCCCAGCAGGTTTGCTGGCTGCAGTTGTATAAGCTGGGAGTGTCTGTTACACTCTTTCACACTGCCCAAAGCCAGCACTAACAAGCCCCCCCCCCCACATACACACTCCAATCCCCAGCGCTGTGCCTCAGAAAAGGAAAGTGGGGGCCAGAAATTTGAAGTCCAGCAGCCTCAGATACATCTGGATGAGAGGTGCTGACTGCCAAGGGGTGAGTGAGCTCACCATCCATCCCTGTCTGTGACTGAAGTCTGCCCCCTTCTATCTCCTGCCTCAGAGTGAGTACACTAAGGTAAATCAGGGTTCTCTGAGCACCCCTTACATCAGTTTCCCTTTATACCATGGGCCACAGTGTTCCCCCTTACATCAGAGTCTTCTCCGTACATCAGGGTTCTCGGTGTTCCCCCTTACATCAGGGTTCCCAGAGCATCCCTTATGTTAGAGTCCACAGAGTTCTCCCTTACATCAGAGTCTTCAGAGTCCCCCCTTACAGTGAAAGGAAACTCTGCGAGTTCAAATGTAAAAGGGGGAACTCTGCAGATTCGGATGTAAAAGTCGAACTCTGTGGACTCTGATGTAAAGGGGGACTCTTTATATTAACTTCATATGATTAGAAATGTTATTTAATAGCAAAATATATTTATAGTTTATACTATAAATAAACATTGCTGTGCGCTGCTAAAGTGTTTGGGTTTGATTTGGAGAAAAGGTGGCAACCCTACAGTAAAGTAGGAATGTGCAGGGTTCCAGAGCTGGGGGGGGGGGGGGGGGTAATGTGTAATATGCAATATTGCAGGGGGTGCTAATGTGCAGGTGGTCCAGAGCTGGGGGGGGGGTAATGTGTAATATGCAAGCGTCCAGAGCTGGGGGGGGGCAATGTGTAATATGTAGGGGTCCAGAGCTGGGGGGGCAATGTGTAATATGCAGGGTCCAGAGCTGGGGGGAACTGTAATATGCAGGGTCCAGAGCTCCGGGGGGGGCAATGTGTAATGTGCAGGGGTCCAGAGCTGGGGGGGGTAATGTGTAATATGCAAGCGTCCAGAGCTGGGGGGGCAATGTGTAATATGTAGGGGTTCAGAGCTGGGGGGCAATGTGTAATGTGCAGGGGTCCAGAGCTGGGGGGGAAGTGTAATATGCAGGGTCCAGAGCTGGGGGGGGGGAAATGTGTAATGTGCAGAGGTCCAGAGCTGGGGGGAGTGTAATATGCAGGGTCCAGAACTGGGGGGGGCAATGTGTAATATGTAGGGGTCCAGAGCTGGGGGGGCAATGTGTAATGTGCAGGGGTCCAGAGCTGGGGGGAAGTGTAATATGCAGGGTCCAGAGCTGAGGGGGGCAATGTGTAATGTGTAGGGGTCCAGAGCTGGGAGGGAGTGTAATATGCAGGGTCCAGAACTGGGGGGGGCAATGTGTAATATGTAGGGGTCCAGAGCTGGGGGGGCAATGTGTAACGTGTAGGGGTCCAGAGCTGGGGGGGTGTAATATGCAGGGTCCAGAGCTGGGGGGCAATGTGTAATATGTAGGGGTCCAGAGCTGGGGGGGCAATGTGCACTGGTCCAAAGCTGGGGGGGAGGGAAATGTGTAATATGTAGGGATTCAGAGCTGGGGGGGGAGTGTAATATGCAGGGGTCCAGAGCTGGGGGGCGGGGCAATGTGTAATATGCAGGTGTCCAGAGCTGGGGGGGCTGTATAATTTACAGGGGTCCAGAGCTGGGGTGGGGGGGCTGTGTAATGTGCAGGGGTCCAGAGATAGTGTGGGGGACTGTGTAATGTACAGGGGTCCAGAGATAGTGTGGGGGGGCTGTGTAATGTGCAGGGGTCCAGAGATAGTGTGGGGGACTGTGTAATGTACAGGGGTCCAGAGATAGTGTGGGGGGGCTGTGTAATGTGCAGGGGTCCAGAGATAGTGTGGGGGACTGTGTAATGTACAGGGGTCCAGAGATAGTGTGGGGGGGCTGTTTAATTTGCAGGGGTCCAGAGATAGTGTGGGGGACTGTGTAATGTACAGGATCCAGAGATAGTGTGGGGGGGGCGGTGTAATGTGCAGGGGCCCAGAGATAGTGTGGGGGACTGTGTAATGTACAGAGGTCCAGAGATAGTGTGGGGGGGGGGGCTGTGTAATGTGCAGGGGTCCAGATATAGTGTGGGGGACTGTGTAATGTACAGGGGTCCAGAGATAGTGTGGGGGGGCTGTGTAATGTGCAGGGGTCCAGAGATAGTGTGGGGGACTGTGTAATGTACAGGGGTCCAGAGATAGTGTGGGGGGGCTGTTTAATTTGCAGGGGTCCAGAGATAGTGTGGGGGACAGTGTAATGTACAGGGTCCAGAGATAGTGTGGGGGGGCGGTGTAATGTGCAGGGGCCCAAAGATAGTGTGGGGGACTGTGTAATGTACAGAGGTCCAGAGATAGTGTGGGGGGGGGGCTGTGTAATGTACAGGGGTCCAGAGATAGTGTGGGGGACTGTGTAATGTACAGGGTCCAGACATAGTGTGGGGGGGGGGCTGTGTAATGAGCAGGGGCCCAGAGATAGTGTGGGGGACTGTGTAATGTACAGAGGTCCAGAGATAGTGTGGGGGGGGGGGGCTGTGTAATGTACAGGGGTCCAGAGATAGTGTGGGGGGGCTGTGTAATGTACAGGGGTCCAGACCTGTGGGGGGGGCTATGTAGTGTAAAGGGGTCCAGACCTGTGGGGGGGGGCTATGTAGTGTAAAGGGGCCAGAGCTGCAGTTGTGGAGAGGGGGTACACAGTAGTGATAAAGAGATATTGGGGGTGCAGAGGTATGCAGGGGGCACAGTGGGGTGTTCTCACATTTTAAAGTTGGGCAGGGGGTGCCAGATATAAGATCCGCCCCGGGTGTCAAACGCTCTAGGTACGCCCCTGGCCAGACCTCCTGTGTAACTCTAATCTAACAACCTGCAAAGGCTCTTAAAAAGTCCCTTATGGATAATTTAATGTACTGTATTTTGTAGCCATTCCATGGGTGTATTTAATTATAAAGCAATACATGTTTTGCATCTATTTACAAGGGGTAACATCATATTTTCCATTTTCTAAAAAAAATACAGTATTAGATTGTGTTAGTGTTTACTAAAATAAAGTGTATATTTTCCGAAAAATTACCGTGTGACATACAAAATTGCAACAACCACCATTTTTTTTTCTCTAGTACAACTACTTTTGCTGAATACATTATATATTATGAAAACACGTTAACAAAAAACCCCCAATAAACGGAAAAAAAAAAAAAACGAAACGCGCCTTAATTTCCATTTGCGGAGGTTTCTGTATCTATTTTTAGTCTCCTTTATCTGTCAAGTTGGGAAAGAGTAAAAATAAAAATGTAAATATGGCTTCAGCTTTTGTATCCAGAAAGGTAAACTTTGCCGTCAATAGGGAGCCTACACAACGAGCGGCGTAAACGAGCGGCTCTCCTTTCCACTTTTTCCACCCAGGGACACATCATGTGTGACAAGCCCATTCACTGCGGAGTGCGGCAGATGTCAGTAAACACTCTTTCTGAAAGGGAGGCCAACAATCCGAGATAGTCTGTCTATTGTGCAGCTCTATGAAGAGGCATCAGTCTGGAGGATAAAGGGATTGTGTCCCACGATTTGTCCCTGAGCCATAAACGTGTTCTGCCAATTAGCTGGCTTTGTATTATGGAGTAATAGGGGGATTAGGCTGTATCCTAAAATGAAACTCTAAATCCTCGTATAACAGGGTGTAACGACTGCTAGACGCCGGGCCTCCGAAGGTTCTCCAAGCACAGCACTGTGTCATTGAACTTAAATGACTCTCCTAAAGCTGAGAGTATGGCCTCGTACACACGGCCGGTTTTCTCATCAAGAAACGACAAGAAAATTGCTGGCAGAGCTTTCTTGCCGAGAAAACCGGCCGTGTGTACGAGGCTTTCAGGTTTCTCATCAAGATAACTGCCCAGAATCTTGACGAGAAAAATAGAGAACCTGCTCTCTATTTTCTCGTCGGGATTCTCGTCGGCCTGTTTCCCAACGAGAAACCCGAGTGTGTGTATACTTACCTGTCGCAGTGGAAACCCGCGCATGCTCGAAATTACTTTGACGCATGCGCGGTAGCTTCCTAGGCATAGGTAGGGTGTAGCAAGATGTCGGCGACGGCATAGAATGTGACGAGCGCATGCTCGTCGCAGTCGATGACGCCACCGCGTTCGTGCCATTCAAAAGAACGGCGGTTCTTTTGACGTGTACATGTGTACACTCGGCTGGGACAAGATTCTTGTCAAGAATCTCGTCAGGAAAAACGACGGGTTTTTTCCTGACGAGATTCACGGCCGTGTGTACGAGGCTAAAGCCTCGTACACGTGACCGATTTTCTCGACGAGAATCCCAACAAGAAAAATGAGAATCCTGATGAGAAAATAGAGAACAGGTTCTCTATTTTTCTCGTCGAGATTCCTAGGAGTTTTCTCGACGAGAAACCATACACACCAACGTTTTTCTCGGCAAGAAAGCTCTCCCAGCAGTTTTCTTGTTGTTTCTTGCAAACCGTTCGTGGGTATGGTTTCTTGTAGAGAAAACTGCCGGGAATCTCGACGAGAAAAATAGAGAACCTGCTCTCTATTTTCTCGTCAGGATTCTCGTTTTTCTCGTCGGGATTCTCGTCGGCCTGTTTCCCGACAAGAAAACCGGTCGTGTGTATGCTTTTCCGAGTCTTAAAAAAACACGCATGCTCAGATTTAAGTATGAGACGGGAGCGCTCCTTCTGGTAAAACTAACGTTCGTAATGGAGATAGCACATTCGTCACGCTGTAACGGACTGAAAAGCACGAAGACTGAAAAGCGCGAATCGTCTCTCACCAAACTTTTACTAACACGCGGTAACACGAGATCAGCAAAAGCAGCCCAAGGGGTGGCGCCATGAGAATGGAACTTCCCCTTTATACTGCCGTCGTATGTGTTGTACGTCACTGCGCTTTACAACAACGAGATTTAGAATTGACAGTGTGCATGCAAGGAAAGCTTGACAAGAATCTCGTAGAGAAAAACTACGGGTTATTTTAGGACGAGATTCTCGGTCGTGTGTACGAGGCTTTAAATCTAAAGCCAAGTTTTGAATGACGTAGGGATGGGTTAAACCTTTTTTAATAAAAAAAATAATAATTTTGTGTGTGGTCTTCATCCCATTGAGGACCGTACGCAGGTGCAGTCTATTTTCAGTGGTAATTCAGATGGGTACAGATCAGTACCTCGAAAGTCCAATCAACATCCCCTCCCCGCTCTAGGTGACCATTTGTTTAGGCGGTACTAGCAGCCACAACTTTATGCTCACCTGGTCCAATGTTTCTATATGTAATTCAGATGGGGGCAGAAGTCAAGGGGAACCTCTGTGTTTCTCTATGGCTTCTATGGTTTCCTTGGTCCCTGGGAGGCAGTTATCCAATTGGATGCTGGCACCCCATTTGACTTTGGTGGCCATCTTGGGTCATCTTTTTAAGACCCTGGCTCCTGGGTTTGGCACAAATTTTTGCAAGTGGCAGTTTAGGGACAGGATACTTGTCTGTCAGGGACAGTTCTTAGCATCAGGTAAAGGTTCTGGAGGAGCAGGGAAAGTGCAGGAACAGGCCGTCCTTACTGGAAGCCTTCCCATTTGGGTACGAACTGGTCAGGCTTAATTCCGCTCCTCAAGACAGATGCTATCGGCACCTCTGAGTCTTCACTCTACTGCCTCTTTGCTGTTACAATGTGTGAGCTCCCGGTCAGGCTGCCTTCCTGCTGGTTCTGTGGTGGGCTACTGGACTTCAGTTACAATATATTCCTGTTACTGCACTTGGACTCCATGTGTTTTCTGCCCACCGCATCATACTGAACCTACCCACAGGGAGATTTCCCTTTGCTTCCTGTCCCAGAGACACAACAGGAAGTAAGGGAAAATCTCTGCATACAGTAGTTAAAAAGGACACCTTTAATCACTTAAGGGCCGGACCATTTTGTAGCTAAAGGACCAGGCCCCTTTTTGAGATTCGGCACTGTGTTGCTTTAACTGACAATTGCGCGGTCGTGCGACGTGGCTCCCAAACAAAATTGATGTCCTTTTTTTTCCACAAATAGAGCTTTCTTTTGGTGGTATTTGATCACCTCTGCGGTTTTTATTTTTTGCACTATAAACAAAAATAGAGCGTAAATTTTGAAAAAAATGCAATATGTTTTACTTTTTCTATAATAAATATTCCCCAAAAATATATAATTTTTTTTTCCTCAGTTTAGGCCGATACGTATTCTTCTACATATTTTTGGTAAAAATAAATTGCAATAAGCGTTTATTGATTGGTTTGCGCAAAAGTTATAGCATCTACAAAATAGGGGATAGTTTTATAGCATTTTTATTAATACATTTTTTTTTTACTAGTAATGGCAGCGATCAGCGATTTTTATCATGACTGCGACATTATGGCAGACACATCGGACACTTTTGACACCATTTTGGGACCATTGTCATTTTTACAGCGATCAGTGCTATAAAAATGCACCGATTACTGTAAAAATGACACTGGCAGTGAAGGGGTTGACCTGTAGGGGGCACTGAAGGGGTTAAGTGTTTCCTAGGGAGTGATTACTACTGTGTAGGGGTGTGGCTTGGCATGTGACGTCACTGATCGTCATTCCCTATGACAGGGAACAGACGATCAGTGACACTCACACTAGGAAGAACGGTGAAAGGTTTGTTTACACTTACCTCTCCCCGTTCTTCAGCTCTGTGACCCGATCGCAGGACACCGCTGGCGATTGGGTCCACGTGTCCCGCGGGTGCAGTCATGGAGCTCAGGACCGAGTCGCGAGCGCGCCTCCGGCGGCGCGCGCACGCGACCCACGGCTGGGCTTCTTAAAGAGGACGTACCAGTACGTGCTTGTGCCCAGCCGTGCCATTCTGCCGACGTATATCGGCGTGAGGCGGTCATTAAGTATTTAAATAGTCAATTGCTCCTGTAGGCAGGTGCAGTCTACTTTATCCATTGCAGGAGGCGCTCACCTGCAGTGGCAATGCAGGAGGAGGAGGAGGACGTCACAAGGAACCTAGTTTGTCTATGGTTTCCTCGGTTGCAGGGAGGCAGCTATCCAATTGGATGCTGGCATCCCATGTGACTCTGGTAACTATCTTGGATCAGCAGAGTCTATTTAAGACCCTGGCTCCCAGGTTTGGTGCACATTTTTGCGATTGGCTAGAGTAGGGACAGGTCACCCATCTGTCAAGGACAGTGCTTCGCATCAGGGAAAGGTTCATGAGGAGTAGGGAAAGTGCAGGGACCCCATAGTTCCTGGAAGCCTTCCCATTTGGGTGCAGACCGACTAGGCCACATTCTGCTCCTCGAGACAGACACTGTCAGCATCTCTGGTCCACCACTCTACTGCTGTTTTGCTGTTACAACTTGTGTTGCCTTCCCGCCAGGCCTATTTGTTTTTGCTGGACTTTGTTATAATATAAACGTATTATTGCATCTGTACTCTGTGTATGTTCTGCCAGCACACCAAGCTGCACCTCCCCACACTCCACCAGAGAGACAGGAGGTATCTGTCTAGGAGACAAGAGGTCTTCACCTTAGGAGAAAGTTGTGAGCCAATATCGCTGTGTGCATTGATGTTGGGGAAAGAAGATTATCTGGAGGAGACAGACAAGGGCCTGAAGATTGAGGCCAGAGCTGTGGTGTGCATTGAAAAGCTTGAGTTTAAAGGGGTTGTAAAGGTTCATGTTTTTTCACCTTAATTCATCCTATGCATTAAGGTGAAAAAACATCCGACAATACCAGCCCCCCCAGCCCCCGTTTTACTTACCCGACCCCTCGAAAGTCCCGCGCTCGTCCCCGACATCCTTCTCGCCGTTCAGCCTGTCCGTTGATTGGCTACAGTGGATGGATTGAAAGCAGCGCAGCCATTGGCTCGCGCTGCTGTCAATCACATCCAATGACGCGGCGCCGGGGGGCAGGGCCGAGTGATACAGTGAGCGCCAATAGCCGCTGGCTGTATCACTGGAGCGTGCCCGCAATCACTTACCACCATGCGAGCTCGCATATAGGTGGTGAGTGATTGCGGGGAGGAGCCGAGACAGCCGCCGAGGGACCCCAGAAGACGTGGATCGGGGCAACTCTGTCCAAAACGAGCTGCACAGTGGAGGTAAGTATAACACTGAGGAGACTGAGGACTGAGGAGAATTAGCCAGGAGGGCTAGTGAAAGGGGCAGCTGCAGCCAGGCAGGCTCGCAGTACCTGAAGAAGTGGTGCTGGGATTAGTAGCCACAGGGATGTAAAGCTGGACACTGACTTTTTTGCTACACATTTAAAGAGGGCCTCGGAGTCTGTAAAGGGCTATTGCTTAAAAATGTATGTTTTGTAGGATTAACCATCAGTGTGCCAGCTGAAGTTCTGCAAGCAAGCTAGTGCTGGAGGAAGAGAGGAGTGTATGTAGACTGTATATAAGAGAGTTGTCCCTAAAGTTGTCTGAAGTCAAGTGGGCATCCCATAATACCCCTACTTCCCATCCAAGTTTTATCCCCACAGTAAAATACAAAAACAAAACACTGGACTGTTTTCTGACTCAAATGTGCCTGTGGAAATTTGGTGTGCTTGGCTGTGAACGGTGGAGGATCCCACTTCACTTACGGCTTCTACGTGGGGTGCTCTACGGTTCTGAAAAGTTCCATGATGTAGCCTGCACATCTACAATTTCCTTTATCATAAATTGACACGACACACGCAAACTGTTCTAGTACAACCATGTACACTGGACAGAATAGGTCCTTATTTGACAAGATATATAGTATTTTGTTTTCCTTATGTCGCCTTTGGGCACATTGAAATGAATTGGTTCCAACAAGGTAGCTTTCAGTAGATCATTATGTAATGTGATTGAGAATAATTGTTTTGTGTGTTTTTGGCAACTCAACACTTTGACGAAGGCTAAAGAGAATGAGGACATTGATCCATTTGAGAGACAATAAAGGTATAGTGGTAGGACTCACATGGAACTGGCATGGCTTTTGGGGAACATTTGGCATGCAAAACTACAGTTACATGAGCCTATAAAGTTATCCTTGTAACGATAAGAGCACACCAGAACTTTGTAGATCTAAGAATCATAGTGTCAAGCTGCATTGTCCAGCTTCGATTTATTGATGTGGACATTTAAGATTTTGGCCACTAAGATAGGAAGAGACTCAAAACCAGAATTTGGCTTCAAATACATATTTTTTTAGAAGAACCTTGGTAGCTGTTTGCTAAGTTGAGAATCGTCTTAATTCTCTTGTGGTGAAAATGATGAAGGCTCAACGTTTGACTCTTGTTGGCCAAGAACAGCTTGGAAACCGATGTCTGTTCAGCTGGAAAAGGTTATACCCCATCTTATTCCTGACACTGGGTGAGTGATATCTGATGGCACACAACAAAAAAATGTTTAATTTTAGAGGAAAAAAATATTAAAAGTATTTTAGAATAACCTTCTTGGTAGCAATTTGAAGCTTCTGTAACCACCCAAAATACATTTCCTCCCAAAGACTACAGTTTGTCTGCAGAGGTTCTCATTTCTCCAGGTCCTGGTATATCTAGTAGTAGTTGGTCACATTCAACTGGACTTATGTGATGTTGAAGATGTTCCAAAGCTTATCCAGCCCACTTCTTAAGTTCCTGAAGAAGCTATAACATGTCTTTAACTTTACAAAAGGATTCCAATTGAATATGACTAACTTCTACTACACTAACTACTACTACACGACACTGAAAGCTTCTTTTTACTATGATTATTTATTGTTATTTTATTATAAATACATAAAGTAAATAAGTAAATACATATAAAAAAAAAATTGATTTAAAAGATAAAAATATATATATATATATATATATATATATATATAATCTACCGAAAAAAGGAAATTAGCCCTGGGACTTTAAATGAAGTGGGTACTGTTCCGCCAGTGAGCATAACATGGTAAATACAATAAGGTTGTTTATTAAAATATTAAATACATGATTAACACCAACAATAGCCAATTTACAAGAGAATACATCAATTGATGATACATGGTTATAATAACACAAATAACAGTCAGAGATATTCAGTTGCCATAGGGAAACGTAAAAGAGGTAGGTAACATGATTGTGGTCACAGTCACTATGCAGCGGCATCAAAATTACCCGACGCGTTTCACAAGATTAACTCACTCATCAGGGGTGGATGCACGTAACAATATCCCTAGAGTAAAGATGGTAAATATATATAATCTATTTTTATATATATTTACTTATTTACTCTCTCTCTCTCTCTCTCTCTCGCGCGCTCTCTCTCTCTCGCTCTCTCTCTATATATATATATATAGAGAGAGAGAGAGAGAAAGAGAGAGAGATGGGATTGCTGCACAAAACAATTTTCTTTATGAAAATGAAAAGATTAAAAACACATCAAGGTTGCACGGTATTTAAGGTTGACAGTTTTGGGCTGAACAGATAACGCCCTTCTTCAAAAACCAAATACCTACAAATCATAGCATTTGTAGCTAGATATATCTCTCTCTCTCACAATTAAGTAATTAAGCAATCTAGAACCAATTAACAACTGAATGATTATTTACACAAAGTGTTTGCAATACATGACGTAGCTCAATATTGAAACGAAAAAGGTCAACGGGTGTTTCAGACTCCCCACACTGTACAAGGATATTATCGGCTGGGAAACCCTCTGTCAAAAAGAAAAGAACAACTTTTACCCATAACTAAAATTACATGTAGCGGGTATGTACTTTCCCGGGTGTAAATTTGAACTTGGCAGAGACATCAGTGATGTGTAATTCCCTGCAGCCCAGCGGGTGGCGCTGTTGCCCTGGGCTGGGGTTGAATCATTACTGTGTGCTGTGCCTCCTTTTTGTCCTCCCTCGTATGGTATGGTGGTATGGTGGGGCGGGGAACCCGCCGTGCTTGCTGGGAGAGGGTATAAAGGGGCCGGCCATCTTGGTCACGGGGTCGAAGTCCCAGGCACCTTCAGCTTGTGGACGGTGGTTCGTGTCGGTCCTCTGGGTGGCCTAGGCCTAGAGGACAACCGGAGGTCGTGTTCCATCCCAGGCACCTTTAGCCTGGGGTGAGGTACTCAGATGGAGGTCCGGAGCTCAGTGCCTAACACTGAGTTCCGCGAGGGAAGGAGATCCTAGGGAACCCCGGGAGTGGGTACCCGAATCCGGAAGGCGTAATGGACCGGGGGGAGCTCCTCACTTGAAGACCCGGTGCAGCATATTGCCGGTGATGGGTGAGCCTCTCGTCGGAGACCGCCTGGAAGGAAATCCCCCCTCGGGCTGAGACCGTAACCCACTTTCAGGAAGGAAAGTGGAGAATTACATTGTGTCTGGGCCTATTCACATCCACACCTCCTTTCCTGTTCTGTTTCTATCAAGGGAGTTCAACTGATTGTGTTCATTCGCAGAAGAATAAAGGAGTGTTGGACTTTAATGGTGTGGGGCTCATTTCCTGACAGACATTGTTCAAGGTGACTCTTGGAGGGAGGATCCAGGTGCACAACACTGACCCGAAAGTAACACAAGAATGTTGCTTATACCGCACTGACACAGGTGGTGGAAGCCAGGCGTGGTGTCCCCGCTCCCTTCCCCTCTAAGATACCCCTAGACAAGAGACGAGACGAGACGAGAGAAAGAGGGGAGTGAGGAGGCCGCTACATACAATATATGTAACAATGTAACCAAAACCAATTATGTTTTACTACTAACCAACATTAATACAATATATTTATATACAGAAAAAATTATATACAAAAAAATGTATAAACAAGAATAATAAAAACAAACAAAATTGTAAAAAAAAAAAATCTAAAAGAATTATATTAATTAAGAGACTCTCTCAAAGAAACAAATATTAGACCCCTTTCACACTGGGGCGGGCAGGTGCGGTGGCGGTATAGCAGCGCGATTTTCAGCGCTGCTATACTGTCGTTCTTACCGCGGTATGCGGTCGCTAGGGGGGTTAATTTAACCCCCGCTAGCGGCCGGAAAAGGGTTAATACCGCCCGCAAACCGCGGCTATTGCTGCGGTTTGCGGGGGGTATTACCGCGCTGTCCCATTGATTTCAATGGGAGACCGCGGTAAAGGAGCGGTGAACACACCGCTCCTTTACCGCTGTAAAGAAGCGGCTAGCAGGACTTTTGGAGCGGTCCTGCTAGCGCACCGCTTCAGTGTGAAAGCCTTCGGGCTTTCACATTGAAGACACAGGGCAGGATTTTTTCATGCGGTATAACAGCGCTATTATTAGCGCTAAACCGCATGAAAAACGCCCCAGTGTGAAAGGGGCCTAAATCAAAATTAGAATTTAACCCAATTTCTATATAAATAATCGTAATTTACAAATTTTATTCATTTTTTTTATTTATATTTTTAAATATATAAAAAAAAATGGGGCAGACTTGATGGGCCACTTGGTTATTGGAAAATGATTTCTATGTCTGTATATGTATGTAACAATTTGTTATTTTTATATATTTTTATATATATATATATATTGTGACAGCAGGAAGGTAAAGTCACCTGGTTGCATCCAGGGGGGTAGATATATTTCTCCCAGATTCAGGCTTTATGCCGACTTATACAACTAGGGAGGGAGTTGATGAAGCCCAGCTGAGGCTAGTGGGCTCATGGATGACTCATACCTCTAGGGAGAGGGCTGGGCGTCGTGCAGGCAGGGAGTTGATGAGACCAGCTGAAGCCTGTCAGTTCGTTTAAGGCCTCTATAAAAACTCCCAGCTTCATTAGATGTTAGCTCATGCCTGGACCCAGACCTGTGTGGACTGTCTAGGGCAGTGTTTCTCAACTCCAGTCCTCGAGGCGCCCCAACAGGTCATGTTTTCAGGCTTTCCATTATTTTGCACAGGTGATTTGATCAGTTTCACTGCCTTAGTAATTACCACAGCTGTTTCATCTGAGGGAAATCCTGAAAACATGACCTGTTGGGGCGCCTTGAGGACTGGAGCTGAGAAACACTGGTCTAGGGAGAGTGAACCCCTGTGCGGTGAGGCAAAGCCTGTGTGGCTATTTGTTTGGATTTTTACTAAACCAGGGACTTAGGGACTAGGACAGCACCAGGCTGATCCCAGTTGTTAGTTTAGGAAACCTGCATGTTTAGTCAGAGGTCAAACTGACCAGGATTTATTTTGTTTATGTTTCTTTTTGGCTTTGCTGTGTTTTTGTCACTGTACATAGAGAAATAAACCGCACCTTTTGATTTTGAAAACCACAACCTCCGTCTGCTGGCCCTGTTTTTGTGTGGGGAGCCCAACCAGGGGGTCACACACACCCGCTACCGAGTTAACCCCTTCACAGTTGGTGGAGAACCAGTGGCAGTTTTTAAGCCAGCATGGAGGAGATACTGAAACAGCTGGCTCTAGCAAATGCCAATCAACAGCAGACAAATGCAGGTTTGCAAAGGAGCCTTGCAGCCCAGCAGCAAGCTCATCAACAAGCCCAGCAGCAATCTGAGGCCCGCTTCATAGACCTGTTACAGAAGCAAGAGCAGAGACTACAACAAATGGAAGCAGTAATGCAGCAACGTCCGCAGACCAGTGAGGAAAGCCGTCCCACTAATACCGCGTCCTTTGGGGTGAGTCGTTTATTGACAAAAATGACTGGAGAGGATGATCCAGAGGTATTTTTGACCACATTTGAAAGGACTGCTGAAAGAGAAAAGTGGCCTGAGGAGCAGTGGGCTGGACTGGTGGCTCCTCTGTTAACTGGTGAATCGCAGAAGGCTTACTATGACCTAGAGCCTGACCAAGCAAAAGACTATGTGATGCTAAAAGCTGAAATATTGGCAAGGCTGGGTGTCACCCTGGCTGTCCGGGCTCAGCGTGTGCATAACTGGACTTTCCAGCTTGGAAAACCCCCCAGGTCTCAAATGTATGATCTCATTCACCTGAGCAGGAAGTGGCTACAGCCAGAGACTTTGTCCGCACCAGAGATTGTGGAACGTGTTGTAATGGATCGGTTTTTGAGAGCTCTTCCTACTGCCATCCAAAAGTGGGTAAGCCATGGAGACCCAGAGACGGCCGGTGGTCTTGTGGATCGTGTAGAGAAATACTTGGCTACAGAGAACCTGACGGCCTCTTCCAGAGACTCTCGGACTTTCCACCCTAAGACCAGACCATCCCCAGGGGCGGATAAGAGGATTCCAAGGGGTGAGGGTGGAGAGAGTGAGAGGGTGGGAGCTCTACCCAAAGTTTGGCGAGAACAGCCTGGGAAGTCAGGGGCTCAAGAGGCAGCCAAATGGATTGTTTGCTACCGCTGCCGGCAAGCGGGACATATTGCAGCAAATTGCCCGGTTGTGGAGGAACCCATGCAATGTGACTTTCTGATGGACAGACGTCAGTCGCTGTGTGCGACAGTCGCATGCACTGCCATTCGGGGAACTGAGAAACATTTATGCAAAATGTGTATTAATGGTAGAAATGTTGTGGTATTACTGGATTCAGGTAGCCTTGTGACCCTGATAAAGGCTGAATTAGTTAAAACAGAGGTCTCTGGGAATAGCAAGGTAGCTGTTATTTGTGTGCATGGGGACACCCGAGAGTATCCAGTGACTACAGTGTGTTTCGAGACCCCCAAAGGTACCCTCTCTCATCCAGTGGGGTTAGTATCTCAATTACCACATGATGCCATTGTGGGAAGGGATTTTCCGAAGTTCTGGGAACTGTGGGATGATCCTGAGCCCCCCACTGGTGCCCCTATGTACCAGGAATGTGATAGCCAGAACTCCTCTGAGAGTGGTGAGGACTCTCCAGAATTTCCCTTGTCAGTATTGGCAGGGGAGACTCAAGAAACTGGAGAGGAGCCCACCTCCTCAGACGAAAACCTACCGTCTGTGGAGTTTTCTGATCTGGAGGTTCACAGGGAAAATTTTGCCACAGAACAGTTAAAAGACCCCGCCCTAATAAAGGCACGGGAAAACGTAGTGGAAATAGATGGCGAGTTAGTGAACCCAGATAATACCTGCACTTACCCATACTTCAGCGTAGAGAAGGACCTACTGTATCGGGTGGCAAAAAGGGCAGAAGAAACCGTTGAGCAGCTTGTGGTGCCCAAACCTTACAGGAAGTTGGTGTTGGAGTTGGCCCATGTGCACATTCTTGGAGGTCATCTGGGGACAGAGAAAACCCGAGAGAGGGTATTACAGAGATTCTATTGGCCTGGGGTGATGAAGGACATAGAAAATTATTGTTCCTCCTGCCCTGTGTGTCAGAGGTCGGCCCCGATGCCACATTTCCGTAGCCCGCTGGTCCCTCTACCCATCATTGAGGTCCCGTTTGAGAGAATCGCAATGGATTTGGTAGGTCCTATAATCAAGTCCGCTAGGGGGCACCAGTACATATTGGTTATAATGGACTATGCCACCCGTTATCCAGAAGCGATCCCTCTCAGAAATACCTCGGCCAAAACCATAGCCAAAGAGCTATCTCTTGTTTTTAGCCGGGTGGGTATTTGTAAAGAACTGCTTACGGACCAAGGTACACCCTTTATGTCCCGGGTTATGAAAGAGCTGTGTAAATTGTTCAAAGTGACGCAATTGCGTACATCTGTGTATCACCCCCAAACCGATGGGCTGGTTGAAAGATTCAACAAAACCCTAAAACAAATGTTGAAGAAAGTGGTGGATAGAGATGGAAAGGATTGGGACTGTCTACTTCCTTATTTGATGTTTGCTATTAGGGAGGTGCCCCAATCCTCTACGGGATTCTCCCCCTTTGAGTTACTGTATGGGAGACACCCAAGAGGGCTGTTGGATATTGCCAAGGAAACTTGGGAAAGTGAGAGTTCTCCCCACAGGAGTGTGATTGAGCATGTCGCCCTGATGCAAGATCGAATTGCACAGGTAATGCCCATCGTGAAGGAACATTTGGCCCAAGCGCAGTTGGCACAGCAGAGAGTGTACAACCGTGGAGCAAAGACCCGTACCTTTTCCCCGGGGGATAGGATATTGGTACTTGTCCCTACGGTTGAAAGTAAATTCCTTGCCAAATGGCAAGGCCCCTACGAGATAATGGAAAAAGTGAGCGAAGTGAATTACAAGGTCAGACAACCAGGAAGGCGAAAGCCCGAACAGATATATCACGTTAATCTGTTGAAAGCCTGGAGGGATAGAGAGTCCCTAGTCGCAGAAACTTGGTCACCAGCTCAAACTGGTTGCGTGATTCCGGAGGTTGGAATAGCAGCCACCTTGTCACAACCCCAACAACAGGAGGTTAAGGAGTTTGTGCTTCGCAACAAGGAGGTGTTCTCTGAGCTGCCGGGACAAACATCTGGGGTAGAGCATGATATTATTACCCCGCCCGGTGAAAGGGTGAAGTTAAAACCCTATCGGATCCCAGAGGCCCGACGGGAGGCAATACGGGAGGAAGTACAGAAAATGCTGAACTTAGGGGTGATAGAGGAGTCCCAAAGTGATTGGTCTAGTCCCATTGTGTTGGTGCCTAAACCGGATGGGAGCTGGCGATTTTGTAACGATTTTCGTCAGTTGAACAAAGTTACAAAATTTGACACCTACCCCATGCCACGTATAGATGAGTTGATCGACCGGCTGGGAACAGCCCGATACATGACGACTCTTGACCTCACAAAAGGGTATTGGCAAATTCCCCTGGCCAAGTCGGCCAAAGAGAAAACCGCATTTGTAACCCCAGACGGGGCGTTCCAATATAAGAGAATGCCGTTCGGGTTACAGAATGCGCCGGCCACATTCCAGCGGAAAATGGACCAGATACTGAGGCCCCATCGGAAGTATGCTGCGGCTTACCTGGATGACGTAATTGTCCATAGCACAGATTGGGCCTCACATCTGCCAAAAGTGCAAGCAGTCCTAGACTCTATCCGGGAAGCGGGGTTTACGGCTAACCCCAAGAAGTGTACCATTGGGCAGGAGGAGGCCAAATATCTTGGGTACACCATTGGCAGGGGAGTGATAAAACCCCAACTCAACAAAGTCGAGGCCATCCAGAGTTGGCCACGTCCCAACAGCAAGAAGCAGGTACGGGCCTTTCTGGGAATCGCGGGTTATTATCTGCGCTTCATTCCCCACTTTGCTTCTAAGGCTGTGCCCCTAACCAACCTGACGAAAGGGAAAGGGTCGGTCATGATTAAATGGACCCCCGAGGCTGAGGCAGCATTCCAATTCTTGAAACAAGCCTTATGTAGCCAGCCAGTGTTGTACTCACCCGACTTCTCTAAAGACTTTGTCGTACAAAGTGATGCGTCAGATGTGGGGTTAGGAGCAGTATTGTCCCAGGTCTGGAACGGGGAAGAGCACCCAGTCATTTACCTCAGCAGGAAGTTGAAGTCCCATGAGGTAAATTACGCCACGGTTGAAAAGGAGTGTTTAGCGGTGAAGTGGGCTCTAGATTCCCTTCGGTACTATCTGCTAGGTAGGCACTTTGACATGGTTACGGATCACGCTCCGTTAAAGTGGATGGCTCAAAACAAGGAGACAAATAGAAGAGTGAATAGGTGGTTCCTGGCCCTACAGGAATTCAACTTCACAGTAAAGCATCGCCCTGGCGTTCAAATGGGGAATGTGGATGCTTTGTCTCGAGTACATGAATGCCTGATTGCTGGTGTTCCAACCCCAAGGTTAAAACAAGAGGGGGGGGTATGTGACAGCAGGAAGGTAAAGTCACCTGGTTGCATCCAGGGGGGTAGATATATTTCTCCCAGATTCAGGCTTTATGCTGACTTATACAACTAGGGAGGGAGTTGATGAAGCCCAGCTGAGGCTAGTGGGCTCATGGATGACTCATACCTCTAGGGAGAGGGCTGGGCGTCGTGCAGGCAGGGAGTTGATGAGACCAGCTGAAGCCTGTCAGTTCGTTTAAGGCCTCTATAAAAACTCCCAGCTTCATTAGATGTTAGCTCATGCCTGGACCCAGACCTGTGTGGACTGTCTAGGGAGAGTGAACCCCTGTGCGGTGAGGCAAAGCCTGTGTGGCTGTTTGTTTGGATTTTTACTAAACCAGGGACTTAGGGACTAGGACAGCACCAGGCTGATCCCAGTTGTTAGTTTAGGAAACCTGCATGTTTAGTCAGAGGTCAAACTGACCAGGATTTATTTTGTTTATGTTTCTTTTTGGCTTTGCTGTGTTTTTGTCACTGTACATAGAGAAATAAACCGCACCTTTTGATTTTGAAAACCACAACCTCCGTCTGCTGGCCCTGTTTTTGTGTGGGGAGCCCAACCAGGGGGTCACACACACCCGTTACCGAGTTAACCCCTTCACAATATATATATATATAAATATATATATATCTCTATATAGATATGCAGCGGCCTCACTCTCTCTCCATCTTCAGCGGTTGCACACCAACTCATGTCTAGGGGTTCCTGCTTTGTGAGAGTGAGATGCGCCACGGCCCATGTCCTCCCCATTGTAGTAGGGAGGTGAAGGCCACTTACTGATGTTTCCTCGGGCCGGTGTGTTCTGTGAATGCACTGAGTCTGTAATTGCAAGCTCACCAGCCTCCCCTTTGCTTCCAGTAACTGGAGTTCACACACCGGAGAAAGGTCCAGCACTTGTTTATTCGACACTCCAATACGCAAAGCACAATAAACAGTTCTTTTGCAGCAAACTGGTTGGGACCTATAACCTTGCCAACGGTGAGGCGAGCAGATCGAGGCACTTCCTAAAGTTTAAGTTCTATGCCACTGTACTATGACCAGCGGCGCCTAAGCCGATCCGGCTGTTACAGAACAGGAAAGATGGGGTCTCTTCCAGCAACCCCTATGAACAGCAATGGAGCCCTCTTCGATACGCTGTGGCCCCTATCAGGGGGATGTGTCCTCCCAAGAGAGTTCCCAGAGGCCCACTGTCACCGGGTTGGTGCTGCTCCGGGTCTCCAGTGGGTAACCTCTCTGGCCTCCTCACCTCAGATACGAGTCCCTCCGCTCAGGGACCCTCGGACAGTCCACCCTAGCGGGACCCAGTCGAAGGTACTGGGCCCCAGGCCTCCTTGATAGTACCTCACCCCAGGCTAAAGGTGCCTGGGATGGACGCCAACATGACTCCGGACCAGGCCATGGGCACCTGGACCAGACTCCTGGATCTCCAGCACCCAGGCCCGAGGGCCCTGGATGCTGACCGCAACCCTCCTCCTCCGAGGACCTCCTTCTCCGCAAGCCCTCGTGGTAAGGGCGTCTCCCCCTTTTATCTCCTCCCATCAACGGCCCGGCGGGTTCCCCGCCCCAGCCATACCATCTCCGGGAAGGGACAAAACAGGGAGCACTGCAGGAGGTGATTCTACCTGAAGCCTGTGGGTACCCCGCCACCCACAGGCAAAGGAGAATACTACATCCTCCAATCCTCCACGAAACAAAAAGGGGTCTGAACCCTAACACAATTATACACCTGGGTCACACTATTCCCCAGGTGTATCCCATCAATTTGAGGACCCCGCTACAGATATATCTCTGTATAGATATATAATATATATATATATCTATATAGATATATATATATCTATATATATAGATATATACACATAGCTCCCAACTGTCCCTGATTTTGAGCAATGTCCCTTTGTCCCTCTTTCATCCTCATTTGTCCCTCATTTTGGTCTGATCCATATACATATATATAAAATGCACTTTTTATCTATCAAAAAGTGTTTCCCTCTGCTAAACCTTTCATCTGATTTCTAAATTGCTGCATTTGTAAATTCCAAAAGTCAATATAAAGGAATGGTAGTGGTAAAAAAAAGCTCTTGTGGGTTTAACCAATCTTGTTTCTTTTGTACAATTCTCCTTTAAGGGGGCGTGGCAAAGGGTGTGTCCTATGCCTGCATACTTTTGCTGATAGGTGTCCCTCATTCCCATCTCAAAAAGTTGGGGTGTATGTATGTATGTATGTATGTACCGTATTTATCGGCGTATAACACGCACCCTAACTTTAAGAGGGAAGTTTCAGGAAAAAAACTTTCCACAGCCCCCTATGTATAACACGCAGGCACAGTTTACCCTCTATTTCCAGGGTAAAAAAGTGAGTGTTATACGCCAATAAATACAGTATATATCTATATAGATATAGATATATATATAGATATATAATATATTTTTTTAGATATATATAAAAAAATGGGGCATACTTAATGGACCATGTGGTCTTTTTTTTCTGCTGTGTTTCTCGGTTTCTATGTTACTAAAATCCCTGAAATATTACTGTTTTCTCTGCTTAGCTGAACAATCTGGGGTCACCTCAATACATGTCATAAAGGGGGTCTCTTCCCCACCATACAAGGCTGGAGAAAGGAAACCCAACTCCCAAGCACTGCATGTAATTTCCCCCACTCCGGGTTACATAAAAATGTAAAACAAATGCTGCAGATGAACCAAAATACTTTGCTTAAAAAAAAAAAAAAGTAAAAATCTTCTATACACAAAGTACAGTTCAATTAATAAAATCGGCCAAGTCCTATGAGAATTGAAAATTACAGTTACGAGGCTAAAAGTAGACATCCCTATCCCCTATGTAAAGCTTTGGAAATTGAGCTCTACTGTATAGTCCTATTCTGTTGTACAATGAGAGTAAAGCCTCGTACACACGATCGGACTTCAAACAAACGTTTCCGTGGATTTTTGTCCGAAGGGAGTTGGCCGGGCACACCCATAGCATACACACCACAGGACTTTTCTGCAAACTTTCCCAAAACTTTCCCAACATCACGTGGTTTTTCTGCTCTTTTCTGCTCTTTACCGCCACCCTTTGGTCAACTTCTGCTATTGTTGGTTGATTTTAACATTGGTTCTGGGCATGCGTGTTTGTCCATCGGACAAAAGTCCGATGGATTTCTGTACACACGATAGGACTTTGCTCCATCGGACTTTTGTTGCCGAAAAGTTTGTCCGTTTGCAGACCTAACTCTTGTCCGATGAAAACCAAAAAAGTTTGTCCGATGGAGCGTACACACGGTCGGATTTTTTGTCAAACTTGCTCAAAATGAAGATTGTTGGCAAAAAGTCAGACCGTGTGTCCGGGGCTTAAAGCTGGACATACATTGAGGGAATTTTGTGTGAAAACATTTTGTTTTTGAAATAGTCACCTAATCTCCCAGTGAGGACAAATCGAAGTTTGTTTTCTACCAAATATTCAGAGGCTTATGCCTCGTACACACGACCGAGAATCTCGTCAGGAAAAAACACGTAGTTCTTCTTGACGAGATTCTTGGACAAGAAACTTGTCCCGGCCGAGTGTACAGACGCTCCTTTCAAAGAACCCGCGGTTCTTTGAATGGAGCGAACGCGGTGACGTAATCGGCTACGAGGAGCATGCGCTCATCACATTCGATGCTGTCGCCGCCATCTTGCTACACCCTACCTATGCCTAGGAAGCTACCGCGCATGCGTCAAAGTCATTTAGAGCATGCGCGGGTTTCCACAGCGATAGGTAAGTGTACACACACACACTTTTCTCGTCGGGAAACATGCCGACGAGAATCTCGACGAGAAAATAGAGAGCAGGTTCTCTATTTTTTTCGTCGAGATTCTTGTCGGTTTTCTTGACGAGAAACATGATAGCCGCGTACACACGACCGATTTACTCAACAAGAAAGCTCTGCCAGCAAGTTTCTTGTCGTTTTTTGACGAGAAACTCGGTCGTGTGTACGAGGCTTTAAGGATATAACTTTGTTGTCATTTCTTATATGAATTAATTACCTGTTAATGTGACTCTCAGTCGTTTGTAATGTATTTGTATACTATTGTAAAGGATCAGACATTGAACAGTACATGGGTATGGCAATCAGATGAAAATTTGCTGCAGTGGAAGGAAAATTCTTTGAGTCGATGATGGCTCATTGAATGCTCCGTCGAATGATCTTTCACGAATGGTCGTTCAAACCTCCAACAGTGTATGGCCAGCTTAAGAGTTTGTGCTGTGAAAAACAACCCACTTGCTGGCTGGATCACCAGATGAAAATAGAAGAAAGAGCCCAAAAAAGAAAGCTAATGCGGCCATCACATCTAAGAATTGGTAAGCTGCAATATAAGTAATGTTTGCTTTTGGGGTTTAGTACTGCTTTAAAACCCCTGTTGGAATCTACTATCCGGGTGAAAGACCTGGAGAAGCCCGCGTCTCAGATTTATGCATCCCTGCTGGTTGCTGCTATCCCCGAGCTGTCTTCCCTCCGCAGGAAATGGGTGGAGGACATACCGGGGCTGGACGCGGACGACTGGAGGGAGGTTTGGGATTATCCCTTCTCCCCTCTGATCTCAGCAAGGGACAAATTAGTCCAATATAAAATTGTCCACAGGGCTCACTACACGCCTCACAGGCTGCACCAGATGTCACCGGAGCATTCTCCGGAGTGCTGGCGCTGCTCCTACCGGCCAGGGGGTTTCTTCCATATTTTCTGGGCTTGCCCAGCAATTGTAGAGTATTGGAATGAAGTGCTACGGGTGATCAATAAGGCCACCGGGACTTGCGTCCCATGCGAGCCCATACACTGTTTGCTAGGACTGGTTGACCAACTGCCAATACTCAGAGCCAGGAAAACACTCCTATCCCTGTTGTTGTATTATGCGCGCAAAGCCATTACAATGAATTGGAAACAATCGTCTCCCCCCTCTGTTAAATTTTGGAAAAACTTAATTAATGCCAGTTTGCCCCTATATAGAGCCACGTACTTGTCTAGAGGTTGTCCGCACAAATTTGAAAAGGTATGGAACTGTTGGTTAGATGACAGAAGCACGGCAAGTGATACAGTGACCACTGTCTAGACTTCTATTGTATCATTGAAATATCGATCTATTAACCCAAACAATGTTTCCAGGCTACCTTCCTCTATCAATATCACTTTGAAGCATGACGTATATTGACTGAACCCTCTCCCCAAGCTTGGGGTTGTAGTATAGACTAAGTTAAATTTTTTTGTTATTTGTCGCCCTGTGACGGTCTGATGCCGAAACAGGGTAATGGCCCCTGCGTGGGCAGCTGTTATGCCTAGGTGTAGGCAAAATGTGTGTATGTTATATAAAAATTCAATAAAAAGATTTATAAAAAAAAAAAAAAAAGAAAAGAAGACGTAGTAGAAGACACACACTAATCTTCTGCCACCTACTGGGAAACACTGTGGACAGAATGTATCTGTCGCTGTATCACACACTATGGGGTTGATTGACCAAGAATGGAGAGAGCAAGATCTGGTGCAGCTCTGCATAGAAACCAATCAGCTTCCAGGTTTTATTGTCAAAGCTTCATTGAACAAGCTGAAGTTAGAAGCCGATTGGCCACCATGCACAGCTGCACCAGATTCTGAGTGCTCCAGCTTCAGTAAATCTCATCCTATGTTTCTCTTCTTTCTCCAGGTGTTGTCCTGAAAGTGGCTTCCTGTACAGGTAATGTTCTACTTTCATATTTGTCTTGCAATATAGCAATATCTTTGGGCAGACGATGTTATAAAATATTTTATACAATAAAACCTTGGTTTGAGAGTAACTTGGTTTGAGAGCGTTTTGCAAGACAAGCAAAATGTTTTAATAAATTTTGACTTGATATACAAGCGATGTCTTGATATAAGAGTAGCGTCATGCCACAACAGAGTATAAAAAAGAAGAGAGGCGCCTCTAAGTGTAGCAATATGGTTACATTTAACGAAGGTACAACATTCATGGTTGATGATTAAAAGAGGCACATCTTTGTAGGCATCCGGGGTAAAGCTGTCCACATAGACCGTCCTCCTCACCGCCATTGATGTCGTCCCTTCCACGAGCGGTTCAAGCCTCGCTTTCAGATCGCTCTACTGCAGGGTAGTCTTCCTGGTCACGATTGCAGACTGACAGCGGTGAGAGACGGTTGGTGAGGAGGACGGTCTATGTGGACAGCTTTACCCCGGATCCCTGCATACTTAGATGTGCCTCTTTTAATCATCAACCATGTAAGTTGCTAAATGTTGTACCTTCACTAAATGTAAACATATTGCTACACTTAGAGGCAGCTCTCTTCTCTTTTATACTCTGGAGCTCCTACTGGATTTTGTTTATAATCCCCTTGTGGAGGCTTCCATTTGTAGATGGACATTTTATGGTTACAATCACATTGCTAGAATGTTTTTGTATGGACTATAAACTGAAGGACCTATGAATAAATGGTTGTGGAACGAATCAAGCGATGTCTTGATATAAGAGTAGCGTCATGTCACATCTGAGTATAAAAGAGAAGAGAGGCGCCTCTAAAGCCCGGTTCACACAGGGGCGGCACGACTTTGGGGGCGACTCTGCGGCGCGATCTCAAAAGGACTTGAGACGCCCGGTTCAGGCGATTTGCATAATGACTTCTGTATAGAAGTCAATGCAAGTCGCCCTGAGTCGCCCCCAAAAGTAGTATAGGAACCTTTTTCTAAGTCGGAGCGACCTGAGTCGCTCCTATTAAAACGGTTCCATTTAAGAGAGCGGGACGCGACTCGTCAGGCGACCGAGTTGCCTGACGAGTCGCCCCTATGTGAACCGGGCCTAAGTGTAGCAATACGGTTACATTTAATGAAGGTACAACATTTAGCAACATATTGCTACACTAATGCCACGTACACACGATCAGATTTTCCGATGAAAAAAGTCTGATCGTGTGTGGGCCCCATCAGACTTTTTTCCATCGGAGTAAAAAAATAGAACTTGTTTTAAATTTGGAAAAAAAATCTGATGGGGAATTCCATCGGAGAAAAATCCATGCATGCTTAGAATCAAGTCGACGCATGTTCGGAAGCATTGAACTTAATTTTTCTCGGCTTGTCGTAGTGTTTTACATCAACGCGTTTTGGAGGAATTTAGTCTGACAGTGTGTATCCAAGACTGATAGAAGTCAGCTTCATCGGAATTCCGACGGAAAATTCCATCGGATTTTATTCCATTGGAAATTTGACCGTTTATACAAGGCATCAGAGTCGCCTCTCTTCTCTTTTATACTCTGGAGCCCTTGCTGGATTTTGATTCTAATCCCCTTGTGGAGGCTTCTATTTGTGGAGGGACATTTTATGTTTACACAACCGATCACATTGCTATAATCTTTTTATATGGACTATAAACTGAAGGACCTATGAATAAATGGTTGTGGAATGAATAATTAGAGTTTCCATTATTTCTTATGGGGAAATTTGCTTTGATATACAAGTGCTTTGGATTACAAGCATGTTTCTGGAACAAATTATGCCCTCAATCCAAGGTTTTACTGTAAATCTAAAATTTAAAAGTATGTTTTTTTTTTTTTTTTTTGGCATTTAGTTAAGATTTGTTGAAGTTCAAAAGAAAATGAATAGTTCTAAGACTTGGGCCTTGTCCAAAAATGGTGTTGTTGCGAGAACTAGCTCTATTCCCGCTTGCGATTCTGAAAGCACAGTTTACACACGTTTCTGCAAGTTGCGCATAGGGCAGCTCATTTACTTCAATGGGTTGCCCTATGCGCATTTGTTGCCCAAAATAAGTTCCTGCTCACTCATTGAATCATTGAGGTGCTACAGGCATGGGATCCTCCAATGGGCATCATGACAGTGGAACCCCCCGGCCTGAACTAACCAGCACCAACAGTGGTCTTTCCCATTCCTTCCTCATCCTCAGGCTTTATGGCAATGGACCCCAATAGCAGCCTCACCCAGCACAAGTTTTATTTCCAGAAGATGTTCCCATCTTGAGGTTAGGAGAAGGAGACGTCTACACAATGGCAGCCTTTTGACTCCTTTATTGGCACACAATTGATGAACAGATTTACACACTTTCATGTATCCCAATGGTGACGGCACATTCCTTGCAAACAGATAACCACAGAGTTGAGAGCTGAGTTGAGGAGCCCAAAACTTTAAGGTTTCGCCAGAATTCTATATCCCATATGATTAGTCTAATTAATTCTGCGCCTCTCCTTCCTTGCTTCTCCACTAAGGGAAGCTGCCAGAAGATAACTCCTCAAAGATTACATCTTGGCTGTCTTGGTCCTTGCACTGCTTCTAATGACCAACCAACCAACAGACTATTTATATATTTAACTATTTATATAGAGCCCCTTTGCCCAACACCAATGCACCACACTGGCAAGGACAGGACTGACACCACCTTACCATCTATGGCAGGGGTCTCAAACTGGCGGCCCTCCAGCTGTTGCAAAACTTCAAGTCCCATGAGGCATTGCAAGCATGACTCCCTCAGGCAGAGGGATGATGGGACTTGTAGTTTTAGAACAGGCCACCAGTTTGACACCCTTGATCTATGGCAGTGATGGCAAACCTTGGCACCCCAGATGTTTTGAAACTACCGTATATACTCGAGTATAAGCCGACCCGAATATAAGCCGAGGCACCTAATTTTACCACAAAAAACTGGGAAAACGTATTGACTCGAGTATAAGCCTAGGGTGTCCATCTGCATGCCTCACTGTGTCCATGCCTCACTTTGCCTCACTGTGCCCATGCCTCACTGTGTCCATGACTAGACTGATGTTTAACATGGGAGTCTATAGAAGGGGTGCCCAGGTTTGAAAAATCAGTGCTTCCCAGCCGTCGGTTACCTAGACAACAAACTTTGCACACCTATAGAGATGAAATGGGGCTACATGTGTGCCAAGTTTCGGACCCAGGGGACCTAGGACCGGCCAGTACCGGGTCCCCAAAATCACCAGAGAAATGACCGTTTAACATGGGAGTCTATGGAAGGGGTGCCCGGCTTTAAAAAATCGCTGCTCCCCGGCCGTAAATCCCCTGGACAACAAACGTTGCCCACTTGTAGAGGAAGAGTGGGGCTACATGTGTGCCAAGTTTGGGGTCATGGGGACTTAGGGCCGGCCGGTACCGGGTCCCCAAAGTCCGGGAGATCAGGCGCAAAAAGGTGACTCGAGTATAAGCCGAGGGGGGCATTTTCAGCACAAAAAAATGTGCTGAAAAACTCGGCTTATACTCGAGTATATGGGGTACATTTCATATGATGCTCAACTACACTGCAGAGTGCATGAGCATCATGGGAAATATAGTTCCAAAACATCTGGGGTACCAAGGTTCGCCATCACTGATCTATGGTATGCCCCATTTACTACTCGAAGGACCTCTAGTGGCTACCTAAGGAATTACACAGCCTATTCTGCTCTACAGAATCCCTAACCCTAATTATTAATATAATTAAAATGGCAAGATCTAGTGACCAATTTGGAGAACTACACTGGGCACCCCTGTGCCCATACCCTACAAGCCTATGCCTTGAACCTTCCACCTAAATCAATCTCCTAAGCTCAGGTTAACTCTCCAGCTAAGAACCATCATTACAAAAAAATTATTCCAAAAATAACCGAGACAACCCTATTAATGTCAATATTACCAAGAAAATTGCGTCAAAATACAACACACCAAAAGAGAAAAATCTGTACCCACGTACTCACATCAGACATTTAAGAAGTTTTTAGGCCGTGACCCTCCATGGGACTAAGCTGGTGCTCTGTGTCTGAGTAGGCAGGCTGGACTCTGGACCTCTGGTGAGTTTAGCCTGACGGAACACTTTTATTTTCTCTTCCAGAATGTGGTCATCCGTCCATATCCCAGCGTGTTGTGGGGGGAGAGAGTATTTCTTTAGGCAAAACGCCATGGATGGGAAGCCTCATCTACAATGGCTATCATGTCTGTGGGGTGTCAGTCATATCCAGGACCTGCTTGGCCACCGCGGCTCACTGTCTAAAGTAAGTTGTCTACCACAATTTCAATTTTCTTTTCCAAAAGCAAAGAACGACGATGGGGCCTTGCGCGGCTCCAAAAAGTTGCGTTTATCTCTGTGATGTGATCTCTCTGCAATAAAGAAACCTTTGGACGGTGATTGTTGATCCATGGTGTGCTGGCGAATATGTACACTTGCTTGATGTTTCCAGGACCCAGCTGGTAATCTCTGCAGCACCCAGGGCCGATGCTTGGTAATTTTTTGCCCTAGGCAAGGCTTAACAACAACCTGCCCGCCCCCCACGTTAGACTTGCCTAGGGCCGCGCAGGTGAATACAACAGCGTCAGAGCGGACTCTCCGGGGCAGCAGAATTTCTTCTACGTCCGGAGACATTGTGCCGCCTCCTCCGGTTCCCCAGCTGTCCCCGTGCCCACCTCCCCCCCTCCCCAGCTGTCCTCATGCCCGACTCTTTCACCTCCTCCGCTGTCACATGCTGAGCTGCTGCTGACCTTCTCTGCAGCAGCCATGACGATGTCCACGGCTCTGCTTTCTCTGGAGAGTCAGTCAGCGCCCCATCCCTGTATAGGGCCCCTCGTGTTGCCTGGGCAGGCTAGTGGGAAAGTCAACGGCCATGGCTGCACCCCCTAGGCAGCAGTGCACCTTAGGCAGCTGCCTAGATTTCCTAGTGGGAGCACCGGCCCTGGCGGCACCAACTGTTTTATGACCCTTGTTTGCCAGGAACTTGTGCGATAGGAATATTGATAAGAATTAATGTGAACCTGACATTAAGTATATGTTTTCATGTTAAAGTGGTTCTTCAGTCTCCCCCCAAAAAATTAAAGGACGGAAGCTTCAAATACTGCAGCTGCTGACGTTTAATAAAATGACACTTACCAGTTTTAGGATCCAGCACTATCCTCACCCTGGCCGGTTCTTCACCAGTCTTTGGGTGCCCATGGCATCTCCATGCTAACTGTGGGAAGCCTGACTCCTTGCAGCTTCACAACCAGTTCCCCACTGCATGTGCGAGATGCGCTGCACCCTGGGACCTGTGACTTATCCTAACAGGCTGTGGGCGGGGCCAAAAAAGTCCAAGAGTTGAAGAGGCAGGGGATGGAAGGCAGTGGAACTTCCATTTAGTGTAGGGTAACCAGACATCCCCTGTTTCAGGGGACAGTCCCCGGATTGAGGACACTGTCCCCGGACCAAGTCTGTCCCTGGTTTTGTCCCCGGATTGGATTTGAACAGGGGCTGGGGCAATTTCAAAGACAGTCAGTGCAGAATAAAAAAAAAAACATTCTGAATCAGAAAGGGGCACAGATAATGGAAAAAAAATCCATTATCTGTGCCCCTTTCTGATGATCATGTGCTGGTCAGAGCGGAGGGAATATTTCTTCAGTTTCGGGTGCCCATTCAGCTCCGCTCACATGTTCTTCTGCCTTGGCTCAAGTCCCGGCCAGCCGCCTGCCTGCTTATCTCCTTGCCTTCCTTGGCGGAGTGATCTTCCTCCGCTCCCCACCCAGTAGTAGCCGGGGCCCGGAGAGTAATGCCGCGTACACACGACCGGTTTTCCCGACGAGAAAACTGCAATTTTTTAGATTGGTCGGGAAAACCGGTTGTGTGTAGGCTCCATAGCAGTTTTCCCGATGAGAAAACTGCCCGCAAAAAAATTAGAACCTGATTTATTTTTTCCCGTCGTCTTTCCCGTCGGTCTTTTTCTTGTTGCGAAAACCGTTTGTGTGTATGCTTTTCCGAGGGGAAAAAAAACGTGCATGCTCAGAATCAAGTATGAGACGGGAGCGCTCGTTCTGGTAAAACTAGCGTTCGTAATGGAGATAGCACATTCGTCACGCTGTAACGGACTGAAAAGCACGAAGCTGAAAAGCGCGAATCGTCTCTCACCAAACTTTTACTAACATGAGGGTCAGCAAAAGCTATTTTATATATAGTGCCGTCGTACGTGTTGTACGTCACCGCGCTTTGGTCAAGCGTTTTTTTGCCTGAACGTGTGTATGCAAGGCAGGCTTAAGAGGAATCACTTCGGGAAAAACGTTGGTTTTTGGCATGTCAGGAAAACCGGTCGTGTGTACGAGGCATTAGACTTGACAGGCTGTGAGGCGTCAATTACTAGTAAAAAAAAAAAATGTCCCTGGATTTCATTTTAAAAATCTGGTCACCTTAATTTAGGGGTGAAGTTCCAATTTAAGAACATACATGCCCAGTGTCATTGTAACACTTCCATGTATTTATTACCTCTCACAGAGATCCCAGTACTGCCCCTGACAATGCTTTCCTCTGCTTTTCTCTCCTGAAGGATGGCACTATTTATGCTCAGGCCTCATCCAGGATCACCATCTACTTCCTGGACTGAGATGACAGAAGCCAGAGATGACACAATCCTGTAAATCCTGGTGTCTGGGGTTCTTGGCTGTGTTCATAAAATGTCTGATACAGATCAGCCCCTGCTGGAGCTGATCACCTTGTGACTTCTAAAGTAAGGTGACCAGATTTTTTAAATGAAATCCGGGGACATATTTTTTTTTTTTACTAGTAATGGCGGCAATCAGCGACTCTCTGCCCGTCGCCGCCGCCTCACGGCCTGTCAAGTCTTATTCTCCAGCCCCAGCTACTACTGGGTGGGGAGCGGAGGAAGATCACTCCGCCAGGGAAGGCAAGGAGATAAGCAGGCAGGCGGCTGGCCGGGACTTGAGCCAAGGCAGAAGAACATGGGAGCGGAGATGGATGGGCACCCGAAACTGAAGAAATATTCCCTCCGCTCCGACCAGCACATGATCATCAGAAAGGGGCACAGATAATGGAAAAAAATACACCCTACGGTAGGGTGACCACGTGTCCCGGATTGCCCGGGACAGTCCCGCATTTTGCAGGTCTGTCCCGAGCACATTCATTCCAGGACAATACAGTGTCCCGGAATGAAACTGACACAGCCACCCCCCCGGCCAATCTGATGCCCCCAAAAAAGGCCGCCACATCACCGCTTTACTCACTGACAGTACTTGTCCTGGCCGGGAATGCCTGGAGGAGCACAATCCCCGCCCCCTGCTTCTGATTGGAGAAATCATAAATCCCGCCTCTTGTGTCCAATCACTGTGCTGTGATTCATTACAGCACAAGCTGATTTTTGGGAAGGGAGGGTGTCCCTGAATGGTAGTTTGGAAATGTGGTCACCCTACCCTACGGGTGTATGGAGCAGTGGAGTGGGTGTGTAATTCAGATTTTTTTTTTTTATTCTGCACTGACTGTCTTTGAAATTGCCCCAGCCCCTGTTCAAATCCAATCCGGGGACAAAACCGGGGACAGACTTGGTCCGGGGACAGTGACCTCAATCCGGGGACTGTCCCCTGAAACCGGGGATGTCTGGTCACCCTATTCTAAAGGTCCGTACACACGATCGGATATTCCGACAACAATTGTCCGACGGACGTGTTTTGTTGGATAATGCGACCGTCTGTACGCTCCATCGGACAATTGTCTGAATTTCCGGCAACAAATGTTGGATGGTCATGCTCTCAAATTGTCCGACAACAAATATGTTCCGTCGGACTATCCAATCGCGTGTACACCAATGCTAACCATAGCACAACATTAGCAGAAGTTGCCCAAAGGGTGGCACTAAAAAGCAGAAAAACCACATAGTTTGTTGAATGTTGGCTGAAAAAGTTTTGTCGCCTGTATGCAGAACAAGTTCACGGCCAACGCCCTTCGGACAAAAATCCACGGATTTGTCTGATGCAAATCTGATTGTGTGTACGAGGCTTTATAGGGTTTCAACACTTTATTCAGACCACTGAGGGAGAGGAGACTGGGGAAATTTTTCTTCCTGCCTGCAGCACACTGATGCTATTATTTTAGAAAAGTCAGGAAAGTCACTGGGTTAGAGCTCAAGGATGACTTTTTAATGATAAAATGTGGAGCTTTCCTGAGAAATAATACGGTTGCTGTATATTGTGGCATGCCAGGAACTTATTTATGATTTATGTGGACTTGTAAAGGTACTGACAGGTTCACTTTAAAGCCCGGTACACACGATCGGATTTCCTATGGATTTTAAACCAATGGATTTTTCCATCGGAAATCCGATGAAGCTGACTTCCATCAGTCTTGCCTACACACCATCAGTCAAAAAAAACGATTGTCCCAAACGCCGTGACGTAAAACACTCCGACGAGCCGAGAAAAATTAAGTTCTATGCTTCTGAGCATGCGTCAACTTGATTCTGAGCATGCGTGGATTTTTTATCCGATGGAGTTCCCCACAGACGATAGTAATTTGCTAAATTTAAAACATGTTCTATTTTTCAACACCGATGGAAAAAAGACTGATGGGGCCCATACACGATCGGTTTGTCTGATGAAAACAGTCCATCGGGCTGTTTTCATCGGTAAAACCGATCATGTGTACACAGCTTAAGAGTCATGTAAATGGTGGAAAATGCCAATTGATTAAGTTTACTCAAGACCAACTCCTTATACAAATAGAGGCAAGATTCCCCCATAGAACTTCTCCCCTATAGGAAGTCCTCCTCCTTGTCGCTCTCCTCTTGCTACATTCCCGTATGTAAGTGCATGGCCGGCCTGGTGGAATGGCTAATTAAATCAGGACCATTGTAATGGAGATGTTATGAAGGTTTGATAATGTTCATTATTATTATACAGGATTTATATTATTATATAGGATTTATATTATTATACAGGATATATATTATTATACAGGATTTATATAGTGCCAACAGTTTGCACAGCGCTTTACAACATCAGGGAAGACAGTACAGTCACAATACAATTCACTACAGGAGGGATCAGAGGGCCCTGCTCGTTAGAGCTTACAGTCTAGAACAGGGGTCTCCAAACTTTTCAAACAAAGGGCCACTTTATTGCCCTTCAGACTTTAGGAGAGCCGGATTGTGGCCAGCGGGGGAAGAAAATGTCACGGGCCCGGCATCAGTGAGAACAAATATGGCCTCAGGGTTGGTGGTCAATAGGAGGAGGAGTATTCCCCCTATTAGTAGGAGTAATAGTATCCCATCATTGGTATCGGTGGATGATATAGTGCCCCATTGTTGGTATCAGTGGGAAGAATAGTGCCTCATATCAGTGGGAGGAATAGTGCCCCAGGAGCCGGATAAAGGCTAGCAAAGGGCCACATCTGGCCCTCGGGCCGCAGTTTGGAGACCCCTGGTCTAGAAGGGAGGGTCAAGTGAAACAAAGGGTAGTAGCTGTGGGGGATGATCAGATGGACAAAATGAAAATACAGTTGTTAGGTGTGGGTAGGATAGGCTTCTCTGAAGAGGAGGGTTTTCAGGGATCCTCTAAAAGAGAATAGAGAAGGAGATAGACGGACAGATTGGGGTAAGGAGTTCCA
Source organism: Rana muscosa (assembly GCA_029206835.1). Lineage (NCBI taxonomy): Eukaryota > Metazoa > Chordata > Amphibia > Anura > Ranidae > Rana > Rana muscosa. The sequence continues at coordinate 178,447,690 of CM055127.1, forward strand.
TAGGCTTGGAGAGGCTCTGGAAAAGTCCTGGAGACGAGCATGGGAGCAGGTGATGAGAGAGATAGAGAGCATGAGGTCTTGAGAAGAACGAAGAGAACGATTAGGTTGGTATTTAGAGACTAGGTCAGTGATGTAGCTGGGGGGCAGAGTTGTGGATGGCTTTGTAGGTAGTTGTTAGTATTTTGAAAATAATTTGTACACAAGTCCGTCGGACTAAATTCCAAAGTACAAACATGCATGCTAAAAACCAATGTTCATTCTTTTTTTTCTCAGTGGAAAAGATCCCACGAAGCTCTCCGTCATGCTGGGCGCCGTGAACCTCACTGGTCCGAGCAGCACCAGAGTCACCATAGATGTAAAAACCGTCACCATTTACCCGGACTACAATGACATAAACTACTCTGGGGACCTTGCGATGCTTGAATTGAAGAATCCCATAAATTACACAAGCAACATTCTTCCAATCTGCCTCCCTGGGCCCAATCAGAACTTTTCCGATGGGATGATGTGTTCCCTAACAGGCTGGGGGTCCATTGCAGAAGGCGGTGAGTGGCATTCCATCCCCAATAAGCTAGCACCCAACTGCACATATAGAAAATTACCTTAAATGAAAGCTCATAGATGGGCTGGGTCCTTCAAGTTTTCAATGTAATCTACCATTCCATAAAGATCTGAACCTAAGGCCCCTTTCACACTGAGGCGCTTTGCAGGCGCTATTGCGCTTAAAATAGCGCCTGCAATGCGCCCTGAAATAGCCGCTCCATTGTATCAAGTGTGAAAGCCCGAGGGCTTTCACACTGGAGCGTTGCGCTTGCAGGAGGGTAAAAAAACTCCTGCAAGCCGCATCTTTGAGGCGCGATAGGAGCGGTAAAAATACCGCTCCTATAGCGCCCCTGCCCATTGAAATCAATGGGGTAGCGCCTCCAAAACGCCGCAAAGAGGCGTTATTGCGGGCGTTTTTAACCCTTTTTCGGCCGCTAGCGGGGGTTAAAATCACCCCGCTAGCGCCCGCAAATCACTGGAAAAAAAACGGTATAGCGGCGCTAAAAATAGCGCAGCTATACCGCCAGCGCATCCAGCGCTTCAGTGTGAAATTAGCTTAAGGCGCACAGCACCAGGATAGCCCCATCTAACAGGTCGATAGGGTGTCAGAAGTAGGAATCATATGGTATCAGAATCAAACACACCACTCAAATGATGTGTACATATGTGTCCGTATAACCACTTCAGCCCCGGAGGATTTGGCTACCCAATGACCGGGCCATTTTTTTGCGATTCGGCACTGCGTCGCTTTAACTGACAATTGCGCGGTCGTGTGACGTGGCTCCCAAACAAAATTGACGTCCTTTTTTTCCCACATATAGAGATTTCTTTTGGTGGTATTTGATCACCTCTGCAGTTTTTATTTTTTGCGCTATAAACAAAAAAAGACAACTTTGAAAAAAAGGGAATATTTTTTACTTTTTGCTATAATAAATATCCCCAAAAAATATATATATAAAAATTATTTCTTTCTCAGTTTAGGCCGATACGTATTCTTCTACATATTTTTGGTAAAAAAAAATCGCAATATGCGTATATTGATTGCTTTGCGCAAAAGTTATAGCGTCTACAAAATAGGGGATAGTTTTATGGTATTTTTATTAAGATTTTTTTTTACTAGTAATGGCGGCGATCAGCGATTTTTATTGTGACTGCGACATTATGGCGGACACATCGGACACTTTTGGCGCTATTTTGCGACCACTGTCATTTATACAGCGATCAGTGCTATAAAAATGCACTGATTACTGTGCAAATGACACTGGCAAGGAAGGGGTTAACCACTAGGGGGCGAGGAAGGGGTTAAGTATGTCCTAGGTGGTGATTTTAATTGTGGGGGGCTGGGCTACCAGTGACACAACAGTGATCACTGCTCCCGATGACAGGGAGCAGTAGATCAGTGTCTTGTCACAAGGCAGAACAGGGAAATGCCTTGTTTACAAAGGCATCTCCCTGTTCTGCAGCTCCGTGACAGGATCGCCGGACACCGGCGGACATAGAGTCCGCGGGTCCAGCGGGCACGGTCACTGAGCTTGTGGCAGGGGCGCGTACCCGCACGGCGGCAAATTCAAAGCAGTACAGGTACGTTGCTTTGCCATTCATGCCGACATATATCTACAGGAGACGGTCGGCAAGCGGTTAAACATACACCTGAATAGGTGTGGGTAGCCCTGAAACTAATTAAAGTGACCGCTACAGTCAAGTGCCACCTGCAGTGGAAGACATAGACTGCACCTGCCTACAGTAGGGTGACCAGACATCCCCAGTTTCTGGGGACAGTCCCCAGATTGAGGACACTGTCCCCGGACCAAGTCTGTCCCCAGTTTTGTCCCTGGATTGGATTTGAACAGGGGCTGGGGCAATTTCAAGGACAGTCAGTGCAGAATTAAAAAAAATAAAAATCTTAATTACACACCCCCGCTCTGCTGCTTCTACTAGCTTATGGGGGTGTATTTTTTTTCATTATCTGTGCCTCTTCCTGATGATCATGTGCTGGTCGGAAAGGAGGGAATATTTCTTCTGTTTCGGGGGCATGCCCATTCAGCTCCGCTCGCATGTTCTTCTACCTTGGCTCAAGTCCCGGCCAGCCGCCTGCCTGCTTATCTCCTTGCCTTCCCTGGTGGAGTGATCTTCCTCCGCTCCCCACCCAGTAGTAGCCGGGGCCCAGAGAGTAAGACTTGACAGGTTGTGAGGTGGGCGGCGGCGGCGATGGGCAGAGAGTTGCTAATTGCCGCCATTACTAGTAAAAAAAAAAATGTCCCCGGATTTCATTTTAAAAATCTGGTCACCTTAGCCTACAGTATCCTGCCAACAACGCCAAAGGTGGGTGGGTGCAGCATGGTGTGGTGGGCAGTAAACACACAGAGGCGTTGATTTACTAAAAATGGAGAGGGCAAAATCTGGTGAAGCTCTGCATAGAAACCAATCAGCTTCCAGGTTTTTTGTCAGCGCTTAGATTGAACAAGCTGAAGTGAGAAGCTGATTGGTTTTTTTGCACAGCTGCACCAGATTTTGCACTCTCCAGTTTTAGTAAAGCAGCCTCAGATTCCAAGTTCGGCAATAATAATACAGGTCCTTCTCAAAAAATTAGCATATTGTGATAAAGTTCATTATTTTCTGTAATGTACTGATAAACATTAGACTTTCATATATTTTAGATTCATTACACACAACTGAAGTAGTTCAAGCCTTTTCTTGTTTTAATATTGATGATTTTGGCATACAGCTCATGACAACCCAAAATTCCTATCTCAAAAAATTAGCATATCATGAAAAGGTTCTCTAAACGAGCTATTAACCTAATCATCTGAATCAACTAATTAACTCTAAACACCTGCAAAAGATTCCTGAGGCTTTTAAAAACTCCCAGCCTGGTTCATTACTCAAAACCGCAATCATGGGTAAGACTGCCGACCTGACTGCTGTCCAGAAGGCCATCATTGACACCCTCAAGCAAGAGGGTAAGACAGAGAAAGAAATTTCTGAACGAATAGGCTGTTCCCAGAGTGCTGTATCAAGGCACCTCAGTGGGAAGTCTGTGGGAAGGAAAAAGTGTGGCAGAAAACGCTGCACAACGAGAAGAGGTGACCGGACCCTGAAGAAGATTGTGGAGAAGGACCGATTCCAGACCTTGGAGGACCTGCGGAAGCAGTGGACTGAGTCTGGAGTAGAAACATCCAGAGCCACCGTGAACAGGCGTGTGCAGGAAATGGGCTACAGGTGCCGCATTCCCCAGGTCAAGCCACTTTTGAACCAGAAACAGCGGCAGAAGCGCCTGACCTGGGCTACAGAGAAGCAGCACTGGACTGTTGCTCAGTGGTCCAAAGTACTTTTTTCGGATGAAAGCAAATTTTGCATGTCATTCGGAAATCAAGGTGCCAGAGTCTGGAGGAAGACTGGGGAGAGGGAAATGCCAAAATGCCTGAAGTCCAGTGTCAAGTACCCACAGTCAGTGATGGTCTGGGGTGCCATGTCAGCTGCTGGTGTTGGTCCACTGTGTTTTATCAAGGGCAGGGTCAATGCAGCTAGCTATCAGGAGATTTTGGAGCACTTCATGCTTCCATCTGCTGAAAAGCTTTATGGAGATGAAGATTTCATTTTTCAGCACGACCTGGCACCTGCTCACAGTGCCAAAACCACTGGTAAATGGTTTACTGACCATGGTATTACTGTGCTCAATTGGCCTGCCAACTCTCCTGACCTGAACCCCATAGAGAATCTGTGGGATATTGGGAAGAGAAAGTTGAGAGACGCAAGACCCAACACTCTGGATGAGCTTAAGGCCGCTATCGAAGCATCCTGGGCCTCCATAACACCTCAGCAGTGCCACAGGCTGGTTGCCTCCATGCCGCGCCGCATTGAAGCAGTCATTTCTGCAAAAGGATTCCCGACCAAGTATTGAGTGCATAACTGAACATAATTATTTGAAGGTTGACTTTTTTTGTATTAAAAACACTTTTCTTTTATTGGTCGGATGAAATATGCTAATTTTTTGAGATAGGATTTTTGGGTTTTCATGAGCTGTATGCCAAAATCATCAATATTAAAACAAGAAAAGGCTTGAACTACTTCAGTTGTGTGTAATGAATCTAAAATATATGAAAGTCTAATGTTTATCAGTACATTACAGAAAATAATGAACTTTATCACAATATGCTAATTTTTTGAGAAGGACCTGTATATTGTTAAAGTTCAGCAAGTAAAAACAGGCTCAGCGGAAAGGCAATTCGTCCAGAGCCACTTACAACTGTAACAGTGATGGACCAGTAGTCTGAAGACCTGAAGATGCCAACAGCGTTTGCCACAAGGAGCAGAATGCAGCCTGGCCAGTCCAAACCCAATGGAGAGACTTCTTAGTAGAGGTTGGCATGGTCTTTGCACTTTCCCTACTCCTCTGGAACCTTTCCTTGACTCTAAATATTGTCCCTGTCAGACGGGAGTCTTGTCCCTATGCTAGCCACTTGCAAAATGCGTACCAAGCTCAGGAGTCATGGCCTTTAATAGGCTCTGCCCCCACCCAATATGGCCACCCAAGTCACATGGGGCGTCAGCATCCAATCAAATAGTTGTCTCCCTGTGACTGAGAAAATCATAGAGGAACCAAGTTCCTCACAACTTCCTCTCCTATCTGCATTGTTGCTATTTTCGAGCACCACCTGCAGTGGAGAACGTAGGCTGCAGCTGCCTACAGATACTCTGCCTAAAACCAGCTAAAAACTAGTAAGCACAAGGGGGAAAAAAAAATCAAAGTTTAGCATGTCAAATCAAAGAAATGTATTGAAGGTAAAACTTGCACTCAGAAAATTGGTGGAAAGCAGGCAGGCAAGTGTGGAAATCATGGGGGACCGGCTGTCAGCATGACCTCGCCATACCCCAGCCTTGGCCATCGGCATGAGAATGGAGTAGGACCCGGGCATTGGAGCAGGACCCGGGCACTGCTAGCTGTTGTGGATACCACCCAAAGACTGCTGTGAAAGGTCTACGGATCGCCAGCTTTTGATCTATGTTGTTTTTGACATATTAAAAATGGTATGTTGGACCAGTGTAGGCCACCAGAATGTAGAGTAAAAGTGGAGTTACGCCATAGGTTGCCAGACCTTGTAGCGTTTGGGAGGACAATTTATTTTCTTATACTCATTTATTAACTTGTTTTGGAGGATGGGTTCAGCAAATAAAAGCTATGGCTTTACTGGCTAACATAATGTCAAAATGTGCCACTCATCCTTATTAATGTCTTCTTTTTCCAGTTTCATTACCTTTGCCATACACCCTACAGGAAGTGAAACTCCCGCTGATTAATGCCGAATCATGTGACCACATGTTCCTTGCTAAATATGGAGAGATGTACAAGCTGGGGACTATCCGCAGTGACAATATTTGTGCCGGTTATACCAACCAAAGAAAAGATGGTTGCCAGGTGTGTAAAACCGACTTTATGTCTTCTATTCTATTCTATTTTTTTCACATAAGTTTATTGAAACATAAGGAGAAAATACATTAACAGCCGTATGACATTTATACATGGGTAACATCAATATAGGTGTAGCGCACCCCCAGCTAAGAGAGCCGCTGAATTTGGTCTCAGGCCCTGCACACAGCACCGCCAACCCCCGGCAATCTACTCGACCCGCTCTGGCACAGTTAGTCTAGGGTAATATCTCTTATACTCTACGGTAAAATTCAGACACCAATGCAGAATAGTAAAGTATAACAAGTTTACTTTTCTATAGGTAAAAGAACAGTTATAACAAACCACATGAATTACTTGCAGAGCCCTGCACTGAATAACATACTACGCATGGACTATGTATGATAGTAGTTCACCAGGCGCCCTGTGGCGCAGCAACTAAAGAGAACTATCTAACTGGTCAGGCCTGACGCAGGATCTATACTCAGTCTCTCAGGAGATGATTTCTTCGCATGCAAAATCTTGACTGGAGGTGCACATTCAGGAACAATTTATAATCCACAGGTTAATCAGCAACAAGGAGCACTTCACTGGAGACCGTTTAACTCAGTTCCACTATAGGTCTCCGGTGCAACATCAAATAAAGGCCGAAAGGCCAAGGCAGTCTGTAGGCCTAATGACAGTACAACGTGCTTGAATTGAGCATGTGCTCGCTCACCCCTCCGGACGCGATCCCAGTCCGGGACTTCCACCTACTGTGTCTCCACACACACAGCGTCTGCAGCGGTCGGGTCTCCGATCCAACAGAAGCTGAGGATAAACAAAGTCAGATGCCACCCAGGCTCGCAGTGGGGTGGAAGGCTCTTTGGCAGCTGCGCAAGGCCCCAGGGTTCAGGCCTTGCACTCCAGCAGATCCGCACAGGAGGACCTCTCGATCGAAGTCTCGTGTCCAAAGAGAGCGAGCTCAGCCTCGCCCCTTCCTTTTATAGCCCCACCCATAAGTCTCTGCGGTGGCAACAATGCACCCTGGGTGCCAAACGGGGTTCTGGGTAAGGTAGTCCAGAGGGTCTTAAAGGAGACCCCGCTACACAGGTAATGTATAGAAAATAATACGTATTTTTTATTCCAATACATGTTGTATATAGTGTCTTTCGGATCGAATAAAAAGAAATTAGGAGGTAGATATTCCGAAAGATATATTACATGAATTATCTAGCAAAATCATCAACCTTAGGGCTAACTATGCATATGTATAAGAATAGCCTGTTATTAATTGGGTTATTTTCATCTAGTATAGGATTCTAAAGGAAATGTCATGTTAGAGAAGTCAACAATTATATTGGGTATTAGTTGGATAAAGACATGATGTCACATGGGTATATAAGTTGGTGTATTGTGTGGTTGTAAGAAGGTATTGGAACATAGTATTTATACAGAAGCTAAATCTGTAGGATTGTGGTCTCGGACCTCTAACAATCCTACTATACCAGTGAAATGCATTCACTAGCAATTCTCGAAAATTGGGAACAATGTTGAGAATGGAGTTCTCTCAAAAGAAAATGAAATGTGTTATATCAGGGTTAAGGAACAAGGAAAGAATGGTGTGGGTTTGTGTGTTTCTATCTTCCTCAGTGTGGTTTTAACAGGGACATTATTGTAAAAGTGCAGTACCGTATATACTCGTGTATAAGCCAAGATTTTCTTCCTCCTGGTCCCGTGCGGTTCCGTGATAGGTGATTGACACTGTTTTCAGTGTTCCGCCTATCATGGCCATCTTCTCATCCTCCGACTTTCCCAGCAGACACTGTGTTTAGTGATCCGCCAATCACGGACCTTCTCTTGTTCGAGGATGAAAGAACGTCCGTGATTGGCAAATCACTAAACACAGTGTCTGCTGGGAAAGTCCGAGGATGAGAAGATGGCCGTGACAGGCGGAACACTGAACACAGTGTCAATCGCCTATCACGGAACCGCACGGGACCAGGAGGAAGCGGCAAATTTTAAAAAATGGACGCCCGCAGCGCAGCCTGTCAAGAATTTCAGGTACGCTGCGATGGGCACAGTGAGGATATGGGCACAGTGAGGATATAGGCACACTGAGGAGATGGGCACAGTGAGGAGATGGGCACAGTGAGGAGATGGGAACAGTGAGGATACGGGCACAGTGATGATGGGCACAGTGATGATTGGCACACTGAGGAGACGGGCACAGTGAGGAGATGGGCACAGTGTGGATATGGGCACAGTGAGAAGATGGGAACAGTGAGGATATGGGCACAGTGAGAAGATGGGAACAGTGAGGATATGGGCACAGTGAGGTGTTGGGCACAGTGAGGCGTGCAAATGGGCACAGTGAGGCATGCAAATGGGCACAGTGAAGCTGCAAATGGGAATTGTTGACCCTCTTTTCCGCTTACAGTAGCTGCTGCATTCTTACCCTAGGCTTACACTCGAGTCAATAAGTTTTCCCAGTTTTTTGTGGTAAAATTAGGTGCTTCGGCTTATACTCGGGTTGGCTTATACTCGAGTATATACAGTATATTTCGTTGTGGTTTGAAAATGTTGCCAACAAGCCCATGTCTCCCGAAATGAGGTGGAAGAGTCATGAACTTGATGGACAAGTTCCTCCATCGCCGCTATTTTGTTCACTCGTTTAATCCATTCCGCTATTGTTGGCGGATGTGGGGATTTCCAATGTACTGGAATACTCATTTTGGCAGCATTGATAAGGTGTGAAGCCCCGTACACACGACCGTTTTTCTTAGCAAGAAAACTGCTGGGAGAGCTTTTTGCAGAGAAAAACGGTCGTGTGTACGAGGCTTTCAGGTTTCTCGTCAGGAAAACTGCCAGGAATCTCAACGAGAAAAATAGAGAACCTGCTCTCTATTTTCTCATCGGGATTCTCGTCGGCATGTTTCCTGATGAGAAAACCGTGTGTGTGTGTATGCTTACCTGTCCAGGGAAACCCGCGCATGCTTGAAAAGACTTTGACGCATGCACGGTAGCATACAAGGGTAGTGTAGGGTGTAGCAAGATGGCGGCGACGGCATCGAATGTGACGAGCGCTGGCTCGTTGTAGTCAATGACGTCACTGCGTTCTTGCCATTTAAAAGAATGGCGGTTCTTTTGAATGGCCGTGTGTACACTCGGCGAGCAAGGCAAGCTTGCCGGGAATACCGCCCGTGTGTATGAGGCTTCAGACTAATGAATGGTGATAAGATTTTCTAGATATAGAGGAATGATGCAAAAGTAGTTGGGCAGACGTGAAGTCAAGTTTAATAGAGATGATGTGAGTGATGAGTTGGTAAACTTCTTACCAAAACTTTTGAATTATGGGGCATTCCCACCAGATATGTAATAGGGAGCCTTCTTGAGCTTGGCACCTCCAACGCAAGGATGGAATCATGGGGTTCATTTTGTGTAGTTTGAGTGGAGTTTGATACCATCTTGCGAAAATTTTGAATCCATTTTCCTGAGCACAGAAAGTAACCGAACCTTTGTGGATATGTGAGTATATTTTTTCCCATTCTACTTCAGAAAGGTATAAGGATAGGTCTTTTTCCCAGTTTACCGTCGCTAGGTTAAATTTAGTTGTGTGTTCATTGAATAAAAGGGCATATATGATAGATATCAAGTGTCTCTGTGGTTCTGATTGTGTGCAAAGCTTTTGAAAATTGTCGTTTCTTTGACAATTTTCTATTTTTTTATTGGAGATTTATTTGATGCTGTCATCCCTCGCAGTCCTGTACACAGGTAATGTTTTGAGCAAGGCTAAGCTGTTCTTGTTGTTGTTTACCAACTTAGAATCTAGTAGGATAAGGGACAGAAAAAAGAGGAATGTGTAGTTGACTCTTAGCTCAGTCACCCTACAGAGTGAAGCTTCTACCCTGGCATTCAATAGCCCAATGCCAATGCTCAATGCTCTATGGTCTACTGGTCAATGGGAAGTCCAATGTTCTACAGACTACTGAGGTTTGGGGTTAAACCTGACTGTGGTTTATACACAAAGCTGAGATCGACTTTCAACTGCACATTAGGATTTTGTATAATGTATGGCAAATACATTATACAATTTTCTTGTACAACTTTTCTTTAGATTTACCAAAACCATATAATAGGAGGTCAAAGCTAAACACTTTCAATTTGTATGCAATCAGGCAGGCCCTTCCACTACATAATTGAAGGTAAATCTAAAGAAAATTGAATAAGAAAATTGTATGGAAAGCCAGCTTAAGGAAAGCCGACAAGTTGTAAAAATATTAGTAGTAGAGGTAGTGGAGAAGAAATCACTCACATAGCCACATCCGTAAATGATAAGGGGAACAAGAAAAAAAGGGGTACCAAAATTGGTAACCCAAGGTCGGACTTTTGAGGCACAGTAAACAATGGAGAATATTCGAGGAAAAATTACAATATTTATTGAAAAAAGTACATGGTACATAAAAAGCATTAGTAGATAAAAACATATATATTAAGATACATGATATATAGTGAGCCCTTGTGTGTCAATGTGTTTTGCTGTTAAGCTTCGTCAGGACACATTCAAGGTTCGTTGGTGGCAAGAAAGAAAACGGGTCTCACTATCTGGAATAAAACCTATGTGTTTATAATTTTGGTAACATAGTATCACACTGTGTATGGTAGGTTAAAATAAAGATTGGTGCATGGCTGACTGTTCTATCAAACACCATTCCTAAACAGCTGTATATAGCCAGATGCTTTTCTTGATAGAAGAAATGGTCAATTTGACATTTTTGGGATTAACCTTTTGTTTATTTTTTTTTTTCCAGGGAGATTCAGGAGGTCCCTTGGCATGCCAGGTAGGTGACACTTGGTTCCTGGTTGGGATTGTCAGCTGGGGGGTTGGCTGTGCCACACCTGGCATCCCTGGAGTCTACACCAAAGTCTCCAACTTCACCACTTGGATGGTCGAACACTGTAATCTCAATGACACCTTCACCAACAAAATGAACACCACAACAGTAAAGACTGCAACATTCTCCACTGCCAAATGCTCCACTCAACAGCCCAAACAGGCAGCTCAGGTCTTTAGTGTGGTCAAACAAACCAGTGCTGCCACTGGAGCCAACCTTGGATCTTCTATACCGATGAGCCTTCTGATTATATCTTACATAATCACCAAAATACAGGACATTTTGTAAATAATTATTTGAAATACCGTAATTAAGATGACAAAGCCAGCATGTTATTTTTTTTCTTTATATTTGTGTATTCTCTCCCATTATGTTTTTGGTGGGACTCTCAAAGAACACCATCACTGAACTTTCAACTATCTATTTATGGCTTATTTGATTGTTTAAGTCAACCCTCAAAGTAGAGGTGAAAGCATATTCCTGCATCCCAGAACATGGAGTGCAGGCTTGTCCTGATAAAAATCCAGAGCGTTAGTAAATGTAAAGAGGAAAGGATTGGCGTTACTCCCGACCAGCCCAGATGAATAAACGATAAAATGAGGCCTCAGCCTACTTGTCTTTACCAAACCCCACATCCTGATGCATTTTGCCCTGTCCAACGAGGCTTAAGCCTAGGGACCCTATGATTAAGCCATCGGTGAGCAGGGCTAAATGTATCAGAGTGTGTGGTTTGGTGGAGAAAGGTGGGCTAAGGCAGCTTTTTATTGTTTATTCACCTGAGCTTGTCAGGAGTAGCGGCGATCCTTTCCTCTTTATATATCTATTCATGGTGCTGCCTTATGCGCTAGAAACACGGAAAATAAGTCCCTGACTTTTTGCCCAAAAATGCGCCAAATCGAACTGCATGATGCTGTTACACCATACGGTTTGGACCTTGCGAAAAAGCTCAGGTTTGCAGATCCATGGGGGTGGCAATAACTAATGACACCATTGTGCATCTGCTACGGGGCAACGCGTTTCTGTGCTGGTGGGGAAAGCGTGTGATTTTGTGACCATTGCTGACACTTCAAGGTGTGACCCTAGCCTTAACTATTGTTGCCTTAACAATAATAAAGCCATAATAAAGCAGGATACTAAATAGTTTTTAGGTGACAGACCGTTTTTGAAATCACTCTAAATCAGCCTCTAAGGGTAAGACCACAGCTTCGCCTGTGGGGGGGACTCACGCAAAATCACGTGCTTTCCACAGAAACGCGTAGTTCCTTAGCAGATGTGTGATGGTGCTGTTAATTGTGAATGGAACCCCCACACATCTACAAACTTATGTGTTTTTGGAAAAGAGTCAGAGACTTATTTTCCCAGTTGCTTGCTCATAGGTCAGCTGATTGAAATGAATGGGCTGCCCTACATGCGGCCTGTGGGAATGCCCACGCTCGCTCACACCTGTATGTCGTAAGCCGATCCTTAAATATATAGTTTGCTGTTTGTGTTTGAGCTCTTTGTATATTATTTAAATGTTTTCTTAATATATACAGTATGGTACCGTGACCACACTTCCTTAATATTTCTAGAATTTGTATGATTTTATTTTGTATACCTCGTAATTTATTAAGCCCTGATATATGGATTTCTAGCTTCTTCCCTATACGTTTTTACACAATGCTTGAATATGGAAAGCAAGCAGAAAATTTAGGTGCCTAGGTCTTGCAGATATCTTAAAGCTGAACTCCAGCGATGATATACTTTGCATGCTTAAACTTGGCCAGCTTGGCGCGTTATAAGCATGCATATGTGATATCTGATCAGCCTCTGTGAAAGCTTTAAATCATTGTAGTAGCCCGAGCTATTACCGTGATGGCTGACAACTTTTGGGTTCCATGCCAAGAGGCTGTCCTTCTACATAGTAACCACAGGGGGTCGGCTCGCTTGACATGGCCACTATTTTGAACATTGGGCCAGCTTGGCACAATGTATTTATGCATATATGATATCTGATCGGCTTCCATGGAAACTGTAAACCATTGCAGTAGCCCAAGCTTCTACAGTGATGGCCACAATCTTTTGGGTGCCGTACCAAGTGAGGTCCCTTCTGTTAAGTAACCACAGGGAGTTGCTGGTTTGGCATGGCCACCATTTAGGCTCCATTCACACCTGTGTGTCATGTTTTATGCACTTTTATGTGCGTTTTTTTTGCACGTTGTTGTGCGAAAGCACACTTGAATGTGCATCCCCTACATATGGGCCAAAGTAGCTCTTGAATTTTTGATTTAGCAGTGAGCCTTGCAAGCTCTTGTATCGCCCCTGTCATGATCTCCAATCAGAGAACACTTTGCATTTAGAATACAAATTCTGTCAATAATTATAGTAAAACAATTGACCCAGCATCTACCTTAATAGGAGTATTGGGTTGATGGTAAGGGTCAGGTTGATTTCTAAACACACAGGTGGTAGGTGGTAAAGGTAAAGCATAGTAGTGATGTATGTACAGGTGGTGGGAGTGGTTAAAAAAAATCGATGTTGTATTTATTTTCTTTATATACTTATGGTCAGGAGTACAAAATAACATTTTCTTTATTTTTGGTAGGTAAATAGGAAACTTTACATATAAATATTTTGCATTTCTGTATCCAGACAGCAGAAGGCTCCTTTGCACAAGCTTCTCTCATGTGCAGATTGCCTTCTGCTTATAGAGCTCAGTAACCCAAGCTGAAATGTACACACAGCTGGCAGACTCAGAGTAGTGACTCCTCCTCATCCAAGCCATGCACAGATTGGCCATACAGAGTCTTAATTAAAAAGTGTGTGAAGTCAAACATCTTCTGCTAGGTTCTAGAGGACCCCTAGTGCTCTGGGAATCCTCTGTCATGGGTGGTACCTGTATTAATGTTCACATGTAAAAAAAAGATTTTATAGAAATATTAAACAAAAAAATAAAAAATAAACTGTTAAAATATAATATCGTTTTTGTTTCATTAATACTATACATATAACGCTACCCCTGCAGGGATTAACTTTTTTTATTTTCCAAACAATACAGAAGATGCCAGTTACCCAAACAACAGTCCATTCATTATGGTTACAATAAACAGTCTAGAGCAGGGGTCTCAAACTGGCGACCCTCCAGCTGTGGCGAAACTACAAGTCCCATCATGCTTGTAACTGTCAGCCTTGCAATGCCTCATGGGACTTGTAATTTTGCAACATCTGGAGGGCCGCCAGTTTGAGACCCCTAGTCTAGCGGTTATCTTTTTGTGGTTTATTGCTGGTAAACATTGGAAACTGGATGGGAATTGGGGCATTGGGTACTCCAAAAGCGCTCCCCAATGGTTGATGATCAGAGGACAATCTTTCTAATACTAGTAGAAGCTAGTAGTGAACAGTCCAAAGCCCCACAGCTGAAGACCATGGGACAAGTCTTTGGGCATCTGGTTAACTTACACCAATGCGTAACTGTTGGTGCCCAGCGCAGCGTCCAGCACACAGTCTCAGAAATCAGCTTAGGGTCACTACTCACACATCCTCCCAGCTTCCTCCAGATTCAAACCAGTGACTGCGGTGGCGCCTCTCAGGACCGGATCCCTTTTGGAGAAGTCAGTTCTGAGCAAAGCTCTTTTGGGCCTTTGTTTCTGGGCCTTCCTAGGCTTCCTAGAGCAGCTTGTTCAGCAGCAGACCCAGCATTTCTGGAACCCGTATGGGGAGAAGGAACCCTGCTCTTCAGTGTTCACATTCCAGACCCCTACTGTATACTTCCCCTAGGATAGGCTGGTACCCGATAAATAGAGTTGGACCAAACACTTCCCGGTTCGGTTTGCGCCAGAACTCTCGAACATCGCAAAAGTTTGGACCCCAACCCCCGAAGCCTATTAAAGTCTATGGGACCCAAACTTGAAAAATCAGAAGTGCCCATTTTAAAAGCTTATATGAAAGTTATTGGCCATAAAAAGGGTATGGAGGCCCGGGTACTGCCCCAGGTGACATGTATCAATGCAAAAACATTTTTTAAATCCCGCCAAGCACCCTGCAACTTTGGGTGTTCGCCAAACAGGCGATGTTCGGCCCGAACTTTTACTCGGCTCGAACTGTACGTCCAACTCTACCGATAAATATTCAGGCTATACCCACGCTATGAAAAAATATCACCTGTCTCTGAAGGCTCATTCATACCATTGTGGTTTGTTAACACGTATCACACTGCCCTTTACCATGTGTTTAGTCAAGGAAGTACATGCGCTGCATCAAGAAGCTGCAACGCACATCCAAGGTGTGTTGGGGTACTATTCAAAATACTGAAATGCAATAATGAACTGCATTGCCCAAATGCATGGAAAGCGTGTTTCAGTAAAGTATGTATTACTGCAATGCAATAGTATGAATGGGCCCTTAATCTTGGCAGTCCTTAGAAAATCAGGAGAAGCTTAGGTGTTAGCTATAAAGCATCAAAAGCTAGTAAGGGAAAAACAAAAAATCTTCCAACCTTAAAGTGGACCTGTCAGTAACTTTACATGTCTGCATGAATAATTCCCAAAATACAGCAACGGTATTGTAGCACTACCCCCGTAGGGGCTGCTGGTTATATTTTTGGGTCTTTGCCGTTACCCCTAAACACAGTTCACCAGGTTAGAAACTTAGAGTCTATACTGGGCCTTGCGCCCACAGATGTATGCACCAGTCACTTAGTTATTTTCCAATGCTTTTTATTGAACAACTTGATCAGTAGAGGGATGGAGGGTTAGGGGAAGGTTCAGATACCTGGTGCAGATCACTGAGGAACTTGAGATCCTGGAGACAAGTACACTTCACTTTTTTTGTATGGGTTTAACATCTACTGCTGAGGTCTGCATTAGTGCTATCTAAGTCCTGGAAGTTCCTTGGATGTTGATGATGTCAGATACCTCGGGTGTTGTCCTATCAAGATTGGAGAGCCTTGTCCACCTGTGATTCCCTGCATTCCATTATATGCCTATGAACGCTCACTTTCTGGTAAGCAGTTAGTGAGCACGTTTTTTTTTTTTTTTTGTGGTGGTGTGTTATCTGTTCACACTGAGACTCTTGGTGGTGGAGTTCTTCAATTTCCTGCATCTACAGTATTTCCTTTGTTATGAAATACATGGACTGATTTTTCTTTTTGAAGCGCTGCATTTTTGGTTTTATATGTTTTCAAGTTTGCCTTTCACAGACTGTGCACGCTGCTTCTTACATTCATTATTTATTGTTTATTTTTGTTAGCGCAAGTATTGGTTCACCCTGTACACTTCAGTCAACGGATCTTTCTCACCCGGATAGGCCTCTCTCACTGACCTAGCAGCCGGAATGATGTACGGACAACAGTCTCTGCCACAGACTTGATGAGAATAATAACTGTTGAACAATCCTCTGCCACAGAATTCAGTATCAGTTGAACAATCCTCTGCCACAGGATATTAATAGCGAACACAGCAACACAGTACCAAAGTTCCTTTAAGCCATCCGGCAGTACTGTGAGGTAGATTGGTTAGGATGCATACTCCAATTGAGTCACCAGGCACTTCTTGAGATACCAGCATTGCGCTCGGTCCTCTCCAAGATGAGTCCTCCCCTGGATCTTTCAATTGCACGGCTTCTTCCCGCAGGACAGACAGCACAGGACCACCTCTGAACCAGTAGGCCCCAGACAGCTTCTGGGCCTACTTGCAGTCACGGAGCCTCGGGCCAACAGGGCCCAGAGGCCAGAAGAGGAATTGTCACATACCTTAGGCCAGGCGGGCCATGAGGTGAGAGAGAGAAAAGATGGCGTCTGCCCCTTAAGTATTTTCTCCCAGAATGCACAGCGGGGAGACCACTCCCACTGGGCTGCTTCTGGAGAAAGAGACACCCAATACACCTTAGCCTGTTGTCTTTCTATCACTGGCCGGTGGTGACAACGACACCTACAGGCGACAGTGTGGAACTGCACATGACACAGCTAATGCTGGAGCACAGGCTAATTTAGCCATAATATTAAATCTGAACTATGTACAGAACAGATAACCCACTAAATTTACATGCGAGCGCCTGGTCAACAGGAGCAGGGCGCTTTAGTATCATTGCTCAGAAAAGCTATCCTTAAGCTCCAGTCAGTGACTGCCTAGGTGGAGATGATGCCATCAGTCTGCTGCAGGCAGGAGGAAGCATTTTCCCCAATTATCAGACTGCAGAATTGTAACTTGGTAGCATTTGTGAGCACTGCAGTCATCAGGATTTACATGACTGTGCCATCTCTGAGTATCTCAGTCCAGGAAGTAGATGGTGACCATGGATGGTGCCTGAACAAAGGTAGTGCCATCCTTTTGGAGAGAAAAGCGGATGAAGCCATTGCCAGGGGGAGTACCACGATCCTGGTGAAAAAGAATAAATACCTGAAAGTGTCACACAGTAGTACTGAGCATGGTTGACTCAAAATGTACATCTGTTGACAGGTCCACTTTAATGAACAGTCCTCCTTGTCTATGGATGTCTTCTCTTCCCCAGCACTGTGTAGAGTGAGTGACATATAAAACCAATTTGCTAGTTTTCATATTAATATTCTATTTTCCTAGAGTTCAGCACCTTGGTAAGCATATTCTTTGTTTCTGTAGTCATTGGATAAGGATCGGGAACACGACACCTAAAAGTGTAAACATGTCTATGACAAAGGAAGCCGCACTTCAGCTGTAGAGTGTTATGAATATTTCATGGTCTCCATACACAGAATGGATGATTTTGGGTGGTGTTAGCTTGTTGCTGGTTACCAAGGTGTTAGAGGGATGAGAACACACCATCCCGGGTCTCATGTTACTCCGAGGTGTGAGATTTTATTATCCTGGAGATGAGCAGAAGACCAAGACACAAAAGGCAGGACACACCAATATGGCAATGAGGAGCCTCTCTGCAATTCTTCTGATGAATATCGGTAGGTGAAATAATCCTTCTCAATTTTTTGCAAAGCTTTCATTTCAAACATCATTTGTCAACCAATACATATATAAAACATAACAGGGGGGGGGGGGTGTCTAAGAGGATATGTGTCAAACAGCAAGAACGCTTCTAATCCAGACAGCAAGCTGACTCCTGGCCGCGGGCTCCAATAATGGGTTCCACAGCATCACCAGAGAACATTCCTTTTAAAGACCATAATGGAGTTTCTAAGGGTGCCACATCAGCTGGTCACAACGTACAACATGGGCAAGATATGCCTCAGCACACCAACAAAGATCCTTATTTTTATATGGTCACATTGAAAACCAATGTTTTGGTCCATGTGGGAACCCTTCTTTGGGCATGAGATACACAATGGCCCTGAGTATTCAGTCTCAGGAATGGACTCGACCATATACAGGATGTAGGAGATGTGTCTTGAACATAACGTCATACTTTCAGAAAGGATCACCAATCTTTCTTCACAAGACAAAGCTATAATATATGGTCACATACTGTAGAAAAACAATGTTTTGGCCTATATGGGAACCCTTCATTGAGAATGTGATACACAGGGGAGGACTATGGCGATATATTGAATGTAGGAGATATGTCTTGAACATAACCTTTCTTGTATTGGAGACTGTGCCGGACTGACTGGATTGATCACCGGTCCTGAGTGGGTATTCGTCTGGGCAAAAAGGAAGAAATGCCTTCCTGTGGACAGTGCCCAGTGATGGATGGTGGCGCGATGGGCCTTCTCGGGGATTGGGCCACTGCCTTTTCTGTTTGACCTTAAGGTCGTTTCAGCTTGTAGACTAAAGCCGCGTACACACGATCGGTTTTACCGATGAAAACTGTCCGATGAAGGGTTGTACCGCTCTTTTAAGCTGTGGGGCTTTCAAAATGCTCCCGCCCTGATACTGGAACAGGTGCTGGCTCTGCACTGATGCATGGAAAAGAAAGGAGCCCTGGACTGCCGCACTCTGTATAAACGATTTATTTCCAAAATTTCAAAATAAAATCCAAAATTAATCCATAAATTCAAAAAATCCAAAAACAGGCAAAACAGAAAACTGACATGCAGGAATGGATGGCTGACGTGTTTCACATCAAAGTAGATGCTTACTCATAGCCTTTTGGACTTTTTTCATCAGACAAAACGATCGTGTGTGGGTCCCATCGGTCTTTTTTCCATCGGTGATTAAAAATAGAACATGTTTTAAATTTATCCGATGGAAAAAAAAAAAACAATAGCAAATTCCGATTGTCTGTGTGGAACTCCATCGGAGAAAAAACCCACGCATGCTCAGAATCAAGTCGACGCATGCTCAGAAGCAATGAACTTCATTTTTCTCAGCTCGTCGGAGTGTTTTACGTCACGGCGTTTGGGACGGTGTGTAGGCAAGACTGATGGAAGTCAGCTTCATTGGAAATCCGATGGAAAAATCCATTGGATTTTATTCCATCGGAAATCCGATCGTGTGTACAGGGCTTTAGATAAAAAAAAGAAAGACGCGCCCGGTGTCCAGAGAAATGTGACTTCAAATTATGGTTAATGGATCTTTATTAAAAATTAGCAAAATGTATATCAAGCCAAGGAATTTCGGGGGACAGACTCCCCCCTTCTTTAGGGCTGTTGCTGTGTACTTTTTCATGGGAACAATTCCCATGAGTGGTTATGTTGGATCAAGGTTTCTGAATGGCAGGATGTCGACTTTAGTTTTATAGGCAGCAATCCTATACAACTAAAGCCTCATGCCTCGTACACACGACCGGTTTTCCCGGCAGGAAAAAAAACAAGGCTTTTCCCGACGGGGTTCCTCTCAAGCCTGCCTTGCGTACACACTGTCACACAAAAGACCGCTGAACGTTTGAATGCCAAGAACGCGGTGACGTCAAAGACTACGACGAGCCGACAAAGTGACATTCTATGCTTCTGCGCATGCGTCAAATTATTTACGAGCATGCACGTTTTTTTTTCCCCTCGGGAAAGCATACAGATGACCAGTTTTCTCGGCAGGATTTTTTCCTGACGGGAAAAAAGAGAGCTGTTTTTCCTGTCGGGAAAACTGCGATGGAGCATACACACGGCCGGCTTTCCCGGGCAAAAGCTGTCATGACAGTTTTCCCGACGGGAAAACGGGTCGTGTGTACGAGGCATCATACACACAATCGGATTTTCCGCGGACAAATCGTAGGACTTGTGTCCGAAGAGCGTTGGCCATGAACTTGTCTTGCATACAAATGGCAAAGAATTGTCGGCTAACAAAACACAAAACTATGTGGTTTTTCAGCTCTTTAGCGCCACCCTTTGGGCAACTTCTGCTAATGTTGTGTTAGGGTTAGCATTGCTTCTGAGCATGTGTGTTTGTACTTTGGATTTTTTTCTGTAAGAATTCTGTACACACAATCGGATAATCCGACAGCACACATTAGTTGTCGGAAAATTTGAAAGCATGCTATCCAACATTTGTTGTTGGAAAATCCGACAACAATTGTCCGATGGAGCGTACAAACGGTCTGATTTGCCGACAAAAGCCTGCCATCACACAATTCCCTGTCGGAAAATCCGATCAAGTGTATTAAGGCTTAAAAGCCAAAATCCTACCATTCAGAAACCTTGATCCAACATAACCACTCATGGTAATTGTTCCCAACAAATGGTGTGCAACAACAGCCCTGAAGAAGAGGGAGTCCATTCCCCCAAAACGCGTTGGCTCCATGTACATGTGGCAAATTTTTAGAAAAAGTCCATAAACCATATTTTAGAAGTCCCATTTCTGTAGACACTGAGCGCTTCTTTCTTTTTAAGTTAAACATAACCTTATACTTTCAGCATAGATCATTATTCCCTTTTCAGGAAAAATAGCAAACATTAAAAAATATACAAAAAAAAAATTCATATACAAAAAAGAAATATAATTACAAATACAAAGTTGTATATTTTTTGTTTATGTTTTTTTTTTTTAAAGGAAAAAGTTTTTCCAAGCCATCAAAAACAAATTCATTTTTTAGTCCCATCTAAATTCAAAAGTTACCATTCTGCTACTGGAAATTACCCATAGTCATTAAACACAAAAGATCACACAAAGTAAAATAAAGCAAAAAGAAAAAAAAGAGAGAAAACAAAAAAGATGGAATCATCGATTCTTCCAACCCCCTAATGCAGTCTACAGGGTACAAGTCATAGGTCTGTAGTGTGATAATATATATAGTGAAATAGAATACCTACTGTATACTTTCAGAGTAGATCACCAATCCTTCCTCAGGAAATACAGCAATGATATTACAAATACAAAGCAGTATCCCCAGGGTGATGATACATTGTATTTTGTTTGTATATATATATATTATTTTAAAGAAAATGTTTTTTCAAGTTACCAGATGACATTTTTTCTTAACTACTTAAGGACCGCATTATTTTGTTGCTAAAGGACCAGGCCCCTTTTTGCGATTTGGCACTGCGTCGCTTTAACTGACAATTGCGCGGTCGTGCGACGTGGCTCCCAAACAAAATTGACGTCCTTTTTTCCCCACAAATAGAACTTTCTTTTGGTGGTATTTGATCACCTCTGCGGTTTTTATTTTTTGCGCTATAAACAAAAATAGAGCGACAATTTTGAAAAAAATGAAATATTTTTTACTTTTTTGCTATAATAAATATCCCCAAAAAATATATAAAAACACATTTTTTTTCCTCAGTTTAGGCCGATACGTATTCTTCTACATATTTTTGGTAAAAAAAAAAAAAAAATAGCAATCAGCGTTTATTGATTGGTTTGCACAAAAGTTATAGCGTCTACAAAATAGGGGAAAGTTTTATGGCATTTTTATTAATATTTTTTTTTTTTACTAGTAATGGCGGCGATCAGCGATTTTTATCGCGACTGCGACATTATGGCGGACACATCGGACACTTTTGATACCATTTTGGGACCATTGTCATTTTTACAGCGATCAGTGCTATGAAAATGCACTGATTATTGTGAAAATGACACTGGCAGTGAAGGGGTTAACCTCTAGGTGGCGCTGTAGGGGTTAAGTGTGCCCTAGTGAGTGATTCTTACTGTAGGGGGGCGTGGCTTGGTGTGTGACGTCACTGATCGTCGTTCCGTATGACAGGGAACAGACGATCAGTGACAATGCCACTAGGAAGAACAGGGAAAGGTTTGTTTACACTCACCTCTCCCCGTTCTTCAGCTCTGTGACCCGATCGCGGGACACCGGCGGCGATCGGGTCCGCGGGTCCTGCGGGCGGGGTCATGGAGCTTCGGACTGGGTCGTGTGTACGCCCTTGTGCCCAGCCGTGCCATTCTGTCTACGTATATCGTCGTGTGGCGGTCCTTAAGGGGTTAAAGTGGATGTAAACCCTCCATACACCCAGTGAAATAAACAGCCTCAGATGATACACAGAGATGTAATCTCCCTACATAAGTTTTACATGTATATCTGCTGTCTTCACATTTATATACTGTTTAGAAAGTTCAGATTGTGTTATGAAATGTTCTCTTCCTGTTTAGCACAGAGTGTGATGTCTGGTCATACAGCCAAGATAGCTAACATTGCTGATTGGATGGAAGGCACACACCCCCTCTCATCATAGGCTGAGACTCCTTTTGACAATTGTTGTCCAACTTTCGGCCAACAAATGTTGGATGACATGCTAGTAAATTTTCGGCGGACAGCGGTTGGTTGTCAGATTTTCGTATGGTCAGTACATAAATCCGTCACACAAAAGTTGAAATTATAAACACGCATGCTCGGAATCAATGCTCACCAAACACGAAATTAGCAGAAGGGTCCCAAAGAGTGGCGCTCAAGAGCTGAAATTCCTCGTAGTACGCCACTATGTTCGTGTTTGTGGCACGACAATTGTGTACCGTTAGTATGCAAAACAAGATCCTGGCACACACCCTTTTGAAAAAAAAATCAGACGCTCGGTTTGCCAACAATCGTACCGCATATACGAGGCTCAAGGGAGGGTTATAACTCATACCTCCCAACTTTTTGAGATGGGAATAAGAGCCACCTAATACCAAAAGCATGTAGGCATAGGACACACCCCCTGTCAAGCCCCTAAAGTGGTTGTAAACCCTTACAGACCACTTATACCTACAGGTAAGCCTAGATTAAGACTTACCTGTGGGTGCAACAAATATCTCCTAAACCTACAGGGTTTAGGAGATATTTGCAGAAAAGAAGGCACCGATGTCTACGCGCCGCGGCTCCAGCCAGTCACAGCGCTGGAGCCGTGATACCCCGGTGACCTCCATGCTCAAGAGGGTTAAGGCAGTGCTGGAAAATAATGGCGGCCACACAAAATATTGACACTTTGGGCCCAATTTGGACATTTTCACTTAGGGGTGTACTCACTTTTGTTGCCAGCGGTTTAGACATTAATGGCTGTGTGTTGAGTTATTTTGAGGGGACAGCAAATTTACACCGTTATACAAGTTGTACACTCACTACTTTACATTGTAGCAAAGTGTCATTTCTTCAGTGTTGTCACATGAAAAGATACAAGAAAATATTTACTAAATGTGAGGGGTGTACTTACTTTTGTGTGATACAGTTAATATATATATATATATATATATATACACTGTATCTTGTTTATGTGGCACATATGACACCTAGTGGCCGTTCTGTAGATTGTCATGTTGTGTTTATTGGTTATCATCATACTACACAGAGGAGGACCCTGAGCCAATCACACTATTATTATTATTATAATACATTGACACACCTCCCAACATTTTGAGATGGGAATGAGGGACACCTACTAGCAAATGTATGTAGGCATAGGACACGCCCCCTGCCACACCCCCTTAAAGGAGAATTATTAAAAAAAAGGGCCTTTTTTTACCATTTCTATTCCTTTATATTGGCTTTTAAAATTTACAAATGCAGCAATTTAAAATTTGGATGAAAGGTTTAGCACCGGGAAACTCTTTTTAATAGATAAAAAGTGCATTTTATATACAACTATATAGATCAGACCCAAATGAGGGACAAATGAGGAGGAAATGGGGACGGAGGGACATTTCTCCAAATCAGGGACAGTCCCTCGAAATCAGGGACAGTTGGGAGCGATGCATTTACTGTAAATACAATATCTCTGACATATACCACAGTACTGTACAGAGAACACTCTAATGTCCCCCCACAGTCACACACTATTATTATTATACATATATATATACACAAGGCTTTTTTTCTCAGAGAATAGGTGCAGAAACTCCCCCCTTCTGAGTCACTACTTGCCTCCGCCCCCCTCGATCATTGTGCCTTGGTTCCACCCCCTACCCACCTCCCCACCTCCCAGTACCGGCACTTTTAGAGAATACAGAACCAAATGTTATTTTGTGGTGCTTTTTGTATGGTATTCGTTAATGATAACAAGAAAAGCAATACAATAAATCCTCTGCAGCCAGCAAAAATAGACCCCACCCAGCAATAATAGATCCCCTCAAACAATAGATCCCCTCAGAAACAATAGATACCCCCAGCAACATTAGACCCCCCCCAGCAACAATATAACCCACCCCAGCAACAATAGATCCCCTATCAACAATAAATCCCCCAAGCAATAATAGACCCACCCCAGAAAATAATTGATACCCCCAGCAACACTAGACCCACCACAGCAACAATAGACCCACCACAGCAACAATAGATTCCCCCAGCAACAATAGAGCCCAAATGCAACATTATATCTCCCCCCAGTAACAATAGACCACCTGTTCTAAAATACCACCCCAGCAACAATAGAACCACCCCTGCAATAATAGACCCCCAGCAAACAACAACAGATTTCACAGCAGCCAGCATCAATAGACCCTCCAGCAGCCAGCAACAATAGACCTCTCCCTCAACAATTGCCCAACCAGCAACAATAGACCCCCACACAAAAATAGATTCCTGCCAGAATACCCCAGTACCCATTGCTATTACATATATTCAGTACTAGAGGTACCGGAACTGCGTTCCCCCAAGTTCCCGCTGAAAAAAAGCCCTATATATATATACATATCTCTGACATATACCCAGGGCTTTTTTTCTCAGAGAATAGGTGCAGTAACTCCTCCCTTCCAAGCCACCCTTGACTCCGCCCCCTACTCACCTCCGATCAACAATAGAACCCCCTGCAAAAATAGATCCCCTCCAGCAACAATAGACCCTCCAGCAGCCAGCAACAAAGACCCCTCCCTCAACAGTACATACCTGCTAGCAACGGCTGACCCCCAGGAACAATAGATCCCCCACAAGCAACAGAAGAACTCCCCAGCAACAATAGACCCCCTCCAACAACAATATATCCCCCAGCATCCAGCATCAATAGACTCTCCAGCACACCCCAGCACCTCTTTCCATTACATACATTCAGTTTGGGAGGTGCCGGAATGCGTTTCCCCGCGTTCCTGCTGAAAAAAAGCCCTGCATATACCGCAGTGCTGTACAGAGAACACAGAGCCAGTCACATCAGTCTCTGTACCACAGGAGCTTACACTCTAATGTCCCCTCCCCCACAGTCACACACTATTATTATTATACATGTACATAGCTCTGACATATACCGCAGTGCTGTACAGAGAACACAGAGCCAGTCACATCAGTCTCTGTACCACAGGAGCTTACACTCTAATGTCCCCCCCCCCCACAGTCACACACTATTATTATTATACATGTACATAGCTCTGACATATACCGCAGTGCTGTACAGAGAACACAGAGCCAGTCACATCAGTCTCTGTACCACAGGAGCTTACACTCTAATGTCCCCCCCCCCCACAGTCACACACTATTATTATTATACATGTACATAGCTCTGACATATACCGCAGTGCTGTACAGAGAACACAGAGCCAGTCACATCAGTCGCTGTACCACAGGAGCTTACACTCTAATGTCCCCCCCCCCCCCACAGTCACACACTATTATTATTATACATGTACATAGCTCTGACATATACCGCAGTGCTGTACAGAGAAGACAGAGCCAGTCACATCAGTCGCTGTACCACAGGAGCTTACACTCTAATGTCCCCCCCCCCCCACAGTCACACACTATTATTATTATACATGTACATAGCTCTGACATATACCGCAGTGCTGTACAGAGAACACAGAGCCAGTCACATCAGTCTCTGTACCACAGGAGCTTACACTCTAATGTCCCCCCCACAGTCACACACTATTATTATTATACATGTACATAGCTCTGACATATACCGCAGTGCTGTACAGAGAACACTGAGCCAGTCACATCAGTCTCTGCACCAGAGGAGCTTACACTCTAATGTCCCCCCCCCACAGTCACACACTATTATTATTATACATGTACATAGCTCTGACATATACCGCAGTGCTGTACAGAGAACACCGAGCCAATCACATCAGTCTCTGCACCAGAGGAGCTTACACTCTAATGTCCCCTCCCCCACAGTCACACACTATTATTATTATACATGTACATAGCTCTGACATATACCGCAGTGCTGTACAGAGAACACAGAGACAGTCACATCAGTCGCTGTACCACAGGAGCTTACACTCTAATGTGTCCCCCCCCCCCACAGTCACACACTATTATTATTATACATGTACATAGCTCTGACATATACCGCAGTGCTGTACAGAGAACACAGAGCCAGTCACATCAGTCGCTGTACCACAGGAGCTTACACTCTAATGTCCCCCCCCCCCCACAGTCACACACTATTATTATTATACATGTACATAGCTCTGACATATACCGCAGTGCTGTACAGAGAACACAGAGCCAGTCACATCAGTCTCTGTACCACAGGAGCTTACACTCTAATGTCCCCCCCCCACAGTCACACACTATTATTATTATACATGTACATAGCTCTGACATATACCGCAGTGCTGTACAGAGAACACAGAGCCAGTCACATCAGTCTCTGTACCACAGGAGCTTACACTCTAATGTCCCCCCCCCCACAGTCACACACTATTATTATTATACATGTACATAGCTCTGACATATACCGCAGTGCTGTACAGAGAACACAGAGCCAGTCACATCAGTCTCTGTACCACAGGAGCTTACACTCTAATGTCCCCCCCCCCCCACAGTCACACACTATTATTATTATACATGTACATAGCTCTGACATATACCGCAGTGCTGTACAGAGAACACAGAGCCAGTCACATCAGTCGCTGTACCACAGGAGCTTACACTCTAATGTGTCCCCCCCCCCCCACAGTCACACACTATTATTATTATACATGTACATAGCTCTGACATATACCGCAGTGCTGTACAGAGAACACAGAGCCAGTCACATCAGTCGCTGTACCACAGGAGCTTACACTCTAATGTCCCCCCCCCCACAGTCACACACTATTATTATTATACATGTACATAGCTCTGACATATACCGCAGTGCTGTACAGAGAACACAGAGCCAGTCACATCAGTCGCTGTACCACAGGAGCTTACACTCTAATGTCCCCCCCCCCCCCACAGTCACACACTATTATTATTATACATGTACATAGCTCTGACATATACCGCAGTGCTGTACAGAGAACACAGAGCCAGTCACATCAGTCACTGTACCACAGGAGCTTACACTCTAATGTCCCCCCCCCCCACAGTCACACACTATTATTATTATACATGTACATAGCTCTGACATATACCGCAGTGCTGTACAGAGAACACAGAGCCAGTCACATCAGTCGCTGTACCACAGGAGCTTACACTCTAATGTGTCCCCCCCCCCACAGTCACACACTATTATTATTATACATGTACATAGCTCTGACATATACCGCAGTGCTGTACAGAGAACACAGAGCCAGTCACATCAGTCGCTGTACCACAGGAGCTTACACTCTAATGTGTCCCCCCCCCCACAGTCACACACTATTATTATTATACATGTACATAGCTCTGACATATACCACAGTGCTGTACAGAGAACACAGAGCCAGTCACATCAGTCACTGTACCACAGGAGCTTACACTCTAATGTCCCCCCCCCCCCCCACAGTCACACACTATTATTATTATACATGTACATAGCTCTGACATATACCGCAGTGCTGTACAGAGAACACAGAGCCAGTCACATCAGTCGCTGTACCACAGGAGCTTACACTCTAATGTCCCCCCCCCCCCCACAGTCACACACTATTATTATTATACATGTACATAGCTCTGACATATACCGCAGTGCTGTACAGAGAACACAGAGCCAGTCACATCAGTCTCTGTACCACAGGAGCTTACACTCTAATGTCCCCCCCCCCCACAGTCACACACTATTATTATTATACATGTACATAGCTCTGACATATACCGCAGTGCTGTACAGAGAACACAGAGCCAGTCACATCAGTCTCTGTACCACAGGAGCTTACACTCTAATGTCCCCCCCCCCACAGTCACACACTATTATTATTATACATGTACATAGCTCTGACATATACCGCAGTGCTGTACAGAGAACACAGAGCCAGTCACATCAGTCTCTGTACCACAGGAGCTTACACTCTAATGTCCCCCCCCCCCCCACAGTCACACACTATTATTATTATACATGTACATAGCTCTGACATATACCGCAGTGCTGTACAGAGAACACAGAGCCAGTCACATCAGTCTCTGTACCACAGGAGCTTACACTCTAATGTCCCCTCCCCCACAGTCACACACTATTATTATTATACATGTACATAGCTCTGACATATACCGCAGTGCTGTACAGAGAACACAGAGCCAGTCACATCAGTCTCTGTACCACAGGAGCTTACACTCTAATGTCCCCCCCCCCCCCCACAGTCACACACTATTATTATTATACATGTACATAGCTCTGACATATACCGCAGTGCTGTACAGAGAACACAGAGCCAGTCACATCAGTCACTGTACCACAGGAGCTTACACTCTAATGTCCCCCCCCCCCACAGTCACACACTATTATTATTATACATGTACATAGCTCTGACATATACCGCAGTGCTGTACAGAGAACACAGAGCCAGTCACATCAGTCTCTGTACCACAGGAGCTTACACTCTAATGTCCCCCCCCCCCCCCACAGTCACACACTATTATTATTATACATGTACATAGCTCTGACATATACCGCAGTGCTGTACAGAGAACACAGAGCCAGTCACATCAGTCACTGTACCACAGGAGCTTACACTCTAATGTCCCCCCCCCCCCACAGTCACACACTATTATTATTATACATGTACATAGCTCTGACATATACCGCAGTGCTGTACAGAGAACACAGAGCCAGTCACATCAGTCTCTGTACCACAGGAGCTTACACTCTAATGTCCCCCCCCCCCCCCACAGTCACACACTATTATTATTATACATGTACATAGCTCTGACATATACCGCAGTGCTGTACAGAGAACACAGAGCCAGTCACATCAGTCACTGTACCACAGGAGCTTACACTCTAATGTCCCCCCCCCCCCACAGTCACACACTATTATTATTATACATGTACATAGCTCTGACATATACCGCAGTGCTGTACAGAGAACACAGAGCCAGTCACATCAGTCTCTGTACCACAGGAGCTTACACTCTAATGTCCCCCCCCCCCCCACAGTCACACACTATTATTATTATACATGTACATAGCTCTGACATATACCGCAGTGCTGTACAGAGAACACAGAGCCAGTCACATCAGTCTCTGTACCACAGGAGCTTACACTCTAATGTCCCCCCCCCCCCACAGTCACACACTATTATTATTATACATGTACATAGCTCTGACATATACCGCAGTGCTGTACAGAGAACACCGAGCCAGTCACATCAGTCTCTGTACCACAGGAGCTTACACTCTAATGTCCCCCCCCCCACAGTCACACACTATTATTATTATACATGTACATAGCTCTGACATATACCGCAGTGCTGTACAGAGAACACAGAGCCAGTCACATCAGTCTCTGTACCACAGGAGCTTACACTCTAATGTCCCCCCCCCCCCACAGTCACACACTATTATTATTATACATGTACATAGCTCTGACATATACCGCAGTGCTGTACAGAGAACACAGAGCCAGTCACATCAGTCTCTGTACCACAGGAGCTTACACTCTAATGTCCCCCCCCCCACAGTCACACACTATTATTATTATACATGTACATAGCTCTGACATATACCGCAGTGCTGTACAGAGAACACAGAGCCAGTCACATCAGTCACTGTACCACAGGAGCTTACACTCTAATGTCCCCCCCCCCCCCACAGTCACACACTATTATTATTATACATGTACATAGCTCTGACATATACCGCAGTGCTGTACAGAGAACACAGAGCCAGTCACATCAGTCACTGTACCACAGGAGCTTACACTCTAATGTCCCCCCCACAGTCACACACTATTATTATTATACATGTACATAGCTCTGACATATACCACAGTGCTGTACAGAGAACACAGAGCCAGTCACATCAGTCTCTGTACCACAGGAGCTTACACTCTAATGTCCCCCCCCCCCACAGTCACACACTATTATTATTATACATGTACATAGCTCTGACATATACCGCAGTGCTGTACAGAGAACACAGAGCCAGTCACATCAGTCGCTGTACCACAGGAGCTTACACTCTAATGTCCCCCCCCCCCCCACAGTCACACACTATTATTATTATACATGTACATAGCTCTGACATATACCGCAGTGCTGTACAGAGAACACAGAGCCAGTCACATCAGTCGCTGTACCACAGGAGCTTACACTCTAATGTCCCCCCCCCCCCCCACAGTCACACACTATTATTATTATACATGTACATAGCTCTGACATATACCGCAGTGCTGTACAGAGAACACAGAGCCAGTCACATCAGTCACTGTACCACAGGAGCTTACACTCTAATGTCCCCCCCACAGTCACACACCGGTAAAGCATTATATATGTATATTCTGTATAATAATTTGTGGTACAGAAGGGATCTGGTAACTTTTCTGAACACACGATATGTTCTTCTCTCCTAGTTTCCTCCTCGAACCCCCTGTCCTGTGGTGTCCCGGCAGTACCCTCCAGCCGTATAGTTGGGGGTTCAGACTCTGTGGCTGGCGAGTGGCCCTGGCAGGTCAGTCTGCAGTACCGGGGCTCCCCTATATGTGGGGGGTCCCTAATCTCCCCGCAGTGGGTGCTGAGTGCCGCACATTGCTTTGACAGGTGGGTGTAATCATTTACTTCCTAAATGTCTACATCAGCATTGGTATTATATCTTATAAGGATCTCATTTTTTCTATTGTGAACTAGTACATTTGAATTTTTTTTTTTTTAGCTGTATATTTTTTATGGCACTAACCTGATCACTACCACCCCCCACCCCCTCAAAAAAAACTCCAACTTCTGAAGTTTACGGTGATACTATAGGATGACCATCGCCATCTAGTGGCCACGATGCAGCATTTTTCCTGATTGAGGCGTTTAAGGGTAAAAAAAAAAGTAATTATTGCCACTAGATGGCACTGTTGATTCTAGAAAATAATTGTATTAAATCATTGCACCTGATTGACTTACTTGCACATTTTTTTTTTTTATACATAAACCCCTAAGGCTCCGGGTTAGCAAAGGAACATCGGCATCATCTGGTGGCCATAATGCTGCATTTTTCCTTATTGAGGTATTTTAGGACAAAAAAAAAAAACACCTTATTGCCACTAGATGGTACTTATGATCCTAGAAAATAAATGTATTAAGCAAATTATCATAAAAATTTGTTGTGACTGTAATTCTGCATTTTTCCTGACGCGTCAAAACCGGGGGAGGGGGGGGGGTGCAAAACAGTCATTCAATACAAAATCCCCTTTGGAGTCGGAAAAAAAAAAATAGCATTTAGGAGGCACCAGTATTGCCTCCTGGAAACTGAAATATTACAGTACAGGGGAGGGTTCTAACATGAGCAATGACTGATTGGCTGTGAGTGTCTTCCCGGCTACCGATTGTTACTCTGTGGCATGATGGGGGTGTGCAATCAAGCATACTCCCAGCCAGTGTCAGCTGGTGCTCCAAATTTTTTGGGGGGGCGCAAACAAACTGAAAAATACTGGAAAAAACACCCATCAATTGCAGCCACTGCGCCCATCAAATGCAACCAATGTGCCACCAAATGCAGCCACAGTTCCCACCAAACGCAGCCAGTGTGCCACCAAATGCAGCCACTGTGCCCATCAAATGCAGCCAATGTGCCACCAAATGCAGCCACAGTTCCCACCAAATGCAGCCACTGTGCCCACCAAACGCAGCCAGTGTGCCACCAAATGCAGCCAGTGTGCCACCAAATGCAGCCAGTGTGCCCATCAAATGCAGCCAGTGTGCCACCAAATGCAGCCACAGTTCCCACCAAATGCAGCCACTGTGCCCACCAAACACAGCCAGTGTGCCACCAAATGCAGCCAGTGTGCCACCAAATGCAGCCACTGTGCCCATCAAATGCAGCCAGTGTGCCACCAAATGCAGCCACAGTTCCCACCAAATGCAGCCACTGTGCCCACCAAACACAGCCAGTGTGCCACCAAATGCAGCCAGTGTGCCACCAAATGCAGCCACTGCGCCCATCAAATGTAACCAATGTGCCACCAAATGCAGCCACAGTTTCCACCAAATGCAGCCAATGTGCCACCAAATGCAGCCACTGTGCCCACCAAACACAGCCAGTGTGCCACCAAATGCAGTCCCTGTGCCCATCAAATGCAGCCCCTGTGCCCATCAAATGTAACCAATGTGCCACCAAATGCAGCCACAGTTTCCACCAAATGCAGCCAATGTGCCACCAAATGCAGCCACTGCGCCCATCAAATGTAACCAATGTGCCACCAAATGCAGCCACAGTTTCCACCAAATGCAGCCAATGTGCCACCAAATGCAGCCACTGTGCCCACCAAACACAGCCAGTGTGCCACCAAATGCAGCCCCTGTGCCCATCAAATGCAGCCCCTGTGCCCATCAAATGCAGCCACTGTGCCATCAAATGCAGCCACTGTGCCATCAAATGCAGCCACTGTGCCCATCAAATGCAGCCACTGTGCCATCAAATGCAGCCCCTGTGCCCATCAAATGCAGCCACTGTGCCCATCAAACACAGCCACTGTGCCATCAAACGCAGCCACTGTGCCATCAAATGCAGCCACTGTGCCCATCAAATGCAGCCACTGTGCCCATCAAATGCAGCCAGTGTGCCCATCAAATGCAGCCTCTCTGCCCATCAAATGCAGCCACTCTGCCCATCAAATGCAGCCACTGTGCCCTCAAATGCAGCCCCTGTGCCCATCAAATGCAGCCACTGTGCCCATCAAATGCAGCCACTGTGCCATCAAACGCAGCCACTGTGCCCATCAAATGCAGCCACTGTGCCCATCAAATGCAGCCACTGTGCCCTCAAATGCAGCCCCTGTGCCCATCAAATGCAGCCACTGTGCCCATCAAATGCAGCCACTGTGCCCATCAAATGCAGCCACTGTGCGCTCAAATGCAGCCCCTGTGCCCATCAAATGCAGCCACTGTGCCCATCAAACGCAGCCACTGTGCCCATCAAATGCAGCCACTGTGCCCATCAAATGCAGCCACTGTGCCAATCAAATGCAGCCACTGTGCCCATCAAATGCTGCCAATGCAATAAATGAATCTGTTCATTCCAGATAGAGGGGGTGGCGCCCGTGCACCCTTAATAGACGGGCCGCCCCTGCTCTCAGCACAAGAACATCCAGCATATATGCAGAGCCACAGAAGAAAGCCTACTTTTGAGATGCCACCTACTGTATATCTGGCACCCTGATGAATCCAGACTGCACCACAGGGTGTTGCTGCACCCGGGTTGAGAAAGGTTGGTCTAGGGTGCCATTTTGGCATATTTTTTTTTTTTTTGTTTAATACAAGCAGTGTAACTATCTGAGCGTGGCTTGGCTGCAGCCTATTATAGCCTCTGTACACCAGAGCTCAGACTGAGTATTCGATAGCTGTAATCGTACCTCCTAGACCCAGTCTGTGCAGACAGTATGGTCACTTGCTGGTTTTGCAGAATCCACAGGCAGCTTAACTCTTCAATACGACACAGAAGTTTAATCCAGTGTGGTTTTACTTTGGATAGGTGCAATACAAAAGATGTTTTCCAGGCTTTTAAAGTGTAAGAAGCAGTGGCGGCCCATCCATTAGGGGCGCCCGGGCGCTGCCCCCTCTCTCCCTTTCGGGGCACCGGGCGCATGAATTACAGCGGCAGGGGATTTTTTTGAAGCACCTGATTAGTGCCAGAGGCTTCAAAATAGGCTTCAAAATAGGGTGGGCTCGAGACGCAGAGCATGCGACCGGAGCCCACCCAGGTGTGTTACAACAGCAAATGAATATTCACTGTTGAAACACTGATCCTCAATCCGGCCAATCAGAAGCGGGTGTGAGACCTGTTTTCCGATTGGCCGCCGAGGAGGAGGGAGAAAACGGAAGCCGCCACCGCTGTGGAGAGCAGGTGGACAGGAAGCCGCCGGTGTTGGAGAGCAGGAGAACGGGATTCAGCTATGAATAAGCACTGGATCGCAGTGCGAAACGCGTCAGGACCCTTTGCTGTGTTTTTGCTGTGACATGTGTTGTGTGACCTTGTTTTTTAAATAAAGAACCGATTTTCTCGGAGTGCGGCTATCCAAGCATTTTCTTCACTTCCTGCACTAACACACTTCCTTTGTTATACACAGGAGTCACAGTCCTCAGGACTACAGGGTCCTCCTAGGAGGGTACCGGCTGGCAGTCCCATCCCCCCATGAGCTCCACTCCGAAGTAGAGACCTTGATAACCAATCCACAATACATGACTGTGGGCAACCCAGGGGACATCGCCCTGCTGAAGATGACCAGTGCCATCACTTATACCAATTATATCATGCCGGTCTGTCTGCCATCTTCCTCTGTCGTCTTCCCTTGTGGCATGGACTGCTGGGTAACCGGTTGGGGTGCCACATCATCTGGGGGTAAGTGGTCTCCTAGTTCTATAAAGTCTGCAATCGTTTACTCTCCACACCATGCTTGGAATATTCTGCTCTGCTGGAGGACTCTGCTCCTTCCTCTATAAATCTCCTCTCCCGAAATACTCTGCACTGCTGGAGGACTCTGCTCCTTCCTCTAACTCTCCTCTCCCGAAATACTCTGTCCTGCTGGAGGGATCTATTCCTTTCAAATATTTAACTCTCCTTTCCTGAAATACTCTGCTCTGCTGGAGGACTCTGCTCCTTCCTCTATAACTCTCCTCTCTTGAAATACTCTGCTCTGCTGGAGGACTCTGCTCCTTCCTCTATAACTCTCCTCTCTTGAAATAATCTGCTCTGCTGGAGGACTCTGCTCCTTCCTCTATAAATCTCCTCTCCGAAATACTCTGCTCTGCTGGAGGACTCCTCTCCTTCCTCTATGTCTCCTCTCCGAAATACTCTGCACTGCTGGAGGACTCTGCTCCTTCCTCTATAACTCTCCTCTCCTGAAATACTCTGCTCTGCTGGAGGACCGCGCTCCTTCCTCTATAACTCTCCTCTCCTGATATACTCTGCTCTGCTGGAGGTTTCTGCTCCTTCCTCTTCAACTCTCCTCTCCCGAAATACTCTGCTCTGCTGGAGGACTCTGCTCCTTCCTCTATAACTCTCCTCTCCTGAAATACTCTGCTGGAGGACTCTGCTCCTTCCTCTATAACTCTCCTCTCCTGATATACTCTGCACTGCTGGAGGACTCTGCTCCTTCCTCTATAACTCTCCTCTCCTGAAATACTCTGCTCTGCTGGAGGTCTCTGCTCCTTCCTCTTCAACTCTCCTCTCCCGAAATACTCTGCTCTGCTGGAGGACTCTGCTCCTTCCTCTATAACTCTCCTCTCCTGAAATACTCTGCTCTGCTGGAGGGATCTGTTCCTTCATATATTTAACTCTCCTTTCCTGAAATACTCTGCTCTGCTGGAGGACTCTGCTCCTTCCTCTATGTCTCCTCCTAAAATACTCTGCTCTGCTGGAGGATTCTGCTCCTTCCTCTATGTCTCCTCCTAAAATACTCTGCACTGCTGGAGGACTCTGCTCCTTCCTCTATAACTCTCCTCTCCTGAAATGCTCTGCTCTGCTGGAGGACTCTGCTCCTTCCTCTATGTCTCCTCCTAAAATACTCTGCTCTGCTGGAGGACTCTGCTCCTTCCTCTATGTCTCCTCCTAAAATACTCTGCACTGCTGGAGGACTCTGCTCCTTCCTCTATAACTCTCCTCTCCTGAAATGCTCTGCTCTGCTGGAGGACTCTGCTCCTTCCTCTATGTCTCCTCCTAAAATAATCTGCATTGCTGGAGGACTCTGCTCCCTCCTCTATAACGCTCCTCTCCTGAAATACTCTGCACTGCTGGAGGACTCTGCTCCTCCCTCTATAACTCTCCTCTCCTGAAATACTCTGATCTGCTGGAGGACTCTGCTCCTTCCTCTATAACTCTCCTCTCCTGAAATACTCTGCTGGAGGACTCTGCTCCTTCCTCTATAACTCTCCTCTCCTGAAATGCTCTGCTCTGCTGGAGGACTCTGCTCCTTCCTCTATGTCTCCTCCTAAAATACTCTGCACTGCTGGAGGACTCTGCACCTTCCTCTATAACTCTCCTCTCCTGAAATACTCTGCTCTGCTGGAGGACTCTGCTCCTTCCTCTATAACTCTCCTCTCCTGAAATACTCTGCTCTGCTGGAGGACTCTGCTCCTTCCTCTATAACTCTCCTCTCCTGAAATACTCTGCTCTGCTGGAGGACTCTGCTCCTTCCTCTATAACTCTCCTCTCCTGAAATACTCTGCTGGAGGACTCTTCCTCTATAACTCTCCTCTCCTGAAATACTCTGCTCTGATGGAGGACTCTGCTCCCTCCTCTATAACGCTCCTCTCCTGAAATACTCTGCACTGCTGGAGGACTCTGCTCCTCCCTCTATAACTCTCCTCTCCTGAAATACTCTGCACTGCTGGAGGACTCTGCTCCTCCCCCTATAACTCTCCTCTCCTGAAATACTCTGCTCTGCTGGAGGACTCTGCTCCTTCCTCTATAACTCTCCTCTCCTGAAATACTCTGCTGGAGGACTCTTCCTCTATAACTCTCCTCTCCTGAAATACTCTGCTCTGATGGAGGACTCTGCTCCCTCCTCTATAACGCTCCTCTCCTGAAATACTCTGCACTGCTGGAGGACTCTGCTCCTCCCTCTATAACTCTCCTCTCCTGAAATACTCTGCTCTGATGGAGGACTCTGCTCCCTCCTCTATAACGCTCCTCTCCTGAAATACTCTGCTCTGCTGGAGGACTCTGCTCCTTCCTCTATAACTCTCCTCTCCTGAAATACTCTGCTCTGCTGGAGGACTCTGCTCCTTCCTCTATAACTCTCCTCTCCTGAAATACTCTGCACTGATGGAGGACTCTGCTCCTTCCTCTATAACTCTCCTCTCCTGAAATACTCTGCACTGATGGAGGACTCTGCTCCTTCCTCTATAAATCTCCTCTCCTGAAATACTCTGCACTGATGGAGGACTCTGCTCCTTCCTCTATCTAAAGCTGGCCATACACTATTAGATTTTTTAATCATCATCTGGACTCAGTGGTTCTTTATTTCCACCCGCAGTCAGCCTCCAGTATCCGCAAACGCTACAGAAGGCGATGACGCCACTTATTGACCACGTGACCTGTGATCAGATGTACCATGTGGGAACCGGTGAAAGTAACAGCACAGTGATCATCCAGAGTGATATGATCTGCTCTGGGTACCCCCGGGGACAAAGAGATTCCTGCCAGGTGGGTCAATATTTTGAGATTTAGACTGTTTTCTCCACAATGATAGGTTTCATAGCCCAGATACAATTTATTCTGATTGTAGCGCTACCCCTGGAGGAGCCGCTATAGTTTAACAGGTTCTTTCCCAAAGCAGTGCAGAGGCAGCCAGACACACAGTCCATACACTTCAGCTCAATGAACACTCTAGGGGATGTCTTTCTCTATTTATTGCTGAATAAGCTTGGAGAGGGTGTAGGGCAGTATAGGATACTCCGGAAACACTACATAAGAACAGGAGGACACACTTCTTTGAACCAGAAACAAAATAAGGTAATCAGACTGGGTCTTTGCGGGGGGCAGAATCACCACTGGCACTCTCACCCACAGATTACCAGCACTCGGTCACTAGGGCCTGAAGCTTAGGTCTATACTCACAATGTTACAGGATAGCCGGTTGCCTTGTTCCGTTATACACCGGACACTCTTCAGTGTGGAAGAGGTTAATGCTCACAATGCCACTGGATGGCCAAGCACCCTTCAGCTTCCACTGGGCACTCTTCAGTGAGTTCTCCAGACCAGTTCCTTAGATCCAGGAGGCCAGACCAACCCAATCAGATGGATAGAATCCCTCCAACAGGAAGACCTTGGTGTTCTAATGCTCAGACTATTTATATGCCTCTCCAGCCACCTGCTGGGCACACCTCCTCAGAGATTGGCTGAAGCACAATAAATAAATATTCAGGCTGCTCAGTTGACTTTCCACCCTCCTATATTTTAGAAAAGTCTAGAACAGGAGTCTCCAAACTATGGCCCTCCAATGCTCATCATGCCTAGTCATGTCTGTGAATGTCAGAGATTTACAATGCCTCATGGGACATGTAGTTCCGCAATAGCTGGAGGGCCGTAGTTTGTAGATTCCTGGTTTAGAGTTCAGGGGGAAACAATCAAACCTGCAGCCTGTGAGACCCAGAACAGCCCAAAGCAATCAACAATTACTTCACTGATTACAGAGGAGCCAAAATGAACTACATTTACCTATCTAGGAGGGTGCTACACAATTTTAAGAACAAGTACTTTTAAAAGCCAATATAAAGGAATAGTATTGGTTAAAAAAAAAAAAAGCAAGCCCTTGTGGATTTAATTAACCTTTTTTTGGGTTAATTCTCCTTTAAGGGGGTGTGGCAGGGGGAGTGTCCTATGCCTACATACGTTTGCTAGTAGGTGTCCCTCATTCCCATCTCAAAATGTTGGGAGGTGTGCAATATTGGACATTGCATTAAGACAACACATTAAAAATAATGGGCTGGCAATGCACCAAAACATCTCGAAAACTAGATGTGTCCCAAAATTTGTAATGCAACGCATTGTAAAGCACTACAGCCATGAAATGTGACGTGCTGTAATCCACGTGCATTGCCTTGGGTACATTAGGGTGCCATTCAAAATAAATGGGGCGGCAGTCCAGCAAGGCATGTGACTTTACTGCAAGGCAAAGATAGAAATGGATCCTATTTGGTCTAATTTTTTCTAACCACTAAATTGCAGGGGGACTCCGGCGGGCCTCTGGTGTGTAATGTTGAGGGAGTCTGGTACCAGGCTGGCATTGTAAGCTGGGGTGAGGACTGTGCTCTACCATATCGCCCTGGGGTGTACACCTTGGTGACAGATTACCAGTTATGGATGGAGGAAGAGGTCCCAGAGCTGATGTTCGTCAATCTCACAAACATACCGGAGCCCAGCGGAGTATGTGGAGCAGATGATATCACCACCCCCGAGAGTACAGGTAAAGACTTACTGTTTCTTTACGTAAAGTACAAAAGTTCATGGAAATAACCTTATGCATGAAGCAACAATTCAGAGATTGCGTTATTTGTCTAGACCAGCCTTTCTCAACCTTTTCAGACATACCTACCTCTCCTAGGGGAACTTGATGTTCCAGGTTCCCTCCAATGCTACTGAATGATGATATAACTAAAAGACATATACTGTACGTCATATTTTCTCTTCTAAAGGGGCAAATCTGCTTTCTTAAATTGCTGATTATCCTTTTGAGTACAGATCTTGTGACTAAATGCTCAGGCTGTTGGTTATGTTGGGAGCAAACCGAAAGGAATGAAAACCTAAGACCCATCTCACAGCTCCCATTCACCTCTAAACTTTTAGAACGCTTAGTCTACAACTGTCTTAGCTCCTACCTCACCGAAAACAACCTTGACACCTTACAGTCTAGCTTTTGCTTGCAGCGCTCCACAGAAACTGCCCTACTAAAACTCACTAACAATTTTTTAAAAGAGAAGTATAGGTTTCCTTTTTTTTTGCTTACATCTATTCTATGTGAGCTGCTGATATCTATAAACCTTTCCAGTCCTCTCAGAAGTGCCCCTATTCTGTTAAAATCAAGATAAATACCTGTGGGAGGTTCTACAGTCTTTCATACAGCATCATCCAGACAATGCTGTGAATATAGAGTCTGGATCCACCCCCTTTCCTGTCATTTTGCTTGACAGATGTCCTCTCTCCTCCCTCTGCTTGTTTCTGAGACTTCACAGAGCATAGCTGCTCCCCCCTCCCTTCTCACTTCTCTCTCCTCCCCCTTCCCTATCTATCAGCACAGCCACGTCTCTTAGGGGAGTGGGGACAGAGGCAGGGGGTGTGTTGGTGTGTTGGTGAACATGTACACAACCCCTGAAACTTTTCAAATTGAAAATGGACCGTTTTTGCCAGCTGAAGGAAAGTTCATATGCACATGCTGTAAAAACTAAAAGAGGTAGGAAAAATAGACTAGCTGATATGTGACTAATGTGATATGTACTAGTTATTGAAACCATCCCATACTTCTCCTTTAACAGCTAAAACCAATGGCCACTACTCCATACCCTTACTACTAGACCTCTTTCCGGCATTTGATACTGTTGACCACCCACTCCTTCTCAATAAACTCCACTTCCTTGGCCTCCAAGATTCCACTCTATCCTTGTTCTCTTCCAACATATCACAGCGCTCCTTTAGTGTTACCTACAACTCTGTCTCCTACTCTCCACTTCCAATTTCTGTAGGTATCCCCCAAGGATCTGTTCTTGGACCTTTTCTCTTCTCTATCTACACCTCCTCCCTTTGTCACTTGATAACCTCCTACGGCTTCCAATACCATCTCTACATCTATCTCTCTACTCCTCAACTCACTCCTTCGGTCTTCTCTTGCATTACTAACTTACTAACAGACATATCAGCATAGATGTTGCACCACTTCCCTAAACAAAATCTCTCTAAAACCGAGCTAATATTCCCCCCCGCCCGTGCCCCTCTCCATGACTTTTCCATCAAAATCAATAATGCAACCATCAATTCTTCCCCTTACACCAGGGTACTAGATGAAATCCTAGACTCTGACCTGGCCTTTCAGCCCCAAATCCAATCGTTGTCAAAAGCTTGTAGACTTCACCTCCGTAACATCTTTAAAACTCGCCCCTTTTATAAAAATGAAACCACCAAGCTACTCATTCACTCCCTCGTTATCTCTTGTCTTGACTATTGCAACTCCCTCCTCATATGTCTACCTCTCCATAAGCTATCCCCTCTCCAGTCTATCAGACTTATCTACCTTACCAACCGCTCAGTTTCTGCCTCCCCTCTCCGCCAATCCCCCCATCCCCAAGCGAATTGAATTCAAAATACAAACAGCAACATACAAAGCCACCCACAACTCTGCCCCAGCTACATCACCAATCTTATCTCCAAATATCACCCAAATGTCCTCTCCGCTCCTTTCAAGACCTTCTGCTCTCAAGCTCCCTTGTCTCCTTCTCCCATGCTCGTCTCCAGGACTT
Source organism: Rana muscosa (assembly GCA_029206835.1). NCBI lineage: Eukaryota > Metazoa > Chordata > Amphibia > Anura > Ranidae > Rana > Rana muscosa. The sequence goes on from CM055127.1 coordinate 178,489,039, forward strand.
CTCCAGAGCCTCTCCCATCTTCTGGAACTCTCTACCTCAATCTGTCCAGCTATCTCCTACTCCTGTCTTTATGTGATCCCTGAAAACTCATCTCTTCAGGCAAGCCTATCACACCTCCAACTGATTTTTTTTTTATCACTTCCATCAGCTCATCCCCCACAGTTATAACCTTTTGTACCACTTACCCCATCCTATTAGATTGTAAGCTCTTTTGAGCAGAGCCCTCTTAATCCTCTTGTATTTTATTGTATTGTAACTGTACTGTCTCCCTTTTTATATTGTAAAGCGCTTGCGTAAACTGCTGGCGCTATATAAATCCTGTATAATGATAATAAGAAGGCTAGCTGTGACTCAAAAAAATACCCTGTAGTTAAACCTTATAAATGAATACATATGCCAGCCATGTAAAAAAAAAAAAAAAAAAAAAAAAGCAAAACTTTATTAACACATATAAATCACGAAAGAATTATGCCCCGTACACATGATCGGACCTTTTCCCGATCAAACTTCCATCGGAATTCCGACAGAATTTCATCGGAAAAAAATAGAACATGTTCTATTTGAAAATTCCGATGGAATTCATCTGAATTACTCCGATGGGGCCCACACACGGTCAGACTTTTTTCATCGGAAATTCCTATCGTGTGTACACCGCATTACCCATGATTGCCATTTCTATCAGTTGTCATATTTATTTATGAGATTTAACTACAGAGTGGTTGTTTGAGTCTCAGCCAGGTTTTATTTCTTTTTGTTTGGTTTGAAGATACATTATACAGTGACTTCTCCACCATCAACCATCCTGGACCATCAGGTTCCCCAGGAGAGGTAAATATATTAGCTGTCCACTTGCCTATCCCAGTAAGCCCCTTTTGTGCAACTAAAGTATAAAACAAAAACAAATAAACAAACAAAAAAAAAAAGATAAAGTAGCAATAAATAAATAAATAAAAGAGAAAAGTAGCAACAAAAAAAAAAACTATTTTGACAAATATATAATGTAGCGCACAGACCCCCTTTTCCTTGTCTGCTTCGGCTCCTCTCAGGAGAAACGGGCACACCGCACCACAAGCCGGTACCCTCCCGTGTTAAGAGGTTAGGCGGTGTTGTTTTTGGGCCTTGTCTGCAGCAGCAGTATAAAGTCCTCCTGAGAATGATTCTCACCTCTACAGTGTGTAGATGCAAGTCCTTGACTTCCCCAGAAACGTGAATGTCCACACCAGCTGAAAGTCCAACTCAATATTTATTTTCCACTTGCACGACACATATTCTCTTGGATAGAAGAAAGGTTGGAGTAAAGACACAGGACAGCTTTAAGGTGTGGACGAGGTCCAGGCACAAACGTAGCTCAAACTCTTAGGACTGTTCAGATTCTCAAACAGTTTTGGCGCATGGTCTCTGCCACAGACCATGAGGTTGGTCTCTGCCACAGACCTGGCGAACAGGGCCACTGCCACTGACCTGGTGAATCTTGATTCCTTCCTAGGACATAGCCCCTTTCAGGGAGAAGACATCCCCCCAGAGAGTCAACAGACCCCTTCCTTCACTGTGTCCACAGCACGGGTCCTTCGAAACAAGTCCTCCCTTCTCTTAGGGTGCGGGTCCCCTCGCAAGGCGGCACCCTGGACTCCTCAATCCCTTGCGGACCCCAGCCAAAGGCCAAAGGCTGCTGGGCTCCGGGCCGTTACTGCAACTCCTGGGCCCCCATGCCCAGGCGAATAGGAACGGTGAGGTAGTACCTCACCCCAGGCTAAAGGTGCCTGAGGTGGAACCGGAACAAGGCCTCCGGGCCTAGGGCACCCGGAGGTGATGAACCACACACACACACACACCCAGGCTAAAGGTGCCTGGGCGTGGACGGACCCCTCTCAGAAGATGTCTGCCCCTTTTATATCCTCTCCCGGCATGCATAGCAGGTTCCCCGCCCCACTGTATGTCTGCCGAGAGGGGACACAAAAGGCACAGCACTGCGCTCGCGGTTCAACCCTGGCCCAGAATGGCAGCGCCACCCACCGGCCACAGGGAACACATCACCAGCATTAACCCCTGAGAACAAAAAATGGTCCATGAATCCTATCAATTTACTATGTCTGAGCCTGGTTACCACTCAGACACTTCCCTTAAATTGAACACCCTGCTACACATATTTTACAAAAAAAAATAAATAAAAAATAATATATTATATATATATATATATATATATATGTACACACACACATGTGGCTGCCTTGACTAATCTTGAGCTTCGGAAGGTAGGAGGGCACCAAGCACCACGTCTTATTGTGAAGTTGAGATTGCCCCACATTTAGGGACCCCAGGGGGTCTTGTAGGAAATAAAGGAGGACTAAGTGTAAATATTACGTTTTTGCATTAACAAGGTCAAGGTGTTTTGTGGCCATGGTGTCATCAGGAAGGCTTAGATTACAATTTCCAGAATAAACACACATGACTCAGCAAATGACGGGAACATACAAAGAGATGAACTCCAGGAAGAGTGCAAACAATGGACAGAATGAACGGTGACATCACAGAAACACAAACATCGCTCGTCTATATTTTTTCAGCACCCGTATCGCTCTGGGAGCCGCCTGAGCCAATGACTCCATTGTTTCCTGACACCTGTATGGTTTTCATCCAATGAAAGGTATAATGCTCTCTGGCCCAGAGCCATCGATACCTGGAGGAAACATGAGACGGGCCGGACAGGTTTTCTGACCTCCCTTCATAGAACGTTATACAAGACAATTATTATATCTCAGGTGATATGTATGAAATCCCATACGTGATAATACTATACACAGAGCAACCTGATTGCTCAGAGGAAATGACTCCTCATCTTTGTTTTTTCCATCATGACTGAGACAAACAACATATGAACACATAATCTGGGCCAATTCTCCAGCAGAGAAGAAACCTGAAACACTCAATGTATGAAGTGGTCATTTGGCTTTCAGCCCCCGACAAAATAAATGGGTAAGGCTTAAAGGAAAAGCTGAAATGGGGTTCTTGACAAGGGGTCATTGTTAGGGTGACCACGTGTCCCGGAATGCCCGGGACAGTCCCGCATTTTGCAGGTCTGTCCCGGCACCTTCATTCCAGGATAATACAGTGTCCTGGAATGAAACTGACACAGCCACCCCCCGGGCCAATCTGATGCCCTCAAAAAAGGCCGCCAAATCACCGCTTTACTCACCGACAGTACTTCTCCTGGCCGGGAATGCCTGGAGGAGCACAATCCCCGCCCCCTGCTTGTGATTGGAGAAATCATAAATCCCGCCTCTTGTTTCCAATCACTGTGCTGTGATTCGTTACAGCACAAGCTGATTTTTGGGAAGGGAGGGTGTCCCTGAATCAGTGGCGTCACTAGGGTTGGTGCCACCCGGTGCGGTAAAATATGGTGTCACCCCCCCCAGTCTAGGCTGCCCAGCACCATGCAGGCAGCACACAAACACGGGGCGCACCCCAAACCAGCCCCAGTAAATGATAGTTTAGGGCGGTATAGTGGCAGGTTAGGGTAGTATAGTGGCAGGTTGTGGTGGTATATGGCAGGTTAGGGTGTTACAGGGCAGGTTAAGGCGGTATGGAGCAGGTTGGGGTGGTAAAGGGAAAGTTAGGGTGGTACAGGAAAATTAGGGTGGGAAAGGGCATGTTGGGGTGGTATAGGACTGGTTGGGGTGGTATAGGGCAGGTTGGGGTAGCATGGGGCAAGATGGGGTGGTATACAGCAGGCTGGGGTGGCACAGGGCAGGTTGGGGTGGTATAGGGCAGGCTGGGGGGGTATGGGGCAGGCTGGGGTGGCACAGGGCAGGCTGGGGTGGTATAGGGCAGGCTGGGGTTGTATACAGCAGGCTGGGGTGGTGTGGCGCAGGCTGGGGTGGCACAGGGCAGGCTGGGGTTGTATACAGCAGGCTGGGGTGGTATGGGGCAGGCTGGGGTGGCACAGGGCAGGCTGGGGTTGTATACAGCAGGCTGGGGTGGTGTGGCGCAGGCTGGGGTGGCACAGGGCAGGCTGGGGTTGTATACAGCAGGCTGGGGTGGTATGGGGCAGGCTGGGGTGGCACAGGGCAGGCTGGGGTGGTATAGGGCAGGCTGGGGGGTATGGGGCAGGCTGGGGTGGCACAGGGCAGGCTGGAGTGGTATAGGGCAGGCTGGGGGGGTATGGGGCAGGCTGGGGTGGCACAGGGAAGGCTGGGGTGTCACAGGACAGGCTTGGGTTGTATACAGCAGGCTGGGGTGGTATGGGGCAGGCTGGGGTGGCACAGGGCAGGCTGGGGTTGTATACAGCAGGCTGGGGTGGTATGGGGCAGGCTGGGGTGGCACAGGGCAGGCTGGGGTTGTATACAGCAGGCTGGGGTGGTATGGGGCAGGCTGGGGTGGCACAGGGCAGGCTGGGGTGGTATAGGGCAGGCTGGGGTGGCACAGGGCAGGCTGGGGTGGTATACAGCAGGCTGGGGTGGTATGGGGCAGCACAGGGCAGGCTGGGGTGGTACAGGGCAGGCTGGCGTGGCACAGGGCAGGCTGCGGGGGTATGGGGCAGGCTGGGGTGGCACATGGCAGGCTGGGGTGGTACAGGGCAGGCTGGCGTTGTATACAGCAGGCTGGGGTGGTATATTAGATGTATTAGGCACAGTAGCTGAGTGTACTGGTCTGGTGGGGGGAGGGGGGCGGCTGGACACAGCTATATTATATATAGCTGTGTCTAGCAGACCACCTTGCACCCCCTCCCTCGTTATCAGACTAGCACAGCACAGGGCACCAGACACTGTCTGAGAGTCCTCCCACACCCGCTCTTAGGTGGCCTGCCGGTACCATGGAAACCCCCCCACCTACACCTCACCTTGGGCTCGGGCCGGCGATGGACACCAGGACACCCCCTCGCAAGCCGAGTGTCACCCTTCACTCGTTCACTTCCCTCCCGCCTGTACTGTATTCACCTCTTCCGGCCGGGAGTCTGGAGAAGAGACGGGGACAGCGTCACAGCATGCAGCCGCGCTGCCCGGGCGGTGTGAGATGTGACAGGCACACACTCACTGGCTCAGTAGGGAGGACCCGGAGGAGGAAGTAGGAGAAGCACGCACACCAGGCGTGGCCGCGGTGCTGGAGGTGTTCTTCCAGCAGGGTGACCGGGGTCAGGCTGAAAAAAATAAAATAAAATACCAGGTTTTTCCTCACCCTCGGGAGAGTCGGGATGGTGTCACCCCTCTAGCGGGTGTCACCCGGGTGCGGACCGCACCCCCCGCACCCCCCTAGCAACGCCTCTGCCCTGAATGGTAGTTTGGAAATGTGGTCACCCTAGTCATTGTACAACCACACACCATACTCAGCTCCTACATGATAAGTGCATTTGCCTCTTATTATCTTCAAGGGTTGGATGAAAAGTAATGTCTCACGTTTTTTATAACTCGCCAACAGGTGGCAGCACTGATATGTGACAAGTACTGATGCATTGTCTAGGTTCTCTTCTATCACCTCATCTGGTGACCGGTCATTACAGTAAAGTAAGGCATGACAGGTCCTCTTTATGGAGACATCTGAAGTCTATAAGCCCCCAGATCTCTCCTCTACCGTGTTAAGCATGAGATTAAAAAATAAAACACTGATCTCTGCTTTCTAGAAAAAAAATGGCAGTCCTCCCAGGACCATAGAGATGGCTGGGGATCATCCGGTCCCCGGCCAGCACTATGGTAACCTGAAGGCACCACTGGATTGGATACTGGCCTCCCCGATCACATGTGAGGGCCTGGAGAGGTACCATTGGTTGGCGGGAGGTGGAAGAGTTTCCACCTACTGCCTGTAAAAGTGTTTCAGCGGCTAATCAGCCGCTAGGATGGCTTTGACAACAGAGGGAATTGCTGGCTGAAAAAATAAGATACCGGGATGATGCCTGTAGCTGCAGGCATCATCCCGCTATAACAGATGAAAGTCAAGGATGACCATGGACATCCACCCATCTGGAAGTAGTTAAGTTCATGATAGAAGGTGTTGTTCCAGCCGAAATTCACAGATGTATAAAAGTTGCCTTTGTGTGAACAGTACGTCAGATGCAAAGATGTCAAGGGAGTATGAATCTTATCACCCTACAGCAGGGGTAGGCAACCTCGGCCCTCCAGCTGTGGTGAAACTACAAGTCCCATGAGACATTGCAAGACCCTGACAATCACAGGCATGACCCCTAGAGGCAGAGGCATGATGGGATTTGTAGTTTCACCACAGCTGGAGGGCCGAGTTTGCCTATCCCTGCCCTACAGCATCCATCATATACTCCAGACTCCATGCTCTCTGACTTCCATTTTTTCCAGACCTTTGTCAACACCATCAGGCTTCCAATGAAGAAGCTGAGAACATTGTCAGGACCTGGTTGCAGAAATGTGGACTTCGACTATGTTGGTTTTGACAAAATTTCTTACTACAATATTTCGGCGGACACATCGGACACTTTTGACACATTTTTAGGACCAGTGACAATCATACAGCGACCTGTGCTATAAAAATGCACTGATTACTGTATAAATGTCACTGGCAGGGAAGAGGTTAACACTAGGGGGCGATCAAGGGGTTAATGTGTTCCCTAGGTGTGTTCTAACTGTGGGGGGATGGGACTAACTAGGAGGAGAGAGAGAGAGAGATCGGTGTTCCTACTTAGTAGGAACACACAATCTGTCTCCTTACCCCTGAGAGAACCGGGACCTGTTTACACACACAGATGCCGGTTCTTGCTCTGTCACGAGCGATGGTGGGTGCCTGGTAGTCATCGTGCCCGCCGGGCACACGCATCGGCTCGGCCGGCGAGCAGCGGGTGTGCGGGTGCGGGTGTGCGCGCGCCCCCTAGTGGCCAAGAGGCGAAGCAACGTAAGGTACCGTCGTTTCGCTCAGGGGAGCCAACCTGCCGCAGTTTTGGCGGCTGGTCCAGAAGTGGCTAAAAAAAACTACCATTAGAATTATGGAGAGGTTTCCATGGACTGATAAGTACTATTGATGCACGTAATCTGTCTGTCCCACTCGTGCCACGTGGATTTGAAACCAGTGTTATGGCCAGGGCTTTTTTTTTCCAGCAGGAATAGAGGAGAACGCATTTCAGCACCTCCAGAACTGAATTTATGCAAGGGGTGCTGGGGTGTGCTGAAGGGTCTACTAATGCTGGCTGCTGGTTGGATCTATTGTAGCTGGAAGGAATCTATTTTTTGTACGGGGAGGGGGGGATCCATTGTTGGTGGGGATGTCTGTTGTTACTGATGGGGGATCTATTGTTGCTGGGGATGTCTATTGTTACTGATGGGGGGTCTATTGTTGGTGGGGATGTCTGTTGTTACTGATGGGGGGTCTATTGTTGGTGGGGATGTCTGTTGTTACTGATGGGGATCTATTGTTGGTGGGGGTGGGACTTATGTTGCTGAGAGGGGAGGGGGGTGTCAGATGTTGCTGGGAGAGATCTACTGTTGAGGGAGGGGTCTATTGTTGCTGATAATGTCAATAAACCAATGTGCAAACCAATAAAGTGTGATTTCAATAAGTATCTGCCAACATGAATGAGTGTTCCCACACAGTGACAATATGATACATAATGTGGCACTTCCTCAATATCTAAATACTGAATAAGTAAATACAGTGAAACCTCGGATTGCGAGTAACGCGGTTAACGAGCATTTCGCAATACGAGCATCTAAAAAAAAAATTCCTGACTCGGTTTGCGAGTGTTGCCTCGCAAAACGAGCAAGATTCAAGCCACGTGCAGTACCATTTTTGGCCAGAGGTGCGGGGGCGCCGGAGCCGTTCGGAAGTACTCGTAAATACTCGGAAAAACTCGGAAATACTCAGTTCCCGGGCCTTTCTGAGGGTTTCTTAGTTCAGCTGAGCTGTCCCCGAGTTTTTCCGAGGCTCTCTGTTGCCCCCCCCACCTCTGGCCACATGCGGTATTGCATGTCATAGAAGTCAACGCGGAACAAATTATTTTAGTTTCCATTGACTTCAATGGGGAAACTCGCTTTGATATGCGAGTACTTTGGATTACGAGCATTCTCCTGGAACGGATTATGCTCGTAATCCAAGGTTCCACTGTATAGGAAATCTCAACCTATATTAACTGTTCTACCATACATATATTGTCAAAAGTATTGGGACGCCTGCCTTTACACGCACATGAACTTCAATGGCATCCCAGTCTTAGTCCGTTGGGTTCAATATTGAGTTGGCCCCGCCCTTTGCAGCTATAACAGCTTCAACTCTTCTGGGAAGGATGTCCACAAGATTTAGGAGGGTGTCTATGGGAATGTTTGATCATTCTTCCAGAAGAGCATTTGTGAGGTCAGGCACTGATGTTGGACGAGAAGGCCTGGCTCGCAGTCTCCGCTCTAAGGCCTGGTTCACACCTATGCAGGTTGTAGTTTGCATATTCCAGGTGCATTTTGCGCTTTTTCATTACACGCGTTTGATCCATTGAAGTCTATAGAACCAAAAACCGGAAAAAAGTCCCTAGCCCTTTCCATAAAATGCACAGATGTGAACGACATCCATAGGAAACCATGTTAAATGGACAGTAGTGTGTTTCTGCAAAAGTGAAAATGCACAAAAAAATGCATAGGTGTGAACCAGGCCTAATTCATCCCAAAGGTGTTCTATCTGGTTAAGGTCAGGACTCTGTGCAGGCCAGTCAAGTTCCTCCACACCAAACTCGCTCATCCATGTCTTTATGAACCTTGCTTTGTGCACTGGTCCAAATCATTTGGTGGAGGGGGGATTATGGTGTGGAGTTGTTTTTCAGGGGTTGGGCCCAGTGAAGGAAACTCTTATGGTGTCAGCATACCAAGACATTTTGGACAATTTCATGCTCTTAACTTTGTGGGAACATTTTGGGGACGGCCCCTTCCTGTTGCAACATGACTGCACACCAGTGCACAAAGCAAGGTCCATAAAGACATGAATGAGTGAATTTGGGCTGGAGGAACTTGACCAGCCTGCACAGAGTCCTGATCTCAACCTGATAGAACACCTTTGGCATGAGTTAGAGCAGAACCTTCTCGTTTACATCAGTGCCTGACCACACAAATGCACTTCTGGAAGAATGGTCAAACATTCCCAAAGACACCCTCCTAAACCTTGTGGACGGCCTTCCCAGAAGAGTTGAAGCTGTTATAACTGCAAAGGGCGGGGCCAACTCAATATTGAACCCTACAGACTAAGACTGGGATGTCATTAAAGTTCATGAGCGTGTAAAGGCAGGTGTCACAATACTTTTGACAATATATGTATGGTAGAACAGTTAATATAGGTTGAGATTTCCAACATTAGAAAAGGGAGATACGTGGGATGCATGTTGCACCCTGTATGCAGAATACTGTATAAAATATTTCCCAAGCCAGCACTTAGCACTGTCCACTTTTTTTATACACTCCTGATGAAGCCACAATTTATGGGCGAAACGTGTTTTTTTTTTTTTTGCCTTTTAGTTTGTGCTAAAAATGTTGTTTGTGGGACAACTCAATATTGAACCCTACGGACTAAGACTGGGATGCCATTAAAGTTCATGTGCGTGTAAAGGCGGGTGTCCCAATACTTTTGGTAACATAGTGTATATACGTATTGTGGTCGGCGATTGGATATACTGAAACACCTTCAGATAACATACACCCCTCACGGCGAGTCATATCATTCCTTAGAACACCAAAAAAAAACAAGACATAAATAGAAAGGAGACATGACTTCCCGCATGTGACGGTGACTTGCGCCGTCATAAAATGAATCCACCTGATGAACAGGTTCACTGAGCTTAGCACTGATGTCAGCCGACAAGTGTTGTCTCTTCATCCTCTGAAAAGCTTTGACTCTTAAACTAGTAATTATCTGACTTTATGTTGTGTTCCAATTCACTAGACCTACAGCTGGAGCAATTAATTAAGACACACAAAAGCCGAACGTCCCGCGTCATGCCTCTAGATAAACAGCGAAGACTCAGGGTGGGATGACGGAGCGAGTATCACGAGGAGGGGGGGGGGGGGATGACGGAACTTGTTCTAGGAATTTACATGGCGTTGTGCAAAAGTCAGGAGGGCTGACCGATCAGTCTTGTGTCCAATAGACATGGAGTTTTGGAATCTTCAAAAAATTCGGAAATTTTTAATTTTGGAAATTCATAACATTTCGAAAATTCAAAAATTCTGAAATTCAGAAATTCGGAATTTCGAAAATCTGAAAATAAGAATGAAAATCCGAAAATTCAAAAGAACGAAAATGAGAACGAAAATCGAAAAAAATAAAAAAAAATAAAAAAATCTGAAATAATAGCTAACTAATAATAACTTACCGTATATACTCGAGTATAAGCCGAGTTTTTCAGCACTTTTTTTGGGCTGAAAATGCCCCCCTCGGCTTATACTCGAGTCACCTTTTTGCGCCTGATCTCCCGGACTTTGGGGACCCGGTACTGGCCGGTTGTAGGTCCCCCGGACCCCAAACCTGGCACACATGTAGCCCCACTCATCTTCTACAAGTGTGCAAAGCTTGTTGTCCGGGGGACCTACAGCCGGGGAGCACCGATTTTTCAAAGCCGGGCACCCCTTCCATAGACTCCCATGTTAAACTGTAATTTCTCCGGTAACTTTGGGGACCCGGTACCGGCCGGTCTTAGGTCCCCTGGACCCCAAACTTGGCACACATGTAGCGTCACTTCTCCTCTACAAGTGTGCAAAGTTTGTTGTCTGGGTGATCTACGCTCGGGGAGCACCGATTTTTCAAAGCCGGGCACCCCTTCTGTAGACTCCCATGTTAAACGTCAGTCTAGTCATGGGCACAGTGAGGCATGGACACAGTGAGGCATGGACACAGTCTAGTCATGGGCACAGTGAGGCATGGGCACAGTGAGGCATGCAGATGGACACCCTAGGCTTATACTCGAGTCAATACGTTTTCCCATTTTTTGTGGTAAAATTAGGTGCCTCGGCTTATATTCGGGTCGGCTTATACTCGAGTATATACGGTAACTATTACAAAACTATTAAATTATAGGTATTGGAATTTCCATTAAAATTTGGCTGTTAGTGAAAGTAACGAAATACGAATTTATTCGAAGTTACAAATTATCCGAAATAACGAATGCCGCATCTAAATGAATGGAACGTAACTAATTTACTTTTTATTATCATTATTATTTATTATTAATTTCTTACGTTCCATTTGTTTAGATGCGGCATTCGTTATTTCTGATAATTCGTAACTTCAGATAAATTCATATTTCCTTACTTTCACTAACAGCCAGATTTGAAGGGAAATTCCAATACCTATAATATAATAGTTATTATTAGTTAGTTCGTTATTATTTCAAATTTTGGATTTTCTTTCTTATTTTTGGATTTTCAAATGTTCGAATTTTGGAATTTCTGAATTTTGGAATTTCCGAATTCTCAGATTTTCTAGTTTTCGGATTTACAAATTTCTGAATTTAGAATCTTCGAATTTTGGAATTTATGAATTTACGAAGAAAAAAAAAAAATGAATGAAACGAAAACAAACACATTTTAAGGCAGTGCACGTGTCTATTGGTCACTCAGGTCGAAATTCGAAATTCAAAAATTCAGAAATTCAGAAATTCGGAATTTCGGAATTTCGAAAAATCTGAAAATAAGAATGAAAATCCGAAAATTCAAAAGAACGAAAATAAGAACGAAAATTCAAATAAAATCGAAAACCCCAAAAATCTGAAATAATAACTAACTAATAATAACTTAACTATTACAAAACTATTAAATTATAGGTATTGAAATTTCCATTTAAATTTATCTGAAGTTATGAATTATCCAAAATAACGAATACCGCATCTAAACTAATGGAACGTAACTAATTTACTTTTTATTATTATTATTATTTATTATTAATTTGTTACATTCCATTTGTTTAGATGCGGCATTCATTATTTCTGGATAAATTCCAATACCTATAACTTAATAGTTAGTTATTATTAGTTAGAAAATCCAAAATTTTAAATAATAACAAACTAACTAATAATAACTATTAAATTATAGGTATTGGAATTTCCCTTCAAATTCGTAACTTCAGATAAATTCATATTTCGTTACGTTCACTAACAGTCAGATTTGAAAGGAAATTCCAATACCTATAATTTAATAGTTAGTTATTATTAGTTAGTTCGTTATTATTTCAAATTTTGGATTTTCTTTCTTATTTTCGGATTTTCAAATGTTCGAATTTTTGAGTTTCTGAATTTTTGAATTTCCGAATTCTCCGATTTTCTAATTTTTGGATTTACGAATTTTTGAATTTCGAACCTTCGAATTTTGGAATTTATGAGTTTACGGAAAAAAAAATGAATGAAATGAAAACAAACACATTTTTCGGCAGTGCACATGTCTATTGATCACTCAGGTCAAAATTTGAAATTCAAAAATTCTGAAATTCAGAAAATCGGAATTTCGAAAATCTGAAAAAATAAGAATGAAAATCCGAAAATTCAAAAGAACGAAAATAAGAACGAAAATCCAAAAAATGTAAAACCCTAAAAATCTGAAATAATAACTAACTAATAATAACTTAACTATTACAAAACAATTATAGGTATTGGAATTTCCATTCAAATTTATCTGAAGTTATGAATTATCCGAAATAACGAATGCCGCATCTAAACGAATGGAACGTAGCTAATTTACTTTTTATTATTATTTATTATTAATTTGTTACGTTCCATTCGTTTAGATGCGGCATTCATTATTTCGGATAATTCGTAACTTCAGATAAATTCGTATTTCGTTACGTTCACTAACAGTCAGATTTGAAAGGAAATTCCAATACCTATAATTTAATAGTTAGTTATTATTAGTTAGTTTGTTAATATTTCAAATTTTGGATTTTCTTTCTTATTTTCGGATTTTCAAATGTTCGAATTTTGGAATTTCATAGTTTTGGAATTTCAGAATTCTCAGATTTTCTAATTTTCGGGATTTACGAATTTTAGAATTTCGAATCTTCGAATTTTGGAATTTATGAATTTTATGAACCCCCCCCCCCCCCCGAATGGAACGAAAACAAACACATTTTTCGGCAGTGCACATGTCTATTGGTCACTCAGGCCTCCCAATGGGAGGGGAAAGTTCGAGAAAGCCAACGGAAGGCGGTGGGAGAAGGAATGTCCCCTCTCGCTGCTTGTAATAGCAATTGAGACGTTAATTAGTGGTTCCAATTGCTAATATAAGAGAGCCGAGTGCCGGTTCTAAAAAATGGTACCAGGATGATGCCTGCAGCTGGTATATCATCCAGGTATAACCACTGAAAATCCAGCGACGTACAGGTACCTCACTGGACAGGAAGTAGTTAAAAAAAAAAAAAAGAGGACCCTTCAGTGATTTATAAGTCCACACAATTACATTCCTGACATAATACAATATACAGCAGCAGTATTTTTTTTTTTTTTTTAAAGTTCCACCAAATCTATCCTTGAGCTCCACTGAGTGACTTTGCCCAGGCTGAGATGATGTCATCAGTTTGCTGCATGCTGGAAGAGACATTTCCTCAGTCTCCCCTCCCCCCCAGTGATTAGACTTCAACATTGTAACTTTGTAGCAAGTCACACGCATTGGGCTGATCCGTCTCATAGGCACTGGGATCTAGGTGACCCCGTTATCTCTGAACTAACATCCCAGTCCTGGAAGTAGATGGTGGTCCTGGATGATGCCTGAAAAAAAACAAAAAAAACAGGTGTGGACAAAGACTCACCCAAGCTCTACCACACAATTGTAAAGTAATGAGCTGAATATCAGTGGTCAGGCTTGTTGTGTCCCATGCACATCAAAATAGCAAGAAATTCCGGCAACACGATTGCTTCTCCTTACAAAACTTTATTTGGCACTAACAGCAGTGCTACATCTATAGGTCTAACGCGTTTTGTCCAGAGCCGAAACGCGTTGCACTGCTGTTAGTGCCAAATAAAGACTTGTAAGCAGAAGCAATCGTGTTGCCGGCATTTCTTGCTATACTGATTGATTACTTCTTTTATTGTAATGGTTATATATATATATATATATATATATATATATATATATATATATATCTATATAGATAGATATAGATATATATCTATCTATATCTATCTATATATATATATCTATATAGGTAGATATATATATATTTTTTTTTTTACATTTTCCAAACTAAAAAACGAAATAGCGATGCGTTTTACCATAAATGTGTTTAATGATTTTACTTCTGGGGCTTGAGCTCTACTTTAAGCAAGGAGGATGAGTGCCCTATGGTGATACACAGAGCGCCTCCTACTGGATAGCTTGCAAATCTGCACATTTAATCGTGTAACAAAACTACGCATGTGAAATGTAAAAGTCACTTTGAAATTTCTTTAAATGTAGCACTTGAATCATAATACAAAATATGTTTTATCTAAAAATACTCCGGACTCTCCCTGTATGCTCCTCCATGACTAAACAAAAATAGAAAACTAGAAGAATGTAAGACTCTTGTCATTTTCCCCGAGGCAGAGAGAGAGAGAGAGAGAGAGAGAGAGAGAGAGAGGGACAGTCATGTTCATTCTTGTTAGGTCCTCTAATATGTTATCAGCCTGGGGCAACAGAAACTCAAGAAAAACATTTAATAATTTTTTCAGAATGAAAAATCAAACCCAGTATACAGCAGAAAATAAAAACTAGTATACAGCAGAAAATAATTATCAATATACATGAGAAAATAATAGCCAGTATATACCAGATAATAATAATAATATACATAAAAAAATAATAGCTAGCATATACCAAATAATAATAATCAATATATATCAGAAAATAATAGCCAGTATATACCAGATAATAATAATCAGGGATGAGCCGAACACCCCCCTGTTCGGTTCGCACCAGAACCTGCGAACAGACAGAATGTTCGTGTGAACTTTAGAACCCTATTAAATACAATGAACTCGAACGTTCGAAATCTAAAGTGCTAATTATAAAGGCTAATATGCAAGTTATTGTCCTAAAAAGTGTTTGGGGACCCGGGTCCTGCCCCAGGGGACATGTATCAATGCAAAAAAAAGTTTTAAAAACGGCCGTTTTTTCGGAAGCAGTGATTTTAATAATGCTTAAAATGAAAAAATAAAAGTGAAATATTCCTTTAAATTTCGTACCTGGGGGGTGTGTATGATATGCATGTGAAGCGGCGCATGTTTCCCGTGCTTAGAACTGTCCCTGCAAAAAGTGTCATTTTTGAAAGAAAAAAAGTCATTTAAAACTGACTCGCGGCTATTAATGAATTGTCGGCTCCCGGCAATACATAGAAAAGTCATTGATAAAAAAAAAAAAAAAAGCGTGGGGGTTCCCCAGAATTCAATTACCAGGCCCTTCAGGTCTGGAATGGATATTAAGGGGAACCCCGCCGCAAATTAAAAAAAAAAAATTGACGTGGGGTTCCCCCAAATATCCATTCCAGGCCCTTCAGATCTGGCATGGATTTTAAGGGGAACTCCACCCCAAATTAAAAAAAAATGGCGTGGAGTCCCCCTAAAAATCCATACCAGACCCCTTATCCGAGCACGCAACCTGGCCGGCCGCAGGGGAAAAGGGGGGGACGAGAGAGCGCCCCCCCCTCCTGAACCGTACCAGGCCACATGCCCTCAACATGGGGAGGATGTCCCCATGTTGATGGGGACAAGGGCCTCATCCCCACAACCCTTGCCTGGTGGTTGTGTGGGTCTGCGGGCGGGGGGCTTATCGTAATCTGGAAGACCCCTTTAACAAAGAGGACCCCCAGATCCCGGCCCCCCCTATGTGAATTGGTAAGGGGTACATTGTACCCCTACCATTTCACAAAGAAAGCGTAAAAAAATGTTTAAAAAAAACACACAAACACCTTGAAAAAGTCCTTTATTTAAAAAAAAAACAAAAAAAAACATTCCAGCGGTGAAATCCAGTGTCCCGCGGCGATCCCGATGTCCAGCGCTGTCCTTCATTGGTTGTGCCTGAGCGGACCTGATGGGGAACTCCCTCTCAGTATTTTAAATGTATAGACCCGCCCCTTCTAAAGTTCCCCATCAGGTCCGCTCAGCGGACCAGATGCGGAACATGAGAAGGGGCGGGTCTATACATGTATTGCCAAAGTGAGAGCAGTTCCCCATCAGGTCCGCCCCCTCGGTATGTCGGACCCGCCTACGTCATTGGCTTGAGCGGGGAACTTCCTTCACTGTGTAATTAAAATTTACATAGTGAAGGAAGTTCCCCGCGGTACTGAGAGGGAGTTCCCCATCAGGTCCGCTCAGGCACAACCAATGAAGGACAGCGCTGGGCATCGGGATCGCCGTGGGACACTGGATTTCACCGCTGGAATGTTTTTTATTTTATTTTTTTTTAAATAAAGGACTTTTTCAAGGTGTTTGTGTGTTTTTTTTTAACATTTTTTTACGCTTTCTTCGTGAAATGGTAGGGGTACAATGTACCCCTTACCAATTCACATGGGGGGGCGGGATCTGGGGGTCCCCTTTGTTAAAGGGGTCTTCCAGATTCCGATAAGCCCCCCGCCCGCAGACCCCCACAACCACCGGGCAAGGGTTGTGGGGATGAGGCCCTTGTCCCCATCAACATGGGGACATCCTCCCCATGTTGAGGGCATGT
The DNA here is from genome assembly GCA_029206835.1 of Rana muscosa. NCBI lineage: Eukaryota > Metazoa > Chordata > Amphibia > Anura > Ranidae > Rana > Rana muscosa. The sequence continues at coordinate 178,505,649 of CM055127.1, forward strand.
GGCTTGGTACGGTTCAGGAGGGAGGGGGGGCCGCTCTCTCGTCCCCCCCTTTTCCCCTGCGGCCGGCCAGGTTGCGTGCTCGGATAAGGGGTCTGGTGTGGATTTTTAGGGGGACTCCACGCCATTTTTTTTTAAATTTGGGGTGGAGTTCCCCTTAAAATCCATGCCAGATCTGAAGGGCCTGGAATGGATATTTGGGGGAACCCCACGTCAATTTTTTTTAAAATTTGCGGCGGGGTTCCCCTTATTATCCATTCCAGACCTGAAGGGCCTGGTAATTGAATTCTGGGGAACACCCACGCTTTTTTTTTTTTTTTTTTTATCAATGACTTTTGTATGTATTGCCGGGAGCCGACAATTCATTAATAGCCGCGAGTGAGTTTTAAATGACTTTTTTTCTTTCAAAAATGACATTTTTTGCAGGGACAGTTCTAAGCACGGGAAACATGCGCCACTTTACATGCATATCATACACACCCCCCAGGTACGAAATTTAAAGGAATATTTCACTTTTATTTTTTCATTTTAAGCATTATTAAAATCACTGCTCCCGAAAAAACAGCTGTTTTTAAAACTTTTTTTTGCATTGATACATGTCCCCTGGGGCAGGACCCGGGTCCCCAAACACTTTTTAGGACAATAACTTGCATATTAGCCTTTATAATTAACACTTTAGATTTCTCCCATAGATTTTTCGAATTTGCCGCGAACACCCCAATTTGTTCGCTGTTCGGCGAACGGGCGAACAGGCAATGTTCGAGTCGAACATGAGTTTGACTCGAACTCGAAGCTCATCCCTAATAATAATCAACATACATCAGAAAATAATAATAATAATATAAATCAGAAAATATTAGCCAGTATATATCAGATAATAATAATATACATCAGAAAATAATAGCCAGTATATACCAGAAAATAATAATTAATATACATCAGAAAATAATAGCCAGTATATACCAGATAATAATAATCAACATACATCAGAAAATAATAGCCAGTATATATTAGATAATAATAATATACATCAGAAAATAATAGCCAGTATATACCAGAAAATAATAATTAATATACATCAGAAAATAATAGCCAGTATATACCAGATAATAATAATCAACATACATCAGAAAATAATAGCCAGTATATATCAGATAATAATATACATAAGAAAATAATAGCTAGCATATACCAAATAATAATAATCAATATATATCAGAATATAATAGCCAGTTTATACCAAATAATAATAATAAACATACATCAGAAAATAATAATAACATAAATCAGAAAATAATAGCCAGTATACATCAGAAAATAATAATCAATATACATCAGAAAATACTAGCCAGTATATAACAGATAATAATAATATACATCAGAACATAATAGCTAATATACATCAGAAAATAATAATCAATATATATATATATATATATATATGAAAATAAAAGCCAGTATATACCAGATGATAATAATCAATATACATCAGAAAATAATAGCCAGCATATGCCAAAAAATAATAATCAACATACATCAGAAAATAATAGCCAACATAAATCAGATAATAATAATCAATATACACCAGGAAAACAAAATAAAAAAAAAACAGTATATAACAGAAAATAATAACTAATATTCACCAGAAAATAATAGCCAGTATTCATCATAAAATACAAACCAATAAGCACTCTAAAATAATAACCAGTATATACAGCAAAAATAGAAAAAACTGTATTTACCATAAAATAATAACCAGTGTACACCAAAAAAAAAGATTCAGCATACATCAGAAAATAATAACCAGTATACATCAGCGAATAATAAACAACATACACCATAAAATAATGAGCAGTATACACCATAAAAATAGTAACCAAATACATCAGAAAATAATACAGAAATATAATAGACATCAAAGTATTTACAAAAATATAAATGGACCCTTAAACTAATTTACTGCTGGATACATAGGCGTGCGCACAGGGTGTGTCGGGTGTGCCCAGGCTAACCCTAATCACCCCATGCACATTAGTGTTATCGCTCTGTGTAGTAACAGGAACATGGGAAAGATCTCCCTCTTTGACGGTTCTGCCATAAGAGAAGTGTTTATGCTCTTCTCTTTCACTGTGCCAGCAGGGAGATCAATGTGTCGGGGTCAGGGCTTTTTTTCAGCGGGAACGCGGGGGGAACGCAGGTCTGGCACCTCCTGGACTGACTTGTATGTAATGACAAGGGGTGCTGGGGAGTGCTGCAGGGTATTGATGCTATTTTTGCAGGGGGGGGGTCTATTGTTGCTGGGGAGGTCTATTGTTGCTGGGGGGACCTATTGTTGCTGGGGGGGACCTATTGTTGCTGGGGGGGCTATTGTTGCTGGGGGGGTCTTATGTTGCTGGGGGGTCAGTTGTTGCTGAAAGAGATTTACTGTTGGGGAGGGATCTATTGTTGATGGCAGCCAGAGAGTCTATTAATGCTGGCTGTGCGGAGATCTGTTGATGCTGCCGGGATTCTATTGTTGCTGGGGGGGGTCTATTGTTGCTGGTGGGGGACCTATTGTTGCTGGGGGGGTCTTATGTTCCTGGTGGGGTCTTATGTTCCTGGTGGGGGACCTATTGTTGCTGGGGAGGTCTATTGTTGCTGGTAGGGGACATATTGTTGCCGGGGAGGTCTATTGTTGCTGGTGGGAGACCTATTGTTGCTGGGGGGGACCTATTGTTGCTGGGGGGGTCGTATGTTGCTGGGGAGTCAGTTGTTGCTGAAAGAGATTTACTGTTGGGGGAGGGGTCTATTGTTAATGGCAGCCAGAGAGTCTATTAATGCTTGGCTGTGTGGAGATCTGTTGATGCTGCCGGGAGTCTATTGTTGCTGGGGGGGAATTTTGTTGTGGGTGGTCCATTGTTGTTAGGGGGATCTATTGTTGCTGGGGGGGACCTATTGTTGCTGGGGGGACCTATTGTTGCTGAGGGGGGCATTTTGTTGTGGGTGGTCCATTGTTAGGGGGATCTATTGTTGCTGGCTGCAGGGGATCTATTTTACTGCTTTTCTTGATATCATTACCAAATTCTATACAAATGACTTAGCACCACAAAATGATACTTGGTCTTATATTGTCTAAAAGGGGCGGTACTGGGAGGTGGGTAGGGGGCGGAGAAAAGGGGAGACTCGGAACGGGGGAGTTCCTGCACCTAGTGTCTGAGAAAAAAAGTCCTGGTCGGGGTCATAGATATGTAGATACATAAACACGCATGTGTGTTGGAGCTTAGAGGTGCAGACCTGTGGCTGGATAATATGTATAGAATACAGGTCCTTCTCAAAAAATTAGCATATTGTGATAAAGTTCATTATTTTCTGTAATGTACTGATAAACATTAGACTTTCATATATTTTAGATTCATTACACACAACTGAAGTAGTTCAAGCCTTTTCTTGTTTTAATATTGATGATTTTGGCATACAGCTCATGAAAACCCCAAAATCCTATCTCAAAAAATTAGCATATTTCATCCGACCAATAAAAGAAAAGTGTTTTTAATACAAAAAAAGTCAACCTTCAAATAATTATGTTCAGTTATGCACTCAATACTTGGTCGGGAATCCTTTTGCAGAAATGACTGCTTCAATGCGGCGTGGCATGGAGGCAACCAGCCTGTGGCACTGCAGAGGTGTTATGGAGGCCCAGGATGCTTCGATAGCGGCCATAAGCTCATCCAGAGTGTTGGGTCTTGCGTCTCTCAACTTTCTCTTCCCAATATCCCACAGATTCTCTATGGGGTTCAGGTCAGGAGAGTTGGCAGGCCAATTGAGCACAGTAATACCATGGTCAGTAAACCATTTACCAGTGGTTTTGGCACTGTGAGCAGGTGCCAGGTCGTGCTGAAAAATGAAATCTTCATCTCCATAAAGCTTTTCAGCAGATGGAAGCATGAAGTGCTCCAAAATCTCCTGATAGCTAGCTGCATTGACCCTGCCCTTGATAAAACACAGTGGACCAACACCAGCAGCTGACATGGCACCCCAGACCATCACTGACTGTGGGTACTTGACACTGGACTTCAGGCATTTTGGCATTTCCCTCTCCCCAGTCTTCCTCCAGACTCTGGCACCTTGATTTCCGAATGTACTTTGGACCACTGAGCAACAGTCCAGTGCTGCTTCTCTGTAGCCCAGGTCAGGCGCTTCTGCCGCTGTTTCTGGTTCAAAAGTGGCTTGACCTGGGGAATGCGGCACCTGTAGCCCATTTCCTGCACACGCCTGTTCACGGTGGCTCTGGATGTTTCTACTCCAGACTCAGTCCACTGCTTCCGCAGGTCCTCCAAGGTCTGGAATCGGTCCTTCTCCACAATCTTCTTCAGGGTCCGGTCACCTCTTCTCGTTGTGCAGCGTTTTCTGCCACACTTTTTCCTTCCCACAGACTTCCCACTGAGGTGCCTTGATACAGCACTCTGGGAACAGCCTATTCGTTCAGAAATTTCTTTCTGTGTCTTACCCTCTTGCTTGAGGGTGTCAATGATGGCCTTCTGGACAGCAGTCAGGTCGGCAGTCTTACCCATGATTGCGGTTTTGAGTAATGAACCAGGCTGGGAGTTTTTAAAAGCCTCAGGAATCTTTTGCAGGTGTTTAGAGTTAATTAGTTGATTCAGATGATTAGGTTAATAGCTCGTTTAGAGAACCTTTTCATGATATGCTAATTTTTTGAGATAGGAATTTTGGGTTGTCATGAGCTGTATGCCAAAATCATCAATATTAAAACAAGAAAAGGCTTGAACTACTTCAGTTGTGTGTAATGAATCTAAAATATATGAAAGTCTAATGTTTATGAGTACATTACAGAAAATAATGAACTTTATCACAATATGCTAATTTTTTGAGAAGGACCTGTAATTGTTAGCCTGGTCATAGTTCCGCTGTGCGGCTCTCACACTTCCCTCAACTGCTTTTGTCTCATCAAACATTCAGCGAGGTGTTGCCAAGAGCCCAACTAACACTAAAAAGCAGAGAAGATAAAACTCCCCAATGACATTTTCTCAATGGTAAAACATTAACTTTTGAGAGAACATGGGGAATATTCCATTCCTTATCTCTTTATTGTCAGCATTTACAATATTACAGGACAGCAGAGGGCGCCAACTAAGTGCAGTATATATATATAAAAAAATAAACATTTCATTAAAAAAATCTAAATTGGCAACTCACATAGTGTGTAGCAAATTAGGGGTGTAAACCATGTGAGTGGATTACATGCCTAATTTGCTACACATTGGGGGTTATTTACGAAAGACAAATCCACAATGCACTACAAGTGCAAAGTCCACTTGAAATTGCACTGAAGTGGACTGGGAAGTGCAGTCGCTGGAGATCCAAGGGGGACATGCAAGGAAAATAAAAAACAGCATTTTAGCTTGTACATGATTGGATGATAAAATCAGCAGAGCTTCCCCTCATTTCAGATCTTCCCCTCAGATCTCCAGCAACTGAACTTCCAAGTGCACTTCCAGGGCAATTTCTTTGAACTTGTAGTGCAGAGTGGATTTGCCTTTAGTAAATAACCCCCAGTGTGTGAATTGCCAATTGTGATTTTTTTTTTATGAAATGTTTCTTTTTATGTACCGTATACACTCGAGTATAAGCCGACCCAAATATAAGCCGAGGCACCTAATTTTACCACAAAAAACTGGGAAAACGTATTGACTCGAGTATAAGCCTAGGGTGTCCATCTGCATGCCTCACTGTGCCCATGCCTCAATGTGCCCATGCCTCACGTTTAACATGGGAGTCTATGGAAGGGGTGCCCGGCTTTGAAAAATCGGTGCTCCCCGGCCGTAGGTCTCCCAGACAAAAAACTTTGCACACTTGTTAAGGATAAATGGGGCTACATGTGAGCCAAGTTTGGGGTCCAGGGGTCCTACGGCCGGCCAGTACCGGGTCCCCAAAGTCTGGGAGATCAGGCGCAAAAAGGTGACTTGAGTATAAGCCGAGGGGGGCATTTAACATGGGAGTCAGAGGAAGGGGTGCCCGGTTTTGAAAAATCGGTGCTCCCCGGGCGTAGATCACCCAGACAACAAACTTTGCACACTTGTAGAGGAGAAGTGGGGCTACATGTGTGGCAAGTTTAGGGTCCAGGAGACCTAGGGCTGGCCGGTACCGGGTCCCCAAAATCACCAGAGAAATTACTGTTTAACATGGGAGTCTATGGAAGAGATGCCCGGCTTTGAAAAATCGGTGCTCCCCGGCCGTAGGTCCTCTGGACAACAAACTTTGCACACTTGTAGAGGAAGAGTGAGGCTACATGTGTGCCAAGTAGGGATGAGCTTCGTGTTCGAGTCGAACATACGTTCGACTCGAACATCGGCTGTTCGATCGTTCGACGAAGATCGAACGATTTGGGCCGTTCGCGCCAAATTCGAGTGACGCGAACGGCCCACAATGCACTACGCCATCGCAGTGTCATCCAGGCGCTGTGATTGGCCAAGCATGCACTGTGACCCCGCATGCTTGGCCAATCACAGCGCCGGCAGCGAGGAGAGCAATGATTGGCCACAGGCAGGATGCCTGTGGCCAATTATTGCTGAGGGGGTTTAGTACACGCCCCACACTATAAAAGGCCGCCAGCGCGGCGGCCTTGTGTAGTGTGTTCCGGAGCAGGGAAAGAGAAGCATAGGCAGGGACAGTGTCATTATTTTTCCTTTACTAATCCTGGATTCCTTGTGTTTAGGGACAAATAAGGATAGGCAGGGAGAGTGTCAGTGACAGTGTGCTATTCTGTGCTAAACCTTGTTTGTAGGGACAGAGAGGTACAGTGAGGGAAAGTGTCAGTGTGCTATTCTGTTCTAAACCAATCTTGCTGAACCATATTTTCAATCCTTGAGTTTAGGGACAGAGAGGTACAGTGAGGGAAAGTGTCAGTGTGCTATTTTGTGCTAAATCTTGTTTGTAGGGACAGAGAGGTACAGTGAGGGAAACTGACAGTGTGCTATTCTGTTCTAAAACTATTTTGCTGTTCCATATTTTCAATCCTTGAGTTGAGGGACAGAGAGGTACAGTGAGGGAAAGTGTCAGTGTGCTATTGTGTTCTAAAACTATTTTGCTGAACCATATTTTCAATCCTTGAGTTGAGGGACAGAGAGGTACAGTGAGTGAAACTGACAGTGTGCTGTTCTGTTCTAAACCAAATTTGCTGTTCCATATTTTCAATCCTTGAGTTGAGGGACAGAGAGGTACAGTGAGGGAAAGTGTCAGTGTGCTATTCTGTTCTAAAACTATTTTGCTGAACCATATTTTCAATCCTTGAGTTGAGGGACAGAGAGGTACAGTGAGGGAAAGTGTCAGTGTGCTATTGTGTTCTAAAACTATTTTGCTGAACCATATTTTCAATCCTTGAGTTGAGGGACAGAGAGGTACAGTGAGTGAAACTGACAGTGTGCTGTTCTGTTCTAAACCAAATTTGCTGTTCCATATTTTCAATCCTTGAGTTGAGGGACAGAGAGGTACAGTGAGTGAAACTGACAGTGTGCTGTTCTGTTCTAAACCAAATTTGCTGTTCCATATTTTCAATCCTTGAGTTGAGGGACAGAGAGGTACAGTGAGGGAAAGTGTCAGTGTGCTATTGTGTTCTAAAACTATTTTGCTGAACCATATTTTCAATCCTTGAGTTGAGGGACAGAGAGGTACAGTGAGTGAAACTGACAGTGTGCTGTTCTGTTCTAAACCAAATTTGCTGTAACATATTTTCAATCCTTGAGTTGAGGGACAGAGAGGTACAGTGAGTGAAACTGACAGTGTGCTGTTCTGTTCTAAACCAAATTTGCTGTTCCATATTTTCAATCCTTGAGTTGAGGGACAGAGAGGTACAGTGAGTGAAACTGACAGTGTGCTGTTCTGTTCTAAACCAAATTTGCTGTTCCATATTTTCAATCCTTGAGTTGAGGGACAGAGAGGTACAGTGAGGGAAAGTGTCAGTGTGCTATTCTGTTCTAAACCAAATTTGCTGTTCCATATTTTCAATCCTTGAGTTGAGGGACAGAGAGGTACAGTGAGTGAAACTGACAGTGTGCTGTTCTGTTCTAAACCAAATTTGCTGTTCCATATTTTCAATCCTTGAGTTGAGGGACAGAGAGGTACAGTGAGGGAAAGTGTCAGTGTGCTATTGTGTTCTAAAACTATTTTGCTGAACCATATTTTCAATCCTTGATTTGAGGGACAGAGAGGTACAGTGAGTGAAACTGACAGTGTGCTGTTCTGTTCTAAACCAAATTTGCTGTTCCATATTTTCAATCCTTGAGTTGAGGGACAGAGAGGTACAGTGAGTGAAACTGACAGTGTGCTGTTCTGTTCTAAACCAAATTTGCTGTTCCATATTTTCAATCCTTGAGTTGAGGGACAGAGAGGTACAGTGAGGGAAAGTGTCAGTGTGCTATTGTGTTCTAAAACTATTTTGCTGAACCATATTTTCAATCCTTGAGTTGAGGGACAGAGAGGTACAGTGAGGGAAAGTGTCAGTGTGCTATTCTGTTCTAAAACTTTTTTGCTGAACCATATTTTCAATCCTTGTGTTTAGGGACAGAGAAGGATAGGCAGGGGACAGTGTCAGTGTCATTGTTGCTAAGCCTCCTGCACAATATACACCTGAAGGTAGCCCTTATTGCTGTTTTTCCCATCTCCCTGCAGGCCATCCATTAAAATGTCTGGAAGGCAACCAAGGAGAGGCAGACAGTCAGGAGGCAAAAAAAGAGGGCAAGCAGGCTCTGTGTCTGGGGGCAACAGTGCTGGTCGTGGACGCGGTGCATTGTCATCAGCACATGGCCATGGGACACGCTTGTCCTTGTTTTCGGCAGCTGGACATGTTGAGGCACATCATGCCGAAGACTTGGTAGAGTGGATGACCAAGCCCACCTCATCCTCCTCATCCTCTCTCACCCAGGCTCAGGGTATTGGCAAAGCAGCTGCCAAAGCGTCCTCTTCTCTGGTATCATTATCTTCATTAGTCAATCCTTCCCTAGACCCACCATGCCCTCCTCCTGAGGAGTCCCCCGAACTGTTTGAGCACAGTGTTGGGTACATGCTCCAGGAGGATGCCCAGCGTTTGGAAGGATCTGATGATGATACCCAGCTTGAGGAAGGCAGCAGCGTGAGAGCAGAGAGAGGGGATGCTCAAAAAGGACACCAATCTGGCAGTCATGCTCCAGCAGCTGCAGCATATTGCCAGATTGGCTCCAGTGATGAGGAGGGAGGGGATGATGAGGTCACTGACTCCACGTGGGTGCCTAATAGGAGAGAGGAGGAGGAGGAGGATGAGGAGGAGGCACATCTCCAACGAGGCAGGATGCCCTTGAGTGGCCAGCGTATGGGCAGCACGCCGACGGAATCACACCGCAGAGCTCCACCTGTGCAGGGCGCTGCCTCTGCCCGTCATGCAAATAGTTCTTTGGTGTGGGCCTTTTTTGAGGCGAGTGCATCAGATCGCACAGCTGCTGTTTGCAACATATGTCTTAAGCGTATATCGCGTGGCCAAAACATCAGCCGCTTGGGCACCACATGCTTGATCAGACATATGTTGACCTGCCATGCAGCTCGTTGGCAAGCCTACCTTAAAGACCCACACCAAAGAACAAAGCTGACCTCTTCTTGCACCGCATCAGCTGGGATCTCCAACCCCACTATACCTTCACTCCTCTCTGAAACCTGCTCTGAGAGGAATGAAGGTGTAGAATTAGGTGTGTCACAGGCAAGTACTTGCGGGCACTCTGCTAGCAGTACACCAACGTCCGATTCTAGCAGGCAAATTTCCCTGCCCCAGCTGCTGGACCGTCGAAAGAAGTTCACTCCCAGCCATCCACATGCCCAGCGGTTGAATGCTAGCTTGGCTAAATTGCTAGCGCTTCAACTGCTGCCTTTTCAGTTGGTAGACTCGGCCCCCTTCCGTGAGTTTGTGCAATGTGCGGTTCCTCAGTGGCAGGTTCCCAAACGACACTTTTTCGCACGGAAGGCTATTCCGGCTCTCTACAGGCATGTGGAAGGCAATGTCTTGGCCTCGCTGGACAGGGCGGTCAGCGGTAAGGTGCATATTACCGCTGACTCATGGTCCAGCAGGCATGGACAGGGACGTTACCTTTCTTTCACGGCCCATTGGGTCACTCTTTTGGCAGCTGGGAAGGATGCAGGACAAGGTGCAGTAGTGTTGGAGGTTGTCCCACCGCCACGCCTCCAAAATGCTACTACTGGTTGTGACACACCTCTCTCCTCCACCCCCTCCTCTTCTTCTTCCTCCATGGCCTCTTCCTGTGGTTTGTCCTTGGAACCAGTGGTGCTCCGTAGGCGTTCAAGGGGCTACGCAAGTACGCAGGCAAAAAGATGCCATGCCGTGCTTGCGCTGGTGTGTTTGGGGGACAGGAGCCACACTGGGGCAGAGGTCCTGTCTGCTCTGCAGGGGCAGGCCGAGAGGTGGTTGACGCCACGCCAGCTTAAGCCAGGAATGGTGGTTTGCGACAATGGCACCAACCTCCTCTCCGCCCTCCGACAGGGACAACTGACCCATGTGCCCTGTATGGCTCACGTCCTTAACCTGGTGGTGCAGCGGTTCTTGGGCAGGTACTCGGGCTTACAGGATGTCCTGAGGCAGGCCAGGAAAGTCTGTGTGAATTTCCGCAGATCTTATAATGCCAGTGCTCGCCTGGCTGAGCTGCAAAAGGAGTTGAACCTGCCCAAGAACCGCCTTATATGTGACATGCCCACCAGGTGGAACTCAACGTTGGCCATGCTGCAGCGGCTGCACACGCAGCAGAGGGCCATCAATGAGTACCTGTGCGACTACGGCACCAGGACAGGGTCAGGGGAGCTCGGGTTTTTTTCACCACGCCAGTGGGGCATGATCAGGGATGCATGCACTGTCCTGGCACCATTTGAGGAGGCCACGAGGATGGTGAGCAGTGACAGTACATGCATCAGTGACACTGTACATCTTGTCCACCTGTTGGAGCACACGCTGCGTGGAATAATGGACAGGGCACTTGAGGCAGAACAGAGGCAGGAAGAGGAGGACTTCCTTGCCTCTCAAGGCCCCCTTTACCCAGACAGTGTTCCTTCTGTCCCACCCATCGCACAGGAAGAGGAGGAGGAGGAGGAGGAGGAGGAGGATTGTGTCAGCATGGAGGTGGAGGCTGGCACTCACTATCATCAGCAGCAGTCTTTTAGGGATGATTTACAGTCCCAAGAAACCAGTGGACTTGTACGTGGCTGGGAGGAGGTGGCTGCGGATCATGTCGTCCTTAGTGACCCAGAGGACTCCGGACTGAATGCCTCAGCTAACCTACGCTGCATGGCCTCCCTGATCCTGCAAAGTCTGCGGAAGGGTCCTCGTATTCTTCGGATCAAGGAGAGGGACCATTACTGGCTGGCCACTCTCCTTGATCCACGGTACAAGGGTAAGGTTGCGGACCTTATCTTACCGTCGCAGAGGGAGCAGAGGATGAGACAACTCCGGGAGGCCTTGCAGAAAGGTCTGTGCAACGCGTTCCCAGAGACTGGGAGGTTACAAACTCCTGGTCCTGGACAACGAGTTGTTGAGGCTTCGGGCAGTCAAAGAAGGAGCGGTGGGGAAGGTGGCCGTCTGACCGATGCGTTCAGACAATTCTTTAGTCCGCAGCCCCAAAGTATGATCGGTTCCAGCAACCATCGCCAGCGTCTGATATACATGGTCCAGGAACACCTAGGGGCAAGGTCAGACTTGGACACCTTCCCCACCGAAAATCCTCTGGCTTACTGGGTTCGGTTGATCGACTGACTTTCATCAAGATGAACCAGTCTTGGATCACCACCAGCTACCACACACCAGATGCTGATATAACAGACTAATTGATTTTAAAATGTCACATCCCTTCAAGACTGATGCTGATGCTGAGTGCCTGTGCTGTTATGTTGACTGGCTATCCTCCTTCTCCTCCTCAATGATACGATTAACGATGATAGCTTGGAAGATCATTTTGGTTTATGGGTGACGCCACCAGTGGCTAAGGCCCAATTTTTCAGCCCCTGTTTAACAGGGGCGTGTAATTAAAATTTTTGATGCAATACTTTGCAACAGGCCTCATTGCTGTGCTCCAAGTACAGTATCTGTGAGGGGTTGCAGTGTTGTGCCACCAGTGCCTAAGGCCCAATTTTTCAGCCCCTGTTCAACAGGGGCATGCAATTATAATTATTGATCTAATAATTCACAGCAGGGCCCATTGCTGCGCCCACCAAGAGTAACTGTCAGGCCTTACAGTGTTGTGGCACCAGCACCACCATCACCACCACCACCACCACCAAAGGCCCAATTTTTCAGCCCCTGCTCAACAGGGGCATGCAATTATAATTATTGATCTAATAATTCACAGCAGGGACCATTGCTGCGCCCACCAAGAGTAACTGTCAGGCCTTACAGTGTTGTGGCACCAGCACCACCATCACCACCACCACCACCACCAAAGGCCCAATTTTTCAGCCCCTGTTCAACAGGGGCATGCAATTATAATTATTGATCTAATAATTCACAGCAGGGAGCATTGCTGCGCCCACCAAGAGTAACTGTCAGGCCTTACAGTGTTGTGGCACCAGCACCACCATCACCACCACCAAAGGCCCAATTTTTCAGCCCCTGTTCAACAGGGGCATGCAATTATAATTATTGATCTAATAATTCACAGCAGGGAGCATTGCTGCGCCTACCAAGAGTAACTGTCAGGCCTTACAGTGTTGTGGCACAAGCACCACCATCACCACCACCACCACCACCAAAGGCCCAATTTTTCAGCCCCTGTTCAACAGGGGCATGCAATTATAATTATTGATCTAATAATTCACAGCAGGGAGCATTGCTGCGCCCACCAAGAGTAACTGTCAGGCCTTACAGTGTTGTGGCACCAGCACCACCATCACCACCACCACCACCACCAAAGGCCCAATTTTTCAGCCCCTGTTCAACAGGGGCATGCAATTATAATTATTGATCTAATAATTCACAGCAGGGACCATTGCTGCGCCCACCAAGAGTAACTGTCAGGCCTTACAGTGTTGGGGCACCAGCACCACCATCAAAGGGCCAATTTTTACTACCACTGATCAACAATTATATGTTATTACAATTCCTGATATAATAGTTGACAGCAGGGCGTTCCAGCACCCACCAAGAATAACTGTGAGTGCTTTCAGTGTTGTGCCAACACCAACACCTAAGGGGCCAATTTCTGCAGAGTATATACGGAAGGTCCCTACTTTCAAACATCCAACTTACAAACTACTACTACTTGCAAACGGAAGAAGACAACAGGAAGTGAGAGGAAATCTACCCCTTGGAAGGAAAATTCTCTCCTGTAAGAATTAATATGGGAGAAAGGTGTCTCCTCTGTACTGATGCTTTATCACCAATCCTTGTTTCAATAAAAACACCACATTTCAAAAACAGTTGTCATTGGGACGCAAAGTGAGGTCAAATGTTCTGAACAGGGGCACAGACAGCAAAAAAAATGTGACAGGGGTGATAACCGTTCCCTATGTTTTACAAAAAACTAAAAAAAAGGAATTTGCCATGGAGCAATAATTATATTATTAGGAGTAGAAGTAAATATTGTGTTTATATATTCAAATATACCATTTTATATATTACCGTATATACTCGAGTATAAGCCGAGTTTTTTCAGCAAATTTTTTTGTGCTAAAAATGCCCCCCTCTTTTTGTACTCGAGTCTGTGTCCATGTTCAACTTTGTGCGCCTGATCCCGGCCATCCGTGTTGTCCGGGGGACCTACGGCCGGGGAGCACCGATTTTTCAAAGCCGGGCATCCCTTCTATAGACTCCCATGTTAAACAGTAATTTCTCCGGTGATTTTGGGGACCCGGTACCGGCCAGCCCTAGGTCTTCTGGACCCTAAACTTAGCACAGATGTAGCCCCACTTCTCCTCTACAAGTGCGCAACGTCTGTTGTCTGGGTGATCTACGCCCGGGGAGCACCGATTTTTCAAAACCGGGCACCCCTTCCATAGACTCCCATGTTAAACGTTAGTCTAGTCACACAGCGCAGGAGATCAGGTAGGGAGATTGGGCACAGTGAGGCATGGGCACAGTGACAGTGAGGCATGGGCACATTGAGGCATGGGCACATTGAGGCATAGGCATAGTGACAGTGAGGCATGGGCACATTGAGGCATAGGCATAGTGACAGTGAGGCATGGGCATAGTGAGGCATGGGCATAGTGACAGTGAGGCATAGGCACAGTGAGACATGGACACAGTAAGGCACAGTGAGGCATGGACATAGTGAGGCATGGGCACAGTGAGGCAATGTGCTTTTTCGGAGCACATTGCAAGCGCTATTTTTAGCGCAATAGCGCCTGCAAAGCACCTCAGTGTGAAAGGGGCCTAAATCCAGCCCTGCGTACAAATGTTTATTTTAATGTCTGTTTTATTTTAATGTCTGTAGCGGGATGCGGACTGGCTGCACATTGGCTCAGCAAAGCTACAGCATATCTGCTACAAGTCTTAACAAGAAGCCAATCGTCTTAGAAATGATAACACTGGTCTAAGTCAGGTAGAGATTTGACGCCAAAAAATAAAAAAATTATGAAAAAGAAAATACTTATTTCTGGTCTCTGACTGACGCCACCCCCTCCCATGACCATGTGATTGTATATCAAATGTTTGCTTATCATTAGGGATAGAAGGCAAAACTTCCCTTAGAACAGGTGTGTCTACATTCTTCAGAGGAGCTGCAGACCGAGCTGCTAGCGGTGATATACCTGGTGGGGTCATTAGTATGTGATAAAAAGCACAAGCTGTGTCCGCCCAGGACAGATTGGAGATTTAAGGACTACAGCAAAGAAAAGTCATGGGGGATGTTATATATTTCATTGGTTTTATGCTCCTTGCAGGTAAGTGATAATTCCTTTTTGTTATAAAAAATAAAATAAAAAATAATGTAGTTAGTAGCAATTTGCCTTTTTTTTTTTAAATCCTGGTCCAATTAGAGGAAAGGGTAGATGGAGCCCCAATCTGTCCTTGTCTCTGAAATTGGATATGAGCTCCAGGTTTGCCCTTCCCATGGGTTTGGGAGTCATATTTTCCCAGTGCATTTTTTTTTTCTGCTTTTGCTGCAAGGCTTTCCTTTATACACATAGTTGGTTTGGTTTCAGGGAGTGGTATTGTGAAGTTTTATTTATTTTGGGTATATTGTATTTGTGTGTGTGTGGTGTTTCGATTTAATTAACTTTTTATATTAGCTTGATCGTTCCCCCTTTTTTTTTGGTTGACATGCTTTTTATCCTTTCCATTATTTTTGTATGTGTATGTGTATGTGTATATGTGTGTGTGTGTGTGTGTGTATGTATGTATGTATGTATGTATGTATGTATGTATGTATGTATGTATGTATATATATATATATATATATATATATATATATATATATATATATATTTTTTTTTTTGTAGCATTGGTCGGGCCTTTTTATAAAAAATAAATAGGTTTAAATCAAATCATTCACTTCTTACTAACCAGCAAGGTTTACTATTCTGGATTACTCCTAGGTTCACACTGACAGCAGGTATGAAATGGTATTTCATTCCTGAATGTCAGTCCCGACTTCAGAGACGGGTTTGTGCACAGATGTCTATGGAAATCGCACCCCGGCGTCACACCGCTTCGAACGGGGGCCATTGCCGCAGATTTGGCATGTCAAATCGATCCAATGTGAACCAGGGCTGTGCTGTTGCTGGTCAGTTTTACACTGCTGTATCCTCCCCTTCTCCACCCCCCCCTTTTTATTTTTTTAATATTTGTTGATTGTTTTATCACTGTATAGATCATACAAAAGATTTAAGCCTGGTACACACGATCAGATTGTTGGCCAACCGAGCGTCTGATTTTTGTCTTCAGGGCGTGTGCCAGGATCTTGTCTTGCATACTAACGGTACACAATTGTTGGCCAACAAACGCGAACGTAGTGACGTACTACGAAGGAATTTCCGCTCTTGAGCGCCACCCTTTGGGCCCCTTCTGCTAATTTCGTGTTTGGTGAGCATTTGTTCCGAGCATGCATGCTTGTACTTTTGAGTTTCCTGTGACGGATTTGTGTACTGACCATACGAAAATCAGACAACAGTCCGTTGTCCGCCGAAAGTTGGACAACAATTGTCCAAAAGGAGTGTACTAACGGTCAGATTTTAGGACAACAGTCTGTCAACAGACAATCCCCTTCCAACATCCGTATTGTGTGTACGAGGCTTTAACCACTTCAGTTCCGGAAGAATTGGCTGCTGAAAGACCGGGCCGTTTTTTGCAATTTGGCACTGCGTCGCTTTAATTGCGCGGTCGTGCGATGTTGTACCCAAACAAAATTGACGTCCTTTTTTCCCCACAAATAGAGTTTTTTTCTTTTGGTGGTATTTGATCATCTCTGCGGTTTTTATTTTTTGCTATAATAAATATCCCCCAAAAATATATAAAAAAATAAAAATAAAAAAAATGTCCTCAGTTTAGGCCGATGCATATTCTTCTACATATTTTTGGTAAAAAAAGAATCACAATAAGCGTTTGATTGGTTTGCGCAAAAGTTATAGCCGCTACAAAATAGGGGATAGATTTATGGCATTTTTTATTATTAATTTTTATTTTTTTGTAGTAATGGCGGCGATCAGTGATTTATCATGACTGTGACATTATGGCGGACACATCGGACACTTTTGACACTATTTTGGGTCCATTGTCATTTATACAGCGATCAGTGCTATAAAAATGCACTGATTACTGTGTAAATGTCACTGGCAGTAAAGGGGTTAAACACTAGGGGGCTAGGAAGGGGTTAAGTGTGTCCCAGGGAGTGATTCTAACTGTGTGGGGGCTGGGCTACAAGTGACATGACACTGATCACTGCTCCCGATCACAGGGAGCAAACGATCACTGACAAAGAGAAAAAAGAAAGGCGCACCAGCCTCGTGCATTATCCTTGGGTGGATTTATTAAAAATGAATAAAAGAAACCTACTTACAAACATACATGAGTGTCTCACATTTAAGAGTCCACAAAATCGCAGCAATGCGTCCGAATCGAACCCACTCCAATAAGTCAGAGGGATTGACGGGGGTCACTGCCGGCTTACGCGTTTAGAAGACAAGTCTTCTTCCTCAGAGCTCAGCAGACGATCACTGTCCTGTCACTAGGCAGAACAGGGGTATGCCTTGTTTATAAAGGCATCCCCCCCCCCCGTTCTGCCGATTCGTGACACGATTGTTGGACACCGGCGGACCGAGTCCGTGGGTCCCGCGGGCGCGGTCACAGAGACCGCGGCGCGTGCACGTGCCCGCTAGGTGGCAGATTCAAAGCAACGTACCTGTACATTGCTTTGCCTGCCTGTACCAACGTATATTCTGCCAACGTATATCTTAATGAGGCGGTCAGAAAGCGGTTAAGCAGCTAAAACATATACAATCGCATATGACAGTCAGAGCAGCCGGGTTATTGCGGAAAGTAAGGTAGTAATCCTCATGGGGGGAAAAAAACACAATGTAGCAGAAACATAAAAGAAAAACCTACGAGGGTTTCCACACTTTTTAAACTCTCTATTATGTATATAAAAGTGCAGAAACTTTTTGAAGACCCCCCCCCCCCCCCCCCATATAAAGAGAATAATACTAAGGAGGTAGGGTTTTTTTTTTTTTCCTACTAGGAGTTCACTACCAAAAGTAGCCACAGCATGGTAGGCCAATATGACCACCTAGAAATGTGGATGAAGACGACCACAACATCTATAATATGGATAGTAGGCAGCAGGTCAATGTTTGGGCAAAAGCCATGCAAACAGACACTCAGGAACCCAAAACCAAAGTAACTTTCTCAGAACAGGAAAATGTTGCTCTGTTTGTTGGATAGTTGCCACCTTTTCTTTAGTTCAAACCCGAACACTTTAGCGGCCTGGGACATCTTTTAAGGTGCCCTTAAGGAGAGTAGTTTTGTGGGGGGGCATAGTGTGACGACATCACCCTGCCCCCCCAGTGATGCCGAACCTGCCCCCAGAAGGCCGCTCACAGATGGCAACAGATTTGTGTGTGACTATCTTGGTTACTTGGGGAGCCACAACCCGGTCTGAATAATCTGTCCGGGTTTCAGTCCACCTGAAACCTGGACTGTCCGGGTGAATCCCGGACAAGTGGCAACCCTATTGTTAGACAGCATCAGGGATCCTAAGTTTACCTAACCAGTTTGTCAAAGCAGCCTTCAGGTACTATTCAGTGAAGTTCTTCTTCATAAAAGGAGCGATTTCCTGAGATGAAAAAATGTGCTCTATAAATCGCCTCCACCGGGCGAAAAAGTGCTTCACTGGCCCAAAGTTTTAAACAAGCGTGTCCAATTTTTCAAGATATAAACGTGATTTCAGTTAGATTTCTAGATTGTAAGCTCTTTACCAAGCGGGGCCCTCTGATCCCTCCTGTATTGAACTGTATTGTCTACCCCTCATGTTGTAAAGAGCGGTGCAAACTGTTCGCGCTATATAAATCCTCAAAAATAATAATTACTTCTTGAAGGCCGATGCAGTGGGGACAGCCGTAGAGTTCTAATTTTTTAAAATGACACGTCAGGCCGCAAGTAGGCACAAGTGTACCCATTGGGCCAGCCGTCTAGTTGAAGAGGAGGACAAGCAGGGGCTTCGGGAAGGGGGGGGGGGGGCTGGAGCCCCGAATGGGTCCCCGAAAAGCCCCGGGTCTCAGGCATGCAGCATTCTATTGTTAGCCCCGAGCCGCCAAGAGGGGACCGATCTGATGCCGAGCACCGCCGAGTGACCTAGCAGGTCCTGCCTTCTGAAGCCTGCAGCGCCTATGATGGGCGTCCCACTGGTTCAATGCCGGGACCGCGGGATGTGTGACGTCCATCATAGGCGATGCAGGCTCCAGAAGGTGGGAATTACAATGTGGCCGCCGTGCCACATTCCCGCTCGGGCGGGCGGCTCTCCTCTTCTCTGGCGACTGGCTGCCTGCTGTGATGATGGGCATTGGGCAGTCTGTCTCCTGGTCAGGTAGGTCAGTGTATGTATGTCAGGTAGGTAGGTCAGTGTAATGGTCAGTGTGTCAGGCAGGAGAGTTTAGTGGTCAGCATTGATGGGCACTGGTAAGCCAGGCAGCAACCAGCAAGTGAGCTTACCCTCCGCCACCCAACCCCACCGCCCAGCCAAAATAAAAGCCTGCGCCACATACACCCCCCCCCCCTCCTGTTGCCGGCCTTGGACTTTGGGCTTAAGCCCCTGGTCTTTTTGATACCTAGCACGCCCCTCAGGGCAAGGAGGAAGACTGTCATGGCTAAACAAGCATATCCAGGGATTGTTGGAGAGCTGTATGGATGTGATTCCATAAATGTAACTGAGCAACTGGGCCCAGTACAGTGAGAAGTAGTATCTTATTTCTTGTAGTAAATCTCCTGCCTGTGCTCTTTGTCTTCAGTAAATTTGGGCTTAGCCTTGGCATTTTTGGTGTGTGTGTGTGTGTGTGTGTGTGTGTGTGTGTGTGTGTGTGTTCATTTTTTTCCATTTTGAGTTTTTTTTTCCTTTTATGTTTGTTTCTGGACTAATCTGTCCTGCTGCTGGCCAATTTTACACGGATGTAATATCTTAAATCTTTCAGTAAATCCCTAGCCTGATGCCGCGTACACACGGCCGTTTTTCTCGTCGAGAAAAACAACATTTTTCCCATTCAACGAGAAAAAACGATAGTCTGTGGGCTTTCTGTCGTTTTTTTCGACGAGAAAAATGGCATTAAAAACGACGAGAAAAATTAGAACATGTTCTAATTTTTCTCGTCGTTTTTTTCGACATGTTTTCCGCGGCAGTGTTTCCCATAGGGAAACACTGCCGCGGAGCCCACACACGGTCGTTTTTTTCGACCAAAAAAAAAATGACATTTAAAACGGCCGTGTGTGGGGGGAACAAGCTGTTCCTCGTTTTTAACATCGATTTTCTCTACGGTGTTTTCACCGTCGAAAAAATCGATCGTGTGTACGCGGCATTACTCTTTGTCCCAAGTAAATTTGGGCTTCGCATTGTCTATTTATCCTGCCTCTGGCCAGTTTTACACTGCTGTATCATCTGCAGTCTCATAATTCTTAAAGAGATCTTGACCAAGATTGGTCAGTAGCAGGAATGTTTTTTTGCATCAGAAAAAACAGGGTCAAAGTGGGTATATTACTGTTTTATGAAAACTTTAGCAGCAACATGCGCTATCTGAAAAAAAAACAAAAAAACGCTGCTGTCTGTAAACCACACTAAAGCCCTGTACACACGATCGGATTTCCGATAGAATAAAATCCGATGGATTTTTCCATCGGAAATCCAATGAAGCTGACTTCCATCAGTCTTGCCTACACACCATCAGTCAAAAATCCGACCGTCCCAAACGCCGTGACGTAAAACGCTCCGAAGAGCCGAGAAAAATGAAGTTCGATGCTTCTGAGCATGCGTGGGTTTTTTCTCCGATGGAGTTCCCCACAGACGATTGGAATTTGCTATCATTTTTTTTTTTCCATCGGTATAATTTAAAACATGTTCTATTTTTTTTTTTTTTATACCGATGGAAAAAGACCGATGGGGCCCACACATGATCGTCCATCGAAAGTCCATCGGTCGTTTTTCATCAGAAAAAACAATCGTGTGTACGCGGCATAAATGTAAATAAATAACTTAAAATAAGTACAAAACAGTTCAACAGCCAAATTTGCACTGCAAGTGTATTCTGTCACTGTCGGTGACAATTGTACCATTCCATAACACAATGTGTTTTCAGTGTTGCCTTTTTGTTATTGTTTTTATATTGCATTTGTCATGGTAGTGCTCAGCCTCCAATTCTTTTTTTGACATTATTTTTCCTATTAGCCCTTATACGTTTTAACAAAAAGATTTGACCCTCCCCATATGGATTTGCCTCTAAGTTTTTGGGTTCACCAAATTTTGAGAAAGATTTGCAAATAAAACTTGGCTATCAGTTTCAGAAAAGCCTGCTGTGGTTCTGTACTGATCTAGGGCAATATAGGTATTGGCTCACTCAGAACTGATATTTCAGAGATTGGGGGATGCTGGAGAGATAAAGCCCCTGACAGTTTCTTCTAATTCTCAGGGACTTTATTGGTGGGTTCCCAGGTCTCCACACCTGTCTTACTCATTATGATGGGCTTCCACTATCCCTATGCTGAGTTCCTGAATCTGCACACCTGTTGTACCCATAATGAGAAGCTTCCACCATCACTGTGCTCATTTCATGTCTCTACACACACCTGCTGTGTGCATTGAGGGGTTCCCATCATCCCTGTGCTGAGTTCCCGGGTCTGTACACCTGATGTGTGCATTGAGGGGTTCCCATCATCCCTGTGCTGAGTTCCCGGGTCTGTACACCCGCTGTGCCCATTATGAGGGGTTCCCATCATCCCTGTGCTGAGTTCCCGGGTCTGTACACCCGATGTGCCCATTATGAGGGGTTCCCATCATCCCTGTGCTGAGTTCCCGGGTCTGTACACCTGCTGTGCCCATTATGAGGGGGTTCCCACCATCCCTGTGCTGAGTTCCTGGGTCTGTACACCTGCAGTGTCCATTATGAGGGGTTCCCACCATCCCTGTGCTGAGTTCCCGGGTCTGTACACCTGCTGTGCCCATTATGAGGAGTTCCCACCATCCCTGTGCTGAGTTCCTGGGTCTGTACACCTGCAGTGTCCATTATGAGGGGTTCCCACCATCCCTGTGCTGAGTTCCTGGGTCTGTACACCTGCTGTACCCATTATGAGGGGTTCCCATCATCCCTGTGCTGAGTTCCTGGGTCTGTACACCTGCAGTGTCCATTATGAGGGGTTCCCATCATCCCTGTGCTGAGTTCCCGGGTCTGTACACCTGCAGTGTCCATTATGAGGGGTTCCCATCATCCCTGTGCTGAGTTCCCGGGTCTGTACACCTGCAGTGTCCATTATGAGGGGTTCCCATCATCCCTGTGCTGAGTTCCTGGGTCTGTACACCTGCAGTGTCCATTATGAGGGGTTCCCATCATCCCTGTGCTGAGTTCCTGGGTCTGTACACCTGCAGTGTCCATTATGAGGGGTTCCCATCATCCCTGTGCTGAGTTCCTGGGTCTGTACACCTGCAGTGTCCATTATGAGGGGTTCCCATCATCCCTGTGCTGAGTTCCCGGGTCTGTACACCTGCAGTGTCCATTATGAGGGGTTCCCATCATCCCTGTGCTGAGTTCCTGGGTCTGTACACCTGCAGTGTCCATTATGAGGGGTTCCCATCATCCCTGTGCTGAGTTCCTGGGTCTGTACACCTGCAGTGTCCATTATGAGGGGTTCCCACCATCCCTGTGCTGAGTTCCTGGGTCTGTACACCTGCAGTGTCCATTATGAGGGGTTCCCATCATCCCTGTGCTGAGTTCCAGGGTCTGTACACCTGCTGTGCCCATTATGAGGGGTTCCCACCATCCCTGTGCTGAGTCCCCGGGTCTGTACACCCGCTGTGCCCATTATGAGGCGTTGAAACAAAAAGATTACAGCGCACACATACAAAAATGACATTTAACTCCTGCAAGACTATTTAAAGCACCTGAACATACAGTAAAACCTTGGTTTGAGAGTAACTTGGTTTGAGAGTGTTTTGCAAGACAAGCAACTTTTTTTTTTTTTTATAAATGTTGACTTGATATACAAGTGATGTCTTGATATACAAGTAGCGTCATGTCACAACTGGGTAAAAAAGAGAAGAGAGGCGCCTCTAAGTGTAGCAATACGGTTACATTTAAAGTGGTTGTAAACCCATATAAAAAATGTTTTCTTTTTAGCCCACCTGCAAGACAAAGCTATAATGAGCTAGTATGACTAGCATACTAGCTCATTATGTACCACTTACCTTAGATCGGGGCCCCTGAAGCCATCCGTGTCCCTCTCTCCAGCTGCAGCCATCGCTGCGGCGATAGCCGGAATGTTACTTCTGGGTATCGCCGCTCCAGCCAATCACAGCGCCGCTCCGGCGCTGTGATTGGCCGGAGCGGCGAAGATGTGACTCCGCGCATGCGCGCGGGAGCCGTCAAATTCAGCTAAGCCCAAGCGTTGCTGGGACTTAGCTGAATTTGTGAATGGGATTACCCCATGAATGCGCCGTTATCTACGGCGCGCATGCCCCGTAGACAGCGGCGCCTGTGATTTTAGTAAATATCTCCTAAACCGTGTAGGTTTAGGAGATATTTCTTTCACCTACAGGTAAGCCTTAAGCCCTGTACACACGATCAGTTTGACTGATGAAAACCGTCTGATGGATTGTTTTCATCAGACAAACCGATCGTGTATGGTACCCATCTGTCTTTTTTCCATCGGTTTTAAAAAATAGAACATGTTTTAAAATTATCTGATGGATAAAAAACCAATGGCAATTTCCGATCGTCTGTGGGGAAATCCATCAGATAAAAAACCCAAGCATGCTCAGAATCAAGTCAACACATGCTCAGTAGCATTGAATTTCATTTTTTCTCAGCTCATCGGAGTGTTTTACGTCACCACGTTTGGAACGGTCGGTTTTTGACTGATGGTGTGTAGGCAAGACTGATGGAAAACAGTTTCATCGGATTTCTGATGGACAAATCCATCAGACGAAAATCCATAGGATATCCGATCGTGTGTACGGGGCTTAAGTCTAGGCTTACCTGTAGGTGCAAGTTGCAAAAGTGGGTTTACAACCACTTTTAATGAAGGTACAACATTTAGCAACATATTGCTACACTTAGAGGCGCCTCTCTTATCTTTTATACTCTGTGGTAGACTTGTGCACAATGGAAAAATTTGTTTAGTTTCGGTTTGTTTCTTTTCGGTCCTGTTGATTCGTAATTTTGCTAGATGGGATTTTTCGTGTTCGGACTCATTCGTATTTTCACAAGCGACATTTTTCGTTGAATTTTTAGTTGATTTATAATTCGTACTTTCGGTAGAGTACGTTGTTTTTCGTTGATTCTGGACACAACTCCTACTTTCGTAACTTTTTTTGGGTTTGTTGATTCGTAATTTTCCGTGTTTCTCTCACAACGAAGCTGCCTATTATGCCTAATGTGCTTCGAATGGATTTGTACTTTTCTAAATACATTGCGGTTATTTGTAACGATTCGAAATCTCGTATTTTACTTTCGTTTTTTATATGCGGCTATAACCTCCGCCCCTGTACACCATTTTGAGAGGGAGTTCAGCACGGTGAGGGAGGAGCAGAGAGCAGAGCAGAGTGTTATTGTGCTTCGAATGGATTCGTACATTCGTAACTTTTTTCATAACGAATTATGCCGAAGACATTCGGGCATTCGCTATTTGCGGTATAATTTATTCTGGATTCGGTTTTATTCGTAATTGCTTTGTTCGGAAATTCGAATGCTTCCGAATGTCCGAAAGTTGCTAAATTCGGACGAATTTCGATTAGTTACGAAACGAATTGCACAAGCCTAGTCTGTGGCTCCTGATGGATTTTGCTTCTAATCCCCTTGTGGAGGCTTCTATTTGTGGATGGACATTTTATGGTTACACAACCTATCACATTGCTATGATCTTTTTATATGGACTATAAACTGAAGGACTTATGAATAAATGGTTGTGGAACGAATCATTTTGAGTTTCCATTATTTCTTATGGGGAAATTTGATTTGATATACAAGTGCTTTGTATCACAAGCATGTTTCTGGAACAAATTATGCTCGCAGTCCAAGGTTTTATTGTATTCATAAAATATGGGGATTTAGGTACACCATATGGCCATATAGTGTCAAGCCCACTACTACGTCAAAGTACCCCATTATCAGTGGATCCTACACTATTCATAGAATGAAAGATGCTGCTTCTCTGAACCATGGGAGAAATACATCCCTCTATATGGGAGAACTAAAGGACTCCTCCTATAAACACAGCTGGACACTAATAAGAGGCAATGCTGGGGGGGGGGGTGCTCCTCCATTTCTGTGCTGGGGCATGGAGCCTTGAGGCCTTGTCGGGTTTTGGGTGGGATAAAAATGACGTCCTAGGTCCCACTCTATCCAAGTCCAATTTCGACCAGTCTATGGTCAGCTATAGAAAGGTACAGGAACTGAGCGGAGTTTAGTTAGTGTTTGTTTTTTGAATTAGACGTGCTGTACAAAACCCTGCCTCATTAAAGGGGTTGTAAAGCTTTGTGTTTTCACCTTAATGCATCCTATGTATTAAGGTGAAAAAACACTTTGCACTCTCTGCCCCCTCCCCCCGTTTTTACTTACCTGAGCCCCGAATTTCCGTGTGTGTGATCCCGCGTTGCTTTTCCCCCAGCTCTTGTGGGCTCTTCATTGGATGATTGATAGCAGCGCAGCCATTGGCTCTCGCTGCTGTCAATCAAATCAATGAGGCGGCGCGGCAGGGGGCGGGGCCGAGTGATGCACTCGGCGGCTATGGCCGCCGAGTGTATCACACGGGAGCGCGCCCGCAAGCTTAACCCACTTGGAAGAGAGCTTCCCAGAGGGGGGTTAGCTCTTGCGGGGAGGAGCCGAGACAGCCGCCGAGGGACCCCAGAACAAGAGGTGTGGGGGCCACTTTTAACCCCTTTTAAAGTGTATCTATTCTAAACCCATCAATTTTGAAAAAATTGTTTAATTCCTGACACGTGCTGGTAATGTAACTGTCTCATTGGTTGGGCTGTCAACCAAACTATCAAACCATCAAATGGCTGGTGTCATAACTGATCACATGTGCAGCACTTTGGCAGTTGAAGATCAAACCGAGGCCAAGATGGCAGCTTCCTTGGCTAAAAACAATAGGAGGGTTTAGTTCCACTTTTTTTAACTGTTTGCTTATTGAAATACCGTATATACTCGCGTATAAGCCAAGTTTTTCAGCACATTTCTTTGTGCTGAAAATGCCCCCCTCGGCTTGTACTCGAGTCACCTTTTTGCACCTGATCTCCTGGACTTTGGAGACCCGGTACCGGCCCCACTCTTCCTCTACAAGTGTGCAAAGTTTAGGGTCCAGGGGACCTACGGCCGGGGAGCACAGATTTTTCAAAGCCGGGCACCCCTTCCATAGACTCCCATGTTAAACGTAAGTCTAGTCATGGACACAGTGAGGCATGCAGATGGACACCCTAGGCCATTTGCGTCAATAAGTTTTCCCAGTTTTTTTGTGGTAAAATTAGGTGCCCGTGTCTCATCTTACATTCGGGTCGGCTTCTACTTGAGTATATATACGGTACCAACAAAAAAGAACAGAACAAACTTGCTTGGACTGTTCTTGGGTGTCTTTGTCTCGTGGACGGTTACCACTACCACTATGAGTATAGCCTGTCCCCTTTACAATGTACTAAGAGTGGATGAAATATAAAATAGACCAGAGCCGTTTTAGAATGGAACTCAAATTATTATCTTGAATCTGTATCCACCCAAAGCCAAAGATACTGACTTTAGATAGATCAGCGCAGGACATTTTCCCTGAACAGATATCTGCCTAGAGCAGGGGTCTCAAACTGGTGGCCCTTCAGCTGTTGCGAAACTACAAGTCCCATGAGGCATTGCAAGGCTGACAGTTACAAGCATGACTCCTACAGGCACAGGCATGATGGGACTTGTAGTTTTGCAACAGCTGGAGGGCCGCCAGTTTGAGACCCTTGGCCTAGAGGGATGGTGGAGGGGAGGAGGATGAAATAACTGAGAAAGAAGAGAAGGAGGAAGAGGTTTGGATTTTCAGCAAACTATTACATTGTCAGAGTTGATGTTTCTCCCATATTTCCCAATAGACTTTTTTTTTTTGTTTCAATAGATTTTTATTAGTGATATTTCATAGTTAACAAAAACTGGGATAAGAGATATACACAGTAATCGATACACATTTACAGTTTCCATAAGATTTCATAATCGATGAAGCAAACTAGTGCCTGGTCAGACAATTTTGGGCCAAATAGACCAACATTCGTCAAACTTCTTACAATTTAAAGAGTTAATAGCTATGAGACATTCAAAAGTATACACCGCTGTAATAACGTCAGAAATGTTAGTAGCTTTATTGGATTTACAATTGCACAATATCAGTAAACGTGTCTCTGAAGCCCTGTACACACGATCGGTTTTACCGATGAAAACAGTCCAATGGATTTTTTTCATCGGACAAACCGATCGTGTATGAGACCCATCGGTCTTTTTTCCATCGGTTTTAAAACATGTTTTACATTTTTCCGATGGATCAAAAACCGATAGCAAATTCCGATCGTCTATGGGCAAGTCCATCGGATAAAAAACCCACGCATGCTCAGAATCAAGTCGGCGCATGCTCAGAAGCATTAAACTTCATTTTTCTTGGCTCATCAGAGTGTTTACGTCACCGCGTTTGGAACGGTCGGTTTTTTGACTGATGGTGTGTGGGCAAGACTGATGGAAGTCCGCTTCATTGGATTTCCGATGGACAAAACCATCGGATTAGAATCCATAGGATATCTGATCGCATGTACGAGGCTTAAGAGTATGTGCGTTATGACTGGTCTGAAGGTTTTTTAAATTTATCTATGTTTAAGTGAAATAGGGCTAAGGCTGGGTCGGGGTATGTAATTATCCCTGTTGGAAAGGAAATCAGTTGGAAAACCTAACATAAAAAGTCTATGGAACCAGGACAGTGCCAGAACATATGTAATAAGTTCCCTATGTGCCCACACTCCCTCCAACATTTTCTTGATGCTCCTAGAAAGTATGTGGCTATTCTGAAAGGAGTGTAATGCCATCTATTCACCATTTTGATCATTAGTTCCCAATGTTTTACACAGTGAGAGGATTTATGTTTCTGAAAAGGTGTTTTGCCATTGTGTCTCCGAAAAGGTGGTGCCCAGGTCTATTTCCCATTTTTGCATTGCTACAGTTTTTCTGAACGTCATCTTGTCTCAAATTATATTATAGAAAAAGGATATGCCTTTTGTGCCTAGTTTGGCTGTGGAGTAGAATTGCCAAATTTTACTCGGCAAGACCACAGTTGGGGGATTGTGATATTTTATTAAGTGTGTGATCCTTAAACATTTGTATATGGTGTTGTTCGTGAGATGATATTGTTCTAGAATTTGGTCTGCAGTTTTATGTCTTGATCCCTCATAGAGGTCTGAGATGTGGGATATGCCCTGGTCGGTCAAGTCCTTGACATTCATCATTGGGATTTTGGATTCGAATAGGGTCAAGGGAAGTTTGAAGTCTATGTTTTGCAGGTCTTGGTGGGTATGTCCAAGCAAGAATCTCCATGCCCTCAACGAAGTCTGCATCGGGGGTGAGAGAGTGGTCATGTTCCAAGGTGCCCATCCGTCTCCCATAAGAAGTAGGGTAAGATCATTTGTTGGGGAAATAGTTTTTTTCTATGTCTACCCATAGAGGTGTGTTGGACTTTTGAGTCCAGTATTTAATCTGGTCTAGGCGCACCGCCCAGGGGTAGTCAAAAATGTCTACTAGTCCCGCCCCCCCTGCCTTCCTGTGAGAGGTTAGGCTATTTCTCGAGCACCTAGCTTTTTTCCTGTTCCAAATGTATTTCCAGCTAAGATTAGTGATGCTTCCTTTACTTCAAGTATAGGGTAAGTGTTCTTGTAGCATTTTTTTTTTGCGTGGGGCTGTACTCCTAAGTCTAGGATTAAAGATTTAGAAAAATTGACCTTATAGTATGAAACGTCCCCAAAAGCAGTGAGGATTGCATGTGCTTCCTTTAAGGACTTGAGCGGGTTGGTTAAGAGCAGGATTACATCGTCTGCAAAGATATTAATGGTGTGCATGTTGGAGCCAAGCTGGAAGCCCGAGATCATGGGTTGTGTTCTGATGGCCTCAGCCAGGGGTTCTATCAGGTTGAAAATGGTCGGAGACAGGGGGCAACCCTGTCTGGTCCCATTTGAAATGTTAAAGGGCGTAGATGGGAAACCTGCGGAGTACACCTGTACAGACGGGCATGAGTAAAAAGAAATAATAGCTTTTAATATCGATCCTTCGAAACCAAACTTAGCCAGAACCAATTCCATATAGGTCCAATGGACTCTATCGAAACGCCTTCTCTGCGTCTATAGAAAGCAGCAGAGAAGGCGTTTGAGTTCGTTCAGCATGATGTATCACATTAATAATTCTCCTGGTTGCGTCAGTAGTCTGCCTCCCCTTCACAAAGCCCATCTGGTGTTTTATGATTAAGGGTATTATATTTGTTAGTCTTTTAGCTAGTAATTTTGCATAGACTTTGGTATCAGTGTTTAGGAGGGATATGGGCCTAAAATTAGCCGACGTATTGGGTTCTTTTCCCGGTTTTGGCAACGTAATTATGTGTGCTTTCAACATCTCCTGAGGGAGTGTTGCAGACTCAGTAGCTTCGGTAAAGATTTTGGACGTGTGGTGATAATATGTGTTTGAACGTTTTAAAGAATTTGTTGGAATTTCCCTTTAGGTAGAGCGTGTATGATTTTGTTCCACTTCTTGGGCTGTGATCGGGGCATTTAGTTAATCTAATTGCTGTTTGGATATTTTGTGTAGGAACGTTTTTATTTTTTCCGCCGTCGGTTGAGGTGTATTGGGGTAATTATGCAAGTTGTAAAGTGAGCTATAGTATTCTGCAAATTGATTGGCTATATCTTGGGGGTTGGTAATTTTGTGTGATGTAGAGGGGTGGTTTATGTACGCTATTGTAGTTTTGGTGCATGCCGCCTTGAGTCTGTTTGCTAGATTTTTGCCTGCTCTATTGGCGTAGTGTGTTAGTCTTAGGCGCCGGAGATGCATATCATATTGTTGCGTCAGGAGTTCTCTGATTCTTTCTCTGAGGGCATTTAGTTTGTTAGTTAAGGGCGCAGACGGTGATTTTTTTATTCTGTGATTCTAAGGTGTGTATTTCCTTGAAAATTGTATTTAGTTGTTGAGTCTGCTTCCTTTTTTCTCTAGCACCAAATTTAATCAGTATACCTCTCATAAAGGCCTTGTGTGCATTCCATAGAACATATGGATCTGTAACTGATTCTGTATTGTCTGAGAAATAGTTTATTAGGTGTTGTGTAAGAGGTTTTTGAAGATGTGGTTCCTGTAGTATTTTAGTGTTACATCGCCAGATGGGGGTTGAAGAGGAGACACCCTTTTCTGCAACAGACATGGATATGGCAGCATGGTCTGACCATGTGATGTCATGTATACTCGTTGTTTTTTTCTATGTTTTGTAGTAGCCATTTGTCCGTTAGGAACATGTCTATGCGAGAGTATGAGCCGTGCCTATTTGAGAAAAATGTATAGTCTCGTTCGTTTGCATGGAGCCATCTCCATGCGTCGAATAGTTCCCCCTTGTGTAACAATGGCTGAAGGGATAGGGAGCCTTTGGTTTTACCTGAGGATTTATCCAGTAGCGGGTCCGATGTAATGTTAAAGTCTCCGCAGATCAGGAGGTTACCATATTTCAGGGCTTGTGCCTTGGCAAAGGTTTTTTTAAGGAAACGGAGTTGATGGGAATTTGGAGCGTACACCGAGACAATCGTGTACTGTCTGGAGTTGATGTCTCCTGTAACAATTATGTATCTGCCCTTTTTGTCAACAACAATGTTCTTGGAATGAAAGGAAAGAGAGTTCTTGATGGCCAATAGGACCCCCCCCTTCTTTTTTGCTGTTAGGCGTACAAGCCATGTACACGTACGGAAAGTCTTTGTGTGAGCATTGCGGGACATTGTTCAGTTGAAAATGTGTTTCCTGCACACACAGTATGTCAGCTCCCTGTGTGCAAGCTTCCTTCCACATGGAGAACTGCTTTGCTGGGTGGTTCAGTCCCCGGGCGTTAATTGATAAGAGTTTAATTGTCATTGTATTGGATGAGGGGTAGGGTGTATGGTGGTATGGTGTAGGCACTTACTTTTCCAGAGGGGTGTTCTCTCATATGCTCCATCATTGTGAGGAGATGGTAACCGTCTTTCGACGTCCTCAGTGATAGACATTTTGCTTCGAGTGTAGCTGTGTATATAAAAAAGAACAGAAAAAACCAAAAACCGCAACGAAGAGAAAAAAAAAGAACAAAGAGTCAACTTGTTTTTCCTAAGAAATGGATCTAAGAACCGATCCTCGTGCAGTCGTAGCTGCTAACGAAAGTATGGGGGTGTAAAAGAGTATATAACAGTGATACCTCTACTCCAGAGATAATTGTGAATGGTATTGGTGTATAATTATTGAGCTCCACTGTTTTTTTCTTTTTTCTTACCAGAACGCTTGTGAGATACCACCTGCCATTCATTTTGCATAGGTTGCGGGCTGCTGTGGTTGGATGGCTTGATCGGGAAGGATACCCCATTGGCGAAGGGCTTTCATCCCTTCTTCCAGCTTGGATACTGAGATGGTGACCCCATTGTGGGTAATGGAAAGAGTGGCAGGGTATTTCCACTTGTGGGGGAAGTTATGGTTCCTCAAAGCTTTGGTAATCGTCAGCAGGTTGCGCCGGCGTTGTAGAGTGTCTGGATAAGTCGGGCAGCATCCTTATGTTAGTGTATTGTGGAGGAATATTCCCTGGTGAGCGTGAGGCTTGCAAGATGTGGTCCTTGATGTGGTAGAAGTGTACCCTCATCAGTACATCTCTAGGGATATTATCAGGGAGGAATGAAGGTTAAGGGCCCCTGTGGATTCTGTCGATGAGGAGATCCTGTGCTGTTGCCTCTGGCAGTAAAGTGGAGAACAGGGTCTGGGCAAATTGCAGGAACTGAGTAGGGGGAACAGTCTCAGGGATGCCTCTCAGTTTGAGATTGTTCCTCCTGGACCTGTCTTTGAGGTCCGCCATTTTGTGCTTAATCCAGGCTATATCTTCCCCCTGTGCTGTGTGGGCCTCCACCATCAAGTTGTATGATGAAGTGTATTCCTTCATTTTGGATTCTATTTGATTAACTCTGTGCCCCATGGCCTGCACTTCTCTTTGACATTCAGTAATCCCGCCTGAATATATCTGTTTGCAGGGAGGTTCTCAGGGATGGGAGCATGTCCTTCAGCATAGTGTCGGACACTGGTCTGTCCGCTGTGGGGAAATCTGCTATTGGATCCCCTCCTTGGATATGTTGGTTTGCGGTAGCAGAGTGTGGTCCGCTTGCCTCCATGCTGGGGTCCATCCGAGGCCTAGCTGGGGAGTCCCTTCGTGGTCTGGACTTTGGTCGGACTCCTTGTTGTGGGACTGGATGTCCCAGATGATGATTCGCTAAGTGGTATGGCTGGCCGTGTGGCGGTGGATGGCAGGCCGCTGTTGCTGTGCTGCTCTCCAGGCCTGGACGTGTGAGGCGAGTCCCGCGCGCCGCTGCCAATTTGGTGTAGCCCTCGTGCGGCCGCTCCGAAGGAGCTATCAAGCTTTTGGGGCTCTTGCGGTTTCTGGTCATCTCCGGGTCTGGTCAGTGGAGGTTTACAGGCTGGAAGGCGGTGAGTAGTGCCGTTGAGATCACCGGTGGGCTCTGGTGGCTGTTATCTCAGGCTGACGAGCCTAGCTCCAGGGCTAAGCTTCCATCTTGGAGTCCGGTCGCCACGCCCCCCCAATAGACCTTCCTTCTTTCTTCTTTTTTTTTTTTCGTCAGCACCCAAAGCCCCCCCCCCCGGACCTTAATTCTCGGGGGGACATACGGCACCTTCCCACCCCCCCC
Organism: Rana muscosa; assembly: GCA_029206835.1. NCBI lineage: Eukaryota > Metazoa > Chordata > Amphibia > Anura > Ranidae > Rana > Rana muscosa. Next base: position 178,538,252 of record CM055127.1, read on the forward strand.
ACTTCTCAGTTCGCGGCAGCCCCCTCCCGGTCCTCTGCTCCAGGGTCCCATGCCTGAAGCTGTGTAAGGGGCCCCAAAATTCTTGATGGCGGCCCTGGTCATAAGTAAGTGAAGGTTGGGGATTGGAGCATTCCCAGCACAAACTAATCACACACTGGGGGTTATTTACAAAAGGCAAATCCACTTTGCACTGAAAGTGCACTTGCAAGTGCAGTCGCTGTAAAACTGAGGTGTAGATCTGAAATGAGGGGAAGCTCTGCTGATTTTATCATCCAACCATGTGAAAAGCTAAAATGCTGTTTTTTTATTTTCCTTGCATGCCCCCCTCGGATCTCCAGCGACTGCACTTCCAAGTGCAATTTCACTTGTAGTGCAAAGTGGATTTGCCTTTCGTAAATAACCCCCAATGGGACATTATGTCAATGTACTATTGTTTGTGGAGTTACCTGAATGTACAGCAGGGGTAGGATGAATTGGCCCAAACCTTTCATGAGCGCTCCAATCAGGATGGGAATTGCCCGCAAACATTTTTCAGTTTTAAAGTTTTGTGTTTTTTAGGTTTTGTATGACTGCTCATATGAAAAGTAAGGGCTAATACATAGGAGAAAGGGTTTAAGGTTATGATGTAGGGAGAAGGGAGGAAGTGGTCATAGCTTAGAGAAACCTCAAGGAGGAAAAGACAGTGTGGTGAGCAATTTGGCCCACCCTCTTGGTAAATGCATGGATATGGCTATGATTGAAAGTTCATAGGTTTGGGGAACTGAGGTATGCAAAGAGAGTGCGCATACTGTTAGACAGGTTTTTTTTAGTTGTCTGCGAGCTGGTCGGTAAGTAGGCTTGGGTTTTTCCTGAGCATTCCCCAGGCTTTGTTACCTGTTTCAGCCTTCCAATGCTGCTTACTGTGATAGTAAGCTATAGATGGGGCGGTGGTGAGTTTTTGTTTTTCATATAAACATTGGTGTTTGTATTGGTCCAGCAACGCACAACACCTTTGCAGCCATTGTGCTACATGCTGGGTGTTTGGTTTGCTCCTGTACCTTTTTGAAGAAGGGGTGGGCTCTCTTTCAGTCCACCTGTCCTCATCTATCCATCAGAATGCATGTGCCTCCATTGTGGGGACACTCATAGTTTAGCGTTAGGACCACAGATACCAGGGTGCCGTGGCGAGGCTCTGTAGCTTACGCATGCGTTTGCAAATGCGTGCGCACTAACCCCCTGTTTTTAATGCATACTGTTAGACAGGTTTATTTGGTTGTCTGCGAGCTGGTCGGTAAGTAGGCTTGGGTTTTTCCTGGGCATTCCTCAGGCTTTGTTACATGCAAAGAGAATGGCAGACTTGTGGGGCATATTGTACTTTTGTCACAGCATTGGCAGGTCCTTGATGGTGCCAAAAAAATAAGATCGTTGATAATGTGTTTAACTTTATTAGTAACAAATATGTATGAATTATGTGGTGTTCATGAAAGAAGTACTTACTAAGGTTTATTCCAGGTGAATAATGGTATAAAAATTACTGGTATGTACCCACTGAGCTGGTTGTAGATGGCTAGTGGCCGGTACAGGTTTACAATGGAACAGGATATTCCAGATGAATAATGGTATAAAAATTACTGGTGTGTGTCCACTAAGCTGGTTGTAGATGACTGGTGGTCGGTACGGGTTTACAACGAAACATGTTATTGGGTGGCACTGTCAAGGACCTGGCTTTAAAGGTTGTATCAGAATTCTTGTATGTTATTGAAGGATTGGTGTCTAAATCATGATATCGGTATTCTCTTGTTTGATGAAAGGTGTGGCCATTTTATTTCAATGAAAATAATGTGTGTCACTTTGTATTATTTATACCACTCTGTCCCCTCAGCCCTACCTGGGTCATGCCTCTGTGTCTTTTAGTTGTGACTGGATGCAAATATTTGAACAAATCAAACAATTAAATAATTCATAAATGATTTCTATGGCAGGTTGGGTGCTGGTCCAGTTGACTTCCCATAGGCCCTAATAGAAAAGCCATTTCCCCTTCAGATAGAACTCTTCTGTGTATCACACTGTTAAAAATCTATTAGAACTCCTTACTAAGGGCTCTTTCACGTGGGCTTTTCAACGGACTCCGCTTTGCTCAGCAGGGGAATCAATCCGCTGAGCAGGCAGATGACAGGCCCGTCTCCGCTCACTGTGCTCAGACAGACCTGTCGGAGTCCCGCTCACCTCTATAGGGAGTACGGATGAAAATGGATTGCCCGTCCGTTTTTATCCGATGCTCCAGATGGATAAAAAACTAGGGTCACCATCCATCTGGATGTCATGGACAGGATCGGATATTGGCAGATGTCAGTGGACATGTCACCGCTGACATCCGCCACTCCATAGAGGTGAATGGAGTTTCCAATCAGGTCCACCTGAAAAACTGACAGGCGGACCTGATCGGAAATCCCGTGTGAAAGAGGCCTTAATCATCCCTTGAGGTCTACAATCACTCTGGGTAGGAAACCCAGCCAACTGTCCTCATAAATCAACTACATTTTTATTGACCTTATAAGGGGCAATTCAATTAACGCTCATATATGTTGTAATATGTTGGCCGATTTATGTGGGATATTATATTATTATATATGTGTACACATACAGTACAATATTAAGCAGACCAGAAATTCAGTTGAGTTGTCCAAGCCAACTGAATTTTAACATATCAAAGGGACAGCTGAAGACCCTTTTGATTTGTTAATCTTCTGCAAGTCTACCTAGGTGTGCGAGTATGGCCTGTTAACCTAATTGAACATTTCAAAGGGTACATTGTTTACATACTTAAGGATGATTTAGGACCATAGAATAAGTATTTATTGATGGCAATTAGACTTGAGTGGGTGTTCATGGGAAACATTTGGTTGACCTGGCAGAACCCCCCCCCCCCGTGTCAGACCAGTATTTTGAGAGGACATTCAAGCTGGCATTCAGTCTAGTCTTGTCTCCCCATGGAAATGAAGGCACAGGTGACAGGTCTAGGAAAACATGGGACTCTGACGGCTGATATTCGTTGTCATATTTACTCTGTGGTATTTTTGTCATCTGTTGCAAGTATTGGACTTTGTTCTGTGTTGGAAGTCAAAACAAAGTGTGTCTCTCTGGAAGAATTGGGTTGTTGCTGCTGGAAAATTACTTAATACTTAAACATCAATTATCTAACCACTATAATACATTACTACAATATACAACTAAGGAATTTTTTTTTTTCTTAAATGAGCCCACAGTACGGTGTGCAAAAAATAAATAAACACCTAGCGAACCCAAAAAAAATGCATCATTGGTCTCCTACTGAAGAGGGAGGACCTCCCTGACCCTCCAGGGCACAAGACTTAATTCACACTTCCATCCAAGTATTGACCAGTTATCTTTATAAACTTAATAGAGAGAGGGTAGATTAATACTTTGAGATCGCATGTTCTTGGTGGAACCAAAAGGGTAAAGGTGGCCTTTGATGGGTAACTGAGAGTTAAGGAGTGGCTTGCAGGCAATGTATATTTATTAAAATACCCTTTCAGTTGAGCAAAAAATGGATACTCTTTGTATGCGTCTCCTGGGGAATAGTTTAGCTGTGTCCTGAAACTTTATTGTAAATGGTTTATATTTTACTAAATGTTCTTTCTCTGTGCATTGATAATTTAGTTCAACGAAGTTTGATTTGTTAACAATAATATAATTCCTAAGGGTCCTACATGGTCATTTTGAGTTCTCTTTTGGTTACCCCCCCCCCCCATATTCTGCTGACAGAGGACGTTGGGGGGGGGGGATTTACTAAAACTAGAGCAGGCAGAATCCGAAGCAGCTGTGAATGGCAACCGGTCGGCTTCTATCTTTCATTTTAAAGCTTAAGGGTACTTTCACACTGGGGCATCGTGGGCGTTGGCGGCAAAGTGCCGCTATTTTTAGCGGCGCTTTACCCTTGATTTTGTCGCGATTTTCGGCTGCTAGCGGGGTGGTTTTAACCCCTGCTAGTGGCCGAAAAAGGGTTAAAACTGCCCGCAAAGCGCCACTATAGCGGCGCTATGCCGGCGGTACAGCTGCGCTGCCCATTGATTTCAATGGGCAGGGGCGCTTTAGGAGCGGTGTTTACACCGCTCAGACAGCGCTTCAAAGATGCAGCTAGCAGGACTTGTTTTACTGCTCGGCTTTCACACTGGAGAGAAAGGAGCGGCGCTTTGCTGGCGCTATTTTTAGTACAATAGCGCCTGCAAAGCGCCCCAGTGTGAAAGCAGCCTTACTGAACAAGTTGAATTTATTGCCTTGCAAATTCTCTGTCTGCTCCAGTTATATACATAGTTATATACATAAAAACGATTGAACCTAGACCAAAAATTCTTGCAGGTTTTTCCAGTCATTTGAGGAGTGTGGAGTTCCTGTCCTGAGTCATGATTGTTTGGATTTCAAAATTGCCTGACTTTATTTTATAATACCTGGTCAAAGATCTGAGATCTGAACTGATTCATTAATTTATCTCTATTATTTTTCAGTGTATCCCACATCTGTGATCTCCAACTTTACTACACCGGCCCAGCCAACCTGTGGCACACCGCTCATCAACAATCGGATAGTTGGTGGTACAAACGCAGCTGACGGAGCATGGCCATGGCAGATTAGCTTGCGCTATCAGGGCTCCCACATTTGTGGTGGCTCCTTGATCTCCAACCAATGGGTGTTGACCGCTGCCCATTGTTTCGAATAGTAAGTAGTATTTGATGTCTACTCAACATTGCATTTGAGTGCTGCTTTGGTGTAGGAAATTCAGCACTTTTTAATAATGAATAGATCTATCAATATATAAATTTGTCTTGTCCAAAAATGTTTTGAGCGGACTCGTTTGGAGAAAAAAAAAAAGGTCCATGCTGCAGTCTGGTTCTTTAGCCAACTGGGGCCTGATGCATCCAAATGTGCCCAAAATGTTCTGGTGCCTATAGCCAAGGGATTTCCTTAACCATTAAATAACATTGCGCACAATCTCAAGTCAACTCGGAAACAACACAATAAAAATATCTTGGAACAGAGAATCTTCGGATCAGCAGCACACCCACACAGAGAGTAAAGTAGAAAGTCTTTATTGAAGCATAAATATTAAAAGCACTGGACGAGTACAGGCAGGGGAAATGCAGGTAGGTTGACGCGTTTCACACTATGGAAGTGCTTTGTCAAATCCACAGAAGTTGCAAAAGCTACAATCACATTTATATCACATGACAGCACAAGTGCATCTCATTAAAATCAAACTCAGCTGTTGCAACTACAAACCCAATAAAATCTCCTGTTCAGAAAATTGTTTAAAAACAAACGCAAGCACAAAAAAAAAAAAAAAAAGATTCTATGCCATATAGCAACTTTCAAAGAACAGAGGAGAAAAAAGAAAATGACAAACTCCCCCCACCGATCTTTAAAAAGGTTGCACACTACTCACAAAAGTGGATGAGATGCCAGATACACAGAAAAGACTGAAAACATGACCAGCAGAGAAAAAAAAAATGGAAGAAATTAAATAAGTGACCAGCAAAGGAAGAAGAAAAAAATAAAATAAAAAAAAAATAAAAAATATATATATATATATATATTTTGTATGTTTGTGTTACAGTTTATAGTAAGTAGTTGACATGTTTTAACATTTCTATTGTGTTTTTCTGTACTGTTTAGTTCTACCAACCCATCAGACTATACGGTTGTTATGGGGGCGTACAAGCTTAGCATCACCAATTCTCACCAGAGTACATCCACTGTGCATAATCTCACCATCAACTCTCTATGGAGCGGTGCTGGGACCCCCGGAGACATCGCATTAATCCAACTCTCCAACCCCATCACTTATACCGAGTACATTCTGCCTGTGTGTGTGCCACCATCATCCATGGATTTCCCAGCGGGCATGAACTGCACTGTGACCGGATGGGGTAATATCGGGACTGGCGGTAAGATGAATAAAATTTACTATAAACTTATCTGACAAATTTAGATTGGAATGCAAACTGTTTAAGAATTTCCCTTACCCCTAATGCTGATTGAATATTTAAACTCAACCATAACATGCACTTGTATGTTCCTGCCTCGTAAAAGCAATAAATTATTTTCATAAAGTGTAGCACAGACCCCTGAGATGTCCCACTGATTTGTCCCAGATTATCTTCCCATCTAGGTCCCCAGGCAGCCAGGCACACAACATTTGGACAGTCTCTCACAATAACCAGGCAGTGGATGTCTTTTTAGGCCTTTATTGCTGGTTTAATGTGGATGGGTTGGCGAGGAAGCTTTGGTATACTCCGAATTTATTGCACATGTAGCAAGGTCTTCGGCATTTTATTTTCTAAATGGAGTTGGGAAGTATAAGAACCTCTTGGCCTGTGTCTCTGCTGTGGAGATTTGCCTACCTCATCCTGTCCTGCTGGGCAATTTCTTTGAGAGAGAAAATAATGGGAAAACCCAAATGTTATAGTTGTCATAGGTGTACAGTATCCTCTATTCTTGTTCCTATTTCAGTGACAGCTATTAGGGGGTTTGTCCTCCTGTTTGAGAGATTTCCTCTTACTTCCTGTTGTGTTTTCTGGACAGAGAGTGAAGGGAAATCCTCCCCAACAAAGGGCAAAACAAAAAGTTAGCAAATTTTTTTTGTGCTGAAAATGCCCCCCTCGGTTTATACTCGAGTCACCTTTTTGTGGCCGGCCGTAGGTCTCCTGGACCTGGAACTTGGCACACATGTAACCCCTTTACTCCTCTACAAGTGTGCAGAATTTGTTGTCTGGGGGACCTACGGCCGGGGAGCACCGATTTTTTTTCAAAGCCGGGCACCCCTTCCATAGACTCCCATGTTAAATGTCAGTCTAGGCATGGGCACAGTGAGGCATGGACACAGTAAGGCAAAGTGAGGCATGCAGATGGACACCCTAGGCTTATACTCGAGTCAATACGTTTTCCCAGTTTTTTTTGTGGTAAAATTGGGTGCCTCGGCTTATATTCGGGTCACTTTATACTCGAGTATATACGGTACATATCCCTAAAATTGAACTCCAGGCATATATAACCAAAGCACATGAATGCAGCTCTGGAATCTTAAATACATCATCAAATGTATATTTTAAATGCAAACCGTGTAGGTACCTGAATGTGACCCCTGATTAGACCTTGTACAGCAAGGATGGAGTGTTGGAGGAAGAAGCCAACCCCAACCTCTGTAGTTGCTTGTACTGTGAAATAGTTCACCTTCAAATATCACAGATCATAGACTCTGAAGTCTGTTTCTAACAGCTTAGAAATATCTACTAGGTGAGGGCTGGCAGGCTTCAAAAATTCTGCTGTAATAGCAAAAAAGCTGAGATTTCACTGCCTCTAAGTTTGAAGATGCATTTCTTCACAATGCCTATAGCTATGGAGGTGAATGAGGCCTTGATTTAAAGTGTTATTGCTGCTTGTTAAGAAAATTTGAAAACTTTAGTGTGATTAGCCTTGGCACAGGTTTAGGTGGTTGTAAAGCTTATTTTTTTCTAAAATAAACAGATTTATACTTGGCTCCTTAGTGTAAACCTCCTATTTAGGGGTCCCCTGCTTGCACTGTCCACTTCTCATCCTCTACACTGTGCACCCCCCAAAGGAATGCACCTGCAGGCTTGCCCCTGATTCGGGCTGAGTGAGTCCATAGACGCACACAGTGTGGCCCGCCCATCCCCTGTTCCCCCCTCACAGGGTTTGATTGACAGCAGCAGGAGCCAATGGCTTCCACTGCTCTTGCTGAGAGAGACCAGCACTGCTGCAGCCACTCGCAGCATTGGATCAAGAGCGGGCTCAGGTAGGTATAAGGGGGCGGTAAAGGGGCGTTACTGCAGGGAATGCATTAAGGTAAATGTTGTTCTTTTAGAACCACCTTCACTTTAAAGAACACACACACTAGATACACATGTCTTCAGAGCCTTTCTTGTTGGCTGTTGTTTTTTGGAGCTGAGAACATAGTCTTATTTTTTTTCTTTTTTGCAGTGTCGCTGCCTTACCCAGGAATCCTTCAGCAGGTGAAGGTACCACTTATCAGCAACAGTCAATGTGACGCGATGTACCACATTGGTTCCGGCCTCAGTAGCAGTATAGTCATCGTCCCCAGTGACCAGATCTGTGCTGGGTACAAAGCTGGAAATAAAGACTCCTGCCAGGTGAGTTGTTAATTTCCTGAAAATAAATATATGTACATACATATGTAGCGTTGCCCCCAAAATGGCTGCTGATTGATAATGATAAAATGTAATAAAAGTACAGTCGCCCAGATGATGATGAGCAGAGCTCTTCTCCTGATAATGCAGAGACTGTCGTCACAACACATAATCGCGACTCCATGCACACTGACCCAGCAACTAGTCTAGGGGAAGTTCTTTTTTGGTTTGAACTCTGATAAGACTTGTAACTGGGGAGGGGTATAGGGCATGGGATACTCCCAGATAACTGCAAGTTCCAAAGAGGAAGACACTAACTTTACCGTCCTGTAGGTAGCGCTTCTTTGTCCCTGAGAGTAGAAGGAATGGGCAGATCAGGGACAATGTAAAGGCTGTAAAGCTACACCGGCCCTTACATCCTTACATCACCAACCTCACCCGGATCAGCAAACAGACTTTTACTCATAAGGCCACCAAATAGCTGCCCAGACTTGGCTTCCTCTTGCCTTATTGTGAAGTATTAGTAGTCTGGGTCCTAATGGGTGAAGTCTCAGGACTTTCTTTGTAGTTTACAGGTATGGGTCCCCTGGCCCTGCCACTGCTGTGACCCTGATGGAACATCAATGTATCAGTAGCAAGAAGGCCTTTAAGAGGTGGCAGCTTTCCCAGCTGGTGAATGTCCTAGGTCACAAAAAACCCTCATTCAAGGCACAGGGTCACACTGGACACCCAGCATATAGCACAATGTCCAATGCGTCCCCTCACCAGTATTCTAACATACAGTATTCTAACAATACAAACAAATGGCCCCTGCCCCCACCTATAACTGGCCTTTGCAACAAGGAGAAAATTTCTCAATTGCATGGGTCAAAACAGTTATTCTAAAACTTTTTTAAATTGATTAATTTAAAGGGGGGTTATGTAAAGGTTTTGTAACCTTATTTAGAAGTATACACTAGTTAATCATATTCCTTGTGTTATTATAAGTGAATTGGCAAAGATTTTTTCCACAATTCATTTTTTTGTTAATTCGCTCTATATCTCCACAAAGAAAAAAACGATTTGACTAGGGCTTAAAATCTTTTTTGTAGAGGGTGATGCACCCACTGTGTCCTATCATTTTAATTTCCGAATGATGGTGGCTGAGAGGCCATAAGACGCCTCCTCATCTCCTATTTTAACCCTCAAAAGGGTCAAATCACCGTGATGCAACTGTGTGTACTGCACATGGTTGCAGGCAGTTGTGGCGTAGCCCCATTCATTGACAAGGAGTTAAAAAAAATTCTGCGACCACAGACAAAAGCATGGCCACAGCATGTGTACCGCCCTGAGTAGCTGCATGACTGTTTTTGCTGGGCAGTTGGATGGCAGTAAAACCAAGGCTCACATGCCTGCTTTTATCACCCCCCCCCCCCCACTGGCTATTGGAGTAAAAGAGTCCTAAAGATAAGAAGATTAGGAAAACCACATTTGTGTTTTTAACTAGTTTCCAATGATTTTCACTTAGTAATACTAACCAATGCACCCACCCAGGGGGGGGGATTTATTTTTCCTGATCTATAAACACCCTGCACTAAGGCATACAATATGGTTTTAAGCCAATGTTTTTAATTTTTATGTTTTAAGAGACACTTTCAAATTGTGCACAAAAGACAAGGCGAGAGTGTCTTGGGAGAGGGCACCCCTAGACTCCTTTTAAACTCCCCTTATCTGTGCTACCTTGCAGCTCCTTTCTTCTCTGCAGTTGGTACTGTGATAAACTTTGTCGGCAGTGACCTCACTTTCCTGGTTATGTGACAGTAAGTTCGATATCTGGTTCATTGGGATACTTCTTTAACCACTTGCCGACCAACCGCTATCATTTTACTGCGGCAGGTCGGCTCTCCTGCGCAAACCGCCATAGCTGTACGGCGGCTCGCGCATGCGTGATTGCGGGGGCCCGCTGCGCGATATCCGCCAGTGACCCGCGATCACCTTTATACAGAGGCAGGATGGGAATCTGCCTGTGTAAACGAGCGGATCCCCGTCCCTAAATCTATCTCATAGTTTGTAGACGCGATAACTTTTGCGCAAATCAATATATGCCTATTGCGATTTATTTATTTTTTTTACCAAAAATATGTAGAAGAATATTATATCGGCCTAAACTGATGAATACCTTTTTTATTTTTTTTATTTTTATTTTTTTAATAAATTTTTTGGAGATATGGATTGTAGCAGAATTTAAAAAAATATATATTTTTTTTCAAAATTGTCGCTCTTTTTTTGTTTATAGCGCAAAATATAAAAACCGCAGAGGTGATCAAATACCATCAAAAGATCTCTTTGTGGGTAAAAAATAAATAAAAAAAATTTGTTTGGGTACAAGGTCACACGACCGCTCAATTGTCAGTTAAAGCGACGCAGTGCCGTATCGCAAAAAATGGCTTGGTCATTAAGGGGGCAAAGTCTTCGGGTCCTTAAGTGGTTAAAGTGCATCTCTTGAAGTTTTGGGGATGTTTCCCTCATATGTGTATAAATATTTGTATCCCCCCCCCCCCCCCAATTTCCTATGGCTATGAGTTAACCCTAGTAGGGTGGTAAAAGGCATCAATGTCTTACGGCAGAGTTTCCGTGACTGGCAGGGGTCAGGCTCGGAGACGGGTAGCTTTAGCAGTAGAGAGGCTCCCACCGACCAGCAGGATAGGTATACAATCAAGTCACCCTGGCAGGCTTTCCCGAGGTGCTGGGTCTAAGCACTAACTGATATTCACCAGAGCTGACGGTGGAGCGCAATCTGGGGTCCAGTAGCAGATGTAGCAAGTAGGACTCAAACAGAAGCATACTCAGTAATCAAGCAAAAGGTCAGTAACAAGTGGTTGCAGGTTGGAATCAAGCTGAAGCATAGTCAAAGAACAAGCCAAAGGTCGGTAATTAGTGGTAGTGAATATACAGACAGCATCTGGATTGACAAGAGAAAGGTATTGGCTGAAGAGAGCGCAATTATTTAGCAAACAGGAAGCAAAAAGGCACGGCCTGAATTGGAAGTTCATGGGGGGAGCAAAGGGTTCAAGGTTCACCAGAAATGAGACCCAAACAAGCTTGTCTAACAAATCGGGCAAGGAGCTGTCCAGCATTTCAGGGGGCTCAGCAAGAAGAGGTACTGCCAGACACAGCAGAGGTTGCAGGTTCAGATCGTGGTAATAATGCTTTCAAGCTGAAAGGGAAAATTCATGTATGACTTGACCTTCTTTAATTTGAGCTACTGAGTCCTGTAAACAAGGGCTTTTTCAGCAAGACAGGGGAACTGGGAAACATGCCTTAACCACTTCAGCCCCAGAGAATTTGGCTGCCAAATGACCGGGCCACTTTTTGCGATTCGGCACCGCGTCGCTTTAACTGAGAATTGTGTGGACGTGCGACGTGGCTCCCAAACAAAATTGACGTAGTTTTTTTTTTTTTTTCACAAATAGAACTTTCTTTTGGTGGTATTTGATTGCCTCTGTGGTTTTTTATTTTTTGCGCTATAAACAAAAATAGAGCGACAATTTTTTTTTTTTTTTTTAAAAAGCAATATTTTTTACTTTTTGCTATAATAAATATCTAAAAAACAATTTTTTTCCTCAGTTTAGGCCAATATGTATTCCTCTACATATTTTTGGTGAAAAAAGTTGCAGTAAGCGTTTGGTTTACGCAAAATTTATAGCGCCTTCAAAATAGGGGATAGTTTTCTAAGATTTTTATTAAAAAAATTTTTTTTACTAGTAATGGCGGCGATCAGGGTTTTTTTTTTTTTTTTTTTGTGACTGCGACATTATGGTGGACACTTTTGACACTATTTTGGGACCATTCACTTTCATACAACAATCAGTGCTATAAAAATGCACTGAGTACTGTATAAATGTGACTGTCAGGGAAGGGGTTAACCAGTAGGAGGCGAGGAAGGGGTTAAAGCGGAGGTTCACCCTGAATTTTTTTTTTTTACACTAAAATTAATTTAAAAAAAAAAGAAAAAAATTTATATAATTTTTTTTTTTTCTCACCCGAAATGCCCGTTGCTATGCGGAAGTCCCCTAATCTGCCTCTAATGTGCCTCTTCCTTATCCTTGGATTGAGAACTTCCGCTTCCTCTTCTTGTGAATGGGGCGCGCTGCCTTCTGGGAGCTGTGTGTATCCTAGGAGGCAAGCCGCCCATTCACAAAGTGCCGTACGATTGGCGCATGCGCAGTAGGAAACGGGCAGTGAAGCCGTAAGGCTTCACTGCCTGTTTCCCTTAGTCAGGATGGAGGAGCCGGGACCTGCCAGCAGCGATCGATCGCGGGCGAGTAGGACAGGTAAGTGTCCTTATTAAAAGTCAGCAGCTACACTGTTAGTAGCTGCTGACCTAAAAAAAAAAAAAAAAAAAATCTGGGTGGACCTCCGCTTTAAGTGTGACACGACACTGATCACTTCTCTTGATTACAGGGAGCAGACAATCAGTGTCCTGTCACTAGGCAGAACGGGGAGATGCCTTGTTTACACTGGCCTCTCCCCGTTCTGCAGCTCCGGGACACCGGCAGACATCGAGTCCGCGGGTCCCGCGGGCACGAAGCTCGCGGCAGGGGCGCGAGCGCGTGCCCGCACAGCGCTAAATTTAAAGCAACGTATATATACACACGTTGCTTTGCGCAGCCGTGTCATTCTGCCGACGTATATCTAAATGGCGCGGTCGGCAAGTGATTAAACTTTACTGGTGGGTCAAAAATGGCATATAGAATATGATTATGAAATATAAGAAAATGTGTACAAAAGAATTGAGTATGTCTTATTGGAAATATCCTTTCAGGCAAGAAATCAGTAAAACATTTTTGATGGCATTGTGCTGGTTTATGGGAATATCCAGAAATGTTGATACTGATGCAGGTCAAAAGAGCTTGGTGACACATATATCTCATACAGACCTGAGAGAACTGTCATGACTCAAGCCTCGTACACACGACCGAGAATATCGTCGTTATGGAACCCGTCGTTTTTCTCGACGAGATTCTTGTCAAGCTTTCCTTGCATACACACTGTCAATTCCAAATCTCGTCGTCGTAAAGCGCGGGGACGTACGACGGCAGTATAAAGGGGAAGTTCTATTCCAATGGTGCCACCCCTTGGGCTGCTTTTGCTGATCTCGTGTTACCGCGTGTTAGTAAAAGTTTGGGGAGGGACGATTCGCGCTTTTCAGTCTTCATGCTTTCAGTTCGTTTTAGCGTGACGAATGTGCTATCTCCATTACGAACGTTAGTTTTACCAGAAGGTGCGCTCCCGTCTCATACTTGGTTCTGAGCATGCACGATTTTTTAAGACTCAGAAAAGCGTACACACGACCGGTTTCCTCGACAAGAAAAACGAGCATCCTGATGAGAAAATAGAGAGCAGGTTCTCTATTTTTCTCGTCGAGATTCCTGGCAGTTTTCTCGACGAGAAACCCTACACACGACCGGTTTTCTCGGCAAGAAAGCTCTCCCAACAGTTTTCTTGTTGTTTCTTGACGAGAAAACCGGTCGTGTGTACGAGGCTTAAGACTAGTTTGAATATTTAACACACCCTATTGGAAAGAACATCAGAGCCCATTCACACAGGGGCGGCACGACTTGTGCCGCGACTGTGCTGGGCGATCTGCAGACAACTTCAAAGGAGACTTCCAAAATGACTTCTGTATTGAAGTCAATGGAAGTCGTCTTGAAGTAGTACAGGAACCTTTTTCTAAGTCGGAGCGACGTGAGTCGCTCCGCTTAGAACGGTTCCATTGTACAGAATGGGACGTGACTGGTCAGGCGGCTGAGTCGCCCCTGTGTGAATGGGGTCTAACTGTTTTGCTTACCCTAAAAACCTCAAATTCTGCTTTTTGTGTTATTTTGTGCAGGGACTTTAGCATTTAATGCATTCCTTTTGGATCCCTTTGGTCAGTAAGCAGCACTTTACCACCTGACCCACTTTCAGCTCTTCTCTAGTTCATCACCATTAATTAATTAATCTTGCCTTTTTTAGAGTCATCATTCAAAAGGAAACTATTTTTGTTGTAGAAAACCCTCTCCGTGGTCTGGCTTTGGTTATGTTCATAATAATGTAAAACCAGCTGATGGTTGTCATTTTCTCTTGCAGGGAGACTCTGGGGGTCCTTTGGTCTGTCAAGTTGATGGTCGCTGGTATCAAGTTGGCATCGTCAGCTGGGGAGATGAGTGCGCCCTACCTAACCGGCCCGGAGTTTACACCTACGTCCCTGACTATTATAAGTGGATCTACTCCTACGGAGCCACTCGATCCTACTCATCTGCCTCAGTTTTTGCCGCGTCCCTGCTGATGCTTCTGATTTGCTTACTCTTGCACATGTGAAGGAACGGTTGGGGACTGGAAGACAGAAAAGGTTTCTTTTTTTTTTTAAATTCGCTATTTAAATGAAAACTACAAACAAGCAAAGAACATTTGTGTGGAAACTGGATGGTCATCTTCGATATGGTGCTCAATGTCAATGATGAGACATAATAGATCTTGTATTTTTTTTTTTGTTCTACCCGTGTGCATTCTGATGTGCACATTGGTCACTTACATTTTAGGGTATGAATATTGATTTATATTGTACAACATCATGACTTCAAAAACTATGAAGTCAGGGCCAACTCCGCCATCAACCAGTCAACCATAAGCAGCCCAACCTAGCTAGAATTTTTTGGGCAAGACCATCTCAAGCGGCAGTTAAACATTGGTACAATATCACAACCTCAATAACTGTCAGCCTATAGCCTCTAACACACGATCCGACTTCCATCCGAATTTTCCGTGGATTTTTGTTCCGGAGGGCGTTGTCCGTGAACTTGGTATGCATACACACGGCAGAACATTTTCAGCCAACAAACACAAACGTAGTGACGTACTAGACGTACTACGTGGTTTTTCAGCTCTTTAGCGCCACCCTTAATGTTGTCTTATGGTTAGCATTGCTTCTGAGCATGCGTGTCTGGAATTTGGACTTGTGTATACACGGTCTGATTAGCTGACGTAGGACATTTGTTGCCGAACAGTTTGAGAGCATTCACAGCAAACATTTGTCCGATGATAGAGGATACGCACGGTCGGATTGTCCGATCAAACAGGTCCGTTGGACATTTGTTGTCAAAAAGTCTGATCGTGTGTATGGGCCTTATGAGTTCAGGGCCAACTTGGGCATCAAATAGCCAACCATAAGCATCCCAATCTTCCTAGAAGAGTTTGGACAAGACCAACTCAAGCAGCAGTTACATTCAAAGTTTATATAATTTTGTTTTTACAGAGTTTTTATATTGCAAAGATACTAAATGTTGGTGTTTTGGTTATGCACTGAATCCATCGAATGTGAAGAGCCCAGTTATCAACCACTCAACCATAAGAGGCCCAACCTACTGTACCTAGAAGATGTTGGCCAAGACCAACTCAAGCAGCAGTTAAACAGATATCATTGTGGTTACAGAGTTCTTATATTGCAAAGTGAAGATACTAAATGTTGGTGATTGGTTATACGCAGAATCTACCGCATGTGAAGAGGAAGAAAGAACCCAATTCTTTAATTATTCACAATACTTGAATACAGTGTGTTACTCTTTTGCATACAGTACATACCTGTGCAGAATTTAAGTATGTTCTCAGTATTATTACTGATATCCATTAAAAATCCACAACACCGCTTTCTATTTATTCCCCTGTAAGGACAAAATACAACTTTGACTTCAACTCGCCTTTTGAAGAAAATGCCTAAAATGTTTACACATCCATGACCAAGACATTCAAAAAATTTTCATGTACGTTCTAATAAAGATTATATTAATAAATTATTATTTTAATAAACTTTCTGTGGAATCAGTGTGGCTTTAAATCGGTATTTATCTGTTATACTATACAGTATAAGTGGCAGTTTCATATCTGAAAGATTTTCATAGTACATAAGGTAATTGTCCTCAAGCAGGGTTCCTCAAGATCGCCAGGGGTTCCTTGAGCAATGGGCAATTCCTGCCTCTCAGATAAGTAACCGCTGACACCAATGATCTTTTCAGCAGGTGGCCAAAAGTTTTGGCGGAGTGCAAACAAACTGAAAAAAAAAAAATCAAGCGCCGCCACTGTGCCCATCAATTGCTGCTACTGTGCCCATCAAGCGCCGCCACTGTGCCCATCAATTGCGGCTACTGTGCCCCATCAAATGCTGCCAGTGTGCATCGCCCGGCACTTGCTTGTCTCGCAGCGGGTCAGTGTCCTGCCCGCTCCTCGATGTCTTCTTCTGTCTTCTCTATCAGGCGTCCAATCACAGCGCCTGATGTTTTAGCCAATCAGGTGACAGGTAACAGACCCAAGCACCTGATTGGCTAAGAGGTGGTTCAGTGTTAGCAAAGCAAATTTCTTTGCTTTGCTAACACAACGCTGAGTGAACAGCGAGCGCCCAGCATGGCGCCCGCTGTTCACCTTTTTGGGCGCCTATTAGAGCCTGCGGCTCTAATCAGGTGCTTCCAAAAAACAACCCTGCCGCTGTAATTCAGGTGCCCGGTTCCCGAAAAGGGGCCAGACACCTGAATAGGGGGAGTCAGCGGCGACCATAGATAGATTCATGCATTGCATGAATCTATCCATCTATGGTGATAGAGCGGTGCATTAGCACTGCTTTTCAGCTCTCTGTAGGGGGATTATTCCCAAAGACCACAAATGTAAGGGGCATTCTTTGCAGTGACCATCACAGTATTGTACTGTGAGAAGTAGATATAGTCCAATATTAGTACGTGAACACCAATAGAATCCAGATGCTGCACTTCTTGATGGCTTTATTAATACCTCGTCACGACTAAGCGCCGGGTAGGCATGAAACAAGTTATCTTCTCGTGTCCCCCATTGTGTGCAGGCTGTGCATATAGTGCGTTTATTTATTAATGTAGCCATCCAGATTCTATTGGTGTTCTTCAGTACGGCTGGCGAACTGAGATTTCACCTTTTGTGAAGCTTTGGAGCAGTGACCAGAGAGGCAGGTGAGCAGTAGTCTGGAGCGGCGCACTAGTTCTTCATTATTATTAAGGGTACCCTGAGCCTGGAAAGTTATTTCAAGGGTTCCTCCATGTCATAATGGTTGAGAGACTGACTTTACATTGCAGTTTCTCCCAAAGCCGAGTTCTGGGATAAGCAAACATTGTCATGTGTATTCTTCCTTAAATCTTGATGTGCTTTGTGTGTTTTTTCCAGGTCTGTGCAGTAATCCTGTGCAAAACTTCCCCTCTGTGCAGAAACTTCCCATAATAATGACCGGTCACTGCTGCTCCCTCCTTGTGCAGGATGACTGGTCTTATCTCCCCCCCCCTTTCCTGTTTTCTGCAGGCAGCCTGTAGTGGGTGTGGCCTGCTGGACCCCTCCCACACCTCCTGCATGGGCCATGTACAGCTCAGTGATTATGTCCCTGCTACTATTACAAGGTAGTAAAATGTATAAAATGTTCGGGTTTTGCTTGAAGAAAAGGTAGGTGGCAATTCTAGTTGCAGGCCTGTGGCCTGGTATTGTTGAGGGTGGGGTGCGCAGCGCACTCATCCCATCTTTTCATGGCCAGCCAGGCTGCATGCTCAGACAAGCATATTTAATGAAACCAATTTATTTTTTTTGCTTAGGGACACGTACCTACCGGGCCCTGTGCCATTTGTTTTACAATCCCTTGCCTATTAGCCTACAAAATGACCAAATCTGATGGTCAGAACTTTATTCATGCCTGCCAAACCCTGTTTAAAAAAAATCTCCATAGGCGACCCTTAATTTTTTTTTTTTTTACGGTTATCACATGTGTGGTTTGAACACCGTTTACGTTTGCAGGTGCGGGCTACGTATGTGTTTTCTTTGGCACACGAGCTCAGAGGGATGGGAGCGCTTTAAATTTTTTTTATCTTATTTACTTTCCCTTTTAAAAAAAAATAAAAATTCTGATCACTTTTATTGCTGTCACAAGGAATGTAAACATCCATTGTGACAGTAATAGGCAGGGACAGGTACTCTTTATGGAGGGATTTGGGGTCGAAAAAATCCCCCAAATCCCTCCTCTGCACTTAAAAGTATTCAAACTGCCAAGATCTGCTTTTTTGAATACTGCTATTCTGTTCAAATCGGCCCTTTTGGCTGCCGAGTAAACCGGAAGTGATGTTGTGAAGTCGCTTCTGGGTTTCTACATCGGAGACCCGATCAAAGCTGAGACTGGCAGGTTCGGCCTGGTAGCTGGGGTCTCCCGGGGGGGGGGGGGGGGTTGGGAGACCCGGGTAGGGCTGCGGGAGTGTGGGGGGCGTCCCCTCCCGCTACCTGTATTAACGGCCGAGCGTCTGCTTAGCTGCATCGGTTGTTGCTAGAAAGCCGACCGTCCACTCTAAAAAATGGTATTGGGGTGATTGTGGAACAAAAGGTAAAAATTGTGAGGGATAAACTGATGGGAGAAATAGAAGATTCGGTTATTAGCTGAAGGCAGGATAGGTTTCTCTGAAGAGAAGACTTTTCAGGGATCATGGACAGAGTATCGGATAGCCGGACAGGTTAGGACAGGGAGTTCCAGAGGATGGGAGAGGCTCCGGAGAAGTCTTGGAGATGAGCATGGGAGGAGGAGACAAGTGAGGTTGAGAGCAGGAGGTCTTGGAAGGAGCGGAGAGGACGGTTTGGGTGATATTTGGAGATAAGATTGGTGATGTAGTTCAGGGCAGTGTTGTAAAGGGCTTTTTATGCTATTGTTAATGTTTTGAATTTTATTAGTTGGGCAATGGGAAGTCAGTGGAGGGATTGGCAGAAAGGGGTGGTTGACACTGAATGGTTGGTAAGGTCTGGTAGCGGCATTCATGATGGACTGAACAGGGGATAGCCTGAGAAGAGGTAGACCAATGAGGAAGGGGGTACAATAGTCAAGGCAAGAGATAACAAGGGAGTGAATAAGTTGTTTAGTGGTTTCAACTGTTAAAAAGGGACATATTTTGGAGAGGTTACAGAGGTGAAGTCTACAAGATTTGGACAGTGATTGGATTTGAGGCTGAAAGCACCGGTTAGAGTCCAGGATTACACCTAGCACCCTGGCATGAGGTGAGGGAGCTGATGGGGTTCTATTATTGATCTTTAAGAAGAAGTCAGGGGAGGGGACACGGGCTGGAGGGAATATTATGTAATGCCACGTACACACAACCTTTTTTAATGACGAGAAAAATGGCATTTTTTAAAATGGTCATTAAAAATGATGGTGTGTGGGCTTCAGAGCATTTTTCACGACGTGAAAAACGGCCATGAAAAAAAATTGGAACATGCTCTAATTTTTCTCGTCATGAAAAATGGCCTAGTGTAGGCTTTAACGACGTGAAAAAAAATGCGTATGAGACGGGAGCGCTCGTTCTGGTAAAACTAGCGTTCGTAATGGAGATAGCACATTCGTCACGCTGTAACGGACTGAAAAGCGCGAATCATTTCTCAACAAACTTTACTAACATGAAGGGTGGCGCCATCCGAATGGAACGTCCACTTTATAGTGCCGTCGTACGTGTTGTACGTCACCACGCTTTACTCAAGCATTTTTTTCCACGATAGTGTGTAGACAAGGTAGGCTTGAGGAATCATGTCGAGAAAAATGCATTTTTTTTCAATGACATTAAAAACGGTCGTGTGTACGCGGCATTAGGATTCACTAACCAGATGTGAGGTACAGGCTGCAGGATTGTTGATATGTCATCTAGGTTTCTCACCCACACATGGCAAAGAGCTCCACAGCCAATGACTGATATGGGTCTCTGCCTCCTCATTGGCTGAGAGACACCAGTGGGAACCATTGGCTCCCACTGCTGTCAATCACAGCCAGTGAGGAATGAGCGAGGGTTGGGGGCCAGGCCCCGTTCTGTGTGTCTTAGGGACTTGGGGGGTGAGAACGCACGAGCGCCCCCAGAGCAATTGGCTTGCAATTGGGCCCTCTGAGAAGAGGAGGAGCCAAGAGCACAGGGGGGGGGGACATGAGAAGAGGAGGATTGGGGCTGCTCTGTGCAAAACCACTGCACAGAACAGGTAAGTATCACATAACATAATATATATAGTGGAGCACAACCAAAAACTTATAAATCAAGTCCAAATATTGAAAAAAAATTCCCCTGTAGTGCAACTTTCAGTGACAGTTCATTGATTTCCAGTGACTTCAGTGACCAACACCTCTAGCTGAAATGCCTGCTCACCTCCCAATGTTGACCCCACTACAGAGTCACACACATCTGTAGTAATATCTCTCAGGATGCCTGGGGGAATCCCTTCCTCCTCCTGGTGTTCCTGGATAAGACAGACCTCCGCCCGGGTTCACACGATATGGACCCCACTACAGAGTCACACACGCCTGGTGAAATATCTCTCAGGATACCTCGGGAACACGAAGCCTCATCACAGTGCACCTAGACAGGTCACACCTCCTTCCGGGATCTCATTCAGTCATGTGTAGCCATATAAAACAAAGGCAAACCATAGTGCTCTCTGCTAATAACATTTAATAAAACTAAACTCAGGGATAAAATACTCACATACAAATGTGAAAAACATGCATGTCATCAATAATGATGAGAACGGAGAAAAACGTCCTGAATGGCGGCACCTCACACCTGTACGCGTTACGCTCTCTAATGAGCGTCTTTATTTTTTCACTATTAGGTAAGTATCACATGTTTTGTTATTAAAAAAAACAAAAAAAAATTAATATCACTAAAGCCTTGTACACACGGTCGGACTTCCATCGGACTTTTCCGTGGTTTTTTGTCCGAACGGAGTTGGTTGGGAACACCCATAGCATACACACCACAGGACTTTTCTGCAAACTTTCTTAAAACTTCTTACAACATCGCGTGTTTTTTTCTGCTCTTTTCTGATCTTTACTGCCACCCTTTGGTCAACTTCTGCTATTGTTGTTTGATTTTAACATTAGTTGTTTTGTCCATCGGACTAAAGTCCGATGGTTATCTGTACACACGGTCGGACTTTGCTCCATCTGCCTTTTGTTGGGCAAAAGTTTGTCCGTTTGCAGACCCAACTTTTGTCCGATGAAATCCAAAACCAAACGAAAAAAGTTTGTCCGATGGAGCGTACACACGGTGGGATTGTTGGTCCAACTTGCTTAAAACGAAGTTTGTTGGGCAAAAGTCCGACCATGTGTACGGGGCTTTAGTCCTGTAGAGGGTCCTGGAGCCTTTAGTCTTTGTAGAGCTTTGGGTGGAAATAAAACCTCAGATCCTGGGCCCCTATACGACCCGGCAGCCAGACTTCATTATTAGTCAGCTGTGCTCAGGCCTTTTTGTATGTGCGCTAAGTAGGGTTCAGGACTGCAAGGAGCAGCAGTGTGTGTTTGTGTTCTGCCCATTCTGGTCCTAAAGGCAGGTAACTTAACCAGGCCATCATCTGAGAGTTGTGAAAGTCTGTGTGTAGACTGAGGGACAAAGCAGTCCAGATATATCAGGAACACAAAAAAAAAAAAAACACAAAAAGCAGCGCTCAATGGAAAAGGGCAAAGGGCAAAAAACTTTATAGTCTTGTATGGAATAAAATAACATTAATGTAGCACATGGCAATGAACACTTAAAATTGCGCACACTAGACAATGGTTGTGGTATGGTATGAAGAGCAACAATGATACCACTGCGTTGTCAAAGATGAGAAGGGTTAACATCAATCCATAATGTGGGTCCCCATGGGAGAACTGACAAGACTTCAACAAAGTGACCACCAATAGGGACAGTGCGGTGTAATGGCTCTGGTTTACCTGCTGTAATGGTCCTTAACATCAGATCCTACGTTAAGCATTCTGGCCCCTCCACCTCCATTATCCCTCCCATTGCCATTGTGCTTATATTGATGGAATTTTCGCTGTTTCCCTGACTTTGAGAAAGCGTTGTGATGCGAAAAATGTCAGTCACGGCCCCCTGCTTGAGCCACATGTTTGCCACTGCAGTTTGAGTCCCATCTCCATCTCCTTTACTCAATTCCATCACCTTGTTTACATCAATGCCATCGCTGACGCCACATCAGTGCGCCTGGATTCCATTTGCTGATTCGCTTCTCTCCATCTGATTCGGCCAGTGGTGACGTCATCCGAGCGCGTCCGGCTCCCCATTGGTTGGTCTGTCGTCTCCTGTGTTTCCCGCTGAGCCGTCCATCTGCTGTGTGACTGCCATAGAGCTCTCTGCCTAGGAGCGATTACATCTATTGGTTCCCGCACTAGTCGTTACCTTTGTGCGGTCCGCCTGCCCGCCCCCAGTAGTGACACCTGCAGTTTCCACCTCGGGACCCCTGCACCCCGCTCTACACTCCTTTGAGCATCTGGGAGGACCATTACAGCAGGTACACCAGAGCCATTACACCGCACTGTCCCTATTGGTGGTCACTTTGTTGAAGTCTTGTCAGTTCTCCCATGGGGACCCACATTATGGATTGATGTTAACCCTTCTCATCTTTGACAACGCAGTGGTATTATTGTTGCTCTTCATACCATACCACAACCATTGTCTAGTCACTAGTGCGCAATTTTAAGTGTTCATTGCCATGTGCTACATTAATGTTATTATTTTATTCAATACAAGACTATAAAGTTGTATGTCCTTTTCCATTGAGCGCTGCTTTTTGTATTTTTTTGTGTTTCTTATCCACCTTCCCAGTGGTTTGCAGCTGCACTGGTTATTGGCCTTCTTGATCCCTTACAGCAGGGGTCTCAAACTGGCGGCCCTCCAGCTGTTGAGAAACTACAAGTCCCATGAGGCTTTGCAAGGCTGACAGTTACAAGCATGACTCCCACAGGCAGAGGCATGATGGGACTTGTAGTTCTGCAACAGCTGGAGGGCCACCAGTTTGAGACCCCTGCCTTACAGGTTGGACATTGTCATGCTAACACTGGAAGTTTGCAGCGCCTACAGGACTTTTTTGTTCAGATATATCAGGGGGCTGTTCTTTGCTTTGTATCCTGTGTGATGCTGAACCCCTGTGTGGTAAACCTGACGGCCACCCCCTCTTCATGTGTCCGGCCCCTTTCATGGCACTGGGCGCATGAATTACAGCGGCAGGTTTTTTTTTTTTAAGCACCTGATTTAGAGCCAGAGGCTCTAATAGGCTTCAAAATCGGGTGGGCTCGGGACACAGAGGATGCGCTCCGATCCCACCCAGGTGTGGGTAGGATTTGCTGTTGAAACACTGATCCTCAATCCGGCCAATCAGAAGCGGGTGTGAGACCCATTTTCCGATTGGCCGAAAAGAGAAGACTACCGATTGGCCGCAGAGGAGGAGGGAGGAAATGGAAGCCGCCGTGATGACCCAGAGAACGAGTGGCTGCTGGAGAACAGCAGGAGAATGGGAGGTTGCCGAGCAGGGGGAGCCACTGAGTAGGGGAAGCCGCTTCCTAGCAGGAGAAGCCGCCGCCTAGCAGGGGAAGCCACCGGTGACAGGGTAAGTGCTATCAACTGACCCGGGGGGGGGGGTGGCATCCTGTTTGCCGTCCCCCCAAAAAAATTCCACCGGCCGCCACTGCCATTGATCACGATCTACCAGTAGATCTCGGACAGGTGACTGGTAGATCACAGTCTGGGCTTGCTGGCCCACCATCCCAGAGCATCACACAAAGTGCAATGTAGAGGGACTACTTGTAAAGTTGGAGCTATAGTAGGGAGAAAGAGCCAAAGAGCCAATGCCTCGTACACACGATACGATTGTTGCCAGAGGATTGTCTGTTGACAGACTGTTGTCCTAAATTCTTACTCTTAGTACGCTCCTTTTGACAATTGTTTTCCAACTTTTGGCCAACAAATGAAGGGAAGATGGCCGCTCCAGGTGGAAACCTTGGTGGTGATCCACCCCACAGAGATCTCAGGTGCAGACAATGCAATCAGCAGAGCAGGAATAGTAAGGATGTATTTCTGGACAGCCGTACTCTTGAACAATGGTAGCCTTTATTAAAATTAGGACAGCACTACAAGCCACAGCAAATAAAACTCAGACAGTTGACGCGTTTCACACAATATCTAGTGTTTAGTCATAGCAGTTCGATGACATGCTAGTAAATTTTCAGCGGACAACGGTCTGTTGTCTGATTTTTGTATGGTCAGTACACAAATCTGTCACACAAATGTCGAAAGTATAAACACGCATGCTCGGAATCAATGCTCACCAAACACGAAATTAGCAGAAGGGGCCCAAAGGGTGGCGCTCAAGAGCTAAACTTCCTCGTAATACGTCACTACGTTCGTGTTTGTGGCACGACAATTGTGTACCGTTAGTTTGCAAGACAAGATCCTGGCACTTCCCCTAAAGACGAAAAATCAGATGCTCGGTTGGCCAACAGTCGTACCGTGTTTATGAGGCTTTAGACTTTTATAGGCTGTAGGCAGTGGCGCTTTATCTGTATCTGTGCCTCGCGGGTACACTAAAACACCATAATTACACACGGACTAGAATAGACTAGACTAGAGTAAACAGAAAATAAAAATTGCACCAGAAATTTTTCTTCTTGAACTGGTTTATGTTGAGACAGGTTTCTAGCGGATGACATCACCTCCCATGATGACTGCAGGGCTTGTGTGATTGTGACCAATGAAGATTTTATGCTTCAAATTCGAAAAAGAGAAAACAAAGTCCCATAAAACAGGTTTGTCCACATTTTTTGATGGCTCTGTAGACGGGTTGCTAGTAATATATCTGGTCAGTCGTGTGAGTAAGAGAGCAGAGCGGAGGAAAATGATGCAAAATGCTAAATATCTCATTGGCTTTCTACTCTTGGCAGGTAAGTGACAATTCCTTTCTGTTACCGCATATACTCGAGTATAAGCCTACCCGAATATAAGCCGAGGCACCTAATTTTACCACAAAAAACTGGGAAGACGTATTGACTTGAGTATAAGCCTAGGGTGTCCATCTGCATGCCTCACTTTGCCTCACTGTGTCCATGTCCATGCCTCACTGTGCCTCACTGTGCCTCACTGTGCCCATGCCTAACTGTGTCCATGACTAGACTGACGTTTATCATGGGAGTCTATGGAAGGGGTTCCCGGGTTTGAAAATCGGTGCTCCCCGGCCGTAGGTCTCCTAGACAACAAACTTTGCAAACTTATAGAGGAGGAATGGGGCTACGTGTGTACTAAGTTTCTGGTCCAGGGGACCTACGACCGACCAGTAGTGGGTCCCCAAATTCACTAGAGAAATTACCGTTTAACATGGGAGTCTATGGAAGGGGTGCCCGGCTTTGAAAAATTGGTGCTCCCCAGCCATAGGTCCCCCGGACAACAAACTTTGCACACTTGTAGAGAAAGAGTGGGGATACATGTGTGCCAAGATTGGGTCTCCAAAATTTGGGAGATCAGGCGCAAAAAGGTGACTTAGTATAGTATAAGCCAAGGGGGCCATTTTCAGCACAAAAAAAATGTGCTGAAAAACTCGGCTTATACTCGAGTATATATGGTATATATATATATATATATATATATATATATATAATTGTGTTAATAGTAGTAATTACCTTCTTCAGACTTCCCCTCCCACTAATCCTTGTACATTAACCACTTGACAACTGGGCACATAACCCCCTTCCTGCCCAGGAAAAATTTCAGGTTTCAGCACTGTCACGCTTTGAATGACAATTGCGCGGTCGTGTGACGTGGCTCCCAAACAAAATTGACGTCCTTTTTTTCCCACAAATAGAGCTTTCTTTTGGTGGTATTTGATCATTTCTGCGGTTTTTATTTTTTGCGCTATAAACAAAAATAGAGCGACAATTTTGAAAAAAACACAATATTTTTTAATTTTTGCTATAATTAATATCCCAATTTTTTTAAAAAAATAATTTTTTTCCTCAGTTTAGGCCGATACGTATTCTACATATTTTAGGTAAAAAAAAACGCAATAAGCGTATAGTGATTGGTTTGCGCAAAAGTTATAGCGCCTACAAAATAGGGAATAGAATTATGATTTTTTATTTTATTTATTTTTTATTTATTTTTTTACTAGTGTAGCGATACCCTCAACTTAAGAGAGCCGCAAGTTTTGATTTGGGCCCTGAGTACAGCTTCCCCAACCCCCCGGCAATCTGCTCTACCCGCTCTGGCACAGTTAACCCACAGCAATTTCACATAAACAATCACTTATGCTTTAAATGTGGGTGTGTGGATTGATAACTCAGACTCATAGACAATGTTGTAAATAATAACTGACTTTACTGCTAGTGGTAAGATAAAGGGGATAACATGCATGTAACATTTGGTTCACAACACATAAGCAGGTCCCTGCAGTTATAAATCACAATACTGTGTGTGTGTGTGTCAGCAATGGAAAGGGGACGGGACGCCACGTGGGGCGACCGTTACCTAAACACCCTGTGGTGTGATAACTAACTTATAACTATCTAACGGATCAGGCCTGATCCCTAACCATGAAACTCAGTCTTAGAAGAAACACAAATCTTCACCGGCACAGGATCTGTAAAGGTGGTGCACTTGAAGTATTTAAAACCATGTATTTGTAATCCAATAGGGGGGGGGGTAATTCTCCCTCACCGGAGGTGTTAGGCCTCGGAAGTCTAGTAGGCACAAAGTATAAAAGTAACAGTTTAAAGATGAGCTTTCGCTCGCTCACCACTCCGGAACACTTCCCTCAGTCCGGAACTTCCACCGGCTGTGTCGGTCCTCGTCCACAGCGGCTTCTGCGATCGGATCCCCGATCCAGATAACTTTAGAAGAGATGAGTCTGGATGCCACCCAGGCTCGCAAAGGGGGTGGAAGGCTCTTTGGTTCGCTCCACAGGCCCCAGGCTTCAGGCCTGGAACAGCACAGATCCGCACAGGTGTCTCTCTCTCTGCCTCCCCGTGTCCAAAAGAGAAAGAAGCTGGGCCTCGCCCCCTCCTTATATTTCTTCCCCCCGACTCCCCTCTCTCTGGAATTTCCTGTCTCTGATTAAAGGGGAACACCCCGCTACACACTCCCCCCACTAAAACTCTTTGGTCCCCAAAGATAAACATTTCAACAAAATTTCTGAACCATTTTAGAGAGTGCGGAGTATGATGTTGGTACAGGGAATTGCCACCAAAACTCAGAGGTGGGATCCCCTGTCCCACAGGTCACACTGGCATGAGTGGCCTGCCTAACTGTGCCAGAGAGTGAGCTGGGGTTGCCCTCCACCAAATGAACAGTGGAAGGATTGGAGCACTCGGTACTTCTTCTAGCGGTGGTAACAGAGTCCTCTGAGCTCTTTCCCAATTGAGGGTAGGTTAACTTCATGGGAGGCCTCACGACTCTGCGAGCTCTCTGCTCCCTTTGGACTTCAGGCTCTGGTGCCACAGGCTCTGTTTCATCGTCACTGGTTCTGGGGCCTCTGTCTCTTCTTCATCTGAGTACAGACCCGGAATATCTTCCCAGCATTCAGGCACGCCACTGGATGGAATGAACTCTGTAGCTTCTGGGTTCAGGGTCCCATCCTGCATATCCTCAGTGGGTGGAAGGTCTATGGTGGGATTTTCCGGGGTTGGGGAAGGCCATAGCCACTCTAGTTCTCCTCTCCCATCTTCACTTGGTTGAGAAGCCTGTCCACCTCTAGATCGAGAGGTCTGAGACCGAGTGTTGGGTCTGGGAGTATCCAAGATGGAAACAGATTCCAGTAGGTTCCTCACTGGAGGTATCCTGACTGCTTCTTTAAGTGGGAGTAAGTGATTTCTGTGCCAAGTTTTCAAGGGTCCCACTCTCCCCTCTGGCTTTAACTTATACACCGGTAGTCCAGGGAGTTTCCTACAAATAACGTAAGGCTCAGACCTCCACCTATCAGCAAGTTTGTGCTTCCCTGGGATCCCTAGGTTGCGTAGCAGAACACGGTCTCCAGGCTGCAGGTCTTGCACTCGAACCTTCAAATCATAGTTCCTTTTATTTCGGGCCCCTCTCTGGTCTGAGGCCGCTTGGGCTTGTTCATAGGCCGCTTTCAAATTATACCTAAGTCTGTCTACATATCCTTTGTGGGAGGTAGCAGAGGTATAGTCTAGAGAAATGCCAAAGGCCAGATCCACTGGCAATCTTGCTTCTCTCCCAAACATGAGGCGATAGGGAGAGTAACCCGTCACATCACTGGTGGTGCAATTGTAGGCATGCACCAAAGTGGATATGTGTTGACTCCAATGCTGCTTCTTCTCTGTCTCCAGAGTCCCAAGCATGTTTAGCAAAGTCCGGTTAAATCTCTCAGGCTGGGCATCTCCTTGTGGATGATAAGGGGTAGTCCTGGTCTTTTCCACTCCCAGGGAGTCCAGTAGGTTCCGGATCAGGCGACTCTCAAAGTCCCTTCCTTGGTCGGAGTGGATTCTCTGTGGTAATCCATAGTGGACGAAGTATTTTTCTACAAGCACCTTAGCTACAGTGGAAGCCTTCTGGTCTCTGGTGGGGAACGCCTGTGCATAACGGGTGAAATGATCGGTTACCACCAGAACATTTCCCAATCCACTCAAATCGGGTTTGAGGCAGAGAAAGTCAATGCATACCAGATCCATTGGGCCTTGACTCTGTAGGTGGCCCATTGGGGCAGCTTGATGGGGTAGAGTCTTCCTCTGGATGCATCGTGCACAGGAGTGGCAATACTCCTCCACTTCAGCCCTCATACAGGGCCAATAGAACCGGCTTCTGACAAGTTGGAAGGTTCTTTCAGCTCCCAGGTGACCATGCTGGTCATGTAAGGCAACCAGCACAGTCTCTCGGTGCTTCTCTGGGAGAAACAACTGCCATTTATCCTCGGAGTCATCAGAGGGGCCCCTTCAGTAGACCACTCCCTGATGGACCTGTAGCTTGTCTAGCTCCCTCCATAGCAGACGAGCCTCCTTGGAGGGGTGATGTCGAAGTTTCTCTGGACTCTCGTTTTCCAATGCTTCAAAGGCCAATCTCCCCATGGGGTCTTCCAATTGGTCGCACCTCAGCTCCTTCTTAGACAGCTTCGGCAAGCATTCCTCTTCAAGTTGAGTCACCCCGCAGTAGTGTTTTGGGACTCCCACTGTGGTAACTCCTATCTCCTCGGCTCTGGAGCCCCCTCTGGCTTGAAATTCAGCCCCCTGACAAAGGGCTCGCACTCCCTCCGGTGCTACCTGAGTCCAGTCCTCCCAGTCATCAGCCATGGTATGAGATCTTCGGGACAGGGCATCTGCATCCCTATTTCCAGTCCCTGGTCTGTATTTAAGACTGAAGTTGAACCCAGATAATGCAGCCAGCCACCTGTGTCCTGTGGCATCCAACTTGGCAGTGGTGAATAGATAAGTCAGAGGGTTGTTATCTGTTTTTACTGTAAACTCTGCCCCATAGAGGTAGTCTCTTAGTTTGTCCACCACTGCCCATTTGAGGGCCAAGAACTCCAACTTATGAGTGGGGTAGTTCTTCTCCGAGGGGGTCAGACTCCGACTCACATAGGCCACTGGTCGCAGTTGCTCTTCATACTCTTGGTAGAGCACTCCACCTAGGCCTTCATGACTAGCATCAACATGTAACTCGTATGGTCTGGTGGGATCAGCATAGGCCAATACTGGGGCTGTGGTGAGGCTCCTCTTCAGGGTTCTGAAGGCCTCTTCACACCTGGGGGTCCACTGATCTTGAACCGACTCCCCGGGTCTTCTGGGTCCCAAGCCATCCTCTTCCCCTTCAGTCTTGAGCAGTTCATTTAGGGGCTTGGCAATACGGGCAAACCCATCCACAAACCTCCTATAGTAGGAGCAGAAGCCCAGGAAAGATCTAAGTTCGGTGACTGTTGTGGGTCTTGGCCAGGAGGTAACTGCCTCCAACTTCTCAGGATCAGTAGCCACCCCCTTTTCAGACACTATGTGTCCCAGATAGTTCACCGAAGACTGGTAGAACCGACACTTCTCGGGGGAAAGCTTTAGTCCCTCTTCACTAAGCCTTCTCAACACTTTCTCCAATCGGGCCTCATGTTCCTCCAAAGTTCTCCCGAAGACAATGACATCGTCCAGGTACATGAGGACTTCTATGAGGTTCATATCTCCGACAGTCTTCTCCATGAGACGTTGAAAAGTAGCTGGGGCCCCAGATAGGCCCTAAGGCATTCTATTAAACTCAAAGAACCCCACAGGAGTTATGAAAGCGGTCTTTTCTTTATCCTCTGGGTGCATGGGAATTTGATAGTACCCGCTCTTGAGGTCCATCACGCTGAACCACTTAGCTCCAGACAAACTCTGTAAGGCGTCCTCTATCCTTGGCGTGGTGTACTGATCAGGGGTGGTCCTCCTGTTGAGAGTTCTGTAGTCAATGCAGAGCCTCAGCGACCCATTCTTCTTCCTGACCACCACTATTGGAGAGGCATAAGGGCTTCTGGACTCTCGAATCACCCCAGTCTTTTTCAGTTCTGCAAGCTGTTCCCTCAGATCCTCCAGATCTGCCAGCGGAACCCGCCTGACTCTCTCCCTGAACGGTTTGTCTTCTTGCAGGCGGATGCGGTGGGTAGCACTCCTCGCACACCCCACATCGAACTCATCTTTGGAGAAAATCTTCTCCCATCTAGTCAGCTGGGCCTTGGCTCTCTCTTTCCAGGCTCCAGGTAAATTTGGGTTCTCCATGGAAAGTTTTTCCCAAACATCTCCTTCTTCACCCGTCCCCTTTACTTCTGACCAACTGACTGGGACAGCAGGACTCACCTGTCCCAATAGCATCCGGGCAGGGATCTCTATGGCCCTTTCTGTAGAGTTCCTCACACTCACCGGGACTCTTCCCCTGGCTTTCTTCAGGGCCTTGATTGGAATCACTTCCGGTATCACTTCCAGGCCTGAGTGATCTTCCCTTGGGTCGGATTCCAGCATGACAAAGGGACCAGGCTGCTTCCAGGTGAGCTTCACAGTGGCCCTGAGGCAAGCCACCTGTCCGGGCTGCAGCACCACTCCTTCTCTCCCCAGTCTCCACACCTTCCCTATCCCCTCTCCTGGGGTCTTCTGCTCCAACACTAACCGTTGGTAGGCTGTCTTCAGCATGGGATGGATGTTTGGCTCTTGATGGCTCCTCATCTTCACCAGGGGGGTCAGAAGTCTTCTCACTAGATCCGTATTGGTGCCTATGATGAGGGACATCTTGCTGGCCCCGGGTGGTCTAGGACACACAACTGCCAGGGTGTCGAACACTTCTGTCTTCCCCGCCACAGAGGGGTCGAATGTCAGCTTTATGGGCAGATAACCATCATAGGGGAACCTCTGCGTTCCCAGGCCCCATATCTCCAGTTCTTCTATCTTCTGTATAGGCAAATGGCTTAAGTGCCTATCGTAGAAGTCTCTGTACAACAAAGTCACTTGAGCTCCAGTGTCCAGGAGGGCCTTCGTATATACTTCTTCCACCTGGATAGATACAGTGGGGGACGGGCCGACCAATTCTTCTGGGTACGGCCGGGTTGAGGTCACTTTCTTCTGAGAACTTGTCTTCATCCAGTTTGTTTTTGACTTTATTCTCTCTTGAGCCCGGTATGCATTGACCTTCCCCACCCTAATGGGAGTACAAACCCGCTGAGGGATGTTATTGTCTCTTGGTTGTAGACATTCCTTCTTGGGAGTGCTAAATTTCTTCTGAGGGGTCTTGTCCCCTTTCTCTGGTGTGTATCTTGGTTGAGAGACCCTAGATTCCTTCTGAGGGGTCTTGTCCCCTCTCTTTTGCTTCCTTCCATTCAGTTTGGAGCTCACTGAAAGAGATGGGCACCCGGTTGACTCCCTCACCGGGGCCCTCTGGAGTTTCCCGCCGGCTGGCGATTATCCATTTTCTTCTTCTTGGGACTGGAACACCTACTGGCAAAGTGGCCACTGCCCCCGCAGTTGTAACATAGCATCTCTTCTCGGTCCTGTATGGAGGCTGGTTCTGAGGTATTCGGGAACAACTCCTTTCTTGGACTTGGTTTCTCTGCTCTTCTTTGATCTTTCTCCATCAAAGAGGTCAGCATCTCCAACACTTGGGACATTTGTGATTTCAAAGTGTCGACTTCTGCATCTCTTTCCGGGCTCTTGACTGAACTGACCAACACTGGTACAGGGGTGACCTTCACCCTGGCCACCTGCTGATCTCTCTGCAGCGCCTCTTCGTCCCTAATAATTTTTATTAGATCAGAGTAGGTTAGTGACATTCCTCCTCCTGAGGTTTTCAGGTGCAGCCAGACTGGGTCTGAGCACCGCGCTCCCCTCATGATCTGCTTCATTCGTGCTTCATCTGCATCTTTGGGCAGCATTCCCTTCTTCAGGACGATCTTGCATAACAGCCTGTTCAACCTTCTAACATACTCTGACAGTTTCTCATTCGGCTGCTGGAAAGTATGTTCAAATTGGTAGACCATCTCTGTCACCTTCTCCAGCTGTCCAAACTCTTCCTGCAGCATGGCCAGACAATCTTGAGCTGTACAGTTTGCATTTCCAAAACGGAAGCTCTTCACCGCTTCTGCCGCGGCACCTTTCAAACTTTCTAAAACTCGTTGTCTTTTCTGTGCTTCAGGCACCTCCCATGCCTCTACTGCTTGTAATGCCTGTTCCACCCAAGTGTCAAAATCTTCCTCCCCCGCAGGGACGGGGAGCTCCCCCGAGAATGTTTTTAGTCTCCGGTAGCTAGTCTCTACGTGCACTGTGCTTGTCTTCTGACAGTTTGTTAGTAGATCCCCTAACGCCTTTATCAGTTCGGGTGATATGGCCGAGGCAGGTGCAGGCGTCACCGGAGGTTAGGCTTGTGCAATTCGTTTCGTAACGAATTGAAATTGGTCCGAATTTAGCAACTTTCGGACATTCGGAAGCATTCGAATTTCCGAACAAAGCAATTACGAATAAGACCGAATCCGAAATAAATTATACCGCAAATAGCGAATGCCCGAATGTCTTCGGCATAATTTGTTATGAAAAAGTTACGAATGTACGAATCCATACGAAGCACAATAACACTCACTCTGCTCTGCTCTCTGCTTCTCCCACACCGTGCTGAACTCCCTCTCAAAATGGTGTACAGGGGCGGAGGTTATAGCCGCATGTAAAAAACGAAAGTAAAATACGAGATTTCGAATCCATTCGAAGCACAATAACACTCTGCTCTGCTCTCTGCTTCTCCCTCACCGTGCTGAACCCTCTCAAAATGGTGTACAGGGGCGGAGCCTATAGCCGCATGTTAAAAACGAAAGTAAAATACGAGATTTCGAATCGTTACAAATAACCACAATGTATTTAGAAAAGTACAAATCCATTCGAAGCACATTAGGCATAATAGGCAGCGTCGTTGTGAGAGAGACACGGAAAATTACGAATCAACGAACCCAAAAAAAGTTACGAAAGTAGGAGTTGTGTCCAGAATCAACGAAAAACAACGTACTCTACCGAAAGTACGAACCCAAAAAAAGTTACGAAAGTAGGAGTTGTGTCCAGAATCAACGAAAAACAACGTACTCTACCGAAAGTACGAATTATAAAGCAACAAAAAATTCAACGAAAAATGTCGCTTGCAAAAATACGAATGAGTCCGAACACGAAAAATCCCGTCTAGCAAAATTACGAATGATTACGAATCAACAGGACCGGAAAGAAACGAACCGAAACGGAACGAATTTTTCCGTTGTGCACAAGTCTACCGGAGGTGTCGCTCCGTCTTTCCTCTCTGGCGGGGTACGGGCCGCAACTTGCGGTGATCCCGTTGGTGATAGCTCTTTCTTAGTAGCGTGCGCCAGACTATAAGATCTGTTATCCGGCATCTGCGCATATTTGCATTTACAAGCCTCTGGCTTCCCATCTGAATATTCCACTAGCGTATACTGGTGTGAGGTGTCTGGGTCTGACTTCATTAACCCTTCCACCGTTTCGGTCGACCATTCCTGACCCGGAATGTTAATGACCACTGACTGGCTTGGATCTGTCTTAGTTACTTCACACCACGTTCTGATGTCTTTCGGGTCCATGCCGGTAAGTCTCAGTAATCCCGGATGTACGAGCCCCCACGTGTAGCGATACCCTCAACTTAAGAGAGCCGCAAGTTTTGATTTGGGCCCTGAGTACAGCTTCCCCAACCCCCCGGCAATCTGCTCTACCCGCTCTGGCACAGTTAACCCACAGCAATTTCACATAAACAATCACTTATGCTTTAAATGTGGGTGTGTGGATTGATAACTCAGACTCATAGACAATGTTGTAAATAATAACTGACTTTACTGCTAGTGGTAAGATAAAGGGGATAACATGCATGTAACATTTGGTTCACAACACATAAGCAGGTCCCTGCAGTTATAAATCACAATACTGTGTGTGTGTGTGTCAGCAATGGAAAGGGGACGGGACGCCACGTGGGGCGACCGTTACCTAAACACCCTGTGGTGTGATAACTAACTTATAACTATCTAACGGATCAGGCCTGATCCCTAACCATGAAACTCAGTCTTAGAAGAAACACAAATCTTCACCGGCACAGGATCTGTAAAGGTGGTGCACTTGAAGTATTTAAAACCATGTATTTGTAATCCAATAGGGGGGGGGGTAATTCTCCCTCACCGGAGGTGTTAGGCCTCAGAAGTCTAGTAGGCACAAAGTATAAAAGTAACAGTTTAAAGATGAGCTTTCGCTCGCTCACCACTCCGGAACACTTCCCTCAGTCCGGAACTTCCACCGGCTGTGTCGGTCCTCGTCCACAGCGGCTTCTGCGATCGGATCCCCGATCCAGATAACTTTAGAAGAGATGAGTCTGGATGCCACCCAGGCTCGCAAAGGGGGTGGAAGGCTCTTTGGTTCGCTCCACAGGCCCCAGGCTTCAGGCCTGGAACAGCACAGATCCGCACAGGTGTCTCTCTCTCTCTGCCTCCCCGTGTCCAAAAGAGAAAGAAGCTGGGCCTCGCCCCCTCCTTATATTTCTTCCCCCCGACTCCCCTCTCTCTGGAATTTCCTGTCTCTGATTAAAGGGGAACACCCCGCTACACTAGTAATGGTGTCGATCTGTGTTTTTTTTTTTTTTTGTGACTCTGACATTATGGCGGACACATCGGACACTTTTGACACTATTTTGGGACCATTCACATTTATACAGCGAACAGTGCTATAAATATGCACTGATTACTGTATAAATGTGACTGGCAGGGAAGGGGTTAACCACTAGGGGGTGATCAAGGGGTTAATATGTTCCCTGCTAGATGTTCTTACTGTGGGGGGGAGGGGACTAACTGGGGGAGGTGACTGATGGTTGTCCCTATGTACAAGGGACACACCATCCGTCTCCTCTCCCTGACAGGACGTGGATCTCTGTGTTTACACACAGAGATCCACGTCCCTGGCTCTGTGACAGCCGATCGCTCGTACTTGGCGGACATCGCGGCCGCCAGGCACGCGCATCGGCACTCGCCTGACACGGCGGGCACAGCTTTTCCCCGATGCGCGCCCGCGGTGGCGCGCATCGCGGAAGTGAATGGGAGGACGTCCATAGACGTCCTATCAGCAATTGACGACCGCTTTGCGGACGTCTTTTTCATATGGCCCGGGCGCAAAGTGGTTAAAGAGATCACATAGATCCCCAGTCTGCCTTTATCTACTTAGTCTCTGGGTCTGCACACCTGCTATGCCCATCATCCATGTGCTGAGTTCCCGGGTCTGTGCCCATTATGAGGAGTTCCCACCACCCCTGTGCTTAGTTCACGGGTATGTACCCCTGCTGTGTCCAATATGAGGGTTTTCCATGATCCCTATGCTTAGTTCCCAGATCTGTACACCTGGTGTGCCCATTATGAGGGGTTCCCACCACCCCTGTGCTTAGTTCCCGGTTATATACCCCTGTCGTGTCCATTATGCAGGGTTCCCACCATCCCTGTGCTAAGTTCCATGGTCTATACACCTGCTGTGCCCATTATGCGGGGTTCCCACCATCACTGTGTTGAGTTCCCGGGTCTGTACACCTGCTGTGTCCAATATGAAGGGTTCCCACCATCCCTGTGCTGAGTTCCCGGGTATGTACCCCTGTTGTGTCCAATATGAGGGGTTCCCATTATCCCTGTGCTGAGTTCCCGGGTCTGTACACCCGCTGTGCCCATTATGAGGGGTTCCCACCATCCCTGTGCTTAGTTTCCGGGTATGTACCCCTGTTGTGTCCAATATGAGGGGTTCCCATTATCCCTGTGCTGAGTTCCCGGGTCTGTACACCTGGTGTGCCCATTATGATGGGTTCTCACCATCACTGTGCTGAGTTCTTGGGTCTATACTCCTGATGTGCCCATTATGAGGAGTTCCCACCACCCCTGTGCTTAGTTCCCGGGTATGTTCCTCTCTCGTGCCCATTATGAGGGGTTCCCACCATCACTGTGCTGAGTTCCCGGGTCTGTACACCCGCTGTGCCCATTATGATAGGTTCCCACCATCCCTGTGCTGAGTTCCCGGGTCTGTACACCTGCTGTGCCCATTATGAGGGGTTCCCACCAACCCTGTGTTGATAGACTATCACATAAAATCCCAATAAAATACATTTACGTTTTTGGTTGTAACATGGCAAAATGTGGAACATTTCAAGAGGTATGAATACTTTTTCAAGGCACTGTATATTTTTACATTACTGGACTACTACTTTTGTAACTCACACATTTATTCATTTATTTTCTTAGGGAATTGACTTTACACCATGTTTTTGGTTTGTGGGGTATCATAAGGTGATATTTGGAAAAAATGTGTCTCATGAAATATTCTTTAGTGAATTGAGCCCAAAGTTATTGTATTGAACGTATTTTAATTCTCTGAAATTCCTTGAAGCAGCGTGACTAGAGTGTGGTAAGTAGGTGAAGGTTGGGAATTTGGGCGTTGTGTGGCACAAGCTAGCCACACAATGGGACACAATGTCCTTGTACTGTTGTTTACGAAACTCTAAAGCCTTGTACACACGGGTTGAATATCGGCTGGCATCGGCTGGTTCAATAGAAACCGTCTGGCATTCGGCCCGTGTGTACAGCAGCCGTTCTGACAGAAGCCGGCCGGTAAACCTTTTTAGGTCATGAGCCTTTGACAGAAGCCAAGGGCTGAGAGCGCTGACCGGAATGTTCTACCGTGGGGGGGGGGGGGCGTCCGCCTGTCAGAACACAATAGCTCAGCGGGGGAGATCGCTGTTCTAACATCAGATTGTTAGTACAGCGGCTCCGACCTGAGCTGTCAGCAGTTGTGTTTACGAGGCTTAAGGTGTTTGTTCATACAGCTGGCATTGGACAAATTCCCGTAAACTCCTAAAGAGACCTCCAATCACATTGGAAATTGCTCACAACCATTTGCAGAGTAAAGTTTTATGCATTTGATGCTCTGTAAGATGGTTAAATGCAGTGGTGGCCCGTAATGCAGGGGGACAGGCGCCACCCCCCCTATCCATGTCTGGCCCCCTTATCTACATGCAGGGCACCGGACGCATGGATTCCAATTCGTTTTTTTTTTTTTTTAAAGCACGTGATTAGAGCCAGAGGCACTAATTGACTTCCAAAAAGGGTGGGCTCGGGGCGCAGAACACATTGCCCCAAGCCCACCCAATTGTGCGACAATATCAAATTCATATTCGCTATTGTCTTCCTGATTCTCCTCCCAGTCAGTCATGAAGCGGGTCCTGAGACCCGTCACCAAATTGGCCGAAAGGAGAAGTGATCCTATTGACCGCCTAGGAGGAGGAGGGAGGAGACGCACGGTGGAAGCCACCGTGATGCCAAGGCGGAAGCGCTGTCCGCGACCTAGGATAGGGTAAGTGCGGGGCTGGTGACACCAATCAACCAGGGGGAGAGGGGGGTTGGTGCGGGTGCATTGTTTGCCGCCCACCCCAAAAAATATACCACCAACCACTGGTTAAAAAAAAAAATGCATTCCAGTGCCTGGCAAGCCTGCTGCCACTCTGCCATTTGTATGGTGCCCAGGAACCTGTGGGCCTCACATGGGCCATGTGTTGGGCACCAGGGCTATAAGCTTTGATGAGAAAAGCCATCATCTTTCAGATTTGGCCTGATACACTATAACAGAGTAATACAAAGAAGAGCCAAAGAGGACCCTCAGAGCACACCCCCCCCCTATTTTTTTTCTCTGCCCCCACTCACCTGTTGTTGTTTTAGGCAGAGTTTAGATTCTCACCCAGCCATCGAGTCCAGCGACATCCTTCTGTCAGCAGACACCGCTGGCTTAGGGTTGCCACCTCATCCCTTTAAAACCGAACACATAATAATTGCACAGGTTCTGTGGCTGATTAAGGTGGTAATTAACCACTTC
The DNA here is from genome assembly GCA_029206835.1 of Rana muscosa. Taxonomy (NCBI): domain Eukaryota; kingdom Metazoa; phylum Chordata; class Amphibia; order Anura; family Ranidae; genus Rana; species Rana muscosa. The sequence continues at coordinate 178,576,595 of CM055127.1, forward strand.
AGCCACGGAAGAATTGGCTGCCCAATGACTGGACCATTTTTTTGCGATACGGCACTGCGTCGCTTTTACTGACAATTGCGCGGTCGTGCGGCGTGGCTCCCAAACAAAATTTACGTCCTTTTTTTTCCCACAAATAGAGCTTTCTTTTGGTGGTATTTGATCACCTCTGCCGTTTTTATATTTTTTTGCGCTATAAACAAAAAGAGTGTCAATTTTGAAAAAAAAAAAAACACAATATTTTGTACTTTTTGCTATAATAAATATCCCCATTTTTCTTAAAAAAAAAGCTATTTTTTTCTCGGTTTAGGCCGATATGTATTCTTCTACATATTTTTGGTAATAAAAATCGTAATAAGCGTATATTGATTGGTTTGCGCAAAAGTTATAGCGTCTACAAAATAGGGGATAGAATTATGTCATTTTTATTATTATTTTCTTTTTTTACTAGCAATGGCGGCGATCTCCGATTTTTATCGGGACTGCGACTTTATGGCGGACACATCGGACACATTTGACACATTTTTGGGACCATTCACATTTACATTTATACAGCGATCGATGGCATAACAATTGCACTGATTACTGTAAAAATGTCACTGGCAGGGAAGGGGTTAACACTATGGGGCAATCAAGGGGTTAACTGCCTTCACTAGGTGTGTTTCTAACTGTGGGCGGAGGGGACTGACCTAGAGGAAATGATGGATCGTGGTTCCTAGCTATTAGAAACTCACAATCTGCCTTTCCTCACTGAACAGAACAGGGATTTGTGTGATTACACACACACGTCCCTGTTGCTCTTGTGCCCGCCTTCGCTTGCGGCCGGCGGTCATCACGACTGCAGGTCACTAGCATCGGCATCCCCGCGATGCAGCAGGTGCGTGCCTCCGGCGGCGTGTGCACACCTGCTTGCCTGCTTAAAGCGTCCGACTTACAGCTACGACGGTTTGCTCAGCGGAGCCAACCTGCCGCAGTATAACTGCGGCGGCTGGTCCATAAGCGGTTAAACTCACTTGGTGCCCTATCTGCATTAAATCACCCTCAGAATCTGTGTAATTCATATGTGTTCGGGTTTAAAGGGATGAGGTGGCAACCCTATGCTGAGTCCCGTGCCGCCATTTTACTTATGACGTGATCGAGAGACCAACCAGCTCTTCCGGGTTCAGCCGGTGTTTCGTCAGATTAAGTGACCTGTCAGAATTTGTAACGGAAGTGACGTTCCGTCGCTGCCATCTTGCTACACCCCGCACTCGTCCACAAGAAGGATACAGTGAGAAGGGGGCAAGCGGACATCTTGTTACACTCACCAGAATTTTGCATTTGACACTTATTATTAACAGTAAACTGAGCTTATAAGGTGAAATTCAGTATTTACAAATCCGACGGACTGCTTAGATAATGAATTTTAAAAGCAGCGGCAAACCTGCTGATCTCACAGCTTTGCTAATCTCACAGAACACCTCTGATTTTATAATTTAACATATAAACAGTGCGACGGAATTGTAAATCCTGTATTTCACCTCATAAGCTCTGATTACTGTTAAAAATAAGTGTAAAATGCAAAACTCCGGTGGGTGTAACAAAATGTCCGCCTGCCCCTTTCTCAGTGTATCCTTACTGTGGAGGAGTGCGGGGTGTAGCAAGATGGCGGCGATGGAACGTCACTTCCGTTACAAATTTTGACGGGTCGCCAAATCTGATGAAACACCTGTAGCGGCCTCCACTCTCTCCCTCCCTGGCTTCGTTCTGCTTGGTGTCTAGGGGTTGCTCCGGAGGAGAGAGTGCGGGGTCACCACGCCAAGCCTCCACCACAGATGTTTGGGAGGTGTAAGCAAAGTTTATTTACCTTCGGGTCGGTGTTCTGTTTCTGGAACCTCCACCTCCTCTCTTGAACAATGTCTGCCAGTAAAATGAGTCCCACACCATCAAAAGTCCAACACTCCTTTATTCTTCAAACATCAGAGTGAAACACTATCAGTTGGACTCCCTCAACGAACATAACAGACAGGGGGTGTGGATGCGAGTAGGCCCAGGCACAACTTACTCTCCTATTTCCTTCTTGAAAGTGGCTTTTGGTCCCTTGTTCGGGGAAGACATCCCTCCAGGCGGTCTCCGGAGGCTCACCTGGCACCGGCAATTTGCTGCACCAGGTCTTCAGGTGAGTAACTCCTCCGGTCCCTTACGCCTCTGGATTCGGGTACCCACTCCGGGGTCCCCTAGGAGTTCCTTCCCCTGCGGAACCCAGCGAAGGACACAGGGCTCCAGACCTCCATCCGAGTACCTCACCCCAGTCTAAAGGTGCCTGAGATGGAACATGACCTCCGGGTGTCCTCTAGACCTAAGCCGCCTAGACCCCCAACACGAACCACCGTCCTCAGGCTGAAGGTGCCTGGGACTCCTCCCCAACCAAGATGTCCGGCCCCCCTTATACCCTCCCCCAGCAAGCCCAGAGGAGCCCCCACCCCGCTGTACTCATGCTGCGAGAGGCCAAAAAGGGTATGTCACTGCAACGAGGGCTCAACCCTGGGCCCAAAGTGACAGTGCCACCTGCTGGGCCCCAGGGAACCACACATCACAGATCCCCCACCAAATTAAAACATGATAGAAAAGCATATACCCGCTACACACCAATGACGTACCGTTAGGCCCGCCCCCCCTTCTGTTTTCTGAATAAATGACTTAAAGCCTCCTGGGATATGTGACATGCAGATCCCAGGAGGCCTAGCAAACACTATGCACGTGTACTAGCGACCTCACCTCTCACTCCCTCCTTCTCTGTCAATATCAATGGCTCTCGTCTAGAGGACCAGGGAGGAGAGTGTGACGCACCACCAACTCACATCCTCCAGTGTGTAGAGGTGTGAGCTATAACCATTTACCTTCGGGCCTGTGCCCCTGTTCAGAGCCAAAAACTTCCCTTGAGAATGACCCTTTAACTCCCAGAAAGCCAAGTTCCACACCATTGAAAGTCCAACACTTATTTATTTTTCAAAGCAATAAATAGTCCTTTTAGAGCAGACTGGTTAGACAATGAACAGACAAGGTGAAGAGGAAGGTCGAGGCACAAACATGAACTTGTTACTCTCCTGTTTCGGTGCGTGCAAACAGGCTTGGCGCACGGTCGCTGCCACCGACCGCGAGGGTGGTCGATGCCACCGACCGGGTGAATTAGACTTGAGGTCTCTGCCACCGACCTGGGTTTCAGTTGGGTCGCTGCCACCGACCATGAGAACGTGGACTACCTTCTTGAGATGCGGCCTCTGTCAGGGAGAGACATCCATCCGGACGGTCACCAGAGGCCTCCACCGTCACCAGCCAATGCTGCGCTGGGTCTTCGGGAAGGTCACCTCTCTGGTCCCCCTCGCCCTGGATTCGGGTACCCTCACTCGGTGGGCCCCTAGGAATCCTCCATCCCATGCGGGACCCAGTCAAAGGTACTGGGCCCCAGGCCTCCGGAGAGTACCTCACCCCAGACCAAAGGTGTCTGGGGTGGAATCGCAGCTCCATCTCCGGGCCGAGGGTGCCCGGAGACCACCGCCCCTTTTATCCCCTCCCCCAGCATGCACAGCGGGTTCCCTGCCCCGCTGTACCACTGCCGCGAGAGGACAAAAAAGGCACAGACCTCCAATGGTGGTTCAACCCCGGCCTATGGCGACAGCGCCACCTATAGGCCGCAGGGAACTGTACACCACTAATATCCTCCACTGGCATAAATTTGTCCATGAACCCTAACAATTGCTGCATCTGAGCCTGTTACCACTCAGATGCCTCCTCTAAATGTAACCACCCGCTACACACGTCATTCAACTAAACAAATGATGTGCATTGAGGGGCGGGCCACTTTATTTTATTTTTTATTTTTTTGCAATGAAAAGAAATAAATAATGCCCGATTCGTGATGAAGATGGGAGGAGGGGTGGAGAGGGAGGAAATTCATATAGAGGGTGAAGGTCCACTTTAGGTTGGACCTCCATATTGCCTTATTAAAACTGGCCATAGGTGCAATCTACCGCCACCCTGATAAGGAAACTTGTTTCCCGACACCTATATAGTTTTCATCCAATAAGAATACAATGATCTCTACTCCAGAGCCATCGATACCTGGAGGAAACATGAAACTGCCCAGACAGGTTTTCTGACCTCTGTTCATAGAATGCTGCACATGACAATTCTTATATCCCACATAATATATATATGAAATCTGATATGTGACAATGGATGTTATCTTGGCCGCACAATGAGTCAGCCAACTACCCCCCCCCTCCCCCCCAGTGAATTTCCTGTTTAAACTTTATAATAGTTAGGCTGGCCATAGTCGGTTCCAATCTTGGCTAGTTCAGCAGGAACCGTGTGTGGGCATGTCTCAATCGATCAGCTTGGGTACAACCAGCCTGCGGGACTCATTTGCGACTATCGCTAGCGGCTGCTATAGGATCTGCTGGAAGTTGTGGCCCACCTGTCACCCTGCCCAGCCCGGCATTCACTTCCCAATCACCATACCTCCCAACATTTTGAGATGGGAATGAGGGACACCTACTAGCAAACATATGTAGGCATAGGACACGCCCCCTGCCACACCCACTTAAAGGATAATTAACCCCCCCAAAAAAAGGTTAATAAAATCCAAAAGTGCTTTTTTAGACCCTATTTTCCTTTATATTGGCTATTAAAATTGAAAAATGCAGCAATTTAAAATTTAAATGAAAGGTTTGGCACTGTGAAACACTTTTTGAAAGATAAAAAAGTGAATTTTATATACAACTATATAGGATGAGACCAAAATGGGGGACTAATGAGGAGGAATGAGGGACAGATCAGGGACAGTCCCTCCAAATCAGGGACAGTTGGGAGCTATGCAATCACCTTCGAGACAATGAACAGCCCATATGGTTTTTTTTTTTTTTATTTTATTGAAAGATTTTAACTTGGATAGAGATAGGAGTATATGGGATGCCCAGTAGAACGAACAATTGGTTGATTGTATTTCAATCAGTTGGGACGACTATATACACTTTACAGCTCCAGTCTCCTCCAGTACAACACTTCACTTCCAGGCACAGCTAGCACATGGTTAGGCCCAACACTGACTCAGTCAGGTCTTGGAAATTGCCATTTGCAGGCAGGGACCACGGGCCCCTCTGATGTAGTAAAATAATCAGATGTCTTTCGTGCTAGCTGACCTATGGTGGACTACTGATTCCAGCAATCCCTATTCATGCCCTGCCAGCCCTCCTGGCTGCAGCTGCCTGACTCCACTGCCCGTGACATTGCAATCCTCCCTGGCTCTACACCCAGCTCTGACTGTTTCCTCTCAGTCCACTTTGTCATGCCTCTCCAGTACTCCCAACTGTCCATGTCACTCACCAGCCCTCCTGGCTGCGCACACACCGGTGGTTCCCTCCTGAAGACTAGCCCAGCAGTACTAGCTCCTGCTGTCCACTCTCACTCCTCTCTGTGCCTCCTGTTCAGATCCTTAATGGGTTCTTTGAAGGGATCCTTCCTGCACTCGAGTCCCAGGACCAAGGTCACCCCTCCCCCCATAATGGGGAGCGCCCTCCAAAGGCCCCAACAGTCTAGCACTCCATCCTCAGTTCTTCCACCCGACAACTCCTCCCCAGCTGGGCTGACTCTAGGTATTTAAGGAGGCCTGCCTTCTGCCGACCCAGTTTGGGGATTGGTCAGGGCTCCTTCGAACACCCCAGACAGCTCCACCTCTCTTCCCCACCTCTTTTCTAGAATCCTCTAGAAGAAAAAAGGAGGTGACAGTGAAGTGATGCTGTCTGTGAGCCACCAGCCTACTCTGAGCCACTCCCAGCCCACACAGATTAAAACAACCAGGCCTAGCTTCTAGCACCTGCTTGAGTGTCCCCATAGAAAGAGGCTTGCTATTGGGGGCACTCAGCGGGAGGGGGAGGAGCCAAGACCGCCGGCGAAGGATCCAAAAATAAGAGGATCGGGGCTTCTCTGTACAAACCCATTAAACAGAGCAGGTAAGTATAACATGTTTGTTATTTTTTATTTTTTTTATTCAGAACTTTAGAACCACTTTAACCTCAAAATAAGGGAGAAACGTTTCTAGTCCAAAAACATGTTGATTGTATTTGATGCTCTTCGGGAGTCCCGATTGTCTGCATTTCCAAATTGCCTGACTTGATTTAATTATGACTACCTGAAGATCTGGGATTTGAACTTCCCAAACTGATTCATTCATCTCTAATTATGTGTATTCTTTTTCAGAGTATTCCACGTCTGTGGTCTCTGACCTCACCGAGCCGGTCTGTGGCACACCAGTCATCAGCAGTCGGATAGTTGGTGGTATGGATGCAACCGAAGGAGCTTGGCCCTGGCAGATCAGTCTGCAACAAGACGGCTTACATATTTGTGGGGGCTCCCTGATCTCTAACCAAACCGTACTGTGTGCTACCCATTGCTTCGAAAAGTAAGTAGTATATAGGGAAGTTCATGCTTGTGTAGCAAAATAAAATACAAATTTCCAGTTGCTCGTGATGAACACCATAAAATGTTTTGAAATAGTCACCTTTATTGATACAGCTTAAAGCAAATATTATATTGGCCTTCAGATGAAAGTGATTCAGCTTTCATTGATCGCTGGAATATGGCCAAAAGTGGCGGCCCTTCCATTAGGTGCCACGCCCCCCTAATCCATGCGCCTGGCACCTAATCTACATTCAGGGCGCCGGACGCATGGATTACGATGTTTTTTTTTTTTTGAAGCACATGATTAGAGCCCGAGGCTCTAAATGGCTTCCAAAAAGGGTGGGCTTGGGGCGCAGAGCACTGCACCCTGAGCCCACCCAGTTGTGTGACAATAGCAAATTAATATTCGCTATTGTGTTTCTGATTCTCCTCCCGGCCAATCAGGAAGTGGGTCCTGAGAGCCGATTGGCCAAGGGGTCCTATAACTCTCGGCCAATCAGGTGTCAGGAGGACCCACTTCCTATTCAGCCGGCTCTTCCCAAGAGCAAGGAGCAGCATCGGCATCAGCCTCCTAAGGTAAGGCCACTGATTGCCGCCGTCTGTCTCCCGTGGGTGTGGGACTGATCGCTACTGTCCATCTCCCATGCGCAGGGGGACTGATTGCTGCAATTCATCAGCCACGGGGGGTCGGACTGATCGCCGCAATCCTTCTCCCACTTGGGGGGGGGGGGGTTCTGATCGCCGTCGCCCTTCTCCCACAAGGGAGAAGGGCACCAGCCGCCACTGGGTCCCACCCCCTGAGCGACCCCTCTACCATGTTTACTGGGCTCCATTATCCCAATCACATGGTAGCTGTATGCCAGGGTGAGAAGAGGGAGAAAGTCCATTCACTGATCTCCCCAAGTTAGTAAGAACCTGGAAGCCACATGTATCATTTCATCTCTGGTTTCTGCTGTCACTTTCCCCTGTGGCTGGGGAAAAAGCTAATGGAGCGTCATCTGTAACCCATTAGCTTCAGTGGAGTGCAGAGGAGACATCAGGGGTCTAATAGACCACTGATATCTCATTAACCGCTTAAGGTCCACCTTATAGCATTTTTACTGCTACAAGGCCGCACCTCTGCGCCGGGTCACGTGTATATATACGTGATCCGGCTCTTATGGGTAGGGGGTGCGCACACACACAGCAGGAGCCCAGCAGAGGGTAACGTGGACTCGATGTCCGCCGGCACCCACCGCTCAGCGAGCAGAGAGGCAGAATAACAGTCTGCCTATGTAAGCAAGGCAGATCGCTGTTCTGACAGGAGGGAAGGCATTGATCCAGTGTTCCAACAAAGCAGGTACTAGAATCCATGTCTTCCCCTAGTAAAAGCACCTCCCACAGTTTAGAAAAACACTGGTTAGACACACAGTTAACCCTATGATCGCCCTCAATGTTAAGCCCTTCCCAGCCAGTATCATTAGTACAGTGACAGTGCATATTTTTTAAGGACTGATCACTGTATTAGTGTCACTGGTTCCCACAAAGTCAAAAGTGTCAGATAGTGTCCGATCTGTCCGCCGCATATAGCTGGAAAAATTTTTTTTAGTTAGTGTCCTCCCTCACCCCTTACCTTCTCCTTCTTTTATATCTGGTTACACGCTTTTTTCAGCTATATGATAATAACATAAATAATACAATTTATTTTTATATACTTTGAGATGTATTGTATATGGATGTATTGTATATGTTTATACTTTATGAATTTTGTTTGATTAATGTACTGCTTTAGTTGTTTACTAGTGTTTAGATTTATCAATATTGAAATGTGGATCCTGAGGAAGCCCCTCATTTAGGCGAAACACATTGATCAATACATATCATATTCATATGCATCAAACCACGCATTGACTGCATGGAATGGTCATAATACATGTTGATTGTACTATTTTATATGTTTTGATACATACGTTTTAATGTTTTTTGTATATTTTAAAACTTGTGGTTTTTAGCACAGATTGTATTTTTGTGGTACTCTTTTGGGACTTAAAAATCCCCTTCCTCCCAGCATCTCCTCTAAGTGACTAGACATGGGGACTTACCTTCTAATGACATAAACAGTAATCAAATTATACAGTAAGCTAATTAACAACTAGTCATTTAGGCAAGCCTAGGTGGCTCAGGTCAGTGCCCACCCAGACAGTTCGGCACCAGTATCCAAGAAGACCCAGGGCTGTCTAAATCTCATTAACCAGCTTTCTTTTCACATCCATCTTCTCACTGAGTTTGAAGTTGGCAGAGACCATCATGGCTTCCTTGACTATTAAATGTGGTAATGTCATCTTGCATTTGTAGCGATACCCCCGAAGGGGCTGCTGGATTAATTTTGGGTCCTGCCGTTACCCCACATTTCACCGTCCCAGAACTTAGGAGTCTATGTTAAGTAATTAGAATAGAGGTGATTGCCAGTCACGTCAGTCCTTTTCTCAATTTCTTTATTAATCAACTTCAGGTAGAGGATAGAGGGTTAAGGGAAGTTCAGATACCTTGGTTTTGCAGATCACTAATGCGGTTCTTGAATCCAGATGACAACAGAGTTCTGTCTCTGGTTCTTGCGACAACCGGATAGGCCTCTCACACCGACCTAGCAGCCGGTATGAAGCATGGACAAAGTCTCTGCCACAGACTTGAGTGAAAAGTGGAAAACTCCTGGATAATCCCCTGCCACAGGATTGTTTAGCCAGTAGTCAGTTCGTTAGGTCAGCTGCATAGTACCTGAACCTTTAAGCCATCCGGCAGTACTGTGAGGTAGGTTACTTGGGTGCATCCTTCAAACGAGTCACCAGGCCCTTCCTGAGATACCAGCCATCAGCTCGGTCCTCTCCGGTAAGGTCCTCCTCTGGAATATTCTCCGCTTGAGTGGCTTCTCTTCCCGCAGGACAGACGGCACAGGATCACCTTCAGTTAAGTAGGCCCCAGACAGGCTTCTGGGCCTACTTGCAGCAAACACAAACAGCATAGCCTCAGGTCTGGAGGGCCATGAGGCAGGAACTCTCCTGAAGCACATGGCACTGCCACTTAAATATCCTTCCTCAGCATGCCCAGCTACAAAGAAGCTCCTGATTGGGCTGTTTTTTTCTGGGAGAAAGAATATCCAATAATCTTCAGCTGGCTGTATTTTTCACACCGGCCTGTGACAACAGTGACACCTACTGGCAACAGTGGGAAATGCGCACAAACAGCCAAAGCTGGAACAGAAACCAACAATTTAGATAATCACTCTGAGCTATTTACAGCTCAGATAATACAAAATTTACAGAATAGCGCCTGCTCAAAAGCAGCAGGGCGCTACACATTATATAACAGGAAATCTTCCTCAATGCTCGTAGCTCCCTCAAAATGCCAGGGCCCAGAGTCAGTAGGCAAAAGGCTACACTGCAGTCCCCTCCAAAAATCTCATGTCCAGGTTGGATCTGTCATAGTTGATGGCTTTAGTTGGCCATTTAAAAAAATCTCATGGAAATGATTTATTTAATTAAGAAGAATCTCAAGTCAACTCCAAACCAGCACAATCAAATTATCTTGTTGAGATTCACTTTTTTTTTTGTGTTAACATTTATAGTAAGTAAGTTTATAGTAAGTAGCTGAAATGTTTCAAGGTTTCTGTTGTGTTCTTTGTCCCGTTTAGTTCTAAAAACCCATCAGACTTCACAGTTGTTCTGGGGGCGTACCAGCTGCTGAACCCCAGTCCTCACCAGATTATATCCAATGTGCAGAGTATCACCGTGAACTCTCAGTGGAGTGCTGACGGGACCCCTGGAGACATCGCGTTGATCAAACTCTCCGACCCCATCACGTATACCGAGTACATTCTGCCCGTGTGTGTGCCACCATCATCCATGGACTTCCCAGAGGGCGAGACTTGCACTGTGACCGGATGGGGTAACATCGGGAGTGGCGGTAAGGACACCGATAGTTAGAGTTTAACATAAACTTTCAGTATTGCCAAATTTAGATGGTGATGTCAAACCTTAAAGCGGTGTTAAAACCAAAAATGAAATCTATTGCAGCTCCCCAATCATTAAATATGGTGGCAGCATTTGTTTTCTTTTTTTAAGCTTTCTTCCCTTTGATTTCACCTGGTGATCTGGCCAGTAAAACACCTCCTGTATTAGAGTGCCTCCACTCAGGATGAAATAATACAGGGGCAGAGCAGCATTGCCAGTCAAGGGGGGAGGGGAGTGCTAAATGTATTAGCAAATTTAAATACACTAACAAATCAAAGCCAAACTCCAGTTCACACTTTATATTCAGTTACAGCTGTTTTTTTTCCCTTTTGGGATATAGGTTGTACATGAATAAATAAAAACAAATCATTGTAAGCACCTCTGCCATTGTTAAATGGTTTAAAATAGGGTTGCACTGATACCCGTATCGGTGCCCAATACTAAGCATTTGCACAAGTAATGGTACTCGTGCAAATGCATCGAAACCTGAAACCGATACTTTCAGGCTCAGTTCTTTCAGCTGTTAGCGGGATTCTCACACAAAAAACCTCACAGCCAAAATTGCCTACAATGGCATACGCACGGATTCTGCACGATTTTCCCGCACAGACACCTTTTCCCCGCAGTCCCGCAATAGAGCAAGCTTTCCCGCACAGGAAGAGGAGGCAGCACGGGAGGAGGAGGCAAGACAAACTTCGGCGGCTGTCCCGCCGTAGCAAAAAAAATCTGTCTGTCCCACGGAAGCACCCCCCCCCCCCGCTCAACAACTCGTGACAGGTAAAAAAAAAAAATTGAACCTTTAAATGTTGGGAGGTATGCAATGGGCTGGTGAGCATCAGTACTTGACCACAGAGCGATGGAAGAAGGTGGCCTGGTCTGATTTTGGCACCTCCTTGTGTACATAGTTGAAATAGATTAGGCAAATTTAGTTGGACTTCACTTTAGCCTGTGAAGTCAGTTCAATTGGGGTCAAGTAAAGTTCAGTGTAGTTTAGCTGGCAGGCTCTGCAGGCCGAGTCTATGTCACCTCCCCCTGGCTTCTGGAAACTTCTAGTAAGTTCCAGAACTTAGTGGGTGGGAATGTGAAGATGAGAGACTGAATATTCAAGAGATCTCTGCCAATCCCTGGGTAAGAATGGCTCTGAAGGTGGGGAGAAGGCCCACAAATATTGTAGAGCCTGGCAATGTGGAGAGAGATTCCAGGATCCAGGGACCTGGAGGGGGGGAGGTGCCAGAGACAGTGAGAGAGAAAGTGAAGGTGAAGCAGAGAAGAACCCTTTCCCTGTTCATATGGAACCTGTTTAGCAGGATGCTTGATTAGAAGTTACCACCGCTACTACAGGACACTAGGGACTGAGTGAGCAACCTCTGTTCATCGTCCACAACCTGTAGGGGAAGGCAGCCAGGTGCAAGACCAAGCTAGCCATTTAGGAATGGCAGCTATTGCCAGACCTTCACCCCCTACTCGGAAATCCTGGAATCCCCTCTGTTACAGGAAGTACTGCGCAGTATCTGTGTTTTTTTTTTAAATTATGCAGTGAACCTTATTTTACAGCACTGCTATGCGGTCACGTGACCTCCCAGCGCTCTTTTTCCCCGATCTGATCACTACCATGGGAGGGGCTGAGATTCCCTTTTGACTTCAGCCCGGAGGAGAGGAGGAGGGCGGCGGGAGGTCACGTGAGTGCACAGCGGTGCTCTGAAATAAGGTATTTTGCATTTTTTTTTTAAAGTAAAATCCCATTTAAAATGACTCGTAGTTGCAATTGCCGGCACCGGGCTTTTGGATTTTAGGGGGAACCCCATGCCAGAATCCATACCAGACCCTTATCCAGGCATGCAGCATGGCAGGTCAGGAAAAGGGGGGATGAGAGAGCAGCCCCCCCTCCTGAATCATACCAGGCCACATACCCTCAACATGGGGTGGTAGGTGCTTTGGGGCGGGGGGGCAGAGCACCTTTTCTCAATGTTGGTGGGGACAAGGTCCTCATCCCCACAACTATGGCCGGTGGTTGTGGAGTTCTGCGGGCGTGGGGCTTATCAGAAATTGGAAGCCCACTTTTGTGAACTTTGAAGAAAATGCCTAGTCAGCAGCAATGTTTACTATGGTCAGTACACATAGAGGGACACAAGAACAGACAGGATCAACCAGGTATTTTACAGCATAGAAAGGGACAAATGCCACAGTCAAAGCACTGTTCTGTTTATTATACTTTAAAGGAACAGGATCTTTTTTTTTTTTTTTTTTAAGGGGTTACAACCGCTTTAACACTTAAAGCGGGGTTCCGGGCATAAAATTTTTATTTTTTCAAACTCAAATAAATTACATTGAATATTCTAAAACACATATTAATAAATCACGATCGGTACATAAATAGTTGCAAACACTTACCTGATATCTTCTCAGCGATCTTGTGGCCGTTTCCATGATAGCTGTGGGCATTATGAAGCCCAGTTTATGTTTCTTCCTGGATTTTCCAAGAGAGGTGCATGCTGGGTAACCAGCATGCACCCCTCGATCTCGCGCAATCGCAGTATAACGGCGCTCGTAGCGCCGTTAGTTAGTATTGTTGCCATGACAACGGGCGGCGACGGAGGAACGTCCCTCCCTGTTGTTATGACAACGAAGATCTCGCGCATGCGCAGTTAAACGGCGCTAGCACTGTAATGTCCAGAGACTCTTGGGAAATTAGTGTCATCATTTCCCAGGAGGCCATGGGGGGTTCGGAACGGAAGTACATCTACCGCGGACTAGGAACTAGACAGATTAGGAAATCTGCCTAGTAACAGCTATTTACAGGCAGGAAGAATTTCTTTTTTTTTTACAAATTCTTTTTATTTAGATTAAAGGGAAGTTGCTGATGAAAAGTTTGTTTTTAGGGTGGAACTCCGCTTTAAGAACGCATAGTCTGGGCCCAGGTTCCCACACGAAGACGCACCTAAACCCTATGGCATTAGATAACACTAATAACTCGTCACAGCTTTATCTTCTTCTGTGGTTGCATGTTGGTGTTCATTGAACTGAGAACAGAGTTTTATGGTGACCTTGTTTCCACAGTGTTGCTGTCATCCCCAAAAACCCTCCAGCAGTTGACGGTGCCAATTATCAGCAACAGTAATTGTAACGTGATGTACCATAATGGTGCCGACTCCGATGCCAGTGCAGTCATTGTCCCCAGTGACCAGATCTGTGCCGGGTACGCGGCTGGAAAACAAGATTCCTGCCAGGTGGGTTAATAATTCCCTGAAAATAAATAATATCTATAATACAGTACAATAAAGTATATCCACTATACTGTAGTAAGAAAAAGGTTGTGGAAAGGACAACTTTTCTAGTACTTGCCACAGTTTTTGATAACAACAGTAATAATTTATAATGTTGTGCTATTATAAATGAATCAACAATATTTCCCCAAATTTTTTCAACAATTTCTATATCTACATAAACAATGAAATTTGATAATAGCTGGTGCAAAAAAAAAAAAAAAAGGGGGGAGGGTGATACACCCACTGTGTTCCATTATTTATGTGTGAAAAAGACAGTGTAACAATTAGAAAACGATGAAGACCTTGTGTCTTTCAACCAGTTTTCCCTTTGTAATGCTTGTATTCAACGCGCCCTCCCCAGGGGGAAATTCATCTTGCCTTATCTGATACATGGAGGCTCGGTATTAAGGCAAGCTGTTTGGCTTTGGTCAATCAGACGTGTACCTTGAAGACTGTAGGCCCAGAAGCAAAAGTTGTCCTGGGGTCCCCCCCCGCCACCACCTGCCACTTCCACTGCGCGAACATACTCCCACCAAGTGCCAACATACTCCTGCTGCCAGCTGCATGTGCACACAAGGTGGGGAGCAGGCTAGGGTTGCCACCTTCTCATCAAGATAAAACCCAAACAATTTAGCGGCGCAGGGCAATTTTGTTTTCTTTTGCAGTATACACTATAGGATTGTAAAAGACCTGGGACACCTTTGAGTAGTATTGCAGCGGATGTAGTTTCCTGTGACGAACAGTGGGTGTGGTCAAATTGTGTTAATAATGGGAGGAACTTGAGAAGCGATATTAAATCAAACAAGGTCAGTCTATCCCCCAGTACAATCCCCCCCGCCAGAAAAAGAAAAGAAAGGTCTGGTGTGACCCCTCTGACACCTCCATCCCTAATGGTACACAAAAAGACTACAGTAAAATCCCCCCCGCCAGGTCAGTCTGTCCTCTAGTATAATCCCTTCCTGGTCAGTCTGTCCCCCAGTACATCCCCCCAGGTCAGTCTGTCCCCCAGTATAATCCCCCCTGGTCAGTCGGCCCACCAGTATAATCCCCCTAGGTCAGTCTGTCCCCCAGTATAATCCCCCCCATGTCAGTCTGTCCCCCAGTATAATCCCCCTTGGCCAGTCTGTCCCCCAGTATAATCCCCCCAGGCCAGTCTGTCTCCCAGTATAATCCCCCCCAGGTCAGTCTGACCCCCAGTATAATCCCCCCTTGGTCAGTCTGTCCCCCAGTATAATCCCCCCAGGTCAGTCTGTCCCCCAGTATAATCCCTCCCATGTCAGTCTGACCCCCAGTATAATCCCCCTAGGTCAGTCTGTCCCCCAGTATAATCCCTCCCATGTCAGTCTGTCCCCCAGTATAATCCCTCCCATGTCAGTCTGTCCCCCAGTATAATCCCCCCAGGTCAGTCTGACCCGCGGTACAGTATGGGTAAAACTTTTTTTTCCTTTTGGATAAAGTAAGGGAGGGTTATAACCCCCGTCAGATTTTTTTTCGCCATCTGTGTCCCATTTCTGAGATTTACCTTCACTTCCTGTCCTATAGCCAAACAAGAAGTAAGTGAAAATCCCTGCAAATTAACCACTTCAGCCCCGGAGGATTTGGCTGCCCAATGACCGTACCATTTTTTGTGATTCGGCACTGCGTTGCTTTACCTGACAATTGCGCGGTTGTGCGATGCTGTACCCAAACAAAATTGACGTCCTTTTTTTCCTACAAATAGAGCTTTCTTTTGGTGGTATTTGATCACCTCTGTGGTTTTTATTTTTTGCGCTATAAACAAAAAAAGAGTGACAATTTTGAAAAAAAAAGCAATATTTTTTACTTTTTGCTATAAAAAATATCACCCAAAAAAATTATAAAAATTTTTTTTCCCTCAGTTTAGGCCGATACGTATTCTTCTACATATTTTTGGTAAAAAAAAAAAATCGCAATAAGCGTATATATTGATTGGTTTGCGCAAAAGTTATAGCGTCTACAAAATAGGGGATAGTTTTATGGCATTTTTATTATTATTATTATTTTTTACTAATAATGGCGGCGATCTGCATTTTCTATCATGACTGAGACATTATTGCGGACACATCGGACACTTTTGACGCTATTTGGGATCATTGTCATTTATACAGCGATCAGTGCTATAAAAATGCACTGATTACTGTGTAAATGACACTGGCAGGGAAGGGGTTAACCACTAGGGGGCGATGAAGGGGTTAAGTGTGTCCTAGGGAGTGATTCTAACTGTGAGGGGGCTGGGCTACGAGTGACACGATACTGATCTCTGCTCCCAATCACAGGGAACAGTAGATCACTGTCCTGTCACTAGGCAGAACAGGGAAATGCCTTGTTTACATAGGCATCCCCCCGTTCTGCCCCTCCGTGACATGATTGCAGGACACTGGCGGACATCGAGTCCGCGGATCCCACGGGCACGGTCACGGAGCTCGCGCACGCACCCGCACAGCGGGATTTTTAAAGCAACATACAGGTACGTTGCTTAGCCCACATGAGCCATTTTGCCGACGTATAAGTGCGTGAGCCGGTCGGAAAGTGGTTAAGGGAATATCTTGGGGATCCCCAGGTCAACAGAACTAGTGCCCCCATGGGAAAATTTCCCCTCCATTACTTTTCTGGGGATAACCCAAAATTTGGGATTTTCTTTTACTTTTAATGATAATCATAAACAATACAAATAGAGAGGGTGAATCTCCTTAACGGGGGCACAGAAAACAATAAACACCTGACAGATGTTCTAATCCCTCTCCACTCTGTCCAAAACTAAAAAAAAGTTTTTCCTTTAGTTATACATTAAAGTTGAATTCAAGTCATACCCTAACCAAGCCTACACTTACCTATTCTGAAGTCGTTCCGGTCACATGACCAGCTTCAGTGTAGAGAACAGACAGCTGACAATGGATGCCCCATAGTAAGCCTATGGATGACGTCATAAGGCTCTGCAACCATTGTCACTGCCTCTCCTCTACACTGAAAAGGCTTCAGCAGTGTCGGAGCTGAGAGTCTGGATGGATCTTTCTGATGCCCCGTACACACGGTCGGAATTTCCGACAAGAAAAGTCCAATGTGAGCTTTTGGTCGAAAATTCCGACCGTGTGTAGGCTCCATCTGACTTTTCCTGTCGGAATTTCCGCCAACAAAAATTTGAATTTTGGGTTCTCCAATTTTCTGACGGAAAAACATTCCAATCGGAAATTCCGATCGTCTGTAGCAATTCCGACGCGCAAAATTCTGACGCATGCTCGGAAACAATTCGACGCATTCTCGGAAGCATTGAACTTCATTTTCTTGGCTTGTCGTAGGGTTGTACGTCACCACGTTCTTGACGGTCGAAAGTTCAGACAACTTTTGTGTGACCGTGTGAATGCAAACCAAGCTTGAGCGGAATTCCGTCGGAAAAACCATCCAAGGTTTTTCCGACGGAAAATCCGATTGTGTGTACGCGGCATGAGAAACTGATTGTAGGACCTCACTATAAAGGATCCAGTCTAGAGAAGGACTGTCTCACCTACTGGGCTGTGTCCGGAGGAAACTCAAAGGTGGCAGCTGACATGAGTAAAAGCCTTATACTGATTCCTGTGACTGTATAGGGTTCTGGAGACTGCACTGGGTACTGATAGTTGCACATCGGTGTATCGGTGCATAGGTGCGAGGTAACCTGATGCCAAAGACTTGCCTTTTGGTCCCCAGCTGTGAGGCCTTAGACTGTTCCGAGATACGCCTCATGGTCCTCACTCCTCAGCTGTGAAGCATTAGACCGTCTAGCACTAGGGTGACCACATTTCCAAACTACCATTCAGGGACACCCTCCCTTCCCAAAAATCAGCTTGTGCTGTAACGAATCACAGCACAGTGATTGGACACAAGCAGGGGGCGGGGATTGTGCTCCTCCAGGCATTCCCGGCCAGGACAAGTACTGTCAGTGAGTAAAGCGGTGATGTGGCGGACTTTTTTGGGGGCATCAGATTGGCCCGGGGGGTGGCTGTGTCAGTTTAATTCCGGGACACTGTATTGTCCTGGAATGAATGTGCCCGGGACAGACCTTCAAAATGCGGGACTGTCCCGGGCAATCCGGGACACGTGGTCACTCTATCTAGCACCCATATTTATTCAGGAAGAGAATTGTTCTCCCATGGCTGAATGCTATTTGTTTTTGAGTATCCCATGCCCTAAGCCCTCTCCTGTTACCAGTTCTACAAGCAATACATTATAAAAAGACAACCCCTAGACTGTTTATTGGAACCAGGGTGAATGGACTGTTTCTTGGGTGCAATAGCAGGCTCTGTATTGTTTGGGGGGAGAACCAGTTAGAGTTAGTGGCCCCTACACGGGTAGCTTTACATCAAAAATACTGCCCTCCTGAACCCTATTCACACCCCTCATGTTTTTAAAGTTTCAATCAATAAATTTTGATGTTGAGTTGTCATTCAAGGAAAGCCTCAATCTTAAAACTGATTCACAGGATTTGTCACCTCAAAGATTATTCAAAATTTACCCAAATTCCTCCTCCAACTGATGGAAGTGGGATATAGCTGATGCTGACTGCAATCACATGTTATGGTCCTGTCCTAGAATACAGTCCTTTTGGACGAAGGTCACACAATTCATTGAAACTCTTCTCATGATCCAGGTTCCCCTGAAGGTGTCCATCTGCTTGCTGGGCCTGGTGGGCTCCTTGGTCTACTGCCGAGCAACCAGAACTTTAGTATAGGGTGAACAGACATCCCCAGTTTCAGGGGGCAGTCCCCGGATTAAGGACACTGTCCCCGGACCATGTCTGTCCCCGGTTTTGTCCCCGGATTGGATTTGAACAGGGACTGGGGCAATTTCAAACACAGTCAGTGCAGAATAATAAAAAAAAAAATCTGAATTACACACCCCCACTCCTACTAGCTTAGGGGTGGTGTATTTGTTTCCATTATCTGTGCCCCTTTCTGATGATCATGTGCTGGTCGGAGCGGAGGGAATATTTCTTCAGTTTCGGTTGCATGGCCATTCAGCTCCGCTCGCCTTGGCTCAAGTCCCGGCCAGCCGCCTGCCTATCTCCTTGCCTTCCCTGGCGGAGTGATCTTCCTCCGCACCCTACCCAGTAGTAGCCGGGGGCCCGGAGAGTAATGCCTAGTACACACGACCATTTTTTCCATCGGATAAAAAAACGACGGTTTTTCCAACGGAATTCCTGTCAAGCCTGCCTTGCATACACACAGTCACACAAAAGTCCGGTGAACTTTTGACTGGCAAGAACGCTATGACGTAAAAGACTATGACGAGCCGTGAAAATGAAGTTCTATGCTTCTAAACATGCGTTGATTTGTGTCCGAACATGCACGTTTTTTCCCCCTCGAGAAAGCATACAGACGAACGGTTTTCCCGCCAGGATTTTTTCCTGACGGGAAAAAAGAGATCCTGCTCTCTTTTTTTGTCCGACAATTTCCCGTCTGAAAAACTGCGATGAAGCATACACACGGCCGGAACTCCCGGCCAAAAGCTCTCATAGCAGTTTTCCCGTCGGAAAAAACGGTCGTATGTACGAGGCATTAGACTTGACAGGCTGTGAGGCGGGCGGCGACGGGCAGAGAGTTGTTGATTCCCACCATTACTAGTAAAAAAAAATATGTCCCCGGATTTAATTTTAAATATCTGGTCACCTTACTTTAGTAGGCTCCTATTATTTTATGCCAGGAAGGCTTTACTCATAAAATGGATACAATCAGAGGTACCCACCTTGAATTCATGGAAATCGTTGATCAACTCAGCGGTACCATTATACAAAGCGGCCTATCTCACCAAATGCTGCCCAGCCAAGTTTGACAAAATCTGGCATGTGTGGTTAGAATCGGACATCACGAACGCAACACAATAGGATCTAGATCCCTTTTCTTTTTTACTTTAACTAAATGTCTTGTAGTGGTAAAGACCTAACTCTGCTGTTATTTGAAGGTACACCTAGATGTATTATTCTCAACCTCAGCATATCTCCCTAAAGTGGTCACCAGAAGTATAAGATCTATTATTCTTTCCAGTATTCCTCCAATTTGTTGGCACGAGTACCGTATATACTCGAGTATATGCCGAGTTTTTCAGCACATTTTTTTGTGCTGAAAATGCAACCCTCGGCTTATACTCGAGTCACCTTTTTGCGCCTGATCTCCTGGACTTTGGGGACCAGATACCGGCCGGCCGTAGGTCCCCTGGACCCCAAACTTGGCACACATGTAGCCTCACTCTTCCTCTAAGTGTGCAAAGTTTGTTTGTTTTTTCAAAGCCGGGCACCCCTTCCATAGACTCCCATAATAAACGGTAATTTCTCTGGTGATTTTGGGGACCTGGTACCGACCTATCGTAGGTCCCCTGGACCCGAATCTTGGCACACATTTCTCCTCTATAAGTGTGCATCGTTTTTTGTCTTGGGAACCTACGGCCGGGGAGCAATGATTTTTCAAAGCCGGGCACCCCTTCCATAGACTCCCATGTTAAACGTCAGTCTAGTCATGGGCACAGTGAGGCATGGACACAGTGAGGCATGGGCACAGTGAGGCATGGGCACAGTGAGGCAGGGACACAGTGAGGCAGGGACACAGTGAGGCAGGGACACAGTGAGGCATGGGCACAGTGAGGCATGGACACAGTGAGGCATGGGCACAGTGAGGCATGGAGACAGTGAGGCATGGACACAGTAAGGCATGGACACAGTAAGGCACAGTGAGGCATTGAGACAGTGAGGCATGGACACAGTAAGGCACAGTGAGGCATTGAGACAGTGAGGCATGGACACAGTAAGGCACAGTGAGGCATGGACACAGTAAGGCACAGTGAGGCATGGACACAGTAAGGCACAGTGAGGCACAGTGGGGCATGGGCACAGTGAGGCATGCACATGGGCACAGTGAGACATGCAGATGGACACCCTTGGCTTATACTCGAGTCAATAAGTTTTCCCAGTTTTTTGTGGTAAAATTAGGTGCCTCGGCTTATATTCGGGTTGGCTTATACTCGAGTATATACGGTAGTTAAAATATGTAGTTGTTCAAATAGATGTATTAGAACTTATAGGACTGTTACAATGTATGTTGTTTAAGCCGGGGCATGCCCAGAGGCTTTATTTTGTAACTTTTTTTTTTTTTTTCCACATGAAAACTCAATAAAAAGTATTTTCAAAAAAAGGAAAACCTCAATGGAAGAAAACCCTCTGGGTGGTGTAGCTCCAGTTGTGTTCATTTTAATATCAAACCAGCTGATGATTTTCATTTTTCTTCTTTTGCAGGGAGACTCTGGAGGTCCTCTTGTCTGTCAAGTCAATGGTCGCTGGTACCAAGCTGGCATTGTCAGCTGGGGAGAGGGATGTGCCGCACCTAACCGGCCCGGAGTTTACACTTATGTCCCTTATTATTATAACTGGATCCAGGCGAATGGAAACCCTCCTTCCGCTTCATCTATGTCTGTTTTGATTGCATCCCTTCTGCTGGCACTAACTTTATTTCTGATGCAAAGGTGAAGAACATTGGCTGTAGAATGGATGGTAAAAAAAGCTGTGATTTTTTTTTTTTTTTTTTAAATTATCACTGTTTAAATAAAAATTACAAGCAAGCAGAAAATAATGGGGAGATCCTGGATAGTCAACATCAGTGTGGCACTCAACATCTATGTCCAAACGTTGGCTGTAGACATTTTTTTTCTCTACCTGGGTGCATTGTGATAATCATTTTCAAGGAAATTCCAACACACCCAATCCACCATAAGAGGCCCAACCCACCATAAGAGGCCCAACCCACCATAAGAGGCCCAGCCTTCCCAACACATTCTGGCCATTGGCCAGCTCAAGCACTAGTTGAACTTTGGACGGTTATAATGGTATTTACAGAGTTTTATTATCTTTATTTTTTAAGATGCTAAATGTTGATGAATGGTTATATATTGTAGATTAAAATAAATGAATTTACATTAATGTTTAATTATTCAAAACGCTCAAATATGCCCTGTTATTCATTTGCATATGTAGCGACCTCACCCCTCTCACCCCCTTCTCATTCTCGGCTTGTCTGTCTCTGTCTAGGGGTGTCAGTACCGGGGGGAGGGATGAGATACACCACGGCCCATGTCCTCCATAGTGAAGAGGTGAAGGCCAGAAGATCGGGCTTTGTGTAGGTGTCCTAGAGTCAAATCCTGTCCTTCGTCCTTGACTCCCCTTTGCTCCTAGTAACCAGAGTTCCACACACACTGAATAGGTCCAACACAGTTTTATTCTTCTCAGCGAATAAACATACAGCACAGTCAAGTTGGGACCTTTGCAACAGTTCAGTATTAATGGGAGTAGGTCGAGGCACAATCCTTTAAAGTATCGCTAACCACTGTGGTGTCACCAATGGCGAATAGTCACTGCCACTGACTATGTGAGGTAGAACATGAATTACCTTCGCTAGCACAGCCCCTGTCAGGGGAAGGATATCCGTCCAAGGGAGTCACCGGAGGCCTCTCTGTCACCAGCAATGCTGCGCTGGACGCTCCAGAGAAGTTCCGCTCACCAGTCTCCTTGACCTCAGACACGGGCACCCAAGGAGCTAGGGCCCCCTCGGATTCCTCCACCCTCGCGGAACTCAGTCGAAGGTACTGAGTCCCAGGCATCCACCATAGTACCTCACCCCAGGCTAAAGGTGCCTGAGATGGACTCCATCTCCCGCTCCGGCCAGGTCAAGGGCACCTGGGCCCGGAACGGCAGCACCCAGGCTGAGGGTACCTGAGTGCGGCCGTGTCCTCCGACTCCGAACTCTGAACCCCGTGGTAAGGGCGTCCGCCCCTTTTATCCCCTCTCCCTTCGCATCACAGCGGGTTCCCCGCCCCGCCGTACCAGCGCCAGGGGAGGACAAAAAGGCACAGTCTTGCGGTGTGGGTTCAACTCCGGCCAGGGCGACAATGCCACCTGCAGGCCGCAGGGAACCTCACACCACCAGAGTCCTCCAAGAACCATAAAAGGATCTCGGATTCCCTAGCAATCAATGCATCTGGGTTACGCTTCCACCCAGATGCTCCCCCTAAATTCAAATACCCGCTACACATATATACAAATAGTGCAGCTCTACCAATATTATACACCAAAATATATTATCCTTATATGTCAAAAATTGCTAGTAGTCAATAATCAAAATACATATGAATAAATGCAAAAACTGTCCAATCTCAGAAGTGATATCACTGATCAGCTATTTTTTTTAACAGCACGAGTGATTATCCCAGATCAACAATTATTTTCCAGCACATGAGATGAATAATTAAAAAAACTTGTTTTGATGTTATTAAGTGTTATCGTGGAACAATTATTATTTTCCAGCACATAGGATGATTATTTAAAAACTATACATTGATGTATATTTTTTGGTTTACAGTAATTGGTGGTGGACTCGAAAGAAGCCCACAGAGAATGATGGACAATTTTGCATTGATTCATGTTTATTTTAATTATTGGCTACTAGAAATGTTTAACATACAAGAATGATATGCTGTATGTTGGTGTACAGCCACTTGATCTCTGTCATGCAACGCTGTATACAAATTTATACAAATTTAATTTAAATTATTATTTTTTCACTCAAATAGAGGCTTCTTTTGGTGGCGATTGATCACCACTGTGTTTTTTATGTTTTATTATATAAATGAAAAAAAACAAAGAAAAAAAACAAAAAAACGATCATTTGGATTGCTATAAAACATATACAATATAAAAAAAAAAAACCTTCATAAATTTACCTATGTACAATGTGTGTAATGTATTATGTGCTGCTTTTTATTAACCACCTAAGCCCTGGACCATTTGGCTGGCTAAAGACCAGAGGACTTTTTGCGATTCGGCACTGCGTCGCTTTAAATAACAATTGCGCGGTCGTGCGACGTTGCACCCAGACAAAATTGACATCTTTTTTTCCCCACAAATAGAGCTTTCTTTTAGTGGTATTTGATCACCTCTGTGGTTTAAATTTTTTGTGCTATAAACATAAATAGAGCGACAATTTTGAAAAAAATTCAATATTTTTTACTTTTTGCTATAATAAATTTCCCCAAAAAATCTATTAAAAAAATCATTTTTTTCCACAGTTTAGGCCGATACGTATTCTTCTACATATTTTTGGTATATTGATTGGTTTGTGCAAAAGTTATAGCATCTACAAAATAGGGGGTAGTTTTATGGCATTTTTATTATTTATTTTTTTACTAGTAATGGCGGCGATCTGCGATTTTCATCGTGACTGCGACTTTATGGCGGACACATCGGACACTTTTGACACTTTTGGGACCATTGTAATTTTTACAGCGTCCAGTGCTATAAAAATGCACTGA
Source organism: Rana muscosa (assembly GCA_029206835.1). NCBI lineage: Eukaryota > Metazoa > Chordata > Amphibia > Anura > Ranidae > Rana > Rana muscosa. The sequence goes on from CM055127.1 coordinate 178,600,623, forward strand.
TGACTGTGAAAATAACACTGGCAGTGAAGTGGTTAACCTGTAGGTGGCGCTGAAGGGGTTAAAGTGGTTGTAAACCCTCTTTCACATAATTGGCTAAATATATTACCCATAACACAGGCAGCTGATCGCTGCCTGTGTAACTGTATTCACCGCTTTATTTTCTGTACAAATGTAATTTTTCGATTGCAATGACGTCACCGCGCATGCGCAGATTACCCTGTCAAAACCGGCAAGTAATTCTTGCCGGTTTTCATTCACTCTATTTCTGGAAATCAGTATGCAAAAACTTCCCCTCTGTCAGGCACAGTGGAGAAGTCTTGCGCTGTTTACAACCACAAACACTTCCTTGTACAAGACTGTCATTCATTTAAATTTTCTAGTATACTGGTTGCCACGGTAACCGCTGTCCAGATCGAGGCTTGGTTACGGCGCTACGGCGCATGTGCGAGATTTCTAACAGGGACATAGTAAGGGCGGAAGTGACGTCAGAAGTAGATTCAAAGAACAGGAGTAGTAATGGAGATTTCTATACCCGGAAATACAAAGAAAAGAAACGCTACAATAAAAGGTATTTGCGGGTATTAAAAATAATATATGGCAGAAGCATTGTAATAACCTTGAGTAACCTAATAATTGTAAAATAGGAAAAGTGGACCGGGGTTTAATTCCTTTTTAAGTGTGTCCTAGGGAGTGATTCTAACTGTTAGGGGGCGTGGCTACGAGTGACACGTCACTGATCACTGCTCCTGTTGAGAGGGAGCAGACGATCAGTGCCACTGTCACTAGGCAGAACGTGAGAGGCTTGTTTACACTAGATCGCGGGACACCGGCAGACATCGAGTTTGCGGGTCCCGCGGGCACGATCACGGAGCTCGCGCCCGCACGTCAGGAATTTTAAAGTGATGTAAATATACGTTACTCTGCCCAGCCGTGCCATTCTGCCGACGTATATGTGCAGGAGCCGGTCGTTAACCGGTTAAACATCTGTTTGTTACTTCTCCCTGCTTGTGAGAATAGAGTGGGTAGCCCTATTATTTATGGGACTCCAACCAATCCCTGGGGAGGTGTGTCTAGTAGGTGGTGAAAGAGCCCATACATAGTCTGAGGCCTGAGCATCAGGGGAGTATTCCTGGGTCCAGTCCTGCAGGAAGAGACCCCTGTAGTCTGGAAGGACACTGAGGTCCCAGCTAGGCTTTGCTGTTGTTCTATTTGCAAGCTTAAGCCTGGGAATCAAGGTGGGTCTGGAGAAGCTCACTGGAAAGAGTTAGGATAAGGTGACCAGATTTTTAAAATGAAATCCGGGGACATATTATTTTTTTACTAGTAATGGCGGCAATCAGCGACTCTCTGCCTGTCGCCGCTGCCGCCCGCCTCACAGCCTGTCAAGTCTCATTCTCCGGCCCCCCGGCTACTACTGGGTGGGATGTGGAGGAAGATCACTCCGCTAGGGAAGGCAAGGAAATAAGCAGGCAGGCGGCTGGCAGGGACTTGAGCCAAGGCAGAAGAACATGCGAGCTGAATGGGCATACACCCGAAACTGAAGAAATATTCCCTCCGCTCCGACCAGCACATGATCATCAGAAAGGGGCACAGATAATGGAAAAAAAATACACCCCCACCTAAGCTAGTAGGAGCGGTGAAGCAGGGGGTGTAATACAGAATTTTTTTTTTTTTTTTTCTGCACTGACTGTCTTTGAAATTGCCCCAGCCCAAATCCAATCCGGGGACAAAACCAGGGACAGACTTGGTCCGGGACAGTGTCCTCAATCCGGGGACTGTCCCCTGAAACTGGGGATGTCTGGTCACCCTAAGTTAGGAGGAAGTTGGTAGGAAAGAGTCCAACTGTCCTATGGTGGTGTGAGTCTACAGTACATCTCCCTCAGTAGAAAGAGCCTGGTGGCAGAGGCGTAACAAGAACCTTCAGGGCCCCGGTGCAAGAAATCATGAAGGCCCCCAACCCAGGGCCTTTTACTCCCATTGTGGGACCCTTTATTATGGTCCTGCAGTGGGCCACCTTCCTGCCATCTTGGATTCCTCCAGTGGTAATCAAATAGCACCATTTGTGTAAAAAAAAAATATATACAGGTCCTTCTCAAAAAATTAGCATATTGTGATAAAGTTCATTATTTTCTGTAATGTACTGATAAACATTAGACTTTCATATATTTTAGATTCATTACACACAACTGAAGTAGTTCAAGCCTTTTCTTGTTTTAATATTGATGATTTTGGCATACAGCTCATGAAAACCCAAAAATCCTATTTTAAAAAATTAGCATATTTCATCCGACCAATAAAAGAAAAGTGTTTTTAATACAAAAAAAGTCAACCTTCAAATAATTCTGTTCAGTTATGCACTCAATACTTGGTCGGGAATCCTTTTGCAGAAATGACTGCTTCAATGCGGCGTGGCATGGAGGCAACCAGCCTGTGGCACTGCTGAGGTGTTATGGAGGCCCAGGATGCTTCGATAGCGGCCATAAGCTCATCCAGAGTGTTGGGTCTTGCGTCTCTCAACTTTCTCTTCCCAATATCCCACAGATTCTCTATGGGGTTCAGGTCAGGAGAGTTGGCAGGCCAATTGAGCACAGTAATACCATGGTCAGTAAACCATTTACCAGTGGTTTTGGCACTGTGAGCAGGTGCCAGGTCGCGCTGAAAAATGAAATCTTCATCTCCATAAAGCTTTTCAGCAGATGGAAGCATGAAGTGCTCCAAAATCTCCTGATAGCTAGCTGCATTGACCCTGCCCTTGATAAAACACAGTGGACCAACACCAGCAGCTGACATGGCACCCCAGACCATCACTGACTGTGGGTACTTGACACTGGACTTCAGGCATTTTGGCATTTCCCTCTCCCCAGTCTTCCTCCAGACTCTGGCACCTTGATTTCCGAATGACATGAAAATTTGCTTTCATCCGAAAAAAGTACTTTGGACCACTGAGCAACAGTCCAGTGCTGCTTCTCTGTAGCCCAGGTCAGGCGCTTCTGCCGCTGTTTCTGGTTCAAAAGTGGCTTGACCTGGGGAATGCGGCACCTGTAGCCCATTTCCTGCACACGCCTGTTCACGGTGGCTCTGGATGTTTCTACTCCAGACTCAGTCCACTGCTTCCGCAGGTCCTCCAAGGTCTGGAATCGGTCCTTCTCCACAATCTTCTTCAGGGTCCGGTCACCTCTTCTCGTTGTGCAGCGTTTTCTGCCACACTTTTTCCTTCCCACAGACTTCCCACTGAGGTGCCTTGATACAACACTCTGGGAACAGCCTATTCGTTCAGAAATTTCTTTCTGTGTCTTACCCTCTTGCTTGAGGGTGTCAATGATGGCCTTCTGGACAGCAGTCAGGTCGGCAGTCTTACCCACGATTGCGGTTTTGAGTAATGAACCAGGCTGGGAGTTTTTAAAAGCCTCAGGAATCTTTTGCAGGTGTTTAGAGTTAATTAGTTGATTCAGATGATTAGGTTAATAGCTCGTTTAGAGAACCTTTTCATGATATGCTAATTTTTTGAGATAGGAATTTTGGGTTGTCATGAGCTGTATGCCAAAATCATCAATATTAAAACAAGAAAAGGCTTGAACTACTTCAGTTGTGTGTAATGAATCTAAAATATATTAAAGTCTAATGTTTATCAGTACATTACAGAAAATAATGAACTTTATCACAATATGCTAATTTTTTGAGAAGGACCTGTATAACATTTATTTGGATACAGTGTTGCATGACAACCCAATTTCCAGTTAAAGTAGCAAAGTGCTGAATAGCAAAAAATGGCCTGGTTATGAAGTAAAACCTTACGGAGGTCAAGTGGGTAAGTCTAAATATAATTTTTTTTTTGCATTAGCGCAGTTGTGACTGGTCCTCTTTAGGCATAGAATATTGGTTTGGTTGTGAAGGTCACCATCAAAGCTTTCAGAACTTTTCCCTGAGTTATCACATATGACTCAGCAAACCACAGCAACATATAAAGAATTTTATATCTCCACAAACAGAGCAAACAAAGGACAGTGACGTCACAAAAATTGCGTATTTATTTTCCTCAGCACTCGCAGCACTGTATGTCTCGCCTGAGCCAATGGCACCATTGTTTTCCTAAAACTTGTATTATCACCCCCCTGGAAGGTGTAACAATCTCTGGCCGAGAGCAATCAATAGTGGAAGGGAATGTAAAACTGCCTGGGCAGGTTTTCTGACCTCTGTTTCACAGAAATCAGAAGACCGTTCTTATATCTCAGGTGACATGTTGGAAATCTGGTATGTAAAATTAAGCTAAAGTCTGAAATTGTTCAAAACAAAAAACAACCAAAAAAAAAAAAAACGACCCTTGCAGTCCACCACATACACACTTCAAGGGTTAAAGGATCTAGAGGGAGATGAATAAGCTGTAATACTTACCCTACTCACCCATCTGGTGCTCTCATCTTCACTACAACCCTCTGGTTTGTAAGCAGATCCTCACCATCCTCATGTACAATGCAGGACTGTTGGACCTTGCATTGTGCTTGATGGCAGGGGAGGGCTGGTGGCCTTAGGCCTGGGGGGCAAGTCCAGTCAAGTGGCCCATTTAACCGCCAAATCAGCTCACCATCCATGGCCCACCTGGTTTTTCTATGCAGCCTCACCAGTGCCCATCAGTGCAGCCAACTCCAGTGCCCATCAATGCAGCCTGATCACTGGGGCAGGTTACATGAGGTGTATGGGGGGGGGAGCTGTGGGGTCAGCTAGGGGTGTCAGGGTCTCTTACCTCAGCGATCTCAGCTCAGCAAGTCCTTGCACGCCATGGTTTCCTGGGGTGGGTAATGCTCCTGATCCTGGGGTCAAGTTGCAGCCAGCGCCCAGCCCTGCAGTCCGACTCCCTGACACGCCCTGCCTCTGTCTGCTTCCAAGAATCCGGTCCCAGGGAGTTGTAGTTTCCTCTGCGCTGCTGTGTTTTCCACCCACCAGAAGCTTGAGTGCGGACTACAACTCCCAGAATGCAACAGCTAGTTGTCGGCCACCATGGCCATGCCCCTGGCCTGACTTCCTAGACCAGAATAAAAAAGAAAATGGTAGCGGGCAGCGGCTGCCAGCCATTTTGAACATAAGTTAGGGCGGCCTGGGAGGCAATTGCCACCCTGCCCCCTGGCCCAGCCCTCCCCTGCTTGATGAGGTCTGTGTGTGGGCTGGGTCTGGTTGTGCCCCTACACGTGGGATAACACCTTACCCGAAACCGTGCTCACCAATGCCCGGGACCGGGTGGAGGCTGTGTTCATGAGAAGAACCAAACATCCCTGACTCAGGGATGAGCCACTTGTGTGCAGTGCTAATATACCTCCTTAAGATGTCTCGTCCCAAGTAACTACACACTTGTAAATGATGGATGTTTGCATTCAGAGGAACATGCAGGGCCTTCGCCCACTCAACCTGTCCAGCATACCACTTCTACCTCCCAGCAACAGAATGGAGTCCTACAGAGCACATAGCCGGCCCCATGTGTGCTTGTTAACCCTTTTCTTCCAATACTCAGTGATCAGGCCTTGGATCTTCGTGACCCTAGTCTGCTCCCAAAGACCGGTGGACCCGTGGACCCATAATTAAGCGTGGGGGCGGAGTGAAATGCATTGGGGGCACAGCCTGAGGCTGTCATACATCTCACAAAAGGGTTTTGCTATGATATGCGACTTTTAGGACTTCCTTTCCCCACTGGATGTTTTGAGCTGGGGCGAGCTCTGTCCTTGTCAGTAGAGATGGGCCGAATGGACCCCTGTTTGGTTCGGACCCAAACGTTCGAACAACGCAAAAGTTTGGACCCGAATAACAAACCCCATTAAAGTCAATGGGACCCGAACGTCAAATAACAACAGTGCCCATTTTGAAGGCTTAAATGCAAATATTTGGGCATACAATGGTTATAGGGGTCCGGGTCCTGCCCTGGGGGACATGTATCAATAAAAAAAAAGTTTGTGAAAAACGTTGTCATTTTTAAATGAGCAGTGAGTTTTTGATTTTCAAAGTGAAAGCCTAAAAATGAAAAATTCCTTCCAATATAGTGCCTGGGGGGTCCCCTTAGTCTAATGCCACGTACACACGATTGGAAATTCCGACAAGAAAACCGTGGATTTTTTTTCCGACAGAATTTTGGCTCAAACTACTCTTGCATGCACACGGTCACACAAATCTTGTCTGAAATTCCGACCGTCAAGAACGCAGTGACTTACAACACTACGACGAGCCGAGAAAATGAAGTTCAATTATTCCGAGCATGCGTCAAATTGATTCAGAGCATGCATGTTTTTTTGTGTGTCGGAATTGCATACAGACGATCGGAATTTCCGACAAGAACTTTTCCCGTCTGAAAATTTGAGAACCAGCTCTCAAATTTTTCCTTTCGGAAATTCCAACAGAAAAAGTCAGATGGAGCCTACACACGGTCGGAATTTCTGACCAAAAGCTCACATCGAACTTTTCTTGTCGGAATTTCCGATCGTGTGTATGTGGCATAACTGTAAAGTGGCAGATCTGTACCATGTGTAGAATCTGCTGCAGCAATAATACATTTATAAAGCCAAAAAAAAATAATTTTTTTCCTACAAGCTGCCTTTATTTTGCTCAGCAACAGCTGGGGAGCCAGTGTGTATGAGGCCACAATGTAGTGCACTGGGAACAAGATTACAGATTTTTTGGATACATTCTGGTGTCACTTTGACTAAAATTGGTCTTTGGGTGTCGTGGCGCCTTCTCACTGTAACCCTATAGAGATAATCTTGATGAAAGAAAGAATTGGCCTTGCTGTAAAAAATTGCAATGATATGCACCTGTCAAACAAGTGCTGAAAAATTGGTCTTTGACCACCACGTCCACCTTTGCCTGTGGACACTTTTGTTGCTGGCCCCCTTACAGTGCCAAGGGAACGTCTGCCTCTCCTTGTTGTCCTTCCAGACATTATTGGGAGGGAGGGGGTGGTGCTTATAAGCAAATGTAAAGGAGAAGTTGAAATCTGTACGTGGATGCACTTTAATCAATGTAAAGAGGTGTTTGGTGCCCTTTAATTTGAGTACATTACACAGACGCACTCCACGGATACAATATAATATACTGCATTATAATGCACCAAACGTACAGTGATGCACAGAACTATATGGCGTTAAACTGTCAGTAACGCACGCAAAACAATATGGCGTTAAACTGGCAGTAACGCACACAGAAGTAAATGGCGTTAAACTGGCAGCAACGCAATCAAATAGACAGTGTTCAACCATCACTACACTGACACTATCTGAACTGTTCCTACTCTAGCTATACACTAATGTCAAGTTTACTGACACGGTCTCACTACACTACACTGAAACTATCTGAGCTGTCCCTTCTCTAGCTGCACACTATGCAAAGCTGAATGACGGTCCTCCTCACCAGAGGCGTAACTAGAATCTTCAGGGCCCCGATGCAAGAAACCATTGCTAGGTCTACAAAATATCTCGGGCTAGAGCCCATAGCAGTGTAGAAAGCAAGTAAAAAAAAGACATACGCTGGGGCGGGTGTACACATGTATACAATATACGTGTGTATATATATATATATATATATATATATATATATATATATAGTGGGGCAAAAAAGTATTTAGTCAGCCACCAATTGTGCAAGTTCTCCCACTTAAAAAGATGAGAGAGGCCTGTAATTGTCATCATAGGTAAACCTCAACTATGAGAGACAAAATGTGGAAACAAATCCAGACAATCACATTGTCTGATTTGGAAAGATTGGGGATAATGTCAATGGAAAAAAAAATGTCACTGCATGGAAGGAGTCAGTGGAAGGAAAAAATGTAGATGCATCGGTGTCAGTGGGAAGAAAAATGTTTCTAAATAGTGAACTGACTTCCGTAGTATGATGGAGAGACACGGCCGTGTAATCAGAGACCAGAACGAGGCTTGGGCAGCACAACAGAGCTCGGCGCCGGGCTATGACGTCATAGACGTGCGATGCGTTTGTTAGCGAAATTAGGCTGTACGCAGAGCATACAGCCAGATATCGTGTCTCTAATAGTAACACATTTCGTCTCAGTGATATAATGCATGTTAAACCTAAGATTCACTCACCATTCATTCGTCCCATTCATACAAATCAAGAAACATCACCAGACTAGTCTCATCATCAAAGCCTTCCACTGCTTCCAGCATCAACTGGTCGCCTCAAGCCTTACGGCTCCTTTTTATTATCAAAAGATCTCACCAGCAGATAATCACCTCCCCCATGGGAGTGGTCATCACAGAATGTGACCTCCTCCATAGGAAGTGAGGACACAGCATCTGACCTCCATGGGAGTGGTCATCACATGATGGCTAAAGTCTTATGGGCGTGTCCGGGCAGGGAAAGCGTGTATGCTCCCAGCAAACAAAGCCGTATTGCTTTAAAACATGGACGCTTTCCCTGACTCTGAAAACGCTCTCAAGCTCTCATATTACCGCTGATAGGAATCCTTATTCTACGCTATTCCATAGAATAACGTATATTCAGATTATACTATTATTGCTTGTGGGAGGCTATCTGAAGGCGCGCGCTATGAATCCCGACCAATGCTGATCAACACACCGCCAAAACAAGAGCGCGCATCTGCCTATAACCAATGATGTCGTTGCAGAGCGAGCATATCCCCTCCTCAACGATCGTCCATGCTAATGCACAGAGGGCCCCTCGTCGGCGAGCATATCCGCACGCTGCAAACATCACACTCCAACCTCAAGACGTTTTCCACTACCAGACGGGATTCAACCAGCCCCAGACTGCCCCAGTCAGCTCTTTAGAGCGGGTTGCAGAAGTACTAACACTGGGTGACACTATGACAATACATATTAAATACATCTTCATAATATTTTCCACAACACGTTTCAGAGCTGGCTCGCTATTGGTGGAGGAACAGCGGCACTCCTTTCTCAAGCATGGGATGTAAAAACATGGGATGAGAGTTTTTATAGACTGACGGGGGGTGGGGCCAGCGCGTGCATAAAAAAGGGGTCAGCATTTTGCATGGGAAAAAGACATTAAAAGACACACAAATGGATCCCGTTAGGGGTGCCCAGGATGGGTAGGACTTCCGAGACTGTCTGACCTTCGGGTCCAGTTTTCATAATGTTCTCCTTTCCAGTTTCCAGGGGTTGTTTTATAACTTCAGTTCCTTATCACATAGTTGCTTTCTGAAATATCTATAGAGGATTTGATGATGGGTCTATGTTTTATGAGGGGAAAAATGTGATATGTTAATTGTGATATTACCCTTTGTCATGATTTACCTATGTGTTATGTTATATCTGTATAAGATCTGATTTGAAAACTAAAAATCTATTGAACGGAAAAGACACACAAATGTAAGCAGAAAAAATATACTATAAATGGATGCATCATAAATAAATAAATTAAAACATCATACATACTTAGTCAGTGAATGAACATATATGAGAAATTAACATATTGTGAAGGACTAGCATCAAGTGTAGAGCTTGAAGGACACCGCCACTCGCTGGTTCTTCTTTTTAAGGGTTGTTTGCCCATTTTTATTAAAAGAAGTTCAAAACAAAATCAAAAGGTTTCCCTCGCAGGGGTTTCAGTACTCCTTTTCAACAACAAAATGACATTCAGCCTCCTGGCTTATACATACAGCAGTGCTGCTCAGGCCTTCCACTTCAGGCTCTTGTCTGTCTCCTATAGACTATTCCACCTGCAACACCATTCATTTGGATAGCAGCCCCTTGCTGCTCTGACCCTCAGACCTGGGTCTCTGGCTTCCACTGTGCACACAAGCACTCTCTGACTTCTCCAGTGCACACTTGCACTCTATGGCTTCCCCAGTGCACACCTGCACTCTTCGGGAGGGTGGGGCCCAGAATGCTGGTCCTGATTCTACTATCAGGCCCACACACACCTGAACAATCAGTGTGCAGTTGAGTCTCAAAACCCGGATCCAGGACTGGGGATTTCATCCCACCCGGATCTCTAAGAAATCCCCAAGCTCCGGGTCCCAAAGTGGACTTTAGTAAATCATGAGGAAACTGAAATGCCAGTTTCCTCCCAAACAAGCAAATACCCTGGAGCCCCTCAACCTGCCTGGTTGAGAATCCTGCATCCATACACTGGTGGGGTACCACACTACCACATACCCCCCCCTCTTGTTTTGATCCAGAGGGAGAAACACCTGCACCCATCATAGTAGTTGGGACACCTCTGTGCTGGCCATCAGCCACGTAGGCCCAACCCTTTTTTCGGGTGTGCTTCCAGGTACGTCCCAGCTTGGATCTTAACAGGGTCCTATAATTCCGTATACTCTGCCTTCCCTCTCTTCTCTTTGGGTCCCTGAGCATACTCTCCTCTCTTGGGGGAACTCTGCCTACCCTGATCCTACCTTTCAGCTTACGTAAATAAGTTTTATCTTTCACCACAGGTCTTTCAGGTTCAAAAACCTCTCTCTTGTTACCCAGGGCAACCACATTGCTTTTAACAGCGCCAATCATTAAATCATATATTTTAATGTCACACTTTCCAACGTAATCAGTGCTGTCCATCTCACTGCTTGTTAGTACCAGATCTGAGGAGGGACCACACATAGGCAAGAGATTAAATCCCACAGGACTAAAGCCAAGTTCTACCTCACCTGTTGTCCAACACTCCATGGGTAACTGATCTAACAGATGACACTGATCTAGGCACAAACTACTTCTTTCTGATGTACACATTACATTGTTGCAGCATTCACCTATAGCACTTTTTCTCACAGTGTCTCCGGGTACTTTAAGTTGTACCTCTTTCTGAGTGATAGAAAGCATCTCTGCTAGTGCTGCATCTATTCTGGGCCCTTCCTTCTCATGAGATTTAGCTGCCGAGACAGTATCTGCGCCCTCTACTGACCACTGCTCAGCTGCACCTTGGAGCACACCAGCAGAGATGTTTCCAGTCACCACACCAGCCGGAGAGACCTTTGATGACTCCAACAGTTCTGAGCGCCTTCCAGGCCACTCAGTAACTGGGAGCACCCCCTTAGAGAACCTCAGAACTATTTGCCAGACTGTTAACAAGCTTCCCAGCACAGCCTGTACCACCTGGTTCCACCTATTGGTACCACGCAGCACCACCTGGTCCGACTGCGGTGGAGACACCCAAGTGTACAGTGAGGGCACTTTTACCAACTCCAGCATTTCTAATAAAGTTTTTGTCAACTCTATGCAACCAATGTCTAAATGCATGACCTTTTTGGGAACCTTTCCCCTGTCCGAGACTTGGAGGGGCTCATCCATTGCAGCTTGTGAGGTTGAGACATTTGAAGAGACCACCATCTCCTTGAAGGTACCCCTCATCCCAGCCTGTTGCTCCCCTGGAGCGCTGTCAGACACATGTCTCCTCTTCACCTCTAACGCTACACCAATGAGCCTCTGCGAGTCAACATTAGTCACATTGTCAACTTGACACTTGCCACTATTTAGTTGCTGGGCCGTGGACAACCCATCTGCCATGCCTGCGCCCAGAACCGTTCCTTCAGACTGGAGGGCATCAGCCTTTGCAGGGGCTGGCGTGCCCTTAAGCACTGGCCATTCTGCGATCCCTCCACTGGGCACAGCAGGTGGTCTGTCCACAACTCTGTCACACATCATTGCTTCGTAATTCCTTGTCACTTGGCCTAGTGCCGCAACTGCTTCCTTACACCAATCATCCCAGTCTCCTGTGGTTCCATCACTGGTGCTCCACAGCACTGCATCAACTGCTCTAGAAGGCCCAACAGGAACCTGGGATTCACTAGCCAAAACAACACACTTGTCACTTCTATCTACCTCACATTGTGACAATATTTTTTTTCTCACATCACACTGGGAGATTGCATCCTCAACCAAGGCAAGGTGCAATACCTTATTTTGAACACCTTGCTTTGGTGGCGCTACAGACACATACAGCTCTTCACTTTCAGCTTTTGCAGGCTGATCTAACCCCTTGACAACTGGGTTACACTTAGGGTTGTGGGGCTGCGCCCACACAGACTCACTATGTAATACAGTCTTCCCTTGTTTCACCAGAGTAGCACCACAGCAATCCTGGAAAACCTCTGGCTCCAACACATGGCGGCCCCATGAGAGTTCCATGGACAATCCTGCGCTTCTGGTTGTCATGGGAGATATCCTACTCCCATCATTGGTAGTAAACACATTTCCAACATTTTCAGACATGACACTAAAGGAAACACATTTTTCAATGTCATGATCACCAATACCATCACATTTGCCAACAGTAACACTTTTGTCAGCATAACCATCAGAATTTTCACTACGTGTAGACATAACTGCTACTTTTGTGGATTGTCTATTACCCACCAAAGCCTCTGAGTGACTCCTCACAGCGCCCTCCATTTTTAAAGGGGCACCCTTTTCTACATGGGCAGCTCCAAAGTTGACCTGGGAAACGCTCGGCTCCGGCACTGCGGGCTTCTTGGAAGTCTCCCTGGGCAACCCTGCAGTACTTGTCACTAGGGAACATGGCACAAGCACTGTTTTGGTCACCCCTAACTCTATTTTCCCAGCCACCTGCTGGACTATAGCAGGCACATGCAGAGTCCCCATGTCCTTTCCAGTCTTTAGCCCTGCGGCTAGTTGGGCTTTATTCTGTGCCTCCCCACTGCTCTGGGTAGCACACTGCCGCAAGTCTATGTCCATTGGCACTGCGGATCTCCCCACTGGATCTACTCCCACTTCACTGGGTTCAGTACCATAAACTGGAACAGTCTTACCATTTTCAGTGGCTGGCATCATAGCCTTCACTTGAGTGCGCTGTCTCTCAGCTGCATCCATACCAGTTACTGTCTCTTTGGGGCCATATGGCGACACTGCAGCCTTTCCAGACTCTTCTGCGGTGTTCCAGAACCTTGGGCAAGTAAAGATCCCATGCCCCACTTGACCACATTCCAAGCACGGTACTGGACGCTGAAATTTAATTTCTTGGCATCTCCTCAATGCCTGGCTCTCTCCAACATGCTGTATTGGCTCCTCCGGAAGCCACTTGTCACGACCCAGGGGAGGCACACCCCTTGGTCCACAGACAGCCCGACTGGCCTCCTCTGTGTTGCTATGGGCAACCACTCTCTGTCCTGGCCTTTGATCAGCCTCTCTTCTGGCATATAACACAGGCTTCTCAGACCTTTGTTTTGCTAGGTAGCTTTGCACTGGAGCCAGGGACAAAAGGCACTTGGAGACTGCATGCCCCCTTTCACTGCACCGCAAACAGCGCACTTGGTTCCATGTCTTGTCAGGGTTTCCCACCCTGCATCTGCTGGACCCTGTCTCAAGCTGTGTCACTTTCACACTTTTCGCAACAGCTGCTGGTTTAACTGCAGCAGCGTTGCCAGGGGCAACAACACCCCTCTCCCAGGCATGGACATTCGGCAGCTCTCTTTTTGTATGGAAGGTTGGCTTGCCTTCCACTTTAGCTTGGTCCAATCCTGCCAGGTGTCGCTTGCACCAATCCACTGCAGATTCAAATGCTGGTGGACTCTCCACACTAGCAGTCATCTGTGCATTCATTGCACCAGGGTTGCTAGGGACAACAGCAGCCCTCTTTTCCCTTGGAAAACTCTGTTTAGGCATGTATGGGGTTCGATCAGGCGGTAACAACCCCTCCAGCCACAGAGCTCTATCTATCATCTCAGCCATCCTTGCTTCTTTTAGGCGTTTTGATCGCCCCATCCTTGCGGTCTTGCACACAGCAACTTGTAACAGTTCTTGGCGGAGAAAAGGAAAAAAAAAGAAAAAATCTGTTTGTTTCTCCTTTCACAGGTACACAACCTGCATGCAACAGTCCATCAAATAAACTTCTGCGCAATGCAGTTTGCCTGGCTGCCACACACAGCTAGCAGCAGTTCACTGCAGAGAAAGAAAAATTGACTTTTTGTTCACATGTACACTACCTGCAACAAATTGGAGCACTGTCTCTTCAAGGCTAGTTACCTTTCGCTTGCAGGGTCTCCTCACCTGCACACACACAGATTATGCAGTCTCATGCACCAAAAACACAGTTCATATAACAGATGAACTTACTTGATTGTAGGGATCTCAGATTATGCCTGCATTCTCCACCACTTGTGAAGGACTAGCATCAAGTGTAGAGCTTGAAGGACACCGCCACTCGCTGGTTCTTCTTTTTAAGGGTTGTTTGCCCATTTTTATTAAAAGAAGTTCAAAACAAAATCAAAAGGTTTCCCTCGCAGGGGTTTCAGTACTCCTTTTCAACAACAAAATGACATTCAGCCTCCTGGCTTATACATACAGCAGTGCTGCTCAGGCCTTCCACTTCAGGCTCTTGTCTGTCTCCTATAGACTATTCCATCTGCAACACCATCCATTTGGATAGCAGCCCCTTGCTGCTCTGACCCTCAGACCTGGGTCTCTGGCTTCCACTGTGCACACAAGCACTTTCTGACTTCTCCAGTGCACACTTGCACTCTATGGCTTACCCAGTGCACACCTGCACTCTTCGGGAGGGTGGGGCCCAGAATGCTGGTCCTGATTCTACTATCAGGCCCACACACACCTGAACAATCAGTGTGCAGTTGAGTCTCAAAACCCGGATCCAGGACTGGGGATTTCATCCCACCCGGATCTCTAAGAAATCCCCAAGCTCCGGGTCCCAAAGTGGACTTTAGTAAATCATGAGGAAACTGAAATGCCAGTTTCCTCCCAAACAAGCAAATACCCTGGAGCCCCTCAACCTGCCTGGTTGAGAATCCTGCAGCCATACACTGGTGGGGTACCACACTACCACAATATAAAAACAGAAATAAAATCAATTTTTTCCTGTTTTATATATGTAAATTTTTCATATATGTATATATGTAAAATGCTGACCCCTTTTTTATGCACGCGCTGGCCCTGCCCCCCGTCAGTCTATAAAAACTCTCATCCCATGTTCTTACATCCCATGCTTGAGAAAGGAGTGCTGCTGTTCCTCCACCAATAGCGAGCCAGCTCTGAAACGCGTTGCACGTCTGTGACGTCATATGGCGCTTTATCGGCCTGGGGTCTTTTCCCTGTCGCCCTAGGGGGACGAAAAAACCACTTGTGTGTAGTAAAGGAGGGCCCTTGCCCTTGGCGTGGCCCCTTATCCTTGCTAATTTGGGGAAGCAAAGTGCTTTTACTTCCTGTGGCATCCTTGATGATGTCATCCAGAGAAGCCCCAAAAAGTCTGTCGCCCTTAAAAGGCAGATCCAACAGGGCTTTCTTGGAAGTCTGGTCCGCAGACCAGCCTTTTAGCCAGATCAGGCGGCGTATTGCTACTGCATAAACCGAAGTTTTAGACAGCAGGGGAATAGTATTCATGTCTGACTCGCAGACAAACCTAAGGCCCTGGACCAACAGGTCGGCCAATGTTATCTCATCAGGAGGAGCATCTCGCTCCTTAACCCCTGGAGTAGCAATCTTGCCCCTTCAGTAAGTGTGTGAGACACTAGGGCCCCCGCCAATGCCGGGCGTACTGCCGAGCCTACCACTGAGTATAGGTAGCAAGCGAGTGCTTCAGCCTTCTTATCCACAGGGTCCTTGAAAACAGGAGCCCCTTCTACAGGAATTGTAGTGGCTCTATTAAGTCTGGACACCGGAGGGTCCACTATAGGGGGGAGAGGTCCATTTCTTCAGAAAACTCTCCTCAAAAGGGGTACCGTACCGCAAACCTCTTTGGGGCTGTAAAGACCCTCAGTGGGTTCTCCCATTCCTTGTATAAGAGTTTATCAAAAGACACACAAGGGAACACCTTAGCAGTGCGGGCAGGTCTATGAAACCCAAGTGGACCGGAGTCTCTGCTGCTTCTGCAGTATTTTCCAATTTTAGCATATCCCGCACTGCAGTAATAAAGTCAGATACCAAAGCCGTCTCGCGTACTGACCTGGACTTCGAGTCATTCTCACTGTCCGGTCACGGTCTGCAGTCTCTGATGCATCAGAATCTGGGCCCCGAGCCGTAGCTGGACCTGGTTCTGCACCAGAATTATCCCCAGAAGCTTGCAGGGGATGGGGCGTTTACTACCCCCTGTATTCCCGTGTGCTGCTTCCACCCTGGCAGCAAACGCCTCTAGGATTGCAGTCATAGCGTTCATAGACACCTCAGGGGCACCAGCTGCTAAATCTGGTGTTTCAGGGGAGAAGACATCTGGCTCAGATGCCATGCTGACCACATGCTGACACTCACAGGGCTCCAGGCAAGATATCAATAGGCCACCCTCCTGTGCTGCAGAGAGGCCGGGTCACCCAGAGGACTCACCACCCTGGATAGGTACTGCTATGCTGCGCCTGTGATGCTGTCCCCCTGCTGCTGTGTCAGTCTGCTTCTTTTATCAGCACTTCCTGTGTGAATTTTCGCGCCAGTGTAATGCACCCTAGAGGCCGGAGGCTCTCGAAAAATGGTTGCCAAAAACGTCTGTATGGAAGATAATGTGGGCTCTAAGAAAATGGCCGCCGACAGAAGATAGAGGTCAAGCAGCCATAGCCCACAAAAAGATGGCCGCCGAACGGCAATATCTGCATACAGGGTGGACAAACATGGCCGCCGATCAGCTGATAGGGGCCAGTGGGTGTGGCCGAACCACAGGAAGATGGCCGCCGGGCAGTCACAAGAGGCCAAACTTAGCATGGACCACCTCAAAATGGCCGCCGACAGCATGGAGGAGGAAGGACACAAACACAGGTAAGAAAAAATGACATTTCTTTTAAATGTTAGTTACAGCCAGCCCCGCTCCAGTGGGACCCCCTAGGTGACCCCCAGCACCCAGCAACCTTTAGCTAGAAGCCCAGGGAGGAGGGAAAGGCAGGGAGAGAGGGAAGAAAGGGGCCACAACCACTTACTTGATCTCTCCAGGAATGTCCAGCTAAATCACCCAGCCGAGGCAGGGGAGTTTTACTTACCTATCCTGCATGTATTCTGCTGGAAGACATTCCAAACAGATCATCATCCGCGCACGGAAGGTGACTGTTGGCCAGGCATGCTGTGATTGGACCCAGAAGGGACGATCATATGTATGCCCTGGAGCATGACGCTCACCGGACAGGCTGCTGCGACTCGGCCGTAAGGTCAGCCGAAGCTGAGCGGTCCGATGCAAGCCTTGGAGCGTAAGCTCACCGGCCAGGCTGCTGCGACTCGGCCGTAAGGTCAGCCGAAGCTGAGCGGTCCGATGCAGGCCCTGGAGCGTAAGCTTACCGGCCACCCGTGGAGCGACGGGCATGTCGTGGAAAACCCAGCGCGTAGCTAGGGTCGGCACACGCTCGATGGCCGAAACTGGGGAGACTACAAGGATCGAGGATCCAGCCTGTCACCCAGTCGGCAGTTGATCGAAGATCGCAGGAAACAACAAATGTAGCAAAAAAAAAATATATATATATACATATATCTTTTTTCCCCGGACCAATGGGCCCGAAGGGAGCCATGTCCTACTCCTTGCTAGACAGAAAAAAACTGATCTGCGAAGATGCAGACTGAGAGGGTATACCCAGAGGGTACTGTAGAAGGTGTGATGCAACACTTTTTACAAGTTTTTCTGCCTAGTCACTCCTAATTAACGGATAATACCCACTTTGTCAATAGAGAAGCTGTGTCGGTCCATGGACGAAAGAGTAAGAGCCATTCAGGGCCACAAAAAATAGTTTGCAGTGTGTTATACATATGTGGAGGTGTGTGAAATAAACAATTTCTATATAGTTTTCTCCTACTGTGCTATACTAAAAAAACAACATTTTTTTGAATAGCATTTTCTGCAGTTCTGTAGCTGTGCGATTCAGCGGTTACGTACTGTGGGTGTGTTCTGCTCTTCCAAAAAACGCCGTTTAGGGGCACAAAAAATAGTTTGCAGTGTGTTATACATATTTGGAGGTGTGTGAAATAAACAATTTCTAAATAGTTTTCTTCTACTGTGCTATACTAACAAAAAAAAACATTTTTTTTTAATAGCATTTTCTGCAGTTCTGTAGCTGTGCGATTCAGCGGTTACGTACTGTGGGTGTGTTCTGCTCTTCCAAAAACACCCATTTAGGGCAACATCCTAAATTTGGAAAATATGAGGAGAAGGTCAAAGGGACGTGGTGGCCCCGGTCGATGTGCTGCTGGTGGAGCTCCTGTTGCAGGGAGAGGACGTGGTGGATCTGTGCCAGATACACGCACAAGTGAAACACCTTCCTCAGGTGCGAGTAGGCGACCGAGCCTGCGGCGGTATTTTGTCGCGCCTAATGAGGCTGTACGAATGTTTAGACCAGGACAAGTACAGGCGATAGTAGATTGGGTTGCTGACAGTGCCTCGGGTTCCTTCAAATTGTCTCGCACCCACTCTTCTGATGAAAGATCAGAGTTGGCACCTGAAACCCATGTCCATCAGTCTTTCACCTCACCCCCTTGCAAATCAGCCAAGCAGTCTGAGCCCCAAATCATGCAGCAGTCTCTTCTGCTTTTCAATGACTTTGTTAGCAGGGTTTCCCAGGGCCATCCACCTAGCCCTGCCCCAGAAGTGGAAGAGATTGAGTGCACCGATGCCCAACCACTTATGTTTCATGATGAGTACATGGGAGGACCATCGCAGTACGTCTCGGATGATGACGAAACACAGGTGCCAACTGCTGCTGCTTTCGCAATTGTGCAGACAGACAAGGAGGGCAGGGGTGAAGACTGGGTGGAAGATGATGTGGAGGACGATGAGGTCCTCGACCCCACATGGAATCAACGTTGTGTGGCATCGTGCCGTTGAGTTTCTGAGGTTCTTAATGACTTCCTGTACCTCTTCTGCTGAAAAGAGGGCCTCCAGCATATTTTTTTATTTTTTTAATGTTATTTTAAGTTATTTCCCTATCCACATTTGTTTGCAGAGCACTTGCCATGCTCTTAACAGCATTTTGCTGCCATTTGCAGCCCTCTAGCCCTTTCCATTACTTTTTTAGAGCCTTTTTAGTCCTTAGAAGTCCGGGTCCCCATTGACTTCAATGGGGTTCGGGTTCGGGTCCGGGTTCGGGTTAAAGTTCGGTCCCGAACCCGAACTTTTTTCCGAAGTTCGGCCGAACTCGTCGAACCCGAACATCCAGGTGTCCGCTCAACTCTAATTGCAATACATTGCAACATAGAAAGATGTACATTCTCTAGGCCAGTGGTTCTCAACTCCTGTCCTCAGGACCCACTAACAGGCCAGATTTTAAGTATTACCTTGGTGAGATGCAGACTAGAATACTGCAATCTCTGAGCAGCAAATTATATCACCTGTGATGCATTTCAGTTATCTTGCAAACCTGGCCTGTTGGTGGGCCCTGAGGACTGGAGTTGAGAACCACTGCTCTAGGCTATATTTATATGGACATGGAGTGAAGCGGAATTATCCTCAAGAGCTATTTCACACTGCCAGCTGGCTGCGTTATCGGTAAAGCGCCGCTAGTTTTAGCGGCGCTTTACCATCGTTTTAGTGGCACTATTCGGCCCCTAGAGGGGGGGGGGGGTTAAATTTTTTTTAGAAATTGCTAATCAGACAATGGCAGCTTGATCCTTCTATTAAGCTTTTGCATCAGGTTTCTCAAACCTTTGCATGCCTGCGCTTCATGTCATAATGACTAAGCCCCTCCCCTTCATGACATTGTCAAAAAAGGACGGAGCATGGATGACCTTAAAATGATGCCCCCCCCCTGAAAAAAGTTCAGCGGACGCCCGTGTCTTCAGCCCAGCTGTGAATCTTGAACTCAACTCTACATTCCCCCATGTGAGTGGATATTGTTGTTTATTAAATGTTTTATTAATACATACTCAGAGGCGCCCCTGTCCTTGTTTTAGGAATATACCCAACTACCTTCAGGTGACCAATAGCAAATTATGTAATCGCGCTGCCTCAATACTAAGGTAGGGTGATAATTAAAAAGTGACACTAAATGACTATAAATGTAAACATATCATAAAGATAAAGGGTCAATGCAAAATAAATCCATGATCAAATAAATAAGTAAGCAATGCAAAGAAGTCCAATAAAGAGAAATATGAATAATAAAAGTTCTTAAATAGTGCAATACAGAAAGTCTCTATTTCATAAGGTGCTTCATAGAGATGACACCCCGGTGTTTCAACTTTTCACCAGGTGAAGTGCAAGCTCACCTTCATAATGGACCCCAAAGGGGTCAGAAAAGCATAAAAGTAGATCAAATCAGTTAGACCAAACTCTGATGTTCAGGTTCCCTAGAGACCAATGGGATTCCTTCTCCAAAAATAGCTCCACACAGCTCACACAAGTAGGTCATAGACAATAAACAGAAAAGACAGCTTCCAAAAGTGCAGTATCTGGATTAGTAAGCTCAAAAAATCCGCACAGAACCCACTTCATAAAATACACCCACATTTATTTCATTAAAAAAAAACAAGCAAGTAAAAAAATCCAGCATCTCACGTTATCCAGTGAATAATCCCATGCCAGGCTCAACTTCTACGCGTTACGCCACCAACGCACGTGGCTTCATCTGGAGGGGCTACTGTATATATTGTCACTTTTTAATTATCACTCTACCTTAGTATTGAGGCAGCGCGATCACATAATATACTTCCGATTCCCTGTGGATGTGGGAACACATTTGGTGATTGCAGCTGTGTATTTTCTATATATTGTTATCACTAGGTGGCAGCGCGCTACTAGTTTTTTTTTTACATTTACCTTCAGATGATGTACACTCACCACAACATCTCATTCCTTACAACTCCGAAATACATGACAGAAATAAAAAAGAGACATAATTTCCCACATCTACCTAACAACTGAACTTTTAATTCTTCCATGAGCTCGTCCCTCTTGTATTTTATTGTATTGTAGTTGTACTGTCTTCCTTTATATTGTACAGCACCGTGCAGACTGTTGGGGCTATATAAATACTGTATAATAATAATAATAATAGAACTATGATTTGTTGATAAACAGGTTTACTTGGCTCGGCATTAATTGATGTCTGCCAGCAAAGGTTGCTTCTTCATCATCTGACAAGCTTAAAAGAGAAGTATGGGGATTTTATTTTTGTTACGCCAAGTAAATTGATACCCAACATGTCACGCTTCAAAATTGCGCCCGCTCGTGGAATGGCGCCAAATTTTTACCCTTAAAAATCTCCATAGGTGACATTTAACAAGTTCTACAGGTTGTATGTTTTCAGTTACAGAGGAGGTTTAGGGCTAGAATTATTGCTCTCACTCTACCGATGGCGGTGATACCTCACATGTGTGGTTTGAACACCGTTTTCATATGCGGGCGCTGCTCACGTATGCGTTCGCTTCTGCACGTGAGCTTGGCGGGACAGGGGACGTTTAAAAAAAAAAAAAAAATTCTAATTTATTTGACCTTTTATTTTTACACTGTTCTTTAAAAAAATGTTTTGTTTTTTTTTTGTAATTATTGCTATCGCTCTAACAATTGCGGCGATACCTCACGTGTGGTTTGAACACCGTTTTCATATGCGGGCGCTGCTCACGTATTGGGACAGTTTTAATTTTTTTTTTTAAATAAAATAAAAATAAAAAATTTGGTCACTTTTATTCCTATTACAAGGAATGTAAACATCTCTTGTAATAGAAAAGAAGCATGACATATTTACACTAAAATGCAATTAAAAAATAAAATAAAATGTCATGAAAAAAATAAAATAAAATGTCTCTTTAAGAGCTATGGGCGGAAGTGACGTTTCGACGTCGCTTCCGCCCTGCAATGATATTGAGACGGGTGGGGGCCATCTTCCCCTCACTCGTCACCATACCAAGCCAGTAAGAGGACCTGATCGCCTCCGCCGCTACCTACGGCTCTGGTAAGCGGCGGAGGGCACCGGAGCGCGGCGGGAGGGGGGTGGCCTTTCCCGCCGCCGCAGAGACCACTTTTATCGGAAAGCAGACCGCCCGCTGAAGAAGAGGATTCTTGGGTTATGGTAGCTATCTGCTGCCATAATAAGTACCGACATATAACGATGGCAGGAGGTCCGGAAGTGGTTAAATAACAAACATGTTATACTTACTTGCTCTGTGTAAGGGTTTTGCACAGAGCCGCCCCGATCCTCCTTTTCTGGGGTATTCCGGTGGCACTCCTGGCTTGGCTCCTCCTTTTCGGCGAGTGCCCCCACAGATAACCAATTTCCATGGGGGAACTCATGCGGGCACGCTTCCGAGTCCTGCTGCTGCGTCTATTGACACAGCGGGACCCGGCCCCGCCCCCTGGCTTCCATGTCACTGGAGTTAATTGACAGCAGCAGGAGCCAACGGAATACTTTGGGCTGCTTTTGCTGATTTCGTGTTAGTAAAGTTTGGTGAGAGATGATTTGCGCTTTTCAGCCTCGTGCTTTTCAGTCCGTTACAGCGCGACGAATGTGCTATCTCCATTTTGAACGCTAGTTTTACCAGAACAAGCGCTTCCGTCTCATAACTTGCTTCTGAGCATACGTGTTTTTTTTTCCCAGTCATTAAAGCGTTCACACGGTCCTTTTTCACGACGAGAAAAACGACGAAGTGAAAAACGACGAGAAAAAAATAGACCATGTTCTAAATTTTTAATGGCCATTTTTTGCGTAGAGAAAAATGCTCTGGAGCCCACACATGATCGTTTTTAATGACCATTTTATAAAATGGCATTTTTCTCGTCATGAAAAACGGCTTAATGCCGCGTACACACGACCGTTTTTAATGTCATTGAAAAAAACTGCATTTTTCTCGACGTGATTCTTCTCAAGCCTGCCTTGCCTACACACTATCGTGGAAAAAAATGCTCGAGCAAAGCGCGGTGACGTACAACACGTACGACGGCACTATAAAGGGGAAGTTCCATTCGGATGACGCCACCCTTCATGTTAGTAAAGTTTGTTGTGAAACGATTCGCGCTTTTCAGCCTTGTGCTCTTCAGTCCGTTACAGCGTGACGAATGTGCCATCTCCATTACGAACGCTAGTTTTACCAGAACGAACGCTCCCGTCTCATACTTGATTCTGAGCATGCGCATTTTTTTTTCACGTCATTAAAGCATAGAGAAAAATTAGAGCATGTTCCAATTTTTTCGTGGCCATTTTTCACGTCGTGAAAAATGCTCTGAAGCCTACACACGATCATTTTTAATGACTATTTAAAAAAATTGCATTTTTCTCGTCATTAAAAACGGTCGTGTGTACCCGGCATTATGCCACGTACACACGATCACTTTTCTCGTCGGGAAAAATTAAAAGTTTTCTCTTGGACGAGAAAAACGCCTGTGTGTGGGCTTTCCTGCATTTTTCCCGACGAGAAAAACGACAAGAATCACGACGAGAAAAATTAGAACATGCTCTAATTTTTTCTCGTCGCGAATCGCGGCATTTTTTTCCGTGGCAGTTTTCCCATAGGGAAACACTGCCAGGGGGAGCCTACACACGGCCGGTTTTCTCGACCAAGAGAGAACATGTTGTGAAAAATGGCCGTGTGTAGGGGACCAAGCCGGTCCTCGTTTTTCATGTTGATTTTCTCGGCGGTGTTTTCACCGTCGAGAAAATCGATCGTGTGTACACGGCATTAGAGTTAGCTAACCTTTTAATTTTTCATGATAAGCTGACCATACCGTTTAAGCAGGAAAGCTCAGTGCCTGCAATGGAAAACATAGCTCCCTCTACTGGAAATTTTACAAATATACATTGTAACTACTAAAACAAAAGGAAAAAAATAAATAAATGCTCATTAAAAATACATGGTACCTTTATGCCGCGTACACACGACCGTTTTTAATATCATTGAAAAAACGAAGTTTTTCTCGACGTGATTCTTCTCAAGCCTGCCTTGCCTACACACTATCGTGAAAAAAAAAAATGATCGAGCAAAGCGCAGTGACGTACGAAATGTACGACAGCACTATAAAGGGGAAGTTCCATTCGGATGGCGCCACCCTTTGGGCTGCTTTTGCTGATCCTCATGTTAGTAAAGTTTGGTGAGAGACGATTCGCGCTTTTCAGCCTCGTGCTCTTCAGTCCGTTACAGCGTGACGAATGTGCTATCTCCATTACGAACGCTAGTTTTACCAGAACGAGCGCTCCCGTCTCATCACTTTCTTCTTAGCATGCGCATTTTTTCACGTCGTTAAAGCCCACACACGGCTGTTTTTCATGACGAGAAAAACGACGACGTGAAAAACGACGAGAAAAATTAGAGCATGTTCCAAATTTTTAATGCCCATTTTTCACGTCGTGAAAAACGCTCTAGAGCCTACACACAATCGTTTTTAATGACCAAATTAAAAAATGGCATTTTTCTTGTCATGAAAAATGGTTGTGTGTACGAGGCTTAATGCCACGTACACACGACCGAGTTTCTCGGTGGCGAAAATACCGCCGTGAAACCCGACGGGAAAAGCCGAGGATCGGCTTGGTCCCCTTTTCCCAGTCTACACACGGCCGTTTTTCACTAAATGTTTTCTCTTGGTCGAGAAAAACGACCGGGTGTAGGCTCCCTAGCAGTGTTTCCCTATGGGAAAACTGCCGAGGAAAAAAATGCCGCGATTCGCGACGAGAAAAATTAGTGCATGTTCTAATTTTTCTCGTCGTGATTCTCTGCGGTTTTCTTGTCGGGAAAACTGCTGGAGGGCCTACACACGGCCGTTTTTCTCATCCAAGTGAAAAAAATGACAGTTTTCCCAACGAGAAAAATGGTCGTGTGTACGCAGCATAGGAGTTAGCTAACCTTTTTATTTTTCATTATAAGCTGACTTTACCGTTTAAGCAGGAAAGCTCAGTGCCTGCAATGGAATACATAGCTCCCTCTACTGGAAATTTTACATATATACATAGTAACTACTGACACAAAGGGAAAAAAATAAAATAAATGCTCATTAAAAATACATTGTACCTTTAGACTCTTACATGAATCACAGCACAGCTAACACAGAAGAATGTAATACCTATTAATCATAATGTTTGTCATTTGCCCGGAGCCAGAGAGAGAGTCATATTTATTCTTGATAAGCCCTCTGATCTTTCAATAGCTGACGAATGTCACAAAACAAGAACAGTTTTTCTCTTGAAGCATATCACTGAACATAACAACCGGCATACACCTGATAAAGGTCATTCCGCACTGCATAAGTCTGATTGAAAAGAAAATGTGGATATTTCATCTGCAACCCCTTCTCACCTCGCCTCGGCATCCCTTAACCACTTGTCTACTGGGGTCATTTTTAAAAATTTTCTAAATTTTGTTGATAGAAATTACTTTAAACCTCCACAAAAATGTAATGTTCACACTTTTAGAGCCGCCTGGATCACTGAATGCTCTCCACTGGCTGTTAAAGTCGGTACTAAGGTTACAGCTTCAGCAGCAGCCTTAAGCTTCATTTAAACCAGGGGTCTCAAACTGGTGGCCCTCCAGCTGTTGCAAAACTACAAGTCCCATAATGCCTCTGCCTGTGGGAGTCATGTTTGTAACTGTCAGCTTTGCAATGCCTCATGGGACTTGTAGTTTCGCAACAGCTGGAGGGCCGTCAGTTTGAGACCCCTGATTTAAACCCTTGTCTACCATGCTGTTTATAAACCTACCTTGATAGACAAGTGGTTAAACTGGGTCATTATGCCCAGGGCAGGAAGAACTTCCCAATCCAATCATGTGACCTCTGTGATCACTCAGTTCCCTGTCTTCAGTAAGCAGAGAGCCAGTGACTCTCAGTCCCGCGGACTCTCAGTCCGCCGGCGGCCCGCGATCGTGACGAGGAGAAGCAGAATGAGGAACTGCCGTTCTGCCTAGTGAAATGACAGGGATCTACTGTTCCTGGTGATTGGGAGCAGTAACCTCTGTCATGTTTCAGTAAGCCCACCCCCCTCCCCCATACAGTTAGAACACGCGTCGCTGAGGGAACACGCTTAACCCCTTGATCACCCCCTAGTGTTAACCCCTTCCCTGCCAGTGTCATTTTTACATTGCTCAGTGCATTTTTATAGCGCTGATCAATGTATTAATGTCACTGGTCCCCAAAAAGTGTAATTTGGGGTCAGATTCGTCCACCGCAATGTCGCAGTCCCGCTAAAAAAATCACAGATCGCCGCCATTACCAGTAAAAGCAATAAAAATAAATAAAAGTCCCTAAATCGATCCCGTAGTTTGTAAACACGATAACTTTTACGCAAATATACGCCTATTGCGATTTTTTTTTTTTACCAAAAAAATGTGGAGGGATATATATCGGCCTAAACTGACAAATACATTTGTCTTTTTATATATATTTATTAAATATGTATTATAGCAGAAAGTAAAAACAAAATTGGCAGATAGATTGTATTGGCTCTATGTTCCTGCCAGGTGTATGTCTAAAGTGGCCCAAAACTCTTCTGTCTGACACAGTACCCAATGGAAGCTAGGGTACTTAACCTGGGAATGCTGTACCACCAGGTTAATGACCTGTGCCAGGCAAGTGAGAACTCTGTCTGCCGTAGGGTGGTCATAGGGTTAGTACCATTGTCACACACTGACCCTAACCTAACAGTAAATAAAAAAAAAAATATAAAACTGCAAGAGGGGTGCAGCAATTACAAGTTGATGTTGACACTTACACAAAAGGGTAGTCGTAAAATGTCTGTGAGTCTCTGAACTGTGAACACAGGGGGTACACTCACCACACATCTTGTCTGTGTACGATGTTTGGGGTAAAAATTGCAATCTATAGTGTATCTATCTAGAAGCATTGATAGTGTCGCTGTCCTTACAGCTCTGGGTCTGTGACTGAGCTGTAGCGGGACAGTCACTGACTATTGACAAGCATGTATTGCTGAAGGGCCTGGTATGGAATTTGGGGGGACCCCATGCATTTTTTTTTTTGGTTCAGGGTTCCCCTTTATATTCATACCAGACCCAAAGGGCCTGGTAATGGACTGGGGGGGGGGGACCCATGCCATTTTTTTCAATGACTTTTATCTGTATTGCTGTGACCCGACAATTCATTATAGCCACGAGTAGTTTTAAATTACTTTTTTTCCTTTAGAAATGTCATTTTGTGCAGAGACTGGACACAGGAAACATGCGCTACTTTACAGGCATACTATAGACACCCCCCAGGTATGAAATTTAAAGGAATATTTCACTTTTATTGTTTCACTTTAAGCATTATTAAAATCACTGCTCCCGAAAAAACTTCAGTTTTTAAAACTTTTTTTTGCATTGATACATGTCCCCTGGGGCAGGACCCGGGTCCCCAAACACCTTTTATGACAATAACTTGCATATAAGCCTTTATAATTAGTACTTTTGATTTCTCCCATAGATTTTTAAAGGGTGTTCCGCCGCTTTAGAATTTGCCGCAAACCCCCCAAATTGTTCGCTATTCGGCGAACAGGCAAACACCCGATGTTCGAGTCGAACTTACGTTCGACTCGAACATCGGGCTCATCCCTACTAGGAACCCAAATTTTTATAGTAGGGGGGCTGGCACATAGAGCCCCAATGGTAGGCCCTTCTAAGAAGGCTGACTTAAGTTCAAAGTTTTAAGAGTATGCAGCAGAAAAAGGTTGAAGCAGAATTGTTTCTGCTAGAACTGGTTTCCGTTTGAACTGTTTTCTAGTTAATGCCATCATCCACCATGACAATGCTCAGGGACCATGATATTGCCCAATAATAGAAATTCTTGCTTATATTTATAAAATATAAGAAAAAGTCTGATAGAACAAGTCTGTTCACATTTTTAAATGCAGCTGAAGACGGGGCTTCTAGTGATGTACCTGTTCAGTCATATGTCAGTAAGGGAGCACAGAAGAGGAAAATCATGGAGGGCAATAAATATCTCATTGGCTTTCTACTCCTGGCAGGTAAGTGATAATTCCTTTCTTCTACATATATATATATGATTATCTAAATCATATCATTTGCCTTCTTCAAACATCCATTCCTACTAGTCCTTGTACATTAAACAGATCATGTAGTGCCCCAGTCTCTCTTTATCCACATGTTGGTCTTTGGAAAAAGGATTATTAACTCCAGAAAGACCTGCCGTATGATGCGGTATGACTTTGAGATGATGAAAGAGAATAAATAGTTCACTTAGATTCAATATTTCATTGTTTTGTGGATGCTGGAGAGTAGACATGTGCGTTTAGTTTCGTACGAATCGAAAATTCGTACGAATTTCTTAAAATTCGTACATTCGGAAGCATCCGAAATACAAATTTCTATTCTTACGAATTTTATACGAAATACGAAATTTCGTTGACAATTTTTTTTTTCGGGAGTGGGAGAGACGTCTCAGACTGGTACTGGTAGTCGATGGGAGATTCAGAATTGGAAAAAATAAGAATGTTTGTTAATATTGTTTTATTATTGTCATAATAATTACGATTATTCATTATGATGAAGTTAAAAACCCAGGAAGTCAGCACAGCACAGGGATGATGGGAGCCCCTCATAATGAGCACAGCAGGGGTACAGCCCCAGGAGAAAGTCAGCACAGCACAGGGATGGTGGGAGCCCCTCATAATTAGAACAGCACAGGGATGGTGGGAGACCCTCATAATGAGCACAGCAGGGGTACAGCCCCAGGAGAAAGTCAGCACAGCACAGGGATGGTGGGAGCCCCTCATAATTAGAACAGCACAGGGATGGTGGGAGACCCTCATAATGAGCACAGCAGGGGTACAGCCCCAGGAGGAAGTCAGCACAGCACAGGGATGGTGGGAGCCCCTCATAATTAGAACAGCACAGGGATGGTGGGAGACCCTCATATTGAGCACAGCAGGGGTACAGCCCCAGGAGGAAGTCAGCACAGCACAGGGATGGTGGGAGACCCTCATAATGAATGTTCGTAATTGTTACGAAAAGTTAACGATCCTAACGAACTTTACGAATACGATTTAACGGGCTACTACAAAAATCATAAAAATTATAGAAAAAAAACATTTGAAAAAAATAAATGTTATACTCACCAGAAAGGGCGGTTGCTATGCGGAACTAGCTCTTTTGCCTCTTCATCCACCATGGTTGTCTTCTTCCTCGTCCTCCATCGTGGTGTCTTCTGGTGAATGGGGCGCGCTGCCTTCTGGGAATTGTGTGTGTATCTCAGGAGGCAGCCGCTCATTCACAAAGCGCTGTGCGAGTCGCGCATGCGCAGTAGGAAACGGACAGTGAAGCTGTAAGGCTTCACTGCCTGTTTCCCTTAGTCAGGATGGAGGCGCCAGGACCGAGCGATCGACCGCTGGGGGCTCATCATTGCAGGCACCTAGGACAGGTAAGTGTCCTTATTAAAAGTCAGCAGCTACAGTGTTAGTAAATTGCGGGTGGAATCCCGCTTTAATACATAAGGATTTCCAGCAGAGAAATGCAAGAGTCTATTTATGTAGGTGTTTAGCTCTTGTGTTGGATATTGTAAATGTATTATATATTGTATTGTAAATATATTTTTGTAAATTTTAATGTAAATGTATTTCTTAAATGCATAAATCTCTAATAGAAACCCCAGTAAGATCCATAATATCAGACATTAATTCCTTCACCACCATCCTATCAGTTTTTTTGATTTTCATCTCCAAAGATACAATAAAAAAACTATTCTTCTATCTATGGGACTCCAGACAGTTACTACAAGGCCGGATTGCTCTTGATGTTACATTCCTCTGTACCAGGGGTCTCTAAACTTTCTAAACAAAACAGTTTACTGTACTTCAGACTTTGGGAGGGCCGGACTGTGGCCGCTGGGAGTAATAAAGGTCTCGACATCAGTAGAGAGTGAGAGCAATTGCAACCCATTATTTATGTAAGTGGGAGGAATTGTGCCCCATCGTTGATGTCATTGGGCCCCATTGTTGGTATCATTGGGAAGAATTCTGCCCCTTCATTGGTGTCAGTGGGGGGACTTATGCCCCATTGTTGGTGTCAGTGGGAGGTATTGTGCCCAATAGTTGGTGTCATTGGGAGGAATTGTGCCCCATTCATTGGTGTCAATGGGGGGAATTATGCCCCATTGTTGGTGTCAGTGGATGAAAGTGCTCCAAGGGCCAGATGAAAGCAAGCAAAGGGCCACATCTGGCCCCTGGGCCACAGTTTGGAGACCGCTGCTCTATACCAACATAGGAATACAGCCAATCACACAAGTACAGCATTAAAAGCTGTTTCTAGTTACTTATACAGAGACCCGCTCATGCCAGATAGACAGAAAGATGTCTTACTGGAGGCTAAACAGTTCATTATGATGATTAACATTTTTCTTTTCATTTGATTACATCATACAAAAAAAGGAACAGCGATGGGCACTAAATTTGCACCGAGTTACGCTAATTTAATAATGAGTGATTTGGAATCTTAACTATTTCATCCTGATACCTTATTTGCCCTCAAATTTGTCTTTATAGAAGATATATTGATGATTATTTTATTTATTCTAATATGGGATGAAGTCACGTCAGACATACCCTTATTTGTAGATAATTTCAATAAAAATTAAGCAGATTTCCCTTCACCCTTAAAACTGGACTCCAAGATTGGTTCAGCTTGGCATGATCTAAGTACGCATATCTCAATACCTGAGGGGCAGCTGAAAAGTGCAACAGGCTATTTCTGTGTTTAGCTCTTAATGTTGGATATTTTAAATATATTCTAAATGTATTTTTGTAAATTGTATTGTAAATGTATTTTTTCTGTAATTGCCTAAAATCCATAAATCGCTAATAGAAACCCCAGGAAGATCCATAATCTCAGGCATTAATGCCTTCCCCACCATCATGTCACAATGCTTTGTTCTTTTCATCTCCAAAGATACGCTGAAAAGCTACCCTTCTATCTATGGGACTTCACACAGTTACTACAATGCTGGATCATCTGAGTCACAATTGTCTGAATTTCCAATTTTCCTGACCTGATTTAGTTATGACTAGTCAAAGATCTGAGATCTGATTCTAATGGATCAATTTATCTCTAATTGGTTGTATTATTTTTCAGTGTATCCCACATTGACCCAGTCTTTCCTCACCACATCGGCCGAGTCCAACCTCACCACATCAAGCCAGCCAGTCTGTGGCACGCCACTCTTTAAGAGCCGGATAGTTGGTGGTACAGACGCAACTGACGGAGCTTGGCCATGGCAGATCAGTCTGCAATACCAGGGCTCCCATATTTGTGGGGGCTCCCTGATCTCCACCCAATGGGTATTGTGTGCTACCCATTGCTTTCAATTGTAAGTAGTTGTACGTGTTTATATATGTATGGGGGGTGTTCATACTCATCTAGCAAAGTAACATAAAAGTTTGCTTTCTCCCATGATAAACACAGGAATTTTTTTGTAACAAATCACCTTCACACACAGTTTAAAGCAGAAATCTAAAATGTTATACTCTATGCTGAGCTCACTGTAAAAAAAGATATGACTGGGGTACACCAGTTTGTATAAAGGGTCACCTTTTTCAGAGTGTAATGTTTTAAATATAACACACAAATATCTAAGTTAAACTTTTATTTTGAAGAATACAGACTCACATATATAATAGTGAATCCCTTTATAAAATGGCAAGCTTTTGAAAATCAATGTTTTTTTTTTTTAGCAAAAATGTGGATTGATAAAATTATGGGTGTATTTACTCCACATTGCATTCAATTTCTGCTTTGGTGCAGGAAATTCAGCTCTTGTTTGTATAAAAAAATTAATTGGTTTTGTCCACAAATGTGTTAAACGGAAACATGTGGTCTTTAGACTTCAACCACTTCAGGGGGGTCTAATGCATCCAAACGTGCGCAAAATGATAATTTGATAACGCTTTTTTTGTACATTGCTCTGATGCATATATAGCCAAAAGATTTAGGCTCTATTCACACTAATGCGTTTTTTGATGCATTTTGCATTTTGCAGAAATGCAGGAATTTTTTTTAACATGGGTTCCTATGGAACATGTTCACATCAATGCATTTTTGTGCCTCTGCGTTTTTGGAAAGGGTCGGGGACTTTTTTTCCCCGCAAAATGCAGCGTTTTGCATGTAATAGAGTTCAATGGACCTGCATCCAAAACGCAAGTACCGCGTTTTTACCGCGATTTTGCTGCGGTTTTTTCATTTATTTTTGTTACACTGTATATAGGTGGTTGCTAAGGAGGGGGCCGGGAAAACAGCCGCCGCGTCCTTAACAACCAATGAGCCATCAGTTGTCAGCGGGCTTCCCGATGAATGTAAAAAAAAAGAATTGCCGGCTAAAAAAAAAAAAAAAAAAAGAAACAAGAAAAAAACAGCGTGGGGTCCCCCCCAGGTCCATACCAGGTCCTTGGGTCTAGTATGGATTTGGAGGGGACCCCCCCACACCAATTTTTTTTTTAAATGGTGTGGGGGTCCCCCCACCCCAAAGCACCTTGCCCCCATGTTGATGGGGACAAGGACCTCTTCCCGACAACCCTTGCCCGGTGGTTTCGGGACCCGCAGGCGGGGGGCTTATCGGAATGTGGAAGCCCCCTTTAACAAGGGGGCCCCCAGATCCCAGCCCCCCTATGTGAATGAGTATGGGGTACATTGTGCCCCTACCCATTCACCAAAAAAAAAATCTTCTTCTTCTTTTCCACTTCTTCCTCCGGTCTTCCTCCATCTTCTCCCACATCTTCATTCTCCGGTCTTCTCCTTCTCCCCCTGCTTCTTCTTCCACTCTTCTTCTTTCTTCTTTGTCTGGTGTTCTTCTTCCTCTGCCACGTCCCGCTGATCTGTCGGCGCCGATGGCCTTCATTTCTTAAATAACAACGGGGCGTGGCAATCGGATTATGTCATCCAGAGGCCACGCCCCTTGTGACATCACCGCCCAGGGCATGATGGGTCCGTGATGTCACAAGGGGGCGTGGCCTCCGTGTGACGTAATCCGATTGCCACGCCCCCATCATTATTTAAGAAATGCAGGACATCCGTGCCGACAAAATGTTAAATACGCTAAATTCTTTACATAATATAAAATGTCTGGAGGATGCCGTTATCCTGCCTGTGAAGTGATGCATTTGTATGATGCATACCATCTACTGCAGCAAAACTGACATTTACAAACAAATAAAATGCCAATTGCCAAAAAATTACCTATAAATGATACTTTCGGACACTTCTCTCTGTAAACAAAGCCTGGGATTCCTAATTAGAGACCCCATAGAAAAAAAAGCAATAAAGTTCCCCCTAAAAAACATACCAGACCATTATCCTTGATAAGTCTAGCATGGATGTCAAGTGGGACCGCATACGGAAAAACAACAAAAAACAGTGTGGGATCCCCCACCAAATTTTAGACCAGTTCTTTTGGGTCTGGTATGGATTTTAATGGAAAACCCCACAAAAAACAAACAAAAATCAAATGTATGGTCCCCCATAAAATCCATATCAGACCCTTAGCTGTGTTTTCAGCCAGAACAGAAAAGAGGAGGAATGGGCATGGACCCCCTTCTTCCTGAACCATACCAGGCCATTTGCCCTCAACACGGTGAGGGTACCTGGCCATGGGGATTTATCAATATATTGTCACCCATGATCCCCTGTGAAGTCACTGACCAAATATGGTGCTGCTATGGTCATGGTCTACTTGCAAAGCCCCGGGGTTGTCATTCTTGGTGAGCAGTGAACAGACATGTGGGTTTTTTCCTCTTTAGGTGCATCAGGTGGAAATGCTCAGCTGACAGTTGAATGGGCCGTGTGGGAATACATTACTGGTTGTGAGGATGCTGGCAGTTTTCCGGTTATTTAACAACAAGCCTAAGCAGAAAGCTGTTGCATATGCTGCCCATTTATTTCATCCATTCGCCAAACATCCGAACAAGGAAAATTCAGTCTGAACCCAGAGCTCATTCCTACTACCAAGCCATAAACCTTACATCAACTCCAAACCATGCAATAAAAAGGTCACATTTTTATGCTTGTATTTAGTTTGTAGTAAGTATCTGACATATTTTAATATTTGTGTTACATTCTCTGTGCTGTTTAGGTCTACCAACCCATCAGACTATACGGTTGTTCTGGGTGCTTACCAGCTGCAGAACTCCAATTCTCACCAGATTACGTCTAATGTGCAGCATATATTCATAAACTCCCTGTGGAGTGGTGAAATGAGCCCTGGAGACATTGCATTGATCCAACTTTCCAGCTCCATCACTTACACTGCGTACATTCTTCCCGTGTGCCTGCCACCAGCATCCATGTATATCCCAGAGGGCATTAACTGCTGGGTGACCGGATGGGGTAACAACGAGAGTGGTGGTAAGGACAACATTTTTTAAATAATATACCATAAACTAAGAGCCCATTCACACAGGGGCGGCACGACTTGTCCCGCGACTCTGCCGGGCGATCTTCACACGACTTCAAAGGTGACTTGCAAAATGACTTCTGTATTGAAGTCAATGGAAGTCGCCCTGAAGTCGCCTCAAAGTAGTACAGGAACCTTTTTCTAAGTCGGAGCGACTTGAGTCACTCCTATTAGAACGGTTCCATTGTACAGAACGGGACGCGACTTGTCAGGCGGCTGAGTCGCCTGACGAGTCGCCCCTGTGTTAATGGGGTCTTAGAGTTCTGCCAAATTTAGATGGGGATGCCAAACGTTTAAGGATAGCCATTATTTGTCCTGGTGGCCTTTTCATTGTGAAAGAATATGATGGGAAATCCAAAATGTTACAATTGTCATGAGAACAGGAATAGAGGATATTGACACCAGTTCCATTAGCAATAAAAAGAGGGTCTGCCCTAACTCTCATGCCGCGTACACACGATCATTTTTCCCCGTCGGGGGAAAAACGACCGTGTGTGGGCTTTTTGTCATTTTTCCCAACAGGAAAAATGGCATTAATCACGACGAGAAAAATTAGAACATGCTCTAATTTTTCTCGTGATTTCCCTAATTTTTTTCCGCGGCAGTTTTCCCATAGGGAAACACTGCCACGGAGCCCACACACGGTCATTTTTCTCGACCAAGAAAAAAAATGTCGGGAAAAACGGCCGTGTGTAGGGAACCAAGCCGTTCCCTCGTTTTTCCCGTCGATTTTCTCGACGGTGTTTTCACCGTTGAGAAAATCGATCGTGTGTACGCGGCATCAGAGATTTCCTCTCAGGCCTCGTACACACGGGCGGGAATCTCGTCGGGAAAAAAAAACGTCAGTTTTCCCGACGGGATTCCCGGCAAGCTTGCCTTGCTTGCCGAGTGTACACATGGGCATTCAAAAGAACCGCCGCTCTTTTGAATGGCAAGAACGCGGTGACGTCATCGACTACGACGAGCCTGCGCTAGTCAAATTTGATGCCATCGCCACCATCTTGCTACACCCTACACTACCCTTGTATGCTACCGCGCATGCGTCAAAGTCTTTTTGAGCATGCGCGGGTTTACCATGGACAGGTAAGCATACACACTCACGTTTTTTTCGTCGAGAAACAGGCCGACGAGAATCCTAACGAGAAAATAGAGAGCAGGTTCTCTATTTTTCTCGTTGAGATTCCTGGCAATTTTCCCGACGAGAAACCATACACACGGCCGATTTTCTCTGCAAAAAGCTCTCCCAGCAGTTTTCTTGCCGAGAAAACCGGTCGTGTGTATGAGGCTTCACTTTTTGTTATGTTTCTTGGGCAGAAAGTGAATTAAAATCTCCTCAAAAGGACCAAGAAAATAAATAAATAAATATATATATATATATATATATATATATATATATATATATATCTATATATCTATATATATATATATCTATATATCTATATATCTATATATATATATATCTATATATATATATATATATATATATCTATATATCTATATATATATCTCTCTATATATATATATATATCTATATATATATATATATATATATATATCTTAAACTTCACCTGTGTCCAGACTATGAATGTTAAAGTATTTACATATTATTAGCGAGTAGTACAAAAGCGCTTTAACACA
Organism: Rana muscosa; assembly: GCA_029206835.1. Lineage (NCBI taxonomy): Eukaryota > Metazoa > Chordata > Amphibia > Anura > Ranidae > Rana > Rana muscosa. The sequence continues at coordinate 178,636,461 of CM055127.1, forward strand.
TACCATCGTTGACCTCTCTAGCTGCTTTTACTCTGAAATAATTCATCCTCGAAGATCACAACAAAGACTCTAAAGTCAGTTTCAGTCAGTTTTTAACCACTTGCTTACACTTAAATCCCCTTCCTGCCCAGGCCAATTTTCAGCTTTTAGCGCTGTCTTGCTTTGAATGACAATTGCGCGGTCGTGCGATGTAGCTCCCAAACAAAATTGACGTCATTTTTTTCCCACAAATAGAGCTTTCTTTTAATCATCTTTGATCATCTCTGCGGTTTTTATTGTTTGCTCTATAAACAGAAAAAGACTGACAATTTTGAAAAAAAACACAATATTTTTTACTTTTTGCTATAATAATTATCCAATTTAAAAAAAAAAAAAAAAAAAAAAAAATTCTCAGTTTAGGCCGATACGTATTCTACATATTTTTGGTAAAAAAAATCCCAATAAGCATATAGTGATTGGTTTTCACAAAAGTTATAACGCCTACAAAATAGGGGATAGATTTATGGCATTTTTTATTTTATTTTGTTTTACTAGTAATGGCGGCGATCTGCGATTTTTGTCAGGACTGCGATATTGCGTCGGACAGATCGGACACTTTTGACACATTTTTGGGACCAGTCACATTTATACAGTGAACAGTGCTATAAATATGCACTGATTACTGTATAAATGTGACTGGCAGGGAAGGGGTTAACACTAGGGGGCGGGAAGGGGTTAAATGTGTTCCCTAGGGAGTGATTCTTACTGTGGGGGGAGGGGACTGACTGGGGGAGGTGACCGATCTGTGTCCCTATGTACAAGGGACACACCATCGGTCTCCTCTCCCTGACAGGACGTAGATCTCTGTGTTTACACACAGAGATCCACGTCCCTGGCTCTGTAACTGCTGATCGCGGGTCCCTGGCGGACATCGCGACCACCAAGCACCCGCATCGGCATCCGCGTGACGCGGCGGGCACAGCTTTTCCCTGATGCGCGTCCGCGGCGGCGTGCAAGCAGGAAGTAAACAGGAGGACGTCCAGGGATGCCTTCCCGGCAATTCAGGTTTGCGCTGCGGCTGTCTTTCGGCTATAGCGCGGATCTCAAGTGGTTAACAGCTTAGAAACATCGGCTGTATGTTGGCAGCCTGCCAAGATTCTGATGCAATAGAAAGCAATAGGAAAAGAGATGAGATTTTCGTGCCTCCGTTGTGAACTTTGAAGATGAATTTCTCCACAATACCTATAGCGACAGAGCCTCCCAAGATTCTGCTGCAATTGAAAGTATTAGGAAAAGAAATGAGATTTTTGTGCCTCCGTTGTGAACTTTGAAGATTAATTTCTCCACAATACCTATAGCGACAGAGCCTCCCAAGATTCTGCTGCAATATAAAGCAATAGGAAAAGAGATGAGATTTTAGTGCCTCCGTTTTGAACTTTGAAGATTAATTTCTCCACAATACCTATAGTGACAGAGCCTCCCAAGATTCTGCTGCAATAGAAAGCAATAGGACAGGAAAAGAGATGAAATTTTCGTGCCTCCGTTGTGAACTTTGAAGATTAATTTCTCCACAATACCTATAGCGACAGAGCCTCCCAAGATTCTGCTGCAATAGAAAGCAATAGGAAAAGAGATGAGATTTTCGTGCCTCCGTTGTGAACTTTGAAGATGAATTTCTCCACAATACCTATAGCGACAGAGCCTCCCAAGATTCTGCTGCAATTGAAAGTATTAGGAAAAGAAATGAGATTTTTGTGCCTCCGTTGTGAACTTTGAAGATTAATTTCTCCACAATACCTATAGCGACAGAGCCTCCCAAGATTCTGCTGCAATATAAAGCAATAGGAAAAGAGATGAGATTTTAGTGCCTCCGTTGTGAACTTTGAAGATTAATTTCTCCACAATACCTATAGTGACAGAGCCTCCCAAGATTCTGCTGCAATAGAAAGCAATAGGACAGGAAAAGAGATGAAATTTTCGTGCCTCCGTTGTGAACTTTGAAGATTAATTTCTCCACAATACCTATAGCGACAGAGCCTCCCAAGATTCTGCTGCAATAGAAAGCAATAGGAAAAGAGATGAGATTTTCGTGCCTCCGTTGTGAACTTTGAAGATTAATTTCTCCACAATACCTATAGCGACAGAGCCTCCCAAGATTCTGCTGCAATTGAAAGTATTAGGAAAAGAGATGAGATTTTAGTGCCTCCATTGTGAACTTTGAAGATTAATTTCTCCACAATACCTATAGCGACAGAGCCTCCCAAGATTCTGCTGCAATAGAAAGCAATAGGAAAAGGGATGAGATTTTAGTGCCTCCTTTGTGAACTTTGAAGATTATTTTCTCCACAATACCTATAGTGACAGAGCCTCCCAAGATTCTGCTGCAATAGAAAAAGAGATGAGATTTTAGTGCCTCCTTTGTGAACTTTGAAGAATAATTTCTCCACAATACCTATAGCGACAGAGCCTGCCAAGATTCTGCTGCAATAGAAAAAGAGATGAGATTTTAGTGCCTCTGTTGTGAATTTCTCAACAAAATAACGCATGGAGACATGGATGGTTGGGGAGTTAATTTTTGAATATGATAAATAAATTAACTAATATTTTCAGGTTGTGGTGCTCAGATATAAAGTAGTTTAGCTCCACTTTAAGACACAGACATCTTAACCTTATGGTACTAGAAACTAGTAAGAAATAGTCACACATATATAGTACAGTATCTTGTTCTATGGTTGGATGTTGTTTGTTGACCTGAAAGCACAGCATTATGGTGGTCTTGTTTTTGCAGTGTCGCTGCCGTACCCACAAACCCTCCAGCAGGTGATGGTTCCACTTATCAGCAACAGTAATTGTAACACAATGTACCACAATGGTACCAACCTGAATGTCTCCAGTGACCAGATCTGTGCCGGGTATCAGGCTGGAGACAAAGATTCCTGCCAGGTGGGTTATAAATTCCCTGAAAATGAATATTATATATATTTATTGCACATACATACAGTACATTTAACTACAGTTTGCAAACTTCATTCCAGATATGGATTTTATTGCATAGTTATATTGGTCCAGTTTGGACCAATTTAATTAGGCATATGCAGGATTTATATGGAAGCTGCTCTTCAGCCAGCCCTAAGATAATTTGTATTGGTGACCCAGGGAAGCAGTTACATCCCTTCCTCCCATCATGTGCTCATGCCTAACAAGATAATTGGACTTTTTATAGTGCCTCCCTTTCAAAGTTTTTTTTTAAAGTTTTTCCCATATGTATTGTAGGAATAAACCCCAGGATGCGAAATGCGTCAGTTTCAGAGCAGTGTGTTTCTTTCCCTACTGGACTAATAAAGTTTTCAAGCAAATAGGAAAAGCTGTGAACAGCTTCATCTTCTTTATTCTTGAGCAAGCAACGATTTTTTTAACAAGACATATGGAGAAACTAATAAGAAACCCTTATCTGCTGGGTGAAAAGGAGAAATCAAAATATCATGATGCCATTTACCTAACCACAAAAAAAGAGGATTTTTTATTCAAATATATAATTTAGAAACAAACTGGAAATGTTCATTCAAGCAAGAAAGAAAGGAGTCAAAGTTGTTGGTGGTAGTAAGGTATCTGAGGAGAACATGAAGAGATAGGATACTCTGTAGATAAACCACTTGCTGTCCACGCTATATCCAAATGACGGCTACAGCGCGGACCTGAATTTCCGGGAGGCTGTCAATAGATGTTCTCCCCTTTGCACGCGCCCTACGAGCCCCCTTCAGGGCGGGTACGACACGCGCTGTGATCACTGAGTCACTGAGACACATGTGATCACAGATCCAAGTAAGGGGCCGGTCCCTGCACCTTACCACGTGATCAGCTGTCAGCCAATGACAGCTGATCACGTGATGTAAACAAAGCTCTGTAATCGTTTTTTTTTCTCTTCACGCTTACAGTGTGAGGAGAAGAAAAAGCCGATCACCGGCTCTTGTGCAAGGAACATCGGTCCCCAGTGGAAGAGGCACATTCGCCTCATCAGTGCCCACCAGTTCCGTCTGCCAGTGACCATCAGTGCCACCTATCAATGCCCACAAGTGCCACCTACCAATGCCCACCAGTGGTGCCAATCAAGGCCTCATTAGTGCCACCTATTAGTGCTGCCTATCAGTCTCACCTACCAGTGCTGATCAGTGCCCATCACTGCCACCCATCAGTGCCCATCACTGCCACCTATCAGTGCCCATCACTGCCACCTATCACTGCCACCTATTAGTGCCAATCCTCAGTGCCCACCATTGCCACCTATCAATGCCCTTCAGTGCAACCCATCAGTGCCACCTCTCATTGCCCACCAATGCTACATTTCAGTGCCCATCAGTGCCACCAATCAGTGCCCACCAGTGCTGCCTATCAGTGCCCACCAGTGCCGCCTTATCGGTGCCCATCAGTGCAGCCCATCAGTGCCCATCAGTGCAGCCTATCAGTGCCACTTACCAATGCCCACTAGTGGTGCCAATCAAGGCCTCATTAGTGCCACCTATTAGTGCTGCCTATCAGTCTCACCTACCAGTGCTGATCAGTGCTCATCATTGTCACCCATCAGTGCCCATCACTGCCACCTATCAGTGCCCATCACTGCCAGCTATCAGTGCCACCTATTAGTGCCAATTCTCAGTGTCCACCAGTGCCACCTATCAATGCCCTTCAGTGCCACCTCTCAGTGCCCACCAATGCTACCTCTCATTGCCCATCAGTGCCGCCAATCAGTGCCCACCAGTGCCGCCTTATCGGTGCCCATCATTGCAGCCCATCAGTGCCCATCAGGGCAGCCTATCGGTGCCACTTACCAATGCCCACCAGTGGTGCCAATCAAGGCCTCATTAGTGCCACCTATTAGTGCTGCCTATCAGTCTCACCTACCAGTGCTGATCAGTGCTCATCATTGCCACCCATCAGTGCCCATCACTGCCACCTATCAGTGCCCATCACTGCCAGCTATCAGTGCCACCTATTAGTGCCAATTCTCAGTGCCCACCAGTGCCAGCTATCAATGCCCTTCAGTGCCACCCATCAGTGCCACCTCTCAGTGCCCACCAATGCTACCTCTCATTGCCCATCAGTGCCACCAATCAGTGCCCACCAGTGCCGCCTTATCGGTGCCCATCAGTGCAGCCTCATCAGCGTACATCAATGAAGGAGAAAAATGACCCGTTTGCAAAATTTTATAACAAAATATAAAATGGTTTTGTATTTTTTTTTTTTTATTCGGTCTTTTAAAAAAAAAATTAACAAAAAATAAAAACCGCAGAGGTGATCAAATACCATCAAAAGAAAGCTCTATTTGTGGGGAAAAAAATTATAAAAATTTCATTTGGGTACAGTGTTGTATGACCGCGCAATTGTCTTTCAAAGAGTGACAGCGCTGAAAGCTGAAAATTGGCCTGGGCAGGAGGGGGGTTTAAGTGCCCAGTAAGCAAGTAGTTAAAAGAGTTTGGTGAAATGTAACAAATTCAGACCAGTGTAGAACTGTCAAGATGGTTAAGATTGGTATATTTGGATACCCTCTTGGAAAGGGCCTCGTGGTCAAAAAATGGTCTCATGGTCAAAAATGGTCTCATGGTCATGGCCTTCGGGCAGAGACTATAGCAGTGACTGAATTGCATTCGTTTCCTCTGTCCTCTCCTTTGTATGTATTTTTTCCTCACAAATATTAATGACAATTTTTTTTTTCTCACTGCCCCAATCACATCTTTTCCAGTTCATCACCATTAATTAATCCTGTTGTAGAAATGCCATTCAAAATGAAAGTCACCTTGTGTTGCAGAAAACCTTCCCAGCCGTCCAGTTATATTATCCAATTATAGTATGAAACTATCTGATGATTGATATTTCCTCTTGCAGGGAGACTCCGGAGGTCCCCTCGTCTGTCAAGTTAATGGTCGCTGGTACCAAGCTGGCGTCATCAGCTGGGGGTATGGATGCGCTGAACCTAACCGGCCCGGAGTTTACACCTACGTCCCTAAATATAATTACTGGATCTCTTCTATCGAAGCCACTCAGTCCGTCTCATCCGCGTCTGTGCCGACCGCGTCCCTGCTGCTAGTACTAACTTGCTTACTGTTCCACAAGTGAAGGACATTGGCTATGGAATGGGTGGGGTGGATAAGCTGCCATTATAAAAGGTGCAGTGTTCAAATTAAAACGACAAACAAACAGCGAATATTTGGGTCAACGCTGAAGAAGTATAGAAATGTCCTGTATAGTGATGTCATGAGGGTTCATTCTGCAGGCCAAATGATTGAGTTCAGATGTTTCCAGTGAAATATTTTTTTCTCCTGAATATCGACTTTTCTTGAAGAATCTTGATAGATAGTCCTCTTAGGAATGTGACATGGGCCTCGACTTTAATATTATGTTCTTCTTTGTGAGTAAAACAAACACTCAATAGTGTAAATATAGAAAAATAGCACTCACATTGCCAACATCTGTAAATAATGTAGTAAAAAAAGGCAAAAAAAAATAAAAAAATAGGGATATGGGCCCTACTCGGACTTTCAGCGGCACAGTAAACAATAGAGATGTATAAAAAATATATAAATGTTTAAAAGAAAAAGAGAACCACGTAAATAAAAATTGAATACAAGGACAATATAAGAATTAAAAATCATACATACGAGTACATATAAATGATGAGAACCCGAATGCAGCAACGTGTTTCGCCTTGGGGCTTCTTCAGGACGCAAATTCAGGAAAACAATAGTTGTAGAAGCAAGAAAGGGATCTCACTCTTATAACTAAGATTGTTGGTTAGCGTGTAGCCAACATCGACAACCAATAGAGGAAAGAAACGAGCCACGATAAGAATGTGCAATGCTGGCGAAGCAAAAAACATGTAGAGCCCTCTCTTTATGCTCTCCCCTGGGGATTACTTTGAACCTACCCAGTCTAATAAGAGTTAAAACCCTGTACACACGATCAGATATCCTATGGATTCTAATCCAATGGTTTTGTCCATCGGAAATCCGATGAAGCGGACTTCCATCAGTCTTGCCTACACACCATCAGTGAAAAAACCGACCGTTCCAAACGCCGTGACGTAAAACACTCCGATGAGCCGAGAAAATTAAGTTTAATGCTTCTGAGCATGCGTCGACTTGATTCTGAGCATGCATTGGGAAAAATTTAAAACATGTTCTATTTTTTAAAACCGATGGAAAAAAGACCGATGGGGCCCATACACGATCAGTTTGTCCGATTAAAAAAGTCCATCAGACTGTTTTCATCGGTAAAACCGATCGTGTGTACACGGCTTTACTACTCGGGGGATCTGTATTATATATCCCTCTTGAGTTAAGGATTCCAGCCTACTGATACTTTGAATAATCACTGTGTCTTCCTCGATTTGGATTTGTCGGCTGAAAAGGAAGACTTTCTTCTTATATCCAGTTTCTCTATATGTGACTTTTGAAGTCATACATACCGTTTATTTGGAAATTACAGCTGGTTTCCCCGTTTTTGCTTCGCCAGCATTGCACATTCTTTGTGTGGCTCATTTCTTTCCTCTATTGGATGTCGATGTTGGCTACACACTAACCAAGAATCGTAGTTGTAAGAGTGAGGTCCCTTTCTTGCTTCTACAACTATTGTTTTCCTGAATTTGCATCCTGAAGAAGCCCCAAGGCGAAACGCGTTGATGCATTCGGGTTCTCATCATTGATATGTACTCATATGTATGATTTTTAATTCTTATATTGTCCCTGTATTCAATTTCATTTATGTGGTTCTCTTTTTCTATTAAACATTTATATATTTTTTATACATCTCTATTGTTTACTGTGCCGCTGAAAGTCTGAGTAGGGCCCATATCCCTATTTTTTTTTTCCTTTTCTTTAAAACAAACACTCAACACATAAAATTCAACCCCTTAACAATGAAGAATCCTGGTATTGTGTTACTTACTATGAAATTTTTTAAATCCGGTCACATGAAATTTACATGATTTGGACATGCCACCAGCCTGGACCCTAGGACACTTCTCAACCACCACAGCGCTGACCATTGGTGGCCTTAAAGGAACACTAAAGATACATTTTTTTTATTTTTTTAAATAACAAACATGTTATACTTACCTCCACTGTGCAGCTCGTTTGGCACAGAGTGGCCCCGAACCTGGTCTTCTGGGGTCCCTCAGTGGCTGTCTCATTTCCCCCCCTGCAAGAACTTTCCTCCTTTATGCGAGCTCTCTCGCAAAGTGGTGAGTTCTTGTGGGCGCGCTCCTGTGATACAGCCGGCGGCCATAGCCGCTCACTGTATCACTCGGCCCCGCCCCCAGGCGCGCCGTGTCATTGGATATGATTGACAGCAGTGCGAGCCAATGGCTGCGCTGCTTTCAATCAACCAAGGAATGAGCCGAGAAGCCTGCGCGTTCACGGCGCGGGACTTTCGAGGGGTCAGGTAAGTAAACGGGGGCAAAACATGTACCTTTACAACCCCTTTAAGTCAACACTCTGTTGATCCATAGACAGTCACCTGAGCACCAGTCATAATAATTTAGATATGAAATAGTCATGTTCTGTGTGTCTTTTAAGTTACAGTGAAACCTCAGATTGCGAGTAACGCGGTTAACAAGCGTTTCGCAATACGAGCATTTTTTTTTTCTAAATTCTAACTCAGTTTCCAAGCTTTGTCTCGCAATACGAGCAGGATTCAAGCTTGTGCAGTACCGCATTTGGCCAGAGATGCGGGGGCGCCAGAGCCGAGCTGAGCCGATCAGGGCTGTTCGGAAGAACTCCGTTCCCAAGCCTTTCCGAGGGTTTCCGAGTTCAGCCGAGCTGTCCTGAGTATTTCTGAGTCTCTCCGGTGCCCCCCCCCACCTCTGGCCACATGCGGTATTGCATGCCAGAGAAGTCAATCCGGAACAAATAATTTTCGTTTTCATTGACTACTATGGGGAAACTCACTTTGATGTGCGAGTGCTTTGGATTACGGGCATTCTCCTGGAACGGATTATGTTTGTAATCCAAGGTTCCACTGTATATGGCTGAAAGCTCCAGGACAACTGACCATCGCATCCTGGTGGACATCCCATTCTAAAACCATGGCCTACAAAACCAAATATTGTTAAAGTGTAATGCCGCGTACACACGATCGTGATTCACGGCGGTGAAAACACCGCCGTGAATCACGACATGAAATTAAATGAAAAACGAGGGAACGGCATTTTCCCCCACACACGACCGTTTTTCCCGTCATTTTTTTCTTTGTCGAGAAAAACGACCGTCTGTGGGCTCCGCGGCAGTGTCTCCCTATGGGAAAACTGCCGCGGAAAAAAATGATGGAAAAAACGATGAGAAAATTTAGAACATGTTCTAATTTTTCTCGTCGTTTTTCCTGCCGTTTTTCTCAACGAGAAAAACGGCATAAAGCCCACAGACGATCGTTTTTCTCGGCGAAAAAAAAAAATTAAATTTTTCCCGACGGGAAAAATGATCGTGTGTACGCGGCATAAGTTCACCTTTACAGAAAATCTGTAAGGCGAATTTACACTGGACCCCCTCCCCCCCCGGTCCCGCTGTACCTGAGGCCGGTGATCACCCGCTGGAAGACATCGGGTCGCCGCTTCACTGATCCGTGGATTTGAAATCCCAGCGGCTTTCTCTTTTCTTCTCCTTCGCTGACAGGACGGACTAGGCGGGTTCTGATTGGTTGGCCATGTAAACTATGTTTACTATGCTTCCGTTTGTGAATGAACAGGAAGCTGCTCAGCAAAGAGCCCTTCCCATTCATTCACTGTCCAGTGCAGCTGAGGCTGCAGAGAAAGGGGCTGCCCTACGTTTTTCTCTCTCTGTTTAGACCCTTGATATTTCAGCAAAGCCCTCTACTTGGCTTTTAAAAGATTGTAAAAAAATAAAATAAAAATAAATAAACAATATTGTAAAAAAATAAATAAAAAAATAAAAAAATAAATAATGAAAAAAAAAAAAAAAACGACTGACACCGTCCACCGCCCTACTGACACCAATCTTTGCTCTACTGACACCGTCCACTGCTCTTCTGATATACATGTATGTGTGTTTGTACCCTGGGGTGCTCACCCTAAGGCCCCTTTCACACTGAGGCGCTTTAATCGCGTTTTCGCTGTAAAAATAGCGCTGTAAAAATGCCTGAAATAATCCTGCCCCATCATTCTCAATGTGAAAGCCCTGAGGGCTCTCACACTGAGGCGTTTTGCTGGCTGTGCGTTGGAAAAAAATCCCGCAAACAGCTTTTTTGGAGCATCTTTGGGGCGCATAAAATAGCGCTGTAAAAACGCCTATCCCCATTGAAATGAATGAGTACCGCGGTAAAAACGCGGTAAAACGCGGTAAAAACGCATAGGCGTTAGCGCTATTTTTAAAAATAGCGCTAACGCCTATGCGATGTTGCCGCATTTTTACCGCGTTAGCGCTATAAAAAAATAGCGCTAACGTGGTAAAATCGTGGTAAAAAAGCATAGGCGTTAGCGTTATTTTTAACGCTATCGCGGTAAAAAATTGTGGTAGAAACGTGGTAAAATCGCAACGCCTTGTAAAAGAGGCCTAATGCAACAGGCTGCGTACACCAATGAATATATGTATTACCTTGTTATTTTAGGTAATGACAGAGTTACTGTTGAATAAATGTAGCAGAATTGTGAAAATGACTCTGGTCCATAACGGGGTGAACAGGTTTGAGAGGTGATGAAGGGGTTAATAAGCTGACACCCTGATCTTCACAAGATGTGTAATTTCTCCCAGGTACAATGATCCTACACAGAAAAATCCCAACCTGTCTGACCAGCCACGGCTGTCTGGGGAAGATGACCTCACCCACTCGCCGGGTTATGGCTTCATAAAAGTAAATTGTACATGACATGAAGAAAATAAAGGATATTGTGTAATATGTATAATAAAAGCCGCATTGTAAACTTTATATTTAGACGCCATCAGAGAGAACATCCACGTGTCTTTACCTTTAGAGCTCTGGAGTGATTCTGAGTGTCTGAGATTTTGGCATGATACGTTCGCAGTCTTTCATTTACGTCTCCCAAAAATGTTAGGCTTAGAGAGTCCAACTTATGCCGCGTACACACGACCGTTTTTAACCACTTCAACCCCGGGCTTTTTTTTACCACATCAATACCGGGCCTATTCTGGCACTTCTCTCCTACATGCACAAATCATCATTCTTTTTCTAGAAAATTACTCAGAACCCCCAAACATTATATATGATTTTTTTTAGCAGACACCCTAGGGAATAAAATGACGGTCATTGCAACTTTTTTTTCTTGCACGGTATTTGCGCAATAATTTTTCAAACGCCTTTTTTTGGAGAAAAAAAATGGTTTCATGAATTAAAAAATAACAAAACAGTAAAGTTAGCCCAATTATTTGGGAAAATATGAAAGATGATGTTACGCCGAGTAAAAAGATACCTAACATGTCACGCTTTAAAATTGGGCACACTCATGGAATGGCGCCAAACTTCGGTACTTAAAAATCTCCATAGGGGACGCTTTAATTTTTTTTACAGGTTACCAGGTTAGAGTTACAGAGGAGGTCTAGTGCTAGAATTGTTGCACGCGCTCTAACACACGCAGCGATACCTCACATATGTGGTTTGAACGGCGTTTACATATGTGGGTGGGACTTACGTGTGCGTTCGCTTCTGATCGCGAGCTACCGGGGACAGGGGCGTTTTAATTTTTTTTTATTATTTATTTATTTATTTTACTTATTTTATTTATTTTTTACACTTATTTTACTTTTTTTTTTATCACTTTTATTCCTATTACAAGAAATGTAAACATCCCTTGTAATAGGAATGTGTGTGACAGGTCCTCTTTATTGAGAGATGCGGGGTCAATAAGACCCCACATCTCTCCTCCAGGCTGGAAAGCATGAGATTGTGATAATTTTTTCACTGATCTCATACTTACTAGCCGCAATGGCAGCTTTGTTTACATCTGAGGACCCGGGCGTGACGTCATCACATCGCGCCCGGGCCTCCGATGATCATAGAGATGGTCACGAGTCATCTCTATGCTCGTCACGTGACCCACCACCGGCGCCGGACGATTCTCTCCGGGTCCCCGATGGCACGGGAGAGCCCGGAGAAGCACCGGATGGCGGCGGGAGGGGGGGGGTGTCCCCTCCCGCCGCCTATAAGAACGATCAAGCGGCGCAGAATCTTATGGTACGCAGAATCGCCGGCACAACAAAAGGATATCTGAATGATGCCTCTAGCTGCACCCATCATTCAGATATCCCCCCTCAAAGCCGAGGACGTCATATGATGTCCACCCGGGATGGGAGATCCCATCTGTGGGCATCATATGACTATGGGCGGTAGGGAAGTGGTTAATGATGAGAAAAATGCCATTTTTTTAAATGGTCATTAAAAATGATCGTGTGTGGTCTTCAGAGCATTTTTCACGACGTGAAAAATGGCCATGAAAAAATTGGAACATGCTCTAATTTTTCTCGTTGTTTTTCACAAAAAATGCGCATGCTCAGAATCAAGTGATGAGACGGGAGCGCTCGTTCTGGTAAAACTAGAGTTCGGAATGGAGATAGCACATTTGTCACGCTGTAACGGACTGAAAACCACAAGGCTGAAAAGCGCAAATCGTCTCTCAACAAACTTTACTAACACGAGGATCAGCAAAAGCAGCCCAAAGGGTGGCGCCATCCGAATGGAACTTCCCCTTTATAGTGCCGTCCTACGTGTTGTACGTCACTGCGCTTTGCTCGAGCATTTTTTTTCCACGATCGTGTGTAGGCAAGGCAGGCTTGAGAAGAATCACGTTGGAGAAAAACGCTGTTTTTTTTCAATGACATTAAAAACGGTTGTGTGTCCGCGGCATCAGAGTCTATCTGGAGTGGAATTTTTGGTTTGTTTTCTCCATACCTCAGTTTTCTCCAGGGCTGGTCCCTCAAGGATAAGTTCTGACCAGCACAGTAGATTGTTTTAAAAAGATTTGGATGCATTTCTAAATGCACAACATATTCAGGATACTCATTTTTAGAGGTAGTAACACCAGGGGTAGTTGATCTAGAAAATATCCAGATGCCTCCTGGGGGGGGGGGGAATTTTTTTCACCCCACTGGAGCAAATTGGACCATGCTGTATCGGTTTTTTTTTGCCTTTCTTTGGATCAACTATGGGTATAGGACTGTGTATATGGAGGTTCTCTATTTGTGTGTTTCTATTTGGTTGAACTAGATGGACTAGTGTCTTTTTTCAACCTGGCTAACTACCGTATTTATCAGCGTATAACACGCACTTTTTTCCCCTTAAAATCAGGGGGAAATCGTGGGTGCGTGTTATACGCCGATCCCCCGCTGATTGTGAGATACACAAGGCCGAAGTACACTCGACTTTACTCGGCTCCTCACGCAGTCACGCCCATCTCCACTGATTGTGAGCGCCGCTGACTTACAGAAAGCCGAGTGTACCACAGCTAGTCTCGGCTCCTCTCGCAGTCCCGCCCCTGACTGTGAGCAGAGCCGAGTCTAGCCGAAGTACACTTGGCTTTCTGTATGTCAGCGGCGCTTGCAATCAGTGGAGGTGGGCGTGACTGCGAGAGGAGCCGAGTAAAGCCGAGTGTACTTCGGCTTTGTGTATCTCGGCTCCTCTCGCAATCAGTGGAGATGGGGGTGACTGTGAGCAGAGCCGAGTCTAGCCGAAGTACACTTGGCTTTCTGTATGTCAGCGGCGCTTGCAATCAGTGGAGGTGGGCGTGACTGCGAGAGGAGCCGAGTAAAGCCGAGTGTACTTCAGCTTTGTGTATCTCGGCTCCTCTCGCAATCAGTGGAGATGGGGGTGACTGTGAGCAGAGCCGAGTCTAGCCAAAGTACACTTGGCTTTCTGTATCTCAGCTCCGCTCACAGTAGGCGGAAATCGGCGCCAAATTTAAATCAGGCCAGGGCAAGGCTGCAAATGCAAAGGCACTGGGCAAGGCTGCAGATGGACACTGGGCAAGACTGCAGATGGACACTGGGCAAGGCTGCAATGATGGACACTGGGCAAGGCTGCAATGATGGACACTGGGCAAGGCTGCAATGATGGACACTGGGCAAGGCTGCAATGATGGACACTGGGCAAGACTGCAATGATGGACACTGGGCAAGGCTGCAGATGGACACTGGGCAAGGCTGCAGATGGACACTGGGCAAGGCTGCAATGATGGACACTGGGCAAGGCTGCAGATAGACACTGGGCAAGGCTGCAGATGGACACTGGGCAAGGTTGCAATGATGGACACTGGGCAAGGCTGCAATGATGGACACTGGGCAAGGCTGCAATGATGGACACTGGGCAAGGCTGCAATGATGGACACTGGGCAAGGCTGCAATGATGGACACTGGGCAAGGCTACAATGATGGACAAGGCTGCAGATGGACACCGATAAGGCTGCATTGATGGGCATTTAAATATAAGTTTTTTTCCTTACACTTCCCTCCTAAAAGTTTTTTTTCTTAAAATTCCCTCCTAAACTTGGGGTGCGTGTTATACGCCGGCGCGTGTTATACGCCGATTAATACGGTATGTAAGTTTGTAAATCCAAGCCTCTGGGCTCATTTACAGATTCAGTGAGATGGTTTAAAGATCTGTACACAGCACCTCACCTCCTCCACCCCTCGGGCATTTGAAGAGCGTCAAAGTCAAAATAAACTGGATCCCTCTAATACTAAAGCAGTTGGCTGCCGTCCTTTGTGTGAGCACAGTGATGGATGGATAGGGACGTCACCAGCACACCATGAATCCTTGTCACGCAGCCAGGTATTTAATAAAGCAATCACATCACAGAGTAATTAGTGATGAACACCTACACGGTTATTTGCCTCACCTGCTTCGAACCAAGATGTAAGCTGTCTATACCGCCTGAGGACAATAAAATATAGAAGTACAAGATTACAATTTACACAAGGAATTGGGTCACATGTGGACCAGAAAATGGCTTCTGAATTGTAACTATATAAAGTATATCTAAACTCAAGAACAAAAATATGATAAATTGCATCTCGCCAGTCCTCACCATATATGATGGCTCCATTAGTATTTATTTTTAAGGCTTTTTTCATCATTATTTTCACCTGGTGATCCTGCCAGTAATACACTTCATGTCTGGATGGCTACACTCACTAACTTTGCTGTATCTCTGGAGGAGTGACATTGTCATTCTAGGAAAAGGCTATACATACCCCCCTTTTCCTCTTCTCCCTAAGATATGAGGGAGGTGTTCTGTAGTTAAAGCGGAGCTTCACCCAAATTACAACACTGTGTTATCCTTATCATCGCACCACATATATATCAAAATGCCTACTGTTTTTTTTTTATACTCATTCTAATACCTTAAAATAGCAGGGTAAAGTTGGACTTCCGGTTTCGGACTCCCGCGGGAGTAGGCGTCTCCAGTTTGTTCCCCGGCGCCGCAGTGTTTACTGGGATCTCACCGCAAGGTCTCCTGGGAGCACAGAGTCATTCTTCCCAGGAGACAATGCGGAACTCCGTTCAGCAAAATCTCGCATACCATCACAATGGGGCGTGTACTTTAAATGACGCCGCCCGTTGTGATGGCAACCGGTACGTTTACGGCGCTACTCGCCGTAAACACTGCACCGCTTCCAGGAAACAATTGCTTGTGGGCTTCACAATGCCCACAAGCAAAATGGAAACTCCCTGAAGTGGAAAATAAAATTTCATCTTTGCCACAAAAAAGGACAGGCTGTATTTGCAGAAACCAAACAAGTGAGTACAGCTCTTGTAATGCCCCATTGAATGCGCAAAAAAACAAAAACAAAGTTTGGCCGCGGAACCTCCGCTTTAACAAAGAGAGATGGAGACAGTTGAATGTGATGTAGCACCCTCCTAGTTAGGTTTCCTAGGTACATTTATTTTCCCCTCTCCCCCATGCCTCATTTAACTACCTCAGACCCGGGCCATGTACAAAATACGGCCACAAGGTGGCTCTAGAAATCCGGGAGGCCGTCTTTTTACGGCCTCCGCTCCTCCGGCCACTGGGGGGCGCGCGAGCGCCGGCCCGGCGTGTCACTGACAAGCCGATGCGCGTGCCTGGCGGCCGCGATGACCTCCAGGTGCCCGCGATCGGCCGGTACAGAGACAAGGACATGGATCTGTGTGTGTAAACACAGAGATCCACGTCCTGTCAGGGAGAGGAGACCGATGCTGTGTCCCTTGTACATAGGGACACAGATCGGTCTCCTCCCCTAGTCAGTCCCCTCCCCCCACAGTAGTAATCACTATTAGGGCACACATTTAACCCCTTCCTCGCCCCCTAGTGTTAACCCCTTCCCTGCCAGTCACATTTATACAGTAATCAGTGCATTTTTATAGCACTGTTCGCTGTATAAATGTGAATGGTCCCAAAATAGTGTCAAAAGTGCCCGATGTGTCCGCCATAATGTCGCAGTAACGAAAAAAATCGCTGATCGCCGCCATTACTAGTAAAAAAAAAAAAAAAATTTATAAAAATGCCATAAAACTACCCCCTATTTTGTAAACGCTATAACTTTTGCGCAAACCAATCAATAAACGCCGATTGCGATTTTTTTTTTTTACCAAAAATATGTAGCAGAATACATATCGGACTAAACTGAGGAAAAAAATATAAAAAAAAAAAAATTGGGATATTTATTATAGCAAAAATCAAAAAATATTGTGTTTTTTTTCAAAATTGTCGCTCTATTTTTGTTTATAGCGCAAAAGATAAAAACCGCAGAGATGATCAAATACCACCAAAAGAAATCTCTATTTGTGGGAAAAAAAGGACGTTAATTTTGTTTGGGAGCCACGTCGCATGACCGCGCAATTTTCATTCAAAGCGTGACAGTGCAGAAAGCTATAATTTCGCCTGGGCAGGAAGGGGGTATATGTGGCCAGTAAGCAAGTGGTTAATATGAGATTCTTTGTTCTAGTGCTTAAAGGGGTTGTAAACCTACGTGTTTTTTCACCTTAATGCATCCTATGCATTAAGGTGAAAAAACACCTTGCAGTATCCAGCCCCCCCCCCCCCAGTTTTACTTACCTGAGCCCCGAATTTCTGTGGGCGTCCTTCTCTCCAGGGAATCCCAGCTTTGATTGGATAGATTGATAGCAGCGCAGCCATTGGCTCCCACTGCTGTCAATCAAATCCAATGACGCTGGGGGGGGGGGCGGGGCCGAGTCATACACTTGGATTCTATGGACGCTGAGTGTATGACAGGGAGCGCGCCCGCAAGCTAACCCAGAGGGAGGTTATCTGATGCGGGGAGGAGCTGCGAGAGCCGCTGTGGGACCCCAGAACAGGAGGATCGGGGCCACTCTGTGCAAAACGAACTGCCCAGTGGAGGTAGCATGTTTGTTATTTAAAAAAAAAAAAAAAAAATGAACCTTTAGTGTCACTTTAAAGAAGAGCCCCAGTCTCCCCTCAATTTTTTTTACTATAGCTGATGACTTTTATTATAAGGACACTTATCTGTCCAGGGATCCAGCACCAGCACCGATCGGGTGTATGAGGCTTTGGATTAAAGAAAGGTGCTCCTCTGTTTCTATTTAGAAGCTGCCTTATGGTCTACAGCTGCGAGGTCTAAAGCCTCGTACACACAATCGGATTTTCCAACGGGAATTGTGTGTTGACAGACTGTTGGCCGAAAATCCGACCGTTTGTACGCTCCATCAGACAATTGTTGTTGGATTTTCCACAGACAAATGTTGGATGCCAGGCTTTAAAATTTTCCGTGGACAACGGTCTGTTGTCAGATTTTCCGATTGAGTGTACACAAGTCCGTCAGACAAAAGTCCAAAGTACAAACACGCATGCTCGGAAGCAATGCTCACCAAACACGACATTAGCAGAAGGCGCCCAAAGGGTGGCGCTCAAGAGCTGAAAAAACACGTAGTACGTCTAAATATGTCACTATGTTCGTGTTTGTCTGCCGACAATTGTGTGCTGTTTGTCCAGGCACACGCCCTTCGGACAAAAGTCAGACGCTTTGTCTGTGGAAAATTAGATCGTGTGTGCGAGGCTTTAGACCGGGCATGTCCAAAGTACGGCCCGCGGGCCAATTGCGGCCCGCGCTCTGGTTTAATGTGGCCCTCCTGGTAATTTGAATATATATATCTTTATATATTTGGATATATACCGTATTTATCGGCGCTGCCTCGGAGGGGACAGGGAGGGGCGGGATGAGTGCCGATCTGCACAGGCCTGTAGATAACGGTCCTTGCTTGCGACCTTTAAAAAGAATGTTTCTGCCAGACGTTTCCTCAGTAGAACCACCTTCCGTGTGTATCAGCCCCTGTTTGAGAGGGCGTCCCTCCAGACAATCTCCGGAGGCCCTCACCCGTCACTGGCAGTCTGCTGCACCAGGTCTTCGGAGAGGCCACCCTCCAGTCCATTGCGTCTTAGATTCAGGTATCCATCCCCCGGATACCCTAGGACGACCCCCCCCGGGCGGAACCCAGTGGAAGAAGCCGGGCCGCAGGCCAGGACAAGCACCCCACCCCAGACCAAAGGCGCCCGGGATAGCTCCCGAACTCCCGGCGTCCAGGCCCAGGCCACCCGGACACCGCCCACGGACAGCAGCCCTCAGGCTAAAGTAAGGTGACCAGATTTTTTAAATGAAATCCAGGGACATATTTTTTTTTCTAGTAATGGCGGCAATCAGCGACTCTCTGCCCGTCGCCACCGCCCGCCTCACAGCCTGTCAAGTCTAAAGCCCTGTACACACGATCAGATTTCCTATGGATTTTAAACCAATGGATTTTTCCATTGGAAATCCGATGAAGCTGACTTCCATCAGTCTTGCCCACACACCATCAGTCAAAAAACCGACCGTCCCAAACGCGGTGACGTAAAACACTCCGATGAGCCGAGAAAAATGAAGTTCAATGCTTCTGAGCATGCGTTGACTTGATTCTGAGCATGCGTGGGTTTTTTATCCGATGGAGTTCCCTACAGACGATAGTAATTTGCTATCAGTTTTTTTTTCCATCGGATAAATTTAAAACAGGTTCTATTTTTTAACACCGATGGAAAAAAGACCGATGGGCCCCATACACGATCAGTTTGTCCGATGAAAACAGTCCATCAGACTGTTTTCATCGGTAAAACCGATCGTGTGTACAGGGCTTTACTCTCCAGGCCCTGGCTACTTCTGGATGGGGAGCGGAGGAAGATCACTCCGCCAGGGAAGGCAAGGAGATAAGCAGGCAGGCGGCTGGCCGGGACTTGAGCCAAGGCAGAAGAACATGCGAGCGGAACTGAATGGGCACCCGAAACTGAAGAAATATTCCCTCCGCTCTGACCAGCACATGATCATCAGAAAGGGGCACAGATAATGGAAAAAAATACACCCCCCTAAGCTAGTAGGTGCAGCAGAGCGGGGGTGTGTAATTCAGATTTTTTTTTTTTATTCTGCACTGACTGTCTTTGAAATTGCCCCAGAACCTGTTCAAATCCAATCTGGGGACGAAACTGGGGACAGACTTGGCCCGGGGACAGTGTCCTCAATCCAGGGACTGTCCCCTGAAACCGGGGATGTCTGGTCACCCTAGGCTAAAGGTGCCTGGGACTCGAAGACCCGTGACCAAGATGGCTGGCCCCTTCATACCCTCTCCCGGCTAGCACGGTGGGTTCCCTGCCCCACCATACCGCTGCCGAGGGAGGACAAAAAGGAGGTACGGCACACAGCAATGATTCAACCTCAACCCAGGGCGACAGCGCCACCCACTGGGCTGCGGGGAATTACACATCACTAATGTCTCTGCCAAGTTCAAATTTACACCCGGGAAAGTACATACCCGCTACAATAGTAATCACAATGCAAAGTGTAGTAACAATTTAAGATCAACTCTGGCCTTCTCTTCCATCTTGCATAGTTGTACGGGCTCCTCTCCTGTATTGAATTGTCTAAAGCCTCGTACACACGGTCGGACTTCAAACAATTTTTCCGTGGATTTTTGTCCGAAGGGAGTTGGCCGGGCACACCCATAGCATGCACACTGCAGGACTTTTCTGCAAACTTTCCCAAAACTTTCCCAACATTACGTGTTTTTTCTGCTCTTTACCGCCACCCTTTGGTCAACTTCTGCTATTGTTGGTTGATTTTAACATTGGTTCTGAGCATGCGTGTTTGTACTTCGGACAAAAGTCCGATGGATTTCTGTACACACGGTCGGACTTTTGCACCATCGGACTTTTGTTGCCGAAAAGTTTGTCCGTTTGCAGAGCGAACTTTTGTCCGATGAAAACCGAAAAAGTTTGTCTGATGGAGCGTACACACGGTCGGATTTTTTGAAAAACTTGCTCATTTTGAAGTTTGTTGTCAAAAAGTCAGACCGTGTGTACGAGGCTTTACTCACAATGAATCCTTAGGGGATGTGGCACATCAGATGGGAGTTCCTGGCTGAAGGATGCCCAGAATCGTCTAGCCTTTTCATCTCCAGCCTGGCTGTACCTGGCTTGCCCCTTTCATTCATTGGATTTCAGTTCTTTCAGCTCAGCATCACATGTGGGCATTACCTAGGGTGGTCTGCATGACAATACAACTAGAGCCCAATATTTCAGGCTGACATCCACCCCTGAAGGCATTTTGATATTTGCATAAATGCTCCAAAGAGCTAAAAAAGTGAATTGTACTGAAACAGAAAATTGGAACTGAAAAAAAAAAAAAAAAACCTGTTTAGAAGAAAAAATAATTATCAAAAACATGCAAATTTTTGCTTTTAACCACTTCAGCCCCGGAAGAATTTACTCCCTTCCTGACCAGAGCACTTTTTGCGATTCGGCACTGCGTCGCTTTAACTGACAATTGCGCGGTCGTGCGACGTTGTACCCAAACAAAATTGACATTCCTCTGCGGTTTTTATTTTTTGCGCTATAAACAAAAAAAGAGCGACAATTTAAAAAAAAAAAAAAAAAAAGCAATATTTTTTACTTTTTGCTATAATAAATATCCTCAAAAAATATATAAAAAACAACTTTTTTCCTCAGTTTAGGCCGATGCGTATTCTTGTACATATTATTGGTAAAAAAAAATAAAAAAATCGCAATAAACGTTTATTGATTGGTTTGCGCAAAAGTTTTAGCGTCTACAAAATAGGGAATAGTTTTATGGCATTTTTATTTTTTATTAGTAAGGGCGGCGATCTGTGATTTTTATTGTGACTGCGATATTATGGCGGACACATCGGACACTTTTGACGCTATTTTGGGACCAGTGACATGTATACAGCGATCAGTGCTATAAAAATGCACTGATTACTGTGTAAATGTGACTGGCAGGGAAGGAGTTAACCCCTAGGGGGCGATCAAGGGGTTAAGTGTGTCTTAGGGAGTGATTCTAACTGTGTGGGGGCTGGGCTACGAGTGGGGTGACCACATTTCCAAACTACCATTCAGGGACACCCCCCCTTCCCAAAAATCAGCTTGTGCTGTAACGAATCACAGCACAGTCATTGGACACAAGAGGCGGGATTTATGATTTCTCCAATCACAAGCAGGGGGCGGGGATTGTGCTCCTCCAGGCATTCCCGGCCAGGACAAGTACTGCAAGTGAGTAAAGTGGTGATATGGCGGCCTTTTTTGGGGCCATCAGATCGGCCCTGGGAATGGCTGTGTCAGTTTCATTCCGGGACACTGTATTGTCCTGGAATAAAGGTACCCGGGACAGACCTGCAAAATGCGGGACTGTCCCGGGGAAATCCGGGACACGTGGTCACCCTAGCTACGACGAGTGACATGACAGAGATCACTGTTCCCGATGACAGGGAGCAGTAGATCTCTGTCCTGTCACTAGGCAGAACAGGAAAATGTCTTGTTTACATAGGCATCTCCCCGTTCTGCAGCTCCGTGACACGATCGCGGGACACCGGCGGACATTGAGTCCCGCGGGCACGGTCACGGAGCTTGCGGCGGGATTTTCAAAGCAATGTACGTTGCTTTGCCCAGCCGAGCCATTCTGCCGACGTATATAGTCGTTAGGCGGTCGGCAAGTGATTAAAATGATTTGATTGGAATTTTTGTCTGAAGTCTGCCAATGGACAATAGACAAGAGGAAGAGAAGTAGGGATTTGGGGAAGTAAGGCAGCGATGAGTAAAGCTCAAGACACAGTGGAGTGACATGAAAACAAAACATGTACCATCAACCCTTTCTCTGGTTCCTGAACTTCCAGTATTGAGTCATGGAATAGTACAAATTCTGTGTAATGAAAGGGTTCAATTGTTTTGATCTGAGTGTTAGGTTTAATAACATACAAGACAGGATATTA
This sequence comes from Rana muscosa, assembly GCA_029206835.1. Lineage (NCBI taxonomy): Eukaryota > Metazoa > Chordata > Amphibia > Anura > Ranidae > Rana > Rana muscosa. The sequence continues at coordinate 178,658,712 of CM055127.1, forward strand.
GTGTCAAACCATCTGTCACTTCACAATTGCATTCTATGGCTATATAAGTGAAGCGATTCAAGTCCCATCTTCGTTCCCAGGAATTGCGAAATCAGAGGAAAAAATAAAGTCTACTACGGCAATGGTGGTGCTTGCTGCGCTGATCACTATAACCACAGGTTAGTACATTATTCCTTTTACATACCGTATATACTCGAGTATAAGCCAAGTTTTTCAGCACATTTTTTTATGCTGAAAATGCCCCCCTCGGCTTATACTCGAGTCAACATTTTGCACCTGATCTCCCACTCTTCCTCCACATGCGTGCAAAGTTTGTTGTCCGGGGGACCTACGGCCGGGGAGCACTGATTTTTCAAAGCCGGGAACCCCTTCCATAGACTCCCATGTTAAACAGTAATTTCTTCGGTGAATTTGGGGACCCGGTACCGGCCGGTCGTAGGTCTCCTGGACCCAAAACATGGCACGCATGTAGCCCCACTCTTCCTCTACAAGTGTGCAAAGCTTATTGTCCGGGGGACGTACGGCCTGGGAGCACCGATTTTTCAAAGCCGGGCACCCCTTCCATAGACTCCCATGTAAAACGTCAGTCGAGGCATGGGCACAGTGAGGCATGGGCACAGTGAGGCATGGGCACAGTGAGGCATGGACACAGTGAGGCATGGACACAGTGAGGCATGGACACAGTGAGAGCATGGACACAGTGAGGCATGGGCACAGTGAGAGCATGGACACAGTGAGAGCATGGACACAGTGAGGCATGGGCACAGTGAGAGCATGGACACAGTGAGGCATGGGCACAGTGAGAGCATGGGCACAGTGAGGCATGGACACAGTGAGAGCATGGACACAGTGAGGCATGGGCACAGTGAGGCATGGACACAGTGAGAGCATGGACACAGTGAGGCATGGGCACAGTGAGAGCATGGGCACAGTGAGGCATGGACACAGTGAGGCATGGACACAGTGAGGCATGGACACAGTGAGAGCATGGACACAGTGAGGCATGGGCACAGTGAGGCATGGGCACAGTGAGGCATGGACACAGTGAGGCATGGACACAGTGAGAGCATGGACACAGTGAGGCATGGGCACAGTGAGAGCATGGGCACAGTGAGGCATGGACACAGTGAGAGCATGGACACAGTGAGGCATGGGCACAGTGAGGCATGGACACAGTGAGGCATGGACACAGTGAGGCATGCACATGGACACAGTGAGGCAAAGTGAGGCACAGTGAGGCATGGGCACAGTGAGGTACAGTGAGGCATGCAGGTGGACACCCTAGGCTTATACTCAAGTCAATAACTTTTCCCATTTTTTGTGGTAAAATTAGGTGCCTCGGCTTATATTCGGGTCGGCTTATACTCGAGTATATACGGTACTTTTCTCTGAATAATGTTATTTAGTTGTTCTGAATCACATTTTCAAAACAATTTTATTTATGATGAAAAATATAATAATATTTTTAGGGTTCACCAAACTCCAACCTGAAGGTCAATGACTCCCTGAAGCCAGATTCATTCGAATTTTCCAAACCGGTGGCTGTTTGTGTTACTGGAAAATATTTTAGCTTTTCGCAGAGCCATCCATCATCAAACTTCTGTTCTCCAATTGTCATGCTTTGGTGGAGATTTCAAATTGATCAGCGGATGTTGGGTATTACTGATAGCAGAGGCTGTTCTTGTTTTCCCTCCAAACACACAGCGGAAATGGAAGGACCTTTAGACTTAACCACTTCAGCCCCGGACCATTTCGCTGGTCAAAAACCGGGCCACTTTTTTGCGATTCGGCACTGCGTCGCTTTAACTGACAATTGCGCGGTCGTGCGATGTGGCTCCCAAACAAAATTGACGTCCTTTTTTTCCCACAAATAGACCTTTCTTTTGGTGGTATTTGATCACCTTTGCGGTTTTAATTTTTTGCGTTATAAACAACAATAGAGCGACAATTTTGAAAAAAAAAATGCAATATTTTTTACTTTTTGCTATAATAAATATCCCCCAAAAAATATATAATTTTTTTTTTCCTCAGTTTAGGCCGATACATATTCTTCTACATATTTTTGGTAAAAAAATTGCAATAAGCGTTTATTGATTGGTTTGCGCAAATGTTATAGCGTCTACAAAATAGGGGATAGATTTATGGCCTTTTTATTAATATTTTTTTTTTTACTAGTTATGGCGGCGATCAGCGATTTTTATTGTGTCTGCGACATTATGGCGGACACATCGGACACTTTTGACACCATTTTTGGGACCATTCACATTTATACAGCGATCGGTGCTATAAAAATGCACTGATTACTGTAAAAATGGCACTGGCAGTGAAGGGGTTAACCTGTAGGGGCGCTGAAGGGGTTAAGTGTGACCTAATGAGTGCTTGTAACTGTTAGGGGGCGTGGCTTGCTGTGACATGTCACTGATCACTGTTCCTGATGACAGAGAACAGATGATCAGTGACATGTCACTAGGAAGAACGGGGAGATGTTTGTTTACACTTACCTCTCCCCGTTCTTCAGCTCTGTGGGACACCGGCGGCGATCGGGTCCATGGGTCCCACGGGCGCGGTCACGGAGTTTCGGACCAGGTGGCGCGTGCATCGGCTGGGATCTTAAAGGGGACGTACTTGTACGCCCTTGTGCCCAGCTGTGCCATTCTGTTGACGTATATCATTGTACGGCGGTCCTTAAGTGGTTAAAGGGGTTGTAAAGGCTCGTGTTTTTTTACCTTAATGCATCCTATGCATTAGGTGAAAAAAACACCTGGCAATCACGGGCCCCCCAGCCCCCCGTTTTACTTACCTGAGCCAGTTCACCTGCTCGGCGCGTCCCCGGCATCCTCTTCTCCACGGAGTCCTGGCGTTGATTGGATCACTTTAAAGTGGAATTAAACCTCCACACAAAAAAATAAAAAAATTAATTGTGCCCCAGGAGTTTTTAGCCATGTACTTGTATGTCTCCATGATTAAGCCATTTGCAGGGTGAAACACGTTGGAGCAGGAGGTGGATAGGTGGGACTTTATGTTATGAATTTTTGACTTATTATATTAAAGCACTGACAGGCAATAAGGATTTATGATAATACAAATTCACGTCCTGCTATTGCCATCAGCAGGCCCTATAAGGCCCCATTCCCATTTGTGAATAGGGGCTCTTACCGATTTTATGTGCAAGACCCAGCGGGGGGTTTCCAGCGATTAGCTGTGGGCAGCTCCCCAACTGAAAGCAATTAGAGGCTGACAGCCCTCACAGCTTATCACAGCCCTGGATGTCTTCCATTGCTTTCAATGGGACTGCCACATGCAGCTAACCACAGGGAACCCTGCATGGTCTTGCACATGTAACCAGTAACAGCACCACTTTTATGCATGAATGGGACCTTACATGCCTTAGTGTATCAAATAATGGACAATATATGTAACTGTATTGCCCAGATGTGAACTAGCAGAATTTAGAACAATGGCTAATATTCGTGTATGCATTGATGTGCATAAAAAGGAATGGGCCCTTAAGGTTACCCGTGAATTTCTGATCTGTTTAATTAGTTTCACCCCTCCATTACCATGTGTTCTGTAATTGCTTTGGAGAGGTGTACTGTGATTTACTGCCATTCCAATGGAAAGCCCTTATAACATTTAATATTTTTTTTTTTTAGGTTGGGTGGGGCCAATGTATGTCAATGCAGCCACATGTATTTGAACTAGCACAACTGAAAACAATAGTAAACCTCTGCTCTACTCGGAATTAAAACGTATAGGTGTGAATGGGTCCTCTTTTTACTGAACTTTGATGTACTCTTTGGCAAAATATGGGGTATATGCTTTGAGAGGTGATACTGGTTACAAAGGATGGGGAGATGGCAAAGGTATTGAATTTATTCTTCTACTCAGTCTACACGAGGGAATCGGGGGGCTTCAGTAACCAAAACTGCACTGTTTATCCTCAGTGCTTGCAACCTTTCCTCATAACTGTTTATCCTCAGTGCTCACAACCTATCCTCAGTGCTCGCAAGAAGCATCACAAGAAGCACCTCCATGGTCAACAGAGGACAGAATTAAAATTAGACTTGGGAAACTTAACATTAATAAATCACCGGGACCAGATGGCTTGCATCTGAGGGTACTTAGGGAACTCAGTCAAGTAATTGCAAGACCATTGTTTCTATTTTTTACTGACAGTCTACTGACTGAAATGGTGCCAGCTGATTGGAGAAAAGCCAATGTAGCACCAATATTTAAAAAGGGCCTAAAATACATCCCTGGGAATTACAGACCAGTTAGCCTAACATCAATAGTATGCAAGCTCTTGGAGGGGATGATAAAGGACTACATACAAGATTTTAGTAATGAGAATGATATCATTGGCAGTAATCAGCATGGATTCATGAAGAATCGTTCTTGCCAAACCAATCTATTAACCTTCTATGAGGAAATGAGTTGCTATCTAGATAAAGGAAGGCCCGTAGACGTGGTGTATATGGAGTTTGCAAAAGCATTTGACACAGTTCCCCATAAACGTTTACTGTACAAAAAAAGGTCTGTTGGCATGGACCATAGGGTGAGTACATGGATTGAGAACTGGCTACAAGGGCGAGTTCAGAGGGTGGTGATAAATGGGGAGTACTCGGAATGATCCGGGTGGAAAGTGGGGTCCCCCAGGGTTCTGTGCTGGGACCAATCCTATTTCATTTATTCATAAACTACCTGGAGGATGGGGTAAACAGTTCATTCTCTGTATTTACTAAGCTAAGCAGGGAAATAACTTCTCCGCAGGATGTGGAAACCTTGCAAAAAGATCTGAACAAATTATAGGGGTGGGCAACTACATGGCAAATTAGGTTTATTGTAGAAAAATGTAAAATAATGCATTTGGGTGGCAAAAATATGAATGCAATCTATACACTGGGGGGAGAACCTCTGGGGGAATCTGGGATGGAAAATGACCTGGGGGTCCTAGTAGATGATAGGCTCAGCAATGACATGCAATGCCAAGCTGCTGCTAACAAAGCAAACAGAATTTTGGCATGCATTAAAAAAGGGGATCAACTCCAGAGATAAAACAATAATTCTCCCGCTCTACAAGACTCTGGTCCGGCCGCAACTAGAGTATGCTGTCCAGTTCTGGGCACCAGTCCTCAGGAAGGATGTCCTGGAAATGGAGAGAGTACAAAGAAGGGCAACAAAGCTAATAAAGAGTCTGGAGGATATTAGTTATGAGGAAAGGTTGCGAGCACTGAACTTATTCTCTCTGGAGAAGAGACGCAAATCCTGATGGGTATTGAACAAACAAAACAAGCACTTTCCCCAAAGGAGAACAGCGCTAGCAGGATGAGGTTTTAAAATAGGCAGAAATTTAGTAAATAAATTTAAAGAAAAGAAGAAGCAGGTCATCTGGATTGTGGCCCAGTTTATTATTTTGTCTGCTTATGCCGTATATTGTGTTTATCCCACTTTAAGCTGCCGCCTTTATCCTGGTATTCGTCTAGCGCAGTTTTTTCTTTATCTATTTCTCTATGTTAGTGGTCTCCAAACTGCGGCCCTGGGGCTGGATGCGGCCCTTTGCTTGCATTTATCCGGCCCTTGGTGCACTATCCCATCCACTGACACCAACAATAGGGCATTATTCCTCTCACTGACACCAAAGAAAGAGCTCATATCCTCCCACTGGCACCAACGATGGGACACAATTCCTTCCACTGATACCAACAATAGGACACTATTCCTCCCACTGACACAAATGAAAGGGCACAATTCTTTTTATTGGCACCAGCAATGGGGCACCAGTCCTCCCACTGACACCAACGATGGGGCACAATTCCTTTTATTAGCACCAACGATGGGGCACAATTCCTTCCAATGACACCAAAATGGGGCACCAGTCCTCCCACTGACACCAACGATGGGGCACAATTCCTTTTATTGGCACTAACGATGGGGCACTAGTCCTCCCACTGACATCAAATATAGGGCATTGTTTACTCTAACTGGAGATCAGGACTTTTTCTACTCACACTGGCCTTAGTCCGGCCCTCCTAAAGTCTGAAGGACAGTAAACCGGCCCTTTGTTTAGAAAGTTTGGAGACCCCTGCTCTTGGTCATCTGTATTGTTATCTGTTTCAATGAACGGTATTAACAAAATTGCAAATTTAAAGTTGTCCTTGTGGAATCTGGTATGAAAAGCTAGCCATTCTGCTTTGTTTCTCCACTTTCATACAGCGTTGTCCAGTTTCGGGTCTACGGCAGGCAGTTCAGTGTGTGGCTTCCCAGGGGTCTCAAGCCGGATTGTTGGTGGCACAGATTCTGTGAATCGTGAGTGGCCATGGCAGGTCAATGTCTACTTTAGAGGTCAACAGAACTGTGGAGGTTCCCTGATCTCCTCCCAGTGGGTGCTGACTGCAGCCCACTGCTTTAGTGTGTGAGTACATTGTGTTTTCTTCCCTTTTTTTTTTATACTGTGCATTTGTACGTTTATGTATAGCTTTAATTACAAATAAAATAAAACTATTTTTTCTACAAGGGTAAAAGATGTCCTCTCAGTTTCACCTAGGCTCCACTCAACAGGTCTTTCCTTCTTTGTTCCCATGCCTCATTTCTCTCCCTTGCTCTTATTTGTCCCTCTATGTCTTCTCCTTACTCTTTTTTCTCTCCTTTTAGTTCCCTTTTTATCTGTCTCCTCTACCTCTCTCTTACCTTTTTTTATCTCTCCCCTTGTAGTTTGTCTTTCCCCGTTCTCTCATCTTTGGTCTTTCCATCTATTCCCTTGTAGTGTCTCTTCTTTCCGTTTCTTTGTACCTTGTCTTCTCTCTTTCTCTCATCTTTGGTCTTTCCATTTATTCCCTTGTAGTGTCTCTTCTTTCCGTTTCTTTGTACCTTGTCTTCTCTCCTTCTTTCATCTTTGGTCTTTCCATCTATTCCCTTTTGTTATTTATTTTCTCTTTCACACCTTTGTCTTTCCATCTCTCCACTTGTATTGTCTCTTCTCTCCTTCTCTCATCTATGGCCTCTCTGTCTCTCCCTTTGTAGTGTCCTATCTTTCCCTTCCTTGTCTTTGCATCTCTCCCATTGTAGGTTATCTTCTGTCATTCTCTCACCTGTGGTCTTTCCATCTGTTCCCTTTTGTTGTTCTTTTTCTCCCTCTAACTTTTGTCTTTCCATCTCTCCCTTTGTTGAGTCTCTTCTCTCGCCTCTGTCTTTCCATCACTCACCTTTTAGTGTCTCTTTTCTACTGTTGCCTCTGGACTTTCTAACACTCCCCTTGTAGTGTTTCTCTTTTCCTCTTCACGTTTGGTCTTTCTATCTCTTCCCTTAAGAGACAGGAACACCCAGTAACAGACCAAGCAATTTATCCTGCACTTTGAGCAAGGCATGAAGTAAACACAGTTCAATGCAGGAAGGCTATATACAGCATGTCAATAGAATAAAACAATATCAACAACAAAACAAAACCCAGCTCATTTCCTGACTAATAGAATTCCTCCTAATGCGTTTCCAAAAACAAACAGCACATATACTCTTTTAGTGTTGATGTGAGAGAGCGAGAGCACCATGAGCATCAGTCCACTCACATATCAAAATGAGAGAGAGAGAGAGAGAGAGAGAGAGAGAGAGATAACCCTTAGCATCAGTCGGCTCACATATCATAATGAGAGAGAGAGAACCCTGAGCATCAGTCGGCTCACATATCATAATGAGAGAGAGAGAACCCTGAGCATCAGTCGGCTCACATATCATAATGAGAGAGAGAGAACCCTTAGCATTAGTCGGCTCACATATCATAATGAGAGAGAGAGGACCCTTAGGATTAGTTGGCTCACATATCATAATGAGAGAGAGAGAACCCTGAGCATCAGTCGGCTCACATATCATAATGAGATGGAGAGAACCCTGAGCATCAGTCGGCTCACATATCATAATGAGAGAGAGAGAACCCTGAGCATCAGTCGGCTCACATATCATAATGAGAGAGAGAGAACCCTGAGCATCAGTCGGCTCACATATCATAATGAGAGAGAGAGAACCCTTAGCATTAGTCGGCTCACATATCATAATGAGAGAGAGAGGACCCTTAGGATTAGTTGGCTCACATATCATAATGAGAGAGAGAGAACCCTGAGCATCAGTCGGCTCACATATCATAATGAGATGGAGAGAACCCTGAGCATCAGTCGGCTCACATATCATAATGAGAGAGAGAGAACCCTGAGCATCAGTCGGCTCACATATCATAATGAGAGAGAGAGAACCCTGAGCATCAGTCGGCTCACATATCATAATGAGATGGAGAGAACCCTGAGCATCAGTCGACTCACATATCATAATGAGAGAGAGAGAACCCTGAGCATCAGTCGGCTCACATATCATAATGAGAGAGAGAGAACCCTGAGCATCAGTCGGCTCACATATCATAATGAGAGAGAGAGAACCCTGAGCATCAGTCGGCTCACATATCATAATGAGAGAGAGAGAACCCTGAGCATCAGTCGGCTCACATATCATAATGAGAGAGAGAGAACCCTGAGCATTAGTCGGCTCACATATCATAATGAGAGAGAGAGAACCCTTAGGATTAGTTGGCTCACATATCATAATGAGAGAGAGAGAACCCTGAGCATCAGTCGGCTCACATATCATAATGAGATGGAGAGAACCCTGAGCATCAGTCGGCTCACATATCATAATGAGAGAGAGAGAACCCTGAGCATCAGTCGGCTCACATATCATAATGAGAGAGAGAGAACCCTGAGCATCAGTCGGCTCACATATCATAATGAGAGAGAGAGAACCCTGAGCATCAGTCGGCTCACATATCATAATGAGAGAGAGAGAACCCTGAGCATTAGTCGGCTCACATATCATAATGAGAGAGAGAGAACCCTTAGGATTAGTTGGCTCACATATCATAATGAGAGAGAGAGAACCCTGAGCATCAGTCGGCTCACATATCATAATGAGAGAGAGAGAACCCTGAGCATTAGTCGGCTCACATATCACAATGAGAGAGAGAGAACCCTTAGGATTAGTTGACTCACATATCATAATGAGAGAGAGAGAACCCTTAGGATTAGTTGGCTCACATATCACAATGAGAGAGAGAGAACCCTTAGGATTAGTTGACTCACATATCATAATGAGATGGAGAGAACCCTGAGCATCAGTCGGCTCACATATCATAATGAGATGGAGAGAACCCTGAGCATCAGTCGGCTCACATATCATAATGAGAGAGAGAGAACCCTGAGCATCAGTCGGCTCACATATCATAATGAGAGAGAGAGAACCCTGAGCATCAGTCGGCTCACATATCATAATGAGAGAGAGAGAACCCTGAGCATCAGTCGGCTCACATATCATAATGAGAGAGAGAGAACCCTTAGGATCAGTCGGCTCACATATCATAATGAGAGAGAGAGAACCCTTAGGATCAGTCGGCTCACATATCAAAATGAGAGAGAGAGAACCCTTAGCATTAGTTGGCTCGTATATCATAATGAGAGAGAGAGAACCCTGAGCATCAGTCGGCTCACATATCAAAATGAGAGAGAGAGAACCCTTAGCATTAGTTGGCTTGTATATCATAATGAGAGAGAGAACCCTGAGCATCTGTCAGCTAAGAGAAAGAACAACAGAGCGACTGCAAATTCATTTACAAAATTCCTGCAGTTGACTGCTGAGACCAAAGCCTTGTACACACGACTGAGTTTCTCGTCGTAAAAAACCCGTCGATTTTCTCGACGAGCTTCTTGTCAAGCTTTCCTTGCATACACTATGTCAATTCCAAATCTCGTTGTTGTTCTGCGCGGTCACGTACGATGGCAGTATAAAAGGGGAAGTTCGATTCCAATGGCGCCACCCCTTGGGCTGCTTTTGCTGATCTTGTGTTATCGCGTGTTAGTAAAAAATTTGGTGAGAGACGATTCGCGCTTTTCAGCCTCGTGCTTTTCAGTTCAGCATGACGAATGTGCTATCTCCATTACGAACGCTAGTTTTACTAGAAGAAGGAGCGCTCCCGTCTCATACTTGATTCTGAGCATGCACGATTTTTTAAGACTCGGAAAAGCATACACGCGACCAGTTTTCTTGTCGCAAAACAGGCCGACGTGAAACCTGACGAGAAAAACGAGAATCCTGACGAGAAAATAGAGAGCAGGTTCTCTATTTTTCTCATCGAGATTCCTGGCAGTTTTCCCGGCGAGAAACCATACACACGAACGGTTTTCTCGGCAAGAAAGCTCTCTCTGCAGTTTTCTTGTCGTTTTTTGACGAGAAACTTGGTCGTGTGTACGAGGCTTAACAATGTGGTCTGGCTATAAGGTCTGGCTATATCCCACTCAAAACTTTTCAAAGCCCCCTGTCTCCAGGACTCAGGCAAAACATATCCAAACAGAGAAGACAACAAAGTCTGTTTCGGCCATATCAGATACAAATCATGGAGCCGCTCACAATGTGTAGGAGAGAAACCTAGGCAGCACATATACTGTACACTATCCTCAACCCTGCCAGCCAGTGCCTACATAGTTTTATTTTTTATTTATTTTTAAGTTTTGGATGGAGTGTGGAAAGAATTAAGCCTCTGCTGGGTTTTATTGCTGCCCCCTCTTGGGAGATTCATCCACTCTATTTGCTGTAGTGACCATTGTCATTGAGACAGAAAATAATGGGAAATCCAAATCTTTAGGGTTTTCCCCAGAACAGAAAGTGAGCTGAAATTTTTCAATGTGGGTATGTGATGTACCTTGCGTGGCGGCCGAGTTAACAAAAGAATCATGGGTGCTGGTAGTTTAATAGTAGGTGACTGCCATGGTCAGGGATACAGTCAAGGTGAGCCTGGGTCATACATTGTGAAACAGTATTGTGGTCAGGAAGCAGGCTGAGGTCAGTACAAGGGAAGCAGGCAGAGAATAGTCACAGGCAAGCTGAGGTTAGTATCCAGAATCCACAGAGCAAGCAGGAACACAGGAACATGGATCACGGGGGAAGCCGAAGAACATCCAGCAGTTAGCAAACACCATGATCTCCTTTAAATAGACAACTTGGCGTCAATGTGTGTGGATGTGCGCATTTATGTATGTGTCAGTGCACGCTGGATACTAAACTGAGCTCATCTGTGTGCTGGTGCATGAGCATGAACATTAGCTGCATGGGAATGTGCATTAGCTGCATGGGAATGTGCATTAGCTGTATTAGTTTCCTGACATGACACCTGTTCTGGTAACAACCCAGGGGGGTATATACTATAAGTAGTTCTTTGTACGCAATATAGATTTTTGTATTGCTACATATTGGCAATGTATTAAAATGTTTTACCTATTAGATGCCACCTATACCAAGTACAATATTTCTGTGCCATTCACAGGTCAGTACAGCCGGAGGATTATAAAGTTTATCTGGGCATGAACCAGCTGGATGCAAATACAAATTTTACAATTGCTTCTGATATAACATCAATCATTGTAAACACCAAATACAAAAGTACGGGATCAGTTGGGGACATTGCTCTACTAAAGCTGTCCAATCTTGTCTCTTTCACCCAATACATTATGCCAATCTGTTTGCCATCTTCTTTCATCACCTTCCCATGTGGCATGGAATGCTGGGTAACTGGTTGGGGAAAAACATCCTATAATGGTAAGTTGGTTAAATTGCAAGGGTGCATCCAAAATCCTGTTTATTTTACACCAACTATTTTTTCTAATGATCTTGTCCAAGCCTGTGCATACACTATATAGCCAATAGTTTGTGGACACCTGTCCATCACACCCATATGAGCTTGTTGGACACTCTTTTTCTAAAACCATAGGTGTTAATCTGAGCTTGTTGGACATCCTTTTCTAAAACCATAGGCATTTATAAGGAGTTAGCCCACTTTTCTGGCTATAACAGCCTCCATTTCTTTTTACAAGACTAGGCTTTAAAGTCTCGTACACACGACCGGTTTTCTCGGCAAGAAAACAGCTGGGAGAGCTTTTTGCCGAGAAAACCGTTCGTGTGTATGGTCTCTCGGCTGGAAAACTGCTGGGAATCTCAACGAGAAAAATAGAGAACCTGCTCTCCATTTTTCTCGTCGGGATTCTTGGCAGAGTGTTTCCTGCCGAGAAAAACGTTCATGAGTATGCTTACCTATCCCAATATACAAAGAAAAAGAGCCGCTGCTCCAGGTGTATGATGATAACCTGAGGTGGAATGTCTCGTGGAGTGCCTGCCCCCGCCCGCCTCCGTGGGAAACTTGTAAGAAAAGAAATGGAATTCTGATTGCCTTTTATTGTTCAAAGTGATAACACCAAAGACACCAACACGAGGTCACGTACACGCGTTTCACACAAACATCTTGTGCTTAATCATTACCAATAATAGTAATGTTTAAGTACAAGATGTTTGTGTGAAACGCGTCTACGTGACCTCGTGTTGGTGTCTTTGGTGTTATCACTTTGAACAATAAAAGGCAATCAGAATTCCTGGATGTGCAGCCATTTCTTTTCTTACCTATCCCAGGTAAGCCCGCGCATGCTCGATGAGACTTCGATGCATGCGCAGTAGCATACAAGGGTAGTGTAGGGTGTAGCAAGATGGGGGCGACGGCATCGAATGTGACGAGCACCTGCTCGTCAAAGTCGATGACGTCACCGCGTTCTTGCCATTCAAAAGAACGGCAGTTCTTTTGAATGGCCGTCTGTACACAGGGCTTGGCAAGGCAAGCTTGCCAGGAATCCCGTCAGGAAAACCGACGGTTTTCTAATAGACGGGATTCCTGCCCGTGTGTACAGGGCTTCAGGGTAACCTATTTATGTCCTAGTGTAATCCAGGTGTTCATGGTCATCCTCACATCTTTGCAGTCATCTTGGTTTCAGGTACCTTTTATCTTTTAATTGTCTTGGACACAAAAATATTTTACTTGAAAGTATGGGAACAATTTTTGAAAATTTGCAACAGTATCCCCAACGTCACTTTATAGCTGTTCAAAACACACTGCCGACCCACATATAGAATGATTGCTTATACAGTAGTCTTTTTTTTTTATTTGGGTTAAGATGGAGATCACTTTCCCTTGCAACTGCAATTCTCATTTTTATAGTTACTGAGACAATGTTTATTTTAATTGATACATAAAGATTTACAGAACATCAAAATAATGAGAACAATTTGAAAGTGGAAAAGAAAAAAAAATACAAATTCTCTTGGAATTTTTCTTATATTAGAATGTAAGGGGGTTAATAGGTTCATTGCTACTGCTTTGATACCTTTGACTATTAACTTTCTTTTAACTACCGGTATATACTTAGTAACTATTATTAATGCAACCACTACAATGTTTGTGAAGCCCATGCAATTGCTGACTTAGGCCCCTTTCACACTGACACGTAGTCACGTAGTCTTCAGCCTGAAGGCTTTCACACTGAAGCGGTGCGCTAGCAGGACCGCTCCAAACGTCCTGCTAGCCGCATCTTTACAGCGGTGAAGGAGCGGTGTGTTCATCGCTCCTTTACCGCTGCTGCCCATTGAAAGCAATGGGAAACCGCGGTAATACCGCCCGCAATGCGCCTCTGCAGAGGCGCATTGCGGGCGGTATTAACCCTTTTTCGGCCGCTAGCGGGGGTTAAATTCACCCCGCTAGCGGCCGCATACCGCGGTAAAAACGAAGGTATAGCGGCACTAAAAATAGCGCCGCTATACCCACAGCGCACCTCCTGCCCCAGTGTGAAAGGGGCTTTAGTCTTATTTTTGCCCACTATGGTTCTCTGTAAGGTGGGTAGGGGCTGTCAAACCAAATCTATCAATTAGTGGACCAAGAGCATGACATGCCTAAAGAGGAACTGCAGTCTGCTCACATCATTTGTAATAAAAACATCTTTGCCATTCTGAAGCTTCCCTCCAACAACTTTGCATATTATTTTCTATATACTGTGATTCTGTACTTGCCAAATATGCTGCAGAAATCTCCCTCCACTGAGTCTGACTGCATCCATTTTAACTGTGGGCAGCTGAAGATGCTGTCTGTTCACTTCCTGGATTTACATGGACACACAGAGGCACACCTCCAGCTCTGCAGCTCTCATTGGCCCTCTTATGACTCATCCCCCCACCTTTCCTGGCAAACTCTCAGGAGAGTGAGAGCGAGAGCTGTGCATGATGTCATAAGCCAAGACTAATGACCAGACAAGAAAGAGGAAGTGGGCTGTATAAGGGATTTACTGGCAGAAAAAAATGTTTTACTATCCAAAGTTAAAACAACAACAAGGGCAGAAAATATAATATATGGAACGATGAAAAAATGACTGAAGTTCCGCTTTAAGCTATGCACAAACAAGGTTTTCTCAGAATTCCTATTTATATCACACATGCAGACATAGAGAGACAATAAATTGTCCTACATAATGGGCAAAAATCCAAGAAGTAGGATATACTGTAAACCATGTTTTATCCTATGGTTTCTATCATCTTATATTATGGTGTATCACCAGGATTACTGCCTGCTAATGGGATTCTTCAAAAGGTCATGGTTCCACTAATTGACTACAAGACATGTGACCAGATGTATCATATAGGGAGTTCAGAAAATGCCAATACCGTCATTATTCAAGATGAGAAAATATGTGCTGGCTATAGAAATGGACAGAAGGACTCCTGTGAGGTAGGTGACACTTATGTTATACAGAAGATGCATATCAAAGCACGGATAGTATTAGGCCATTGGCATTGGACGTTAGATACACTATGGGGTTTACTAAAGGCTAATAGGCTGCATGTTCTGTTTGTAGGACAGAGAGCTAAACATTCCCACTCCATAAACTTCAGATACCATATTTCTTTGATCTTAAATGTATTAGAACGAACCAGGTGAAACTACAAATTGATAAAACAAACATCAATCAGTACAATATTGCATATAATAAAGAAACAATGCTCTATAACACAGAATGAGATATTAATAACTCACCTTTTAAGCTCGCTGAGGGGTGATGGCGAGAGATGGAGAAACAACCTTACTGCCTTTTGAATTGAAACTAAAAGGTTGGGACTTTTAGGTGAGGCCAGCTAGATGTACCTCCATCCCCGATAGGTTGCTATAGAAGAACTAATTTTTTTTTTTTTTGGGACTTTGAATTGAAGCGTGCAGCCAGGAAAATAGAATTGCATGATACTATAATACTGTCTGGTGGTGGAGCCATCTATAGTGCCATATAGTAAATGCATAGACATGTGGTAACCATCATAGTAAAGTAAAAAACTTTTATTCCATGACATGATACATAGTAACAAATTAACAGAATAGCATAATGACACACTGATAGCATATTGGCCTAGAGCCATAGTAATGACATAATGATGACACACCAGACTAGTTACAACGTATTCCCACAGTAAGTAATATATAGGTAGATTCCAGTGAACCGTAATCATGGTATCTTGAATAAAAAGAACAGCAGGGAAGGTATCTATTATCTCGACGCATTTCGTAGCTTTAGCGCTACTCTTCAGGAGCAGATGCAGAGATATTGTCTAAGGATGTTTAAAAATAGATATGATGAGTGGCCATGTAAAGGTATAATAAAGACTATAAAAAATAGAAATAGTAAAAATTGGTCACTCATACTTGCAGGTCAAATCAGAAACGGGACATGGACTGAGGGAACTGGAGGTAGGCTGGAATGTCACCACTGCGCCCCGGAACCTGAGGCGGCTAACCCCAAAAGCATAAAGATGGAAAAACCAACCAGAGGAAGAACATTCCGAGGGTAGTTGCCCCATGGGTTGTGAGAGGGACATAAGGGTGTATGCCATCTGAAAAATTTATAATATAATAGTATTAATAGTAAGTAGATCTAGGGATCAATATAGAAATTATAATATAGTAAATAGTGCATGGCATAGTGATTATTTATAGGTAAAAAAATTTGTAGCATTTCATCCATTAATATAATAGGTGCAGTGGTAGCTAAATAAGTAATGTTGTATTAATGTTAATGTTTTTACTTTACTATGATGGTTACCACATGTCTATGCATTTACTATATGGCACTATAGATGGCTCCACCATCAGACAGTATTATAGTATCATGCAATGCTATTTTCCTGGCTGCACGCTTCAATTCAAAGTCCCAAAAATTTAGTTCTTCTATAGCAACCTTACTGCCTTGCTGAAGATACTTAAAATGGTGGCTGACTCACTTCCTCTAGAGAAATCTCCCAGAACGCACTAGTTCCTAACAACTTTATTGACACATTCTAAGAAATTACAATATGTAACTAATACTACAAGGAAAACAGTAGGTGGCGCCTGCGCTCTGCATATTACTAGCTTGGTGTAAATCAAGGAAAAACCAACATGTTATTTAAACACATGAACACAAGTAACTGAGTAAAGGCCCGTTGGGCAGAACACTGTGTACTTCGCAAGTGCAGTTGCACTCATTTTCCCCAAAGCTTAGTAAATGTGGTGAAGCTTCACTTTGTAAAGGACACCCAATCAGGTGCAAAGAACATACAAACAACATTTTTGCTTGCACGTGATTGGATGATAGAAATCAGCAGAGCTTCACCACATTTACTAAGTTAAGCTCTGGGGAAAATGAGTGCAATTGCAAATGCACAGTCTGTTGGCCTTTAGGAATTTAACCCCCAATATAACAGCAAACAAAGACATTTTGGACAATTGTACAATTTTATACTAGTAATGCCTTGTACACACGCTCGGAATTTCCGATGGAAAAAGACCGACGGAATTTTTTCATCGGATATTCTGACCGTGTGTGTGCCCCATCTGACTTTTTCAGTCGGAAATTCAGACAGAATTAAAAGGAGAAAATTTCTATCGGAAATTCCTGTCCGTCTGGATGCAATTGCGACGGACTAAAAACCACGCATGCTCGAAAACAATTTGACGCATGTTCGGAAGCATAGAACTTAATTTTCTCGGCTCATCGTAGTGTTTTACGTCACCGCGTTCTTGACGGTCGGAATTTTGTGTGACCGTGTGTATGCAAGACAGCTTGAGCGGAATTCCGTCGGAAAAAACCCATCTGAGTTTATTCCGACGGAAATTCCGCTCGTGTGTACAAGCCAAGGCATAACAGTTTGGGAAGACCATTTTTTGTTTCCTCGTGACTGTGCACAAAGCCAGCTCCATAAAGACTAGACTTGTGCACAACGGAAAAATTTGTTTAGTTTCGGTTCGTTTCTTTTCGGTCCTGTTGATTCGTAATCGTTCGTAATTTTGCTAGACGGGATTTTTCGTGTTCGGACTAAGCGACATTTTTAGTTGAATCAGAATGATTGGTATTAATGTAAGCCTTGTTTTTAGTTGATTTATAATTCGTACTTTCGGTAGAGTACGTTGTTTTTCGTTGATTCTGGACACAACTCCTACTTTCGTAACTTTTTTGGGGTTTGTTGATTCGTAATTTTCCGTGTCTCTCTCACAACGACGCTGCCTATTATGCCTAACGTGCTTCAAATGGATTTGTACTTTTCTAAATACATTGCGGTTATTTGTAACGATTCGAAATCTCGTATTTTACTTTCGTTTTTGACATGCGGCTGTAGCCTCCGCCCCCTGTACACCATTTTGAGAGGGAGTTCAGCATGGTGAGGGAGAAGCAGAGAGCAGAGTGAGTGTTATTGTGCTTCGAATGGATTCGTACATTCGTAACTTTTTTCATAACGAATTATGCCGAAGACATTCGGGCATTCGCTATTTGCGATATAATTTATTTCGGATTCGATTTTATTCGTAATTGCTTTGTTCGGAAATTCGAATGCTTCCCGAATGTCCAAAAGTTGCTAAATTCGGACGAATTTTGATTCGTTACGAAACAAATTGCACAAGCCTAATAAAGACATGGTTTGACCAGTTGGATGTGGAGGAACTCCAGTGTCCTCGAGTAGCGTAGATAGATAAAAAGAAAGTCTAACTAAGGAATACCGTTGTCTTTTAGGGTGACTCTGGAGGACCACTGGCGTGCAAAGTCCAAGGGGTCTGGTATCAAATTGGACTGGTGAGCTGGGGGGAGGGTTGTGCCGTGCAAAACCGCCCTGGAGTATACACTCTAGTGACGGCGTATCAAGCCTGGATCAGCCGTTATGTGCAGGTAAACTTTGCCAACGTGACAGATATTCCCTCGCCAACAAATCCATGTG
Source organism: Rana muscosa (assembly GCA_029206835.1). Taxonomy (NCBI): domain Eukaryota; kingdom Metazoa; phylum Chordata; class Amphibia; order Anura; family Ranidae; genus Rana; species Rana muscosa. The sequence goes on from CM055127.1 coordinate 178,676,841, forward strand.
GTGGAGACTACATCGTCAGTGGCCCAGTCGGTCCATTTAGCAAAATAACAGGTAAATCTCCATCAACAAATGCATGTGGAGGAGAATCCATTATCATTACAGGTGAAACTGGCAATGAAGGGACGACCACTGGACATTTTCACCACCTTTGGACAAGTTTGGCTCTTTCTATTCTTCTGATTCTAAGCCTATAACCAGGAACTGTCTTCAATTTTTTTTTTTATTATTGATCTTGAAGGACTTACATCTTTTTTTTTTTTTTTTCTTTTTTTACCTGTGTAACTGGGATGTTAGTTTATTTTCAATAATTCAAGATCATTTTTCTTTTATGTTTACAATTAAAATATTTCTGTATTGTGACTGGAAGTATATATGTGTTGTAATCAAAGAATAATACAGCGCTATCAAAAATAATGCAATAGGTGATGACGGATATCAAACATAAATGTGACCGTGCAAGCTGCAATTTTCATGTGAGATACACACAACATAAACAATGAATCAAAAATAAACTGCACTAAAATAAAATTGTGAATATGAATGAAGAAATTCTATATGCATAAAAAGCAAAGAAGTCCATTAGGCCCCTTTCACACAGAGGGTCCGTTCAGGTCCGCCTGTCAGTTTTTTAGGCGGACCTGGACGGACGCTCCATGTAGGCCTATGGAGCCACGGATGTCAGCGGTGACATGTCCGCTGACATCCGCTCCGCCAAAGTGTGACGGAGGAAAACCCTATTTTCCTTCCGTCGGCGGAGCGGATCGGATGAACACGGACAGACTGTCCGTGTTCATCCGATCTCCCCATAGGGGAGAGCGGCGCTCTGACAGGGCGGTCCCTGCACAGTGTGCGGGGACCGCCCAGTCATCCGCCGGCTCAGCGGTGATCAACTGAGCGATCCCCGCTGAGCAAGTGGAGCTTCACAGGGCGGATCATGACTGATCCGCCCCGTGTGAAAGAGCCCTAAGTGACATGATATCCGAAGGATCCCTTATTTGTGGATAATTTCACCAACAAATCGTGACAGTATATACGTAAAAAAAGATGTTGCAAATACATCAATGGAAATAAAAATTGCAGATAAAAACAAGTCAGCCAGCTCAAAATGCAGCCTGTGATTCGGGACAGGAGCAAACGTGGTGACGTCAGCACGTCTCTCCTCCCTACGCGTTTCATCACAGATGACGTCGTCCTGGGGCACTATTTTATTTTTAATAATTAAAGATCATTTTTCTTGATGGGTATTTTATGTTTACAATTAAAATATGTCTGTATTTGTGACTGGAAGTATATATGTTCTGATTCCGATAAGCCCCCCGCCCGCAGACCCCCACAACCACCGGGCAAGGGTTGTGGGGATGAGGCCTGTGTCCCCATCAACATGGGGGCAAGGTTCTTTGGGGTGGGGGGGCGACCTGAAGGGCCTGGTATGGAATTTGGGGGGACCCCTACGCAATTATTTTTTTAATTTTGGTTCGAGCTTCCCCTTTATATTCATACCAGACCCAAAGGGCCTGGTAATGGACTGGGGGGGGGGGGACCCATGCCATTTTTTTCTATGAGTTTTATCTATATTGCTGGGACCCGACAATTAATTATAGCCGCGATCAGTTTTAAATGACTTTTTTTCCTTTAGAAATTACACTTTGTGCAGGGACAGTTCTAAACACGGGAAACATGCGCTACTTTACAGGCATACTATACACACCCCCCAGGTACGAAATTTAAAGGAATATTTCACTTTTATTGTTTTACTTTAAGCATTATTAAAATCACTGCTCCCGAAAAAAATGGCTTTTTTAAAAAAAAAAAAATGCATTGATACATGTCCCCTGGGGCAGGACCCAGGTCCCCAAACACTTTTTATGATAATAACTTGCATATTAACCTTTAAAATGAGCACTTTTGATTTTTCATGTTCGTGTCCCATAGACTTTAACGGTGTTCGCGTGTTCGAACAAATTTTTTTTCCCTGTTCGCAAATTCTGGTGCGAACCGGGGGGTGTTAGGCTCATCCTTAATCAGAAGTATAACACTTTTTATAACATAGATAACATACTGATTCAAAAACCACCCCTTCGTCTTGTTCAACATTTGGGGTAAGTGCATTTTTTTTCAAAGTTAGTCATATCGTATAAAAGATGGTATACACCTAATATAAGAGTAATGACATATTGGGGGTTATTTACTAAAGGCAAATCCACTTTGCACTACAAGTGGAAAGTGCACGTGAAATTGCACTGAAGGTGCACTTGGAAGTGCAGTCGCTGGAGATCCAAGGGGGACATGCAAGGAAAATAAAAAACAGCATTTTAGCTTGTACATGATTGGATGATAAAATCAGCAGAGCTTCCCCTCATTTCAGCTCTACCCCTCAGATTTACATCGACTGCACTTCCAAGTGCACTTTCAGTGCAATTTCAAGTGCACTTTGCACTTGTAGTTTGCACTTGTAGTGCAAAGTGAATTTGCCTTTAGTAAATAACCCCCCATAGTATATCTAATGCCATTCTACAGATCTTGATAGGACTGGTTTGCCTCTCCCTGTATTCTTCCTGCAGGCTTTTGAAATAAGCACATACTGTGATTGTGAATAGGCTATGTTATGTCAATGTTCTGAGTGATACAGATGTAATACTTGATATTGGGTAGTGCGGATTCTGTACGGATTGACTACATGTCGAGAAAAGGGGGATGAGGTCGGTGGCACCATATATGATAGGCCTCCATCCTAATAGTAAAACAAAAGGAAAAGCATTGGTCTAGGGGACTTTGAATGAGACTAATCATTAGAGAAATTAATATATGTATATATCAATATATACACATAATAATAATTTATTTATTGCATAATAACAAAATACAGTACAGTGGAACCTTGGTTTACGAGTAACGAGGTTAACGAGCGTTTTGAAAGACGAGCAACTTTTTTAAAAAATATCCTGACTCGGTTTGCGAGTGTTGTCTTGCAAAATGTACAGAATTCAAGCTAATGGGGTGTGCAGTACCATATTTGGCCAGACGCGCGGGGGCATTGGTGACATTCGGGACGGTTCGGAACCATTCGGAAATACTTGGAATCAATCGGAAATACTCGGAATCACTCGAAAATACTCTGTTCCTGGGTGTTTCCGAGCCTTACCAAAGGGTTTCCCGAGATCAGCCGAGCTGTCCCCGAGTATTTCCGAAGATCTCCGGCGCCCCCCCACCTCTGGCCACATGTCGTATTGCATGCCATAGAAGTCAATGCGGAACAAATTATCTTTGTTTCCGTTGACTTCTATGGGGAAACTCGCTTTGATATGCGAGTGCTTTGGATTACAAGCATTCTCCTGGAACGGTTTATCCTCGTAATCCGAGGCTCCACTGTATAATAAACAATGTACAGACATGATGGAATAAGGGTAAAAACATTTCATTGAGATGAGTCATATTGACTAATTCATATTAGTACTATGTAACTATTAATATCATTTCATTGATAAAACCAAACACCAAAATTCATAACAAATAACCAAATGGTCCTGCTGTTATGGATTTTGGTGTTTTTGTTTTATCAATGAAATGCTATTAATAGTTACATAGTCCTATGGTACTTCACTGGTCTCACAATTCGATTTGATTACGATTATCTGGTAAGCGATTCGATTTGATTCCATGATGCATCACGATTACCGACGAGCTCCCACTTTCGCTTGGGCCGCCTAGGCGTCCCTTCCTTCCTGCGATCTTCTGGGACACATCACAGGTCCCAGAAGATTGCCCGGCTATGCAGGACAGCGCAGTGAGACATGCGCACCCGGCTGTGAAGCTGCAAGCTGTCACAGCCGGATGGGAACAGTAGTATTGCCAGCGTCGTGGACAGGCGGGGGAGAGAATGGAGGGTTCGGGTCGCTGGATTGTGGGACAGGTGAGTGTCTTTCTGCGCACACTTGTGGAATGGCAACAAACTACGGCACCTAAAAATCTCCATAGGCGACGCTTTAAAAAAACTAACGGTTACCAGGTTAGAGTTACAGAGGAGGTCTAGTGCTAGAATTATTGCTCTCGCTCTGACGATTGCGGCGATACCTCACATGTGTGATTTGAACACCGTTTACATATGCGGGAGCGGGTGCGGCATGAGTATGTGTTTTCTTTGCAGCGCGAGCTCGCGGGGACAGGGGCGCTTTAACAAAAAACATTTTTTTTTTCTATTTATTTTATTTCTTTTTTTTACATTGTGTTTTAAAAAAAAAAAAAAAATGTTTGATCACTTTTATTCCTGTCACAAGGAATGTAAACATCCCTTGTGACAGTAATAGGTGGTGACAGGTACTCTTTATGGAAGGATCGGGGGCAGTGGCGGCTGGTGCTCAAAATTTTTGGGGGGGCGCAAACAAATGAAAAAAAAAAACATCAATTGTCGCCACTGTACCCATCAAACGCAGCCACTGTGCCCATCAAATGCAGCCACTGTGCCATCAAATGCAGCCACGGTGCCATCAATTGTCACCACTGTGCCATCAAACGCAGCCACTGTGCCCATCAAACGCAGCCACTGTGCCATCAAATGCAGCCACGGTGCCATCAATTGTCACCACTGTGCCATCAAACGCAGCCACTGTGCCATCAATTGTCGCCACTGTGCCATTAAACACAGCCACTGTGCCATCAAACGCAGCCACTGTGACATCAATTGTCGCCACTGTGCCATCAAATGCAGCCACTGTGCCATCATTTGCAGCCACTGTGCCATCATATGCAGCCACTGTGCCATCAATTGTCGCCACTGTGCCATCAAACGCAGCCACTGTGCCATCAATTGTCGTCACTGTGCCATCAATTGCTGTCAGTTTGCCCCCTCAAATACCACCAGTTTGCCCCGTAAAATGCCGCCAGTTTGCCCCCTTAAATACCGCCAGATTGCCCCCTCAAATGCCGCCAGATTGCCCCATCAGCCATCAAATACCACCAGTTTGCCCCCCTGCCTGGCACTTACCTTTCTCGGGTCAGCCATCCTCCTCCACGTTCCCTCGATGCCTTCTCCTGCCCTCAATGTCGCTTCAGCCAATCAGGTGACGGGTAACCAGACCTGGTGAACCTGATTGGCTGAGACGTGTGTCAGTTTTAACCAGGGAACGCACACCCTGTGCTCCCTCTGGTTAACCATTTGGAAGCCGATTAGAGCCCACAGGCTGTAATTGGGAAGCCTATCAGAGCCGCTGGCTCTGATAGACACTTCCAAAACACACCCACCACTGTTATTCAGATGGCCGGCGCTCACCATTGGCAGCCGAGTAAAGCGGAAGTGACGTTGTGACGACGCTTCCGTGTTTACATACAGACGGGAACGAAGCCGACGCTTCGTTCCAGTCTGTCTCTAGCCGCTGGAAGTAGCGGCTCGCGGATCGGCTCTCCCAGGGGGACGGGAGGCCCGTTCAGAGCGGCGGAAGGCGGCCGGAGGGGGGATGTCCCCTCCCCCTCCCGCTCCTCCGGGATAACAACCGAGCCGCATCGGTGGTTATATCGCTGGAAAGCCGATCTCCCGCTCTAAAAACAGTACCGGGATGATTCCTGCAGCTGCAGGCGTCATCCCGGTAATCAATTTTTTGCTTGGGAATCGCATCGGGGACACCCGAATCGCGATCCGGCGATTAATTTCGGCACTCCTAATGGTACTATTATGAATTAGTCAATATGATGCATTGCTCAATGAAATGTTTTTACCCTTATTCCATCATGTCTGTAAATTGTTTATTATACTGTATTTTGTTATCATGCAATAAATAAATTATTATTATTATTATTATGTTTATATATTGATTTCTCTAATGATTAGCCTCATTCAAAGTGCCCTAGACCTATGCTTTTCCTTTCGATTAATTACATGTCTCATGATTTTTTTCTATATTATGAACTTTTATAATAAGCTAAGTCTGTGCTAATGTAAAATAAGAAAAGGGAATAGCAATCAGGAATGATATATGTACAGTAAATTACCATAAAAAATACAATTGCAGAGCATCAAGCAATGTGGGAAAATAAACAAACCAAACATAGAGTGTATTAATCACATAATATAAATCAATCAATAAAATCCCAAATAATTCTTTAACCACTTCAGCCCCGGAAGATTTGGCTGCCCAATGACCGCCGGGCCATTTTTTTGCGATTCGGCACTGCGTCGCTTTAACTGACAATTGCACGGTCGTGCGACGTGGCGCCCAAACAAAACTGTCGTCCTTTTTTTCCCACAAATAAAGCTTTCTTTTAATGGTATTTGATCACTTCTGCGGTTTTATTTTTTGCGCTATAAACAAAAAATATTTTTTACTTTTTGCTATAATAAATATCCCCCAAAAATATATATAAATTTTTTTATTTTCCTCAGTTTAGACCAATACGTATTCTTCTACATATTTTTTGGTAAAAAAATAGCAATAAGCGTTTATTGATTGTTTGCGCAAAAGTTATATCGTCTACAAAATAGGGGATAGATTTATGTCATTTTTATAAAAAAAATGTTTTTACTAGTAATGGCGGCGATCAGCGATTTTTATCGTGATGGCGGACACATCGGACACTTTTGACGCTCTTTTGGGACCATTCACATTTATACAGCGATCAGTGCTAGAAAAATGCACTGATTACTGTGTAAATGACACTGGCAGGGAAGGGGTTAACCACTAGGGGGCGAGGAAGGGGTTAAGTGTGTCCTAGGGAGTGATTCTAACTGTGTGGGGGCGGGGCTTACTGTGACACGACACTGATCGCCGCTCCCGATGACAGGGAGCAGAAGATCAGTGTCCTGTCACTAGGCAGAACAGGGAGATGCCTTGTTTACACAGGCATCCCCCCGTTCTGCAGCTCCGTGACACGAACGCAGGACACCGGCGGACATCGAGTACGCGGGTCCCGCGGGCACTGTCACGGAGCTCACGGCAGGGGCGCGTGCGCCCCCACACAGCGGCAAGTTTAAAGGGACGTACATGTACGCCAGTTTGCCTGTCCGTGACATTCTTCCGACGTAAAAGTGCGTGCGGCGGTCGACAAGTGGTTAAAGATAGTTCTTTCAAAACACCTATGTGCACCAAGTGATTGATCCCATATGATCTTCTAGTGAAGCTTGTCACCAACTAGTAGGTATCACACTCACCAGATACAATACCTTGCATATAGAGGTATATACCGTATATTGCTCAGTAAAGGCGGTATATGCTGTACCATAACAATCTCCACTCTCCCTGCTGACAAGCACTCAGTGACAAGTAATGGTTGCTGCACCAGACCGGTCTGCTATTGGGCGGCTCTCACACAGCCAGACCCGTGTGCTTAAATATGATGCCATCCATCTGGAAAGACAATCAGATGAAGGAATTGCCAGGGGGGGTACTGTGATCCCTGTGAGAGGTAATAAATACCTGGAAGCACCTACGTGTACACATTGATTAGTTTACATGCATATAGCATAAAAAATAGGTTTGACTCTAAAACCGATCACATGGAGCACCACAGATACCAGACCGGAAAATCATATACTGTCTACAATAACATGGTACAAAACATTCCGGTGTCGACACACATAACTTTTGCCTGCCAACCAGTAAGACTTTTCAGAGGTAAATAGACATGTGCACTGCCGAAAACTTTGTTAGTTTTCGTTTAATTCGCTATGATCGATATTCATAAATTCGTAAATTCTAAAATTCATAAACTCATAAATTCGTAAATTCTAAAATTTGTAAATTTTGAAAATTAGAAAAAACTGAAATTTGGAAATAATTCAAAAATTCGGAAATTCGAAAATCCTGAAATTTGGAAAATCAGAAATTCGAAAATCTGAAAATAGGAAAGAAAATCCGAAAATTCAAAAGAGCGAAAATCCGAAAGTTCTAATTACTAACTAACTAACTACAGGCAGTCCCCGAGTTACGAACACAATAAGGACTGTAGGTTTGTTTGTAAGTCAAAGTTGTTCGTAAGTCGCAGCACTGCATTTGTAAGTGTAACTTCCGGTCGGAACAATGCATTTGTAAGTGTAACGTCCGCCTATGCATGGATGTGGGATGTTCTGGGTGCTTGTTATGTTATCTGGGGCTCTTCTTGCTATGCAGTACATGTAGTACTGCAGTGCGGGTTGTGTCCGGAGGTGCGCGGAGGTATCCAGCACCAGCGTGGAGCACAAGTGGCCGGCATTTGAGGCCGTCCGTAAGGAGGAGTCGTTCGTAACTCGGGGACTGCCTGTAACTAACTAATAATAGCTAACTGTTGTTGTAGTTGTTTTCAGATGTTGTAGTTTATTCAGTTGTTGTTGTTTGTTTTAGTTATAACTTACAGTAACTATTACTAACTATTCAATTATAGATATTGGAATTTCCTTTTAAATTTGGCTGTTAGTTAATGAAACGAATAGAAAATTTACCTGAAGTTACGAATTATCCGAAATAACGAATGTCACATCTAAAGAAATAGAACACAATGAATTAATAATAATAATAATAATAATAATAATAATAAAACATTTTATTTTTAATGTTATTATTATTGTTATGTATTACTATTAATTTGTTACGTTCCATTCGTTATTTCGGATAATTTGGAACTTCGGATAAATTTGTATTTGTTACGTTTCATAAAACTTGAAAGGAAATTCCAATACCTATAATTGAATAGGGGGCAATGGGTATACTCAGTACCCTGGGATTTTCAAATACGGTGCTAAATAGAGACTGACAACAAGATCAAATCTTAAAAGGTTTGTTCATTTTATTAACATGAGAAAAACACAAGATATACATAAAAATAAAAATGAAATAACCATCCTTGAAAGCATGTAACTCAAAGATCAAGGTGCAGTTTGCTAGGTCGCCACTCTACTAGTTTCGCTAAAATAGCTTCCTCAGGAGTGATTGTGACAGTAGCAGAATTATACTGAAAACACAGAATACATGTGGTTAGCACAGAGGATGGTTAAAGATTAATGTTGCATCAACATATAGCATTGTTTAAATTAACTCACGAAAGTTAGCGCATCAATATTGACATGATAATGGGGAAAAAATACATAACCAGATAAACATACATAGTTGATCAGGACCCATGCTGAACGCCAAACATACATATGTGTACATATGCACTCACCAGTTTGCACTAAAAACTCATCTAATATAAATGGAAGGAAGGATTCTCTCAGAGCCCCACAGTTCAAACGAGACAGCACTATTCCATTGCTCCACTCTCCCAAACAACAAGATCCAGTGGCCCACCTATTAGTGTACGCAACCATAGGGGTATATTAAGTAGCATGAAGTAGATACCTGTAAACGGTAAGTAGAATGTGTTATAAGTACCGAGGTTGCACAAACACATTCAATTATGTAATACTTAAAATCGTAACCTCTTACCTTTATAGAATCAAAATGCCAATAAATTATCGGTAAATATCTGACATCAATATTGCTCATAGAGGTACTAAGGCTGGGATGTTTAAATAGGGAATGAATGAGCCATCGGAAGTGCACATCAACCCAAAAGGAAGATTAGATGCATTGGAAGATATCTGTCAGCTAATAAACCAAAAACAGAACATATAAATCAGAATGGAAGAGATGAGGTCAGACGCCGCCGCGGTGGGGGTATATTAAGCGCGGTCTGCACCGCTCACTCTCTGCCAGGATTCCTCCCCATACTAAGGGGCTAGCTGCACTCCTTCCAGCTGGACCATGCTGTATGCTTATTCATCTAGGTAAGGCATTGCATGGATGCTTTGTCACCCAGACTTTTTGATTCATGTGTTTCTCCAGGACTCATTCTCTTCCATTCTGATTTATATGTTCTGTTTTTGGTTTATTAGCTGACAGATATCTTCCAATGCATCTAATCTTCCTTTTGGGTTGATGTGCACTTCCGATGGCTCATTCATTCCCTATTTAAACATCCCAGCCTTAGTACCTCTATGAGCAATATTGATGTCAGATATTTACCGATAATTTATTGGCATTTTGATTCTATAAAGGTAAGAGGTTACGATTTTAAGTATTACATAATTGAATGTGTTTGTGCAACCTCGGTACTTATAACACATTCTACTTACCGTTTACAGGTATCTACTTCATGCTACTTAATATACCCCTATGGTTGCGTACACTAATAGGTGGGCCACTGGATCTTGTTGTTTGGGAGAGTGGAGCAATGGAATAGTGCTGTCTCGTTTGAACTGTGGGGCTCTGAGAGAATCCTTCCTTCCATTTATATTAGATGAGTTTTTAGTGCAAACTGGTGAGTGCATATGTACACATATGTATGTTTGGCGTTCAGCATGGGTCCTGATCAACTATGTATGTTTATCTGGTTATGTATTTTTTCCCCATTATCATGTCAATATTGATGCGCTAACTTTCGTGAGTTAATTTAAACAATGCTATATGTTGATGCAACATTAATCTTTAACCATCCTCTGTGCTAACCACATGTATTCTGTGTTTTCAGTATAATTCTGCTACTGTCACAATCACTCCTGAGGAAGCTATTTTAGCGAAACTAGTAGAGTGGCGACCTAGCAAACTGCACCTTGATCTTTGAGTTACATGCTTTCAAGGATGGTTATTTCATTTTTATTTTTATGTATATCTTGTGTTTTTCTCATGTTAATAAAATTAACAAACCTTTTAAGATTTGATCTTGTTGTCAGTCTCTATTTAGCACCGTATTTGAAAATCCCAGGGTACTGAGTATACCCATTGCCCCCTTCTTTTCCAATTTCAAATCATATGGGATGTGGTGCTACAAGATTTGACCAAAAGTGCCCCCACTTTCCCACATTACCTATAATTGAATAGTTAGTAATAGTTACTGTAAGTTATAACTAAAACAAACAACAACAACTGAATCAACTACAACATCTGAAAACAACTACAACAACTACTGAAACAACAACAACAATAACTGAAAACAACAACAACTGAAAACAACAACTATAACTGAAACAACAACAACTGAAAACAACTACTGAAACAACAACAACAACAGAAACAACAACTGAAACAACAACAACCACTGAAACAACAACAACAAATGAAAACAACAACTACAACTGAAACAACAACTGAAAACAACAACAACTGAAAACAACAACAACTACAACTGAAACAACAACTGAAAACAACTACTGAAACAACAACAACAGAAACAACAACTGAAACAACAACAACCACTGAAACAACAACAACAACTGAAAGCAACAACTATATCTGAAACAACAACAACTGAAAACAACAACAACAACTGAAAACAACAACAACAACAACAACTGAAACAACAACAACAACTGAAAACAACAACAACAACAGCAACTGAATACAACAACAACTGAAACAACAACTACAACAACAGAAACAACAACAACAACTACAACTGAAATGACAACTACTGAATTTTCATATTTACAAAAGTGTACATGTAAAAAGTCCAGACCCGAGCCGCAAACTCTATTAAAGTCTATTGGACCCGAACTTGAAGCATCAACAGTCCCCGTTTTGAAGGAATATATGTAAGTTATTGACCATAAAAAGGGTATAGGGGCCGGGGTACTTACATTTTTTAAAAAAAAAAGATCTTTTTTACGGAAGTGATTTTAATAATGCTTATAGTGAAACAAAAATGAAAAATTCCTTGAAATATAGTGCCTGTGGGGGGTCCCTTTGGTCTGCCTGTAAAGCAAAACTGACATAGTTAAAGAAAAAAAAATACATTTAAATTGCCGGCAATACAAAAATGTTTAAAATCCATACCAGGCCCTTTGAGTCTGGTAAGGATTTTAAGAGGAACCTCACGCCGAAATAAAAAAAAAAGAAGAAACTGTGTGGAGTCCCCTCACCGAAATCCATAGCAGACCCTTATCCAAGCATGCAGCCACAGCAGGGTTTAGGAAAAGGGGGGACAAGCGAGCCCCCCCCTCCTGAACCACACCAGGCTACATGTTCTCAACATAGGGGAGGTGCTCCCCACCCCAAAGCACCTTGTCCCTATGTTGATGTTATTAGACCCAAAAGGCCTGGTATAGATTGGGGGGGACCCCTATGCTGTTTTTTTCACATTTTTCTATTGCTGGCAATGTTTATTTTTCATTCAGCTGGAAAGCCCGTTGAAAGCTGATGACTCCATAGTTAAGGATGATTGATTGATTGATATGTAAATTTATATTGCGCCAAATACTGTCTTGGAGGACTGCAACTAAGCGCGATGTACCATAAATTCACCAATCAGCGTTTTTAAAAAGCTTGGTTTTTAATTGCCTTTTAAAAAGAGCTTGGGGCATTGGGAGCCAGAGATGGTCAGGGAGTTGGTTCCAAAGGGCCGCACCCATAGTCTGCATTCGTCGACCTCGCAAGGACTGGAGTCGGGCGGGTGCTTGGATGATCCTATTTTGAAGCCCTGACCGCAATGCTCTAATTGGTGTGTAATGGGGGGCCATTTCCGTGAGATAGAGTGGGCCCAAGCCCCAATATGCTATAAACATCAGAACCAAGATTTTAAATTGTACTCTATGCACTATAGGTAACCAATGTAGCTGTGCCAGCACAGGGGTGATGTGATGTCTATATGTGTACCCGTAATAGTGCGTGCTGCTTGATTCTGTATAATTTTGATTTTTTTAACCCACTTAAGGGGAAGGCCAAGGCAAAAACCATTGGCAAAGTCTAGTCTGGATTGTACTAGAGCCAAAGTAAGTGTGATTTGGTGTCGATATGAAAGTAGATGTCTGATCTTTCGAATAATTTGCAAATAGAATGAGGCATTTTTCATACAATTCATGATTTGCGGAATCCAGGTAAGCTTTGCATCAAAAACTATTCCAAGGTTCTTGACTTGTCTTTTAGGTTCTGGGCAGGTACCTAGGTCAGATGGCCATCGGGATAGAATGGGAGAGGCTAGAGGTTCGCCCACTTGGAGTATTTTTGTTTTGGAGCCATTAAGGCTCAACCAGTTTCTATTCATCCAAGAATGGATGTGAGTCATGCATTCAGCTAGGATCTGAGGATGTCTGTCATTTTTGGAAGTGTTGACTAGGATTTGGATGTCATCGGCATATAATTGGCCTTGAAGGCCATGTAACTGCAATATATCGGGTAGGGGGCGCATATAACAATTGAAAAGGTATGGAGAGAGGGCAGAGCCCTGTGGTACTCCCCAGGGCACTGGGCTTATGGCTGACCTGAAAGGTCCCAGCCTAACCTGTTGGGTACGATCTTGTAGAAAAGACTGGATCCATAACAGGACAGCGCCTCGAATTCCAAACTGGTCATGAAGGCGCGAGGTCAGAATGTCGTGATCAATGGTGTCAAAAGCCGCTGAGAGGTCCAATAGCACTAAGGCCGCCGATTCGCCAGCGTCCCTGACCCTCAGCAGCTGTTCCCTCATGGCCATCGTGGAGAGCTCTATTCCCCTGCCCGGTCGGAACCCAGACCCAATCAGGGCCTAGAATGCACTGTGCAGCGTGCAATGCATTGTGGGGCACTTGATGGGTGAACATCCCGTTGAGCACCACGCAAATTCGGGTGTTCGCTGAATGGGAAATGTGCGGGCGGAACTTATGCTCAGTCCGAATCGCTCACCCTACACTATTGAAGGACATTTATGCAACTGGTAGGTGATCCAACATTCATAGTTAAAGATTAATTTCAACTTTATTCTCACTTAAAATTAATAGAATTATTAACCACTTGCCATCCAGGCCAATTCTGACATTTCTCTCCTACATGTAAAAATCATAATTGTTTTGCTACAAAATTACATAGAACCCCCAAACATTATATATGTTTTTTTTTTTTAATCAAAGACCCTGGAGAATACAATGGCGGTCGTTGCAACCTTTTATCTCGCACGGTATTTGCGCAGCAGTTTTTCGAACGCGTTTTTTTTGGAAAAAAACAGTTTTGTGCTTTAAAAACAAAACAGTAAAGTTAGCCCAATGTTTTTGCATAATGTGAAAGATGAAGTTACGCCGAGTAAATAGATATCTAACGTGTCCCACTTCAAAATTGCGCACGCTCGTGGAATGGTGCCAAACTTCGCTACTTAAAAATCCCCATAGATGACACTTTAAATTGTTTTACTGGTTACATGTTTTGAGTTACAGAGGAGGTCTAGGGCCAAAATTATTGCTCTTGCTCTAACGTTCGCGGCGATACCTCACATGTGTGGTTTGAACACCGTTTTCATATGTGGGCGGGACTTACATATGCGTTCGCTTCTGCATGCGAGCAAACGGGGACAGGGCACTTTAAAAAAAAAATTATAAAAATGTTATTGTTCATTTTACTTTATTTATTTTAGTTTGACCCTTTTTTTCCCCCCAAAATTTTTTTGATCACTTTTATTCCTATTACAAGGAATGTAAACATCACTTGTAATAGGAATATGGCATGACAGGTCCTCTTTACAGTGAGATATGGGGTCAATAAGACCCCACATCTCACCTCTAGGTTGGAAAGCCTGAAATAAAAAAAAACTATCCCGGCTTCCCAGCCGAACCGGCGCCATTTTTTTGAATGCATACCAGGCCTCAGACGATCATAGAGACTCTATGACAAACATCCGGGGCCGGCGGATCCTGTCTCCGACTCACCGATCATAGCGGTGAGTCGGTAGAAGCACCGGAGGGCGGTGGGAGGGGGGGACGTCCCCTCTCGCCTCCCGTAAGAACGATCAAGCGGCGGAGCAGCCGCTATGATCATTCTCATGGTGTAGGGAATCGCAGACTCTAAAAGACAATATCTGAACGATGCCTGTAGCTGCACCCATCATTCAGATATCCCGGCTCAAAGTCCAGGATGTCATATGACGGCCAGCGGGCGGGAAGTGGTTAATACCAGCATAGATCATATCTCAGTACCATGTTGCTCAGTTGTTTGCCAATCCCCTGATATTCTGGGTTTAGTTGCGGCTCTGTGTCATGTGACACTCTGTATATCCTGCTGATAGACTCTGTTCCTTCCAAAGCCACTTCCTGCAGTGCTCAGAGTCTGTACACTCCCCTTTGTAGTCTTTAAAGCCTCGTACACACGGCCGGTTTTCTCGTCAAGAAACAACAAGAAAACTGCCAGGAGAGCTTTCTTGCCGAGAAAACCGTGCGTGTGTATGAGGCTTTCAAGTTTCTCGTCAAGAAAACTGGCCAGGACCTGCTCTCTATTTTCTCGTTGGGATTCTCAACGGCCTGTTTCCCGACGAGAAACCCGAGTGTGTGTACGCTTACCTGTCGCCGTGGAAACCCGCGCATGCTCGAAATGACTTTGACGCATGCGCGGTAGCTTCCTAGGCATAGGTAAGGTGTAGCAAGATGGCGGCGGCGGCATCAAATGTGACGAGCGCACGCTCGTCGTAGTCGATGACGCCACCGCGTTCGTTCCATTCAAAAGAACGGCGGTTCTTTTGAATGGAGTGTGTGTACACTCGGCCGGGACAAGATTCTTGTCAAGAATCTCGTCAGGAAAAACAATGTGTTTTCCTGACGAGATTCTCGGCCGTGTGTACGAGGCTTAAGACTCTGTAAATGATGTAATTTCCCTCACCGCTCTGATGGTGGGTGAGATTGAATACATTCTAATTAGCATTCAGTCCCGCCCAGTCACATCTACAGGAAGAGTCCAAACCTCTCAAGTCCCGCCCACATCAACAGCATTATTCAAGAAGGAAACACCTTCAAATAATATACACAGCCTGCTGTGAAAGATAGCTCTGTTGATGCTGGGCAGGCTTGAATCGATCACGCTTAGCCCTGATTCACAATAGCATGATATGAAAGTCATGTATGACCTTCTCATGACCAGGTGCATCTTCAAACTGAATTTACTGATAAGAAGCATTCCTATGCGACTTTGATTGATCAGTGTATTTTTAACCCTCACCTCTCCTCCCTGGTCATCCTTGCTGCCTAAAAACTTCCTCCCAAACACATTCCACTCACACCAGAACATGTTCACTCTCGTGTTTTTTTGCAAGATTTTCAAGTGTAAAATGTGCTTCGCACATAGGGCAGCCAATTCACTTGAATGGGCTGCCCTATGCATGACAAATGCCCCAAAGTAGCTCTAGAACGTTTTCAGTCGTGGAGTATCACGTGGGTGTTTGCAGCGTGTTTTGTCGAGTGGCAAAACACGCATCTGCTAACTGTGATTGGGGTGTCATTAAAAATTAGGCTGCATTTACATGTGAAAGTTTCCAAATGCACAGCAACCTACACAGAAAATGCTTGCTTGCTCACTTCAGAAAATGCACAGCAAACAAGCATCACACTTGCATCGACAAAATGGCAAGGACATTTACCCTACAGACCAGTGGCGGCTGGTGTTTTTTTCTTTTGGGGGGGGGGGTGGCAAACAGCGACACCCCCGGTCGGTCAGCGGTGGTGGTAACCCGACCCCCCCTCCCCCGGGAGGACAGACATCAAAGCCCTGCACTTACTAGTAGAAACTATTTGGTGAGTTAACTCGCCCACATTCTAGGTGACAAAAGTAATATGGCGATAAGGCATTTAGATGCAAAAGATTTAGAAAATACGTAAGAACATTTTCCATGTTCTTGCTACACCACTGCAAAGCCTCTTACAGGTGAAACTCAAAAAATTTGATTATCGTGCAAAAGTTCATTTATTTCACTAATGCAACTTAAAAGGTGAAATTAATATATGAGAGAGACTCATTACATGCAAAGCAAGATAGTTCAAGCCGTGATTTGTTATAATTGTGATGATTATGGCTTACAGCTCATGAAAACCCCAAATCCACAATCTCAGAAAATGAGAATATTGTGAAAAGGTGCAATATTCTAGGCTCAAAGTGTCCCACTCTAATCAGATAATTAAGCCATAACACCTGCAAAGGGTTCCTGAGCCTTTAAATGTTCTCTTATGTCTGGTTCAGTAGGAATCACAATCATGGGAAAGACTGCTGACCTGACAGTTGTGCAGAAAACCATCATTGACACCCTCCATAAGGAGGGAAAGCCTCAAAAGGTAATTGCAAAAGAAATTGGATGTTCCCAAAGTTCCGTATCAAAGCACATTAAAGCGGTTGTATACCATCTGGTACTATCATAACAATTTATATGTTTTTAAAACACCATATAGGTATACATCGATTGAGCGCTATGGTTTAATTCAATTTGTATTTCCGCCCACAGTTTCTTCTAGCCTGTGTAATCCCGAAGTACTGCATCCATCAGTTCCACCCAGGATTAAAGACATCCGATCGTCTAGCCGGTATACCTCTACATCCATCAGAGATCCGGGGACGTTCCTGTGGAGCAGCCGTTGGAGATACTCTCAAGCTCGATTGATCCGCTGTCGTATGACATTCGGGTCCAACGTTTCTGGTAAGCACACATGAATGTCACCATCCACGTGAAGAATTGTGCCAGGGGTTTTACATCCATTCCTTGTTATTTACCCACTGTTTTGGACACTCTTAATTTTTCTGTCTTTGTTTATTATTGTGGACATTTTATATATATTGGGTAGGGCGTTCAGCCTGCCCCTTCTCACTTTTTTGTGTGTTTCCATTTATGGTCACATTTGAGTTACAGTCCAGTTTTTACTGGCCTATATGTAGCGCTGTACTATTACCTTCCATAAATAAATGTAAAGTGAATTTTTTGACTTTACAACCACATTGATAGAAAGTTATGTGGAAGGGAAAAGTGTGGAAGAAAAAGGTGCACAAGCAGCAGGCAATCGCCCCCCCCCCCCCTTGCCCTATGGAGCGGACGCCCATGTCCCTGAGATGTTAGGGTAAATAATGAATTGGATGCTGACAGCTTGTTTACTCCCAGCTATCCTAGAAATGTCCTCTTTAGTGATGTTATGAGGGGTCATTCTACAGTCCAAATGATTGAGTTCAGATATGAAATAGATGGACATTTTATCTCCTGATTATCGTCTATCCTTGAAGAATGCTTAGCCTTTGAAAATAGTCCTCTTGGGAAGGTGACAGAGGGCTTGACTTTAATCCTCCATTCTTCCTTGTTGGCAAAACAAACATTCAGAATATTCACTACAAAAAAATGCAACCCTTTTACCATGAAGAATGCTGTCAATATATGTTACTTACTTCAAGGAATTCTAAAGCTGAATTATACAAGATTTACCTTCGTGTTACCACAGTGTGATTTGATCTTCACATGCCACCAGCCTGGACCTTGGAGCACTTACCGTGTTCCCCCGAAAAAGAGGTCTGATATAATTTTGGCAACAAAATACACAGTAGGGCTTATTTTCAGAGTAGGTCTTACCATGTAATTTGCTGTCTTCTCTCCCCCACTCTCTACCTGCCTGACAGGAATCCCCAGGGTGATCTGCGTTAAAATGCTTGTAAAATCCTATAATCCACTCTATTACAGTATTATATGTAGCGGCCTCCACTCTCTCCCTCTTGTCTATCGGTTATTTTTGGCTGCAGTCTAGGGGTACCTTGGAGGAGAGAGTGCGGGGTCACCACGCCAAGCTTTCACCACAGATGTTTGTGTGGTGTGAGCAAAGTTTCTTTACCTTCGGGTCGGTGTTCTGCGTTTAAAGCCTCCGCTTCTTCTGTGGAACAGTGTCTGCCAGTAAATGAGCCTCACACCATTAAAAGTCCAACACTCCTTTATTTTTCCAATATCAGGATGAACACAATCAGTTGGACTCCCTCAACGAACAGACAGGGGGTGTGGATACGAGTAGGCCCAGGCACAATGAACTCTCCTATTCCTTTTTAGCGTGCGAATAGGCTTGGTGCCCGGTCTCTGCCACCGACCGTGAATTGGCAGCTGCCACAGGCCTGAAAGTAACGGTCTGTAGATGAACCACCTTCCGTGTGAATAAGCCCCTATTTGGTGAAGGCATCCCTCCAGATGGTCTCCGGAGGCCCTATCCCGTCACCGGCAATCTGCTGCACCAGATCTACGGGAAGGTCACCTGCATGGTCCATTGCGTCTTAGATTCAGGTACCCAGTCCATTGGGTACCTTAGGACGATCCCTCCCTGGCGAGACCCAGTGGAAGTAGCTGGGCCCCAGGCTTGGAACAAAGTACCTCACCCCAGACTAAGGGTGTCTGGGGTGGCTCCTGAACTCCCGGTGTCCAGGCCTAGGCCGCCTGGACCCCGTCCACGGACAGCAGCCCTCAGGCCGAAGGTGCCTGGGACTCGAACTCCTTGTGGCAAAGATGTCCGCCCCCTTTATACCCTCTCCCAGCAAGCCCATCAGGTTCCCCGCCTCGCTGTACAACTGCTGCGAGAGGCCACAAAGGGTACGGCACTGCAGTGATGGTTCAACCCCGGCCCAAAGTGACAACGCCACCTATTGGCCCGCAGGGAACTATGCACCACTGATGTCTTTACCCGAATTAAACATGATAGAAAAGTATATACCCGCTACATATATAATGTACAATGTGTGTGTTTCTGTATTATAATTGTGCCAAATACCTTCGTTATAGGGCTGCTCTGCGCTTCTGTGACCCGCCGGAGCTCTCTTCCCCGCAATTATATTACAGAAACACACACATTGTACATTATGTACTACTGTAATAGAGAGGATTATAGGATTTTTTTTTTTTTTTTATCAAATAATTTTTATTTTGTTTTATTATAAAGTTTAAAAAATGTGTTAATGAACATAGAAATAATAAACATTTCATTTAGTTTCTTAAGTGCACATGAAAAAAAAAAAGATTAGTTCAAACAAAGGCTATAATAGATATCTAATTTAGAAGAAACATCTAACCGGACAGTACAACAATAAACATAAACCTTTATAGAGGATTCCATTTTCATTCTATTCTCTGCTTCTTGATTTATTATAAGTCGATCTCCTCACCCCCATCAAACCCTCTCCCCCCAATCTCCTCACCCCCATCAAACCCTCTCCCCCCTCCCTCCCCTCCCCAATCTCCTCACACAAACCATCATAAAACAAATTACTAGAATCAAGCCAGTAAGACCATATTTTATAAAAATTTTGGGGAGCTCCTCTATGTTTGTAAGCTAGTCTTTCTCTTTTTAACCACTTCAGCCCCGGACCATTTTGGCTGGTTAAGGACCAGGCGACTTTTTGCGATCCGGCACTGCGTCGCTTTAACTGACAATTGCGCGGTCGTGCGAAGTATCTCCCAAACAAAATTGGCGTCCTTTTTTTTCGCACAAATAGAGCTTTCTTTTGGTGCTATTTGATCACCTCTGCGGTTTTTATTTTTTGCGCTATAAACAAAAATAGAGCGTAAATCTTTAAAAAAATTCAATATTTTTTACTTTTTGCTATAATAAATATCCCCCTTTAATGCCCTGTACACACGATCGTTTGATGGACTTTTTTCATCGGAAAAAACGATCGCGTGTGGGCCCCATCCAACTTTTTTCCATCGGTGTAAAAAAATAGAACATGTTTTAAATTTTTCCGATGGAAAAAAAAACGATAGGAAATTCCGATCGTCTGTGTGGAACTGCAACGGAGAAAAAACCCACGCATGCTCAGAATCAAATCGACGCATGCTCAGAAGCATTGAACTTCATTTTTCTCGGCTCGTCTGAGGGTTTTACATCACGGCGTTTGGGACGGTCGGAATTTTGTCTGATGGTGTGTAGGCAAGACTGATGGTAGTCAGCTTCATTGGAATTCCGACAGAAAATTCCATCGGATTTTATTCCATCGGAAATCCGATCGTGTGTACATTGCAATATATGGCTAAAGGTTCATGGACATCTGACCATCACACCTTGTTGGACATGCCATTTCAAAACCATGACGTAAAAACAATTATTGCTAAATGGGACTTTAAACGGTACCAAAAATGTCTTAATGCATGCTCTTTTTTTTTTTTTCAAACTCAATGTTTTATTCATGAATTACATAAAAGCATATTACAATACATGAATCACAAAGTCCAGCGCTAAAAATTAATACAAAGTCCCAATCTTTGAGGAAATATGACATCTCAATAAAAACAGTCCGGTAGGTGTAGGTCCACACAAAGAAAAGTGCTGGGAAGAATCCGTCACCAAGAAGGAAAGGTTCACACTGACTCTGAAGCCCTGTACACACGATCGGTTTTACCGATGAAAACAGTCCGATGGACTGTTTTCATCGGACGAACCAATCGTGTGTGGGCTTTTTTCCATCAGTGAAAAAAAATAGAACATGTGTTAAATTTTTCCGACGGAAAAAAATACTGATAGCAAATTCCGATCGTCTGTGTGGAACGCCATCGGAGAAAAATCCATGCATGCTCAGACTAAATTAGGAGACGGGAGCGCTCGTTCTGGTAAAACTAGCGTTCGTAATGGAGAGAGCACATTGGTCACGCTGTAACGGACTGAAAAGCACAGAGACTGAAAAGCGCAAATCGGCTAACACCAAACCTTTACTAACACGCGGTAACACAAAATCAGCAAAAGCAGCCCAAAGGGTGGCGCCGTTGGATTTGAACTTCCCATTTATAGTGACGTTGCACGTGTTGTACGTCACGGCGTTTGGGACGGTCTGAATTTTGACTGATGGTGTGTAAGCAAGACTGATGGAAGTCAGCTTCATCGGAATTCCGATGGAAAAATCCATCGGATTTGATTCCATCGGAAATCCGATCGTGTGTACAGGGCTTTACCCCAATGAGTGAACTACTTAATCAAAAGCAGCCAAACACACTTGGAAGTCCCCCACTTAGATTTCACCATACACATGGGAGATAGATTGCATGAACTCCAATAGGATCCTCCTTAGACAGACTCTCGTCACATCAGGACATCATGTAAATAGGTATAAAAAACGTAATTGCGCAGTATTACTGAGAAGTGCATTTATACAGCAAAGGCCAGAATTCTCACAAACAGTAAAAAGTGCATTTCAATCCAATAAAAATGATCAATGTTTCCATCCAGTGTGATGGCCGGGGGTCGAGCTTGGCAACATCACGTAACCCAATTTACCATTACAGTACATGGCATAAAAAACTTTGGTACACCCCCCTCAGAGCCCATTCACACAGGGACGACTTTGGAAACGACTTCAAGTCACCCCAAGTCGCCCCTAGTCGCCCCTAGTCGCGCTGCATGAAAAAATCAATGTAAGTGAATGGAGCCGTCCTTATGCACACTACTGCAGTCGCTCCGACTTCAAAAAAGGTTCCTGTACGACTTCAATCCGACTTCTAGGAGACTTGTACCCATTGATTTCAATGGAAGTCGCCTCAGAAGTTGGATCCCCTGTCTTAACAGAAGCAATTTTCCAGGAAGAGAACATACATTTTTCAGGCAAACCCCTCCCTCCTCCTCCCTCCCCCAGAGCTGATTCTTGTTTGATTGGCCACTGTGTGAGTGAGTGAGTGAATAACTTGTATAGCGCTACAAATGCGAACTAAATCGCCTCAAGGCTTTTGCATCCAGTGACGTCCATCAGAAGAGGTGGGTCTTGAGTTTTTTTCCTGAAGGCCCGATGATTTTCTTCCATGCGGATATCCGTGGGTAGAGCGTTCCATAGCCGTGGTCCTTGGACTGCAAATCTTCGTTCTCCCTTTGTTTTGTAGCGGGACTTGGGGATGTGAAGAAGGTTTTGGTTTGTTGATCGGAGAATGCGATTGGGGGTGTAGTGTTTTATCTTCTCGCATAGATATTGAGGAGCGTTTCCTTGTGTGCACTTGTAGGTGAGGCGACTTCAGTCGTGTTGTAAGTCGCCCCAAGTCGCACTGAAGTCGCCCCAAGTCGCGCTGTGATTCATACTCAAGTCGTGTCCAAGTTGCCTCCCAAAGTCACGCTGGAAGTCGTGTTGCCCCTGTGTGAATGGGGTCTTACTCATATCTTATTGAACACAATGTTGCAATATAAGAAACATCTTATGGACATCGGGAGAACACCAGAAGAACATTTGTTTACAGCAAGAAAGATGAGAGATTACATGAGCGATAACTCTATGCATTTCATTGAAACCTTCAACTTCATCAGGAGTGATGGTTGGTGATCAGTGTATGATATATAAATACAATTATGTGAATACATAAATAAACCAAAAAATAGAGTGTATAAATCACACAATAATAATCAATCAATAATAGTACTATAAATATAGTTCCTTCAAAACATCAATGTGCACCCTGACGATCTCCGATTGGGTGAAACACATTGGGCGGAGTTGATGTCACACACCTAATCTACTAGTGAGCATTGCATGTTTCCTTAAAAAACTTCAACCTAATCAGGAGCGATGGTTGGTGACCAGTCTATCATATAAAATAGTCCATGAGAAACATGTAATAGATCCTTGCAGAATCTGCATTGAACACACACCCACACTGATTGAACTGGATGGACTGGTGTATTTAGTCAACCTTACCTTAACTATGTAACTATGAACTTTATCCAATATCAAGTACTTTACCTGTCAGATATTACTTCTAACATTACTATAGCCTATTCACAACCACAGTATGTGCATATTTCTGAAGCCAGCAGGAAGAAAGCTTAGATTCCTATTGGGATTCCTAGTGGGATGCCATTTGATATATATTATATGTCATTACACTTATATCAGGAGTGTACAATTTTTTTATAACATATACCTAACTATCTAAACAACCCCCAGCCCCCCACACCCCTTCTTGTTCAACATTTGGGTGGGACAAATGCATGTTTTCCCAAAGTTAGGCATATGTTTAATAGATGTTATACACAGTGGCGGCCCATCCTTATGGGGCGCAGGGGCGCCACCACCCTAATCCATGCGTCCGGCCCCTAATCTACATGCAGGGCGCCGGACGCCAATGTGAGTGAAATGTCATTTTTGTTTGGGTACAACGTCGCACGACCGCCCAATTGTCAGTAAAAAGGGACACAGTGCCGAATCGCGAAAAAAATGACCCGGTCATTGGGCAGCCAATTCTTCTGGGGCTGAAGTGGTTAATATCTAAATTATTATGATTGGTGCTCAGGTGACTGTCTATGGACCAATAGAGTGTTGACTACCAATGGTCAGCACAGGTAAGGTTGAGAAGTTCTCCAGGGTCCAGGGTGGAAACACGAAGGTAAAATCACGTGTAAATGTCACCAGATTTAGAATTCTTGGTAAGGACACAATAGCAAAATTCTTTGTAGTAAAAGGGTAAAAAAAATTTGTGCTGAGTGTACTGAGTGTTTGTTTTACTCACAAAAGTCACCTGTCTAAGAGGACTGTCAATCACCAAGCGTACCATTCTTCTAGAAAAGCCGATATTCAGGGGAAAAAACCTTCATCCTTCACTTATCACCAAGACAAGAAGGAACTCAACTGATCGTCCTTCAATCTAAAGAAATGGCAGCGATCACTGCGCTGGTCATTATGGCTGCAGGTGAGACCCTCAATCCTTTAGAATAATAAACCTTTCTAATGATGTTTTATTTCTAGCCGATATTTTCCTGAAGGGATACAAGGGGTTACAGAGCTTTAGCTGACAGGACAAGTATTTCTTTTAACCACTTCAGCCCCAGACCCTTTTGTAGCTAAAGGACCGGGCCACTTTTTGCGATTCGGCACTGCGTCGTTTTAACTGACAATTGCACGGTCGTGCGTCGTGGCTCCCAAACAGAATTGGCGTCCTTTTTTTTCCCCACAAATAGAGCTTTCTTTTGGTGGTATTTGATCACCTCTGCGGTTTTTATTTTTTGCGCTATAAACAAAAGTAGAGTGACAATGTTGAAAATAATACAATATTTTTTACTTTTTTCTATAATAAATATTCCCAAAAAATATATATAAAAAAACATTTTTTTTCCCTCAGTTTAGGCTGATACGTATTCTTCTACATATTTTTGGTAAAAAAAAAAAACACATTAAGCGTTTATTGATTGGTTTGTGCGAAAGTTATAGCGTCTACACAATAGGGGATAGTCTTATGCCATTTTTTTTTTTTACTAGTAATGGTGGTGATCAGCGATTTTTATTGTGACTGCGACATTATGGCGGACACATCGGAAACTTTTGACACTATTTTGGGACCATTGTCATTTTTACAGCTATAAAAATGCACTGTGAAAATGACACTGGCAGTGAAGGGGTTAACATGTAGTGGGCGCTGAAGGGGTTAAGTGTGACCTAATGTGTGATTCTTACTGTGTGGGGGCGTGGCTTGGCATGTGACATCACTGATCGTCGTTCCCTATGACAGGGAAGAGACGATCGGTGACACTCACACTAGGAAGAACGGGGAAAGGTTTGTTTACACTTACCTCTCCCCGTTCTTCAGCTCTGTGACCCGATCGCGGGACACCGGCGGCGATCGGGTCCGCGGGTCCCGCGGGCGCGGTCACGGAGCTCAGGACCGGGTCGCGAGCGCGCCGGCGGCTGGGCATCTTAAAGAGGACGTACCTGTACGTGCTTGTGCCCAGCCGTGCCATTTTGCTGACGTACATGTACAGGCGGCGGTCCTTAACTGGTTAATTACGTGATTTTGTGGTCACTAAAATTAGCAGATAAATTACAATCACTCTGTTATTCCTAGAGACATTCTAGACCAGGGGTGCCCAACCTTTTGAAAAATAAGGGCCACTTAAGCGACTTGGTAACCGGTCACGGGCCACAATGAGCAGAGCGGGTGGATGGCAGCCCACTCGGCTCTATAGAGTCCACTCTACTCTCAGCACACCAAACTCGCAGGTAACAGAAGTCTATGGCTCAGTGCAGGTAACCCGCAGGTGCTCTGCTCTGCACCTGTGGATCAGTTTGAACGCAGCTCAGTAACCACTGCAGAACAGATCTGCCCATATATACACTGGGATTTTAGTAATAAACTTACCTTTAATAACAGTATTCTATTCTATTTTATTCCATCCCAGAGCAGGAGGTCGTGGGCCACTTCAGAGGGCTCCGTGGGCCACATGTGGCCCCCGGGCCACTGGTTGGACACCCCTGTTCTAGACCAATAATGAACACTTTGTTATGCTGAATACCACACTTTATTCTATTAATTTAAAACCTATAAAAATATATATTTTTTGTAAGTTATTGCTTTTTGTTTATTTTATTTTTTAAGTTATTGTGGAACACCTGAAGATCTTCATATACTGTTACTGCCATTGTTTGTTTGGAGTCAGGGTAGTCCCGTGTCCTTTGGTGTTCTCTTTGGTGGGATTTTTTATGGTTGGGACTACATTCCCTGTGGAACTGTTTACCTCCTGACTTACTGTAGCAACTATTTATGTTACAGGGTATTTGCGCAGCGATTTTTCAAACGTGCTTTTTTTTTTTTTGGGGGGGGGGGAACTGTTTTATTAATAAAAAAAAAAACATTAGTTACCCCAATTTTTTTGTATAATGTGAAAGATGAAGTTACGCCGAGCTAATAGATACCCAACATGTCACACTTTAAAATTGTGTGGAATGGCGCCAAACTTTGGTACTTAAAGTGGATGTAAACCCGAAATGTTTTATTTATTTTTTTGCTGTCACAATGTAGAGTATAAGATTTCCTATCATTTGTTCCCTGGTCTTGCCACAAAGAGTTAATCCAGCTCTGAGCAATCCTCTTTTATTGTTCAGTGAGATAAAACGGACAAACAGAGAAAAACCTTTGTCCGTTCCTCCCCCTTGCTTTGAGTGACAGGTTATTTAAATATCTCGCGCACTAGCTTTAGACAGGCATTATTTTTTAATTCCCACCCCCACTCCTTTTCTGAAGTCATGTGGTTACTTTTCTGGATTTTGACTGGATGTTAGTAATCGTAGCAGAAGGAATACACAGGAGAAAATGCATGTTGACAAGGGGAGTGTAGAGGTGGGCGGGGAGTCTACTGACATCACGACTCCACCCACCGAGCTCCAGACAACAGATCCACCCACAGAATCTGCAGTTTTTCAGTTCTTATAACAGACAGAGGGGAGACATTTGACAGATAAGGATACATGCGGGAGGCGTCTATATCCTTATAGATCAGCACTATGGCAGGAGTTTAGAAAGGATGAGATGAGGGTTTACATCAACTTTACAAATCTCTGTAGGCGACGCTTTATTTTACAGGTTACATGTTTAGAGTTACAGAGGGGGTCTAGTGCTAGAATTATTGCTCTCACCCAACGCACAAGATGATACCTCACATGTGGGATTTGAACACCGTTTACATAAGTGGGTGGGACTTACGTATGTGTTCGCTTCTGTGCACGAGCACGCGGGGACGGGGGCGTTTCAATTTTATTTATTTTTTTATTCTTTATTTTACTTTGTGGATTTTTCTTCTATAATGCTACTGAACAGTAAGTAGGGTATTCTGTAAGCTGCAGAATCTACAGGTGAAACTCCCAAAAATTTGAATATCGTGCAAAAGTTCATTTATTTCACTAATACAAAGAAAAGAAAAAACAAATGCGCCTACTAAGTGCAGTATGTTAGAAATTTATTTGAAAAGAATTAAAATAACAGCCAAATGGCTACTCACAGGATGGAAGTGGAGTATAAGCATGAATAGATGTCCTTCTAAGTTGTCTGCGGAGGGCATGAGTCACTCCGTGTGTCTGTAGTCTCCCAGTGGTGGAATACTGCCAAGATGAAGAGGTAGTGCACTGCGGTGTTGCTGCAGCGATGGGGAGATGGCAGAAGAACGGTAGATGCAAGAAGAGCTGTCCCTCTAGGCCAGTGTGGACACCAGTTCCCACACGGCGTACGGCGTGCGGTTCACGCTGGAGCGCAGTCAGCTTCGGCAACCGGACGTGACGGATCCGAGGAAAATGCGGAAGCATTGAAACGCGTCATCAGTTAGCGTCTGCTATTGACGTCACGTCCGGTTGCCGGAGCTGACTGCGCTCCAGCGTGAACCGCACACCGTACGCCGTGTGGGAACTGGTGTCCACACTGGCATAGAGGGACAGCTCTTCTTGCATCTACCGTTCTTCTGCCATCTCCCCATCGCTGCAGCAACACCGCAGTGCACTACCTCTTCATCTTGGCAGTATTCCACTACTGGGAGACTACAGACACACGGAGTGACTCATGCCCTCCGCAGACAACTTAGAAGGACATCTATTCATGCTTATACTCCACTTCCATCCTGTGAGTAGCCATTTGGCTGTTATTTTAATTCTTTTCAAATACATTTCTAACATACTGCACTTAGTAGGCGCATTTGTTTTTTCTTTTCTTTGCTGTATATAGAGTCTGCTTCGCTCTACAATTGCTGCCAACGGTGCATATGTTTATAAGACTTGTTTTTAGTATTACATGGACTTCCAAAGAGAAAGACTTTCATACTCTAAACCCCATTGATTTTCATTTGATTTATCTTTATCAGTTAGGTTGTTGTTCCTTCTTTTTGCGCCGTCATTTGTATTATAATTTCACTAATGCAACCTAAAAGGTGAAACTAATATATGAGAGAGACTCATTATATGCAAAGCAAGATAGTCCAAGCCGTGATTTGTCATCATTGTGATGATTATGGCTTATAGCTCATGAAAATCCCAAATCCACAATCTCCGAAAATTAGAATATTACATGCAATCAATAAAACAAGCATTGTACATAGAACAATATCGGACCTGTGAAAAGTAGAAGCTGCATATGTACTCAGTCAGGGCCGCCATCAGGGGGGTACAGGCAGTACACCTGTAAGGGGCCCGGATCCCCCCTTTTTTTTTGTAAGGGGCCCAGAGGTCCCCAGGGGCCCGAATGTCAACCCCCCTTTTTTATTTATTTTTTTATAATTTTTTTTATTATTCATTTTTTTATTTAATTAGTTTTTTTTATTTTTTATTTAATTTATTTATTTGTTTTTTTGTAAGGGGCCCAGAGGTCCCCAGAGGCCAGGAGGTCCCCAGGGCCCCGAATGTCAACCCCCCTTTTTTATTTATTTTTTTATAAAAAAAATTTATTATTCATTTTTTTAATTTAATTTGTTTTTTTTTATTTATTTTTTTATTTAATTTATTTATTTATTTGTTTTTTTTGTAAGGGGCCCAGAAGTCCCCAGGTCCCTGGATGGAAACCTCCCTTTAAAAAAAAAAAAAAAAATAATATTAATTTTTTTATTTTTATTTTTTTTATTTAATTATTTCATAATTTTTTTTTCTATTTTTTTATTTTTTGTAAGGGGCCCAGAGGTCCCCAGAGGCCCGGAGGTCCCCAGGGCCCCCAGGTGGAAACCTCCCTTTTTTTTTTATAATTTTTTTTTTTTTTATAATTTTTTTTTTGTAAGGGGCCCAGAGGTCCCCAGGGCCCTGGATGGCAACCCCCCTTTTTTTTTTGTTTTTTCGTTCTTCTGTTTTTTGTGTGATTGTCAGCACCCAAACCCCCTGCTTCTCAATTCGTGGCACCCCCCCCGCTTCTGAATTTGCGGCAGCCCCCCCCCGCTTCTTAATTTGCGGCGGCAGAAGCTGTGTAAGGGGCCCCAAAATTCCTGATGGTGGCCCTGTACTCAGTACTTGGTTTGGGCCCCTCAAGGCGGCGTGGCATGGAAGCGATCAGCCTGTGGCACTGCTGAGGTGTTATGGAAGACCAGGATGCTGCAATAGCGGCCTTCAGCTCTTCTGCATTGTTGGGTCTCATGTCTCTCATCTTTCTCTTGGCAATGCCCCATAGATTCTCTATCATAGATTCTCTATGGGGTTCAGGTCAGGCGAGTTTGCTGGCCAATCAAGCACAGTAATCCCACGGTCATGTGACCAGGTTTTGGTGCTTTTGGCAGTGTGGGGGAGGTGCCAAGTCCTGCTGGAAAATGAAGTCGGCATTCCCATAGAGCTCATCTGCGGAAAGAAGCGTGAAGTGCTCCAAAATCTCCTGGTAGACGGCTGCGGTGACCCCGGACTTAATGAAGCCCAGCGGACCAACACCAGAAGATGACACGGCTCCCCAAATCACCACAGACTGTGGAAACTTCACTCTGGACTTCAAGCATCTTGCAGTGTGTGCCTCTCCATTCTTCCTCCATACTCCGGCTCCTTGCTTTCCAAATGAAATGCAAAATTTTCTCTCCTCAGAAAAGAGGACTTTGGACCACCGAGCATCAGACCAGGTGTGTTTTTCTTTAGCCCAGGTAAGACGCTTCTGACGTTGTTTGTTGTTCAGGAGTGGCTTGACAAGAGGAATACGACATTTGAAGCCCATGTCCAGGATCCATCTGTGTGTGGTGGCTCTTGATGCTCTGACTCCAGCCTCAGTCCACTCCTTGTGAAAGTCCCCAACACTTCTGAATGGCCTTTTCCTGACAATCCTCTCCAGGCTGCGATCATCCCTGCTGCTTGTGCACCTTTTTCTTCCACACTTTTCCCTTCCACATAACTTTCTATTAATGTGCTTTGATACAGCCCTTTGGGAACATCCAACTTCTTTTGCAATTACCTTTTGAGGCTTTCCCTCCTTATGGAGGGTGTCAATGATGGTTTTCTGCACAACTGTCAGGTCAGAAGTCTTTCCCCTGATTGTGATTCCTACTGAACCAGACTGAGAGACCATTTAGAGGCTCAGGAACCCTTTGCAGGTGTTATGGCTTAATTATCTGATTAGAGTGGGACACTTTGAGTCTAGAATATTGCACCTTTTCACAATATTCTAATGCCCCGTACACACGTTCCGATTATCGGATGATAAAAATCGCTTTCGGATAGATCGTTCGATAATCTGATCGTTAGTACACAGCTTTCGACAGCCGATCACAACAGTCCGTCCAACAAAATCCGAAGGGACAAACACGAAAACTTTGCTCGGACGACAGCCCATCGTACGACAATTGTTTAATCAGTACAGTATGCGTCCACTAAAAATCGATAGACAAACACCGCGCATGATCGTAAACACGAAAATAAACCAGAAGGACACAGGGGGTCATACGTATTTGACATAATTTCGGATACGTAGCTACGCACACCGGAAGGTTTTTCCAGAATCGTGTGATTTTGCAATGTTGTATTCGATATTAGTTTTATACAACAAAATGCGAACGATACGTCGTACGATAATCGGAACGTGTGTAGTGTGTACGAGGCAGAATTTTCTGAGATTGTGGATTTGGGGTTTTCATGAGCTGTAAGCCATAATCATCACAATGATGACAAATCACGGCTTGGACTATCTTGCTTTGCATGTAATGAGTCTCTCTCATATATTAGTTTCATCTTTTAAAGTGGAGTTCCACCCAATTTTTTTACTTTTTTTTATTCCACTCCTCACCCCCTTACATGCCACATTTGGCATGTAATTTTTTTTAGGGGGGGAGTGGGGGCTTCAGTAGGAGTGGGACTTCCTGTCCCACTTCCTCCTTCTGCCCTGGAGCCACCTAGGCGACACGTCATATCGCCTTGTGGCGGCTCCTCCCTGTAGGCGATCACCTGGGACGTGACAGGTCCCAGGCGATCGCCTGTCCACTCACAGAGCGCTGCGCCGTTCGCGCATGCGCAGTGAGTGCCCGGCCGTGAAGCCGAAAGCTGTCACGGCCGGGTGCCCACACTGTGAATGGACGCGCCGGCGGAGGAGGGGGGAGAGGAGCGGAGCTCCAGGCGGCGCGTCGCTGGACAGTGGAACAGGTAAGTGTCTGTTTATTAAAAGCCAGCAGATACACTTTTTGTAGCTGCTGACTTTTAATAAACATAAAAAAAGGCTGGAACTCCCCTTTAAGTTGCATTAGTGAAATAAATGAACTTTTACACGATATTCTAGCTTTTCGAGTTTCACCTGTAGATGTTCCATGTTTCTATCTTTCACCTGTAAGAGGCTTTGCAGTGGTGTAGCAAGAACATGGAAAATGTTCTTACGTATTTTCTAAATCTTTTACATCTAAATGCCTTATCGCCATATTACTTTTGTCACCTAGAATGTGGGCGAGTTAACTCACCAAATAGTTTCTACTAGTCAGACAGGTTGGGATAAGTTTCACTGTAGCAGAGACAGCAATTCATCTATTGCAATCCTTGCCCCTATTTCACATGCTTTGACTTTTACATGATCTGAAATCTGCATTTTTAATATATTAGGCAATACAACTCAACTGCTAATCTTGGTACGAGTTCCTTTGACTTGTAGGGAGGCACTACCACCGCAACCTGGACCAAGAACCGGAGTCAGAACCCTCCACTGATTGTTATTCACATTTCCTCCATGTGTCCTGCCCATCAAGTGTTTGTAGCAGTGGCAGCCCGTCCATTAGGGCGCTCGGGCGCCGCCCCCTCTATCCACACCACCCCCTATAGCAGTGGTTCTCAACTCCAGTCCT
The DNA here is from genome assembly GCA_029206835.1 of Rana muscosa. Taxonomy (NCBI): domain Eukaryota; kingdom Metazoa; phylum Chordata; class Amphibia; order Anura; family Ranidae; genus Rana; species Rana muscosa. Next base: position 178,709,005 of record CM055127.1, read on the forward strand.
CAGGGCCCACCAACAGGCCAGGTTTGCAAGATAACTGAAATGCATCACAGGTGATATAATTTGCTGCTCAGGGATTGCAGTATTCTAGTCTGCATCTCACCAAGGTAATACTTAAAATCTGGCCTGTTAGTGGGTCCTGAGGACAGGAGTTGAGAACCATTGCCCTATAGGGATAATGGATAGATTATGGAACATCCAACTTCTTTTGCAATTACCTTTTCAAGCTTTACCTCTTTATGGAGGGCGTCAGTGATGGTTTTCTGCACAACTGTCAGGTCAGCAGTCTTTCCCATTATTGTGATTCCTACTGAACCAGACTGATAGACCATTTAAAGGCTCAGGAACCCTTTGCAGGTGTTATGGCTTAATTATCTGATTAGAGTGGGACACTTTAAACATAGAATATTCCACATTTTCACAATATTCTGAGAATGTGGATTTGGGGTTTTCATGAGCTGTAAGCCATTATCATCACAATTATGACAAATCACGGCTTGAACTATCTTGCTTTGCATGTAATGAGTCTCTCTCATATATTAGTTTCACCTTTTAAGTTGCATTAGTGAAATAAATTAACTTTTGCACGATATTCTAATTTTTCGAGTTTCACCTATAGGTTCAGGCTCTTCAGAAAAATCATATATGATGTTTTCTAACAGGAGAGGATAAACCCCCCCCCCCCCCCCCCTAAACATGATGTATTTTTTGCTTTCATTCAGCACTTTTTGACCCATCTGCAGCAGATAATTGGGTGTGCGGCTCCCCGGCAATCTCCAGCAGAATTGTTGGTGGCACAGATGCCATGGATGGTCAGTGGCCCTGGCAGGTCAGTATTTACTCTCAAGGCCAACACAGCTGTGGAGGTTCCATTATCTCTAACCAGTGGATACTAAGTGCAGCCCATTGCTTCGATGAGTAAGTACACCGCATTTTTCCAAAATTCTATTCTTTAAAAAGGAAAATTAAAAAGTATTTTGCATGAGTGTAAGATGTGTTCCTTTATCTGCTTCTACAACTTTCAGTTTGTCTCTCCTTTTAAAAGTAGAACTCATAGATTTTGTTATTTTTTTTTATAAATTCCCTCCCCATAGAAAAAAACTTGCCATTGTGTACTCCAGCCTTATCCCTGACTTCCTCCTTGGTCCATCACTGGTGGTCATCTTAAAAGTAGAACAACACTATGGGATTGATTTACTAAAATTGGAGAGTGCAAAATCTGGTGCAGCTGTGCATGGTAGCCAATCAGCTTCTAACTTCAGCTTGTTTAATTAAAGTGGTTCTAAAGCAGGGGGTCTCAAACTGGCGGCCCTCCAGCTGTTGCTCTCCATCTGGAATATGCAGTCTAGTTTTGGGCCCCAGTTCTCAAAAAGGATATCAGGGAACTGGAGAAAGTGCAGAGAAGGGAAACCAAACTAATAAGAGGCATGGAGGAGCTCAGCTATGAGGAAAGATTAGAGGAACTGAATTTATTCTCTCTTGAGAAGAGGAGATTAAGGGGGGATATGATTAACATGTATAAATATATAAGGGGTCCATATAGTGAACTTGGTGTTGAGTTATTCACTTTATGGTCAACACAAAGGACAAGGAGGCACTCTTTATGTCTGGAGGAAAAGAGATTTCACCTCCAAATACGGAAAGGTTTCTTCACAGTAAGAGCTGTGAAAATGTGGAATAGACTCCCTGCAGAGGTGGTTCTGGCCAGATCAGTAGATTTCTTTAAGAAAGGCCTGGATTCCTTCTTAAATGTACATAATATAACTGGGTACTGACATTTATAGGTAAAGTTGATCCGGGGAATATCCGATTGCCTCTCGGGGGATCAGGAAGGAATTTTTTCCCCTGCTGTAGCAAATTGGATCGTGCTCTGCTGGGGTTTTTCGCCTTCCTCTGGATCAACTGTGGGTATAGAATTAGGTATATGGGATTGTACGATATTATTTTATTTTTTTATGGTTGAACTGGATGGACTTTGTCTTTTTTCAACCTGACTAACTATGTAACTATGTTGCAAAACTACAAGTCCCATGAGGCATTGCAAGTCTGACGGTTACAAGTATGACTCCCACAGGCAGAGGCATGATGGGACTTGTCGTTTCGCAACAGCTGGAGGGCCGCCAGTTTCATACCCCTGTTCTAAAGGCTCAAGATTTTATACCTCAATGCATTCTATGCATGAAGGTAAAAAACTTTCTGGGTGCAGCTCCCCCCTCAGCCCCCTAATACTTACCTGAGCCCCATCTCAATCCAGCGATGTGCATGATAGCCTTGCCTCTCTGGGGACTTTCCCTCCTCATTGGCTGTCAATCCCAGTGAGCAAATGAGAAGAGGGGCGGGGGGGCGCGCCACTGCTTTGTGTGTAAATGGACACGCAGAGCAGCAACTAGGGAGTGAGCCCGTTCGGGTGCTCCCGTAGCAAGCTGCTTGCTGTGGGGGCACTCGGCAGGTGGGAGGGGCCAGGAGCGCCGTCGGGGGACCCAAGAAGAGAAGGATCGGGCTGCTCTGTGAAAAACCATTACACAGAGCAGGTAAGTATAACATGTTTGTGTTTTAAAAAAAAAATCATTGCCTTTAATATCACTGACAAAAAAAAATGGAAGCTGATTGGTTTCTATGCAGAGCTGGGTGAGGGTTTAATGCTATTTTATGCAGTTGATATGACAATGTCCTTTTCTGCATTATCAAATAACAGCAGTATTGCAGTATAATAATAAATACAGTATATATATATGTGTGTGTGTATTACACTATATTACCAAAAGTATTGGGACACCCGCCTTTACACGCACATGAACTTTAATGGCATCCCAGTCTTCGTCCGTAGGGTTCAACATTGGGTTGGCCCACCCTTTGCAGATATAACAGCTTCAACTCCTCTGGGAAGACCGTCCACAAGGTTTAGGAGTGTGTCTATGGGAATGTTTGACCATTCTTCCAGAAGGTCCACAAAGATATGGATGAGCGAGTTTGGGGTGAAGGAAAGGTCAAACATTCCCATAGACACACTCCTAAACCTTGTGGACGGCCTTCCCAGAAAAGTTTAAGCTTTTATAGCTGCAAAGGGTGGGCCAACCCAATGTTGAACCCTACGGACTAAAGCCCCATACACACGGTCGGACTTCCATCGGACTTTTCCGTGTTTTTTTGTCCGAATGGAGTTGGTCGGGCACACCCATAGCATAAACACCACAGGACTTTTCTGCAAACTTTCTCAAAACTTTTTGCAACATCACGTGGTTTTTCTGCTCTTTTCTGCTCTTTTCTGCTCTTTACATTAGTTGTTTTGTCCATCGGACAAAAGTCCGATGGTTTTCTGTACGCACGGTCGGACTTTGCTCCATCTGACTTTTGTTGGGCAAAAGTTTGTCCGTTTGCAGACCCAACTTTTGTCCGATGAAAACAAAAAAAAAGCAAAAAAAGTTTGTCCGATGGAGCGTACACACGGTCGGATTGTTGGTCCAACTTGCTCAAAATTAAGTTTGTTGGCAAAAAGTCCGACCGTGTGTACGAGGCTTAAGACTGGGATGCCATTGAAGTTCATGATGCGTCTAAAGGACGGCTAATATAGTGTATATTGAAGGTGTATTTGTAATAAAGTCAGACAATGCAATCAACATTCTTGACAAACACTTGCTTGGAGAACATTATTTACAGGACAGGCCACCCATATATCGTGGTTTATTTATTTAGCTGTATTGATTTTCAGAAAACAGAAAATGGCACCTCAGTAAACTATCATATTTTATTTGCTTCAGTCCAATACAGCTACAGGATTTTAAAGTTTATCTGGGCCTGAACCAGCTGGGTGCAAACTCCAATCATACAGTGGCTTCCGAAGTCACATCAATCATCAAAAACAGCAATTATAATGGTACAGGATCTGTTGGGGACATCGCTCTGTTGAAGTTGGCCAATCCCATCAATTTCACCCAATACATCACTCCGATCTGTCTACCGACGTCCTCCGTCACCTTCCCGTGTGGTTTGGACTGCTGGGTGACTGGCTGGGGCAGCACAACCTTTAATGGTAAATCAGACTTTACTGGTACTTTTGATGGTATTTATTTATTTTTTAAAGCTGATCGCCAGACAATCAGCTAAATACACAAATACGGTCACGGCACGATCGTGTCCTTTCTTCAGTGCGCATGCGCCGATGAAGTTGGCACAAGTGTATATGGTAAATATCTCCTAAAGTGTGCAGGTTTAGGAGATATTTCCAGTACCTGCAGGTAAGTCTTATTATAGGCTTACCTGTAGGTAAAAGTGGTGGAATTAGCTTTACAACCACTTTAAATGAGAAACATAAGACTCTCTGTTACTCTGCTTTCTCCTCCTGTCAGCAGGTCCTTTGTTAGCACATGAGCACATTGTCTTATATGACACATGACAACAATAATAATGAAAGAAATAGGATTTGAGACTTGTTTCTAACCTTTGACTTCCATGTGTTTATCTTCAGGGTCAGGACCTGTTAATGGGATCCTCCAGGAGGTCAGGGTCCCCCTAATAGACTACCAGACATGTGACCGTATATATCATATAGACAACATCATCAATGCCAGTACTGTCATCATCCAAGACGAGAAGATATGTGCTGGGTATGGAAATGGACAGAAGGACTCCTGTCAGGTGAGTGATGTCTTCCCAACAATGGTAATATGTAGAACCAAGATAGACAGATAGATAGACAGATAGATAGACAGACAGACAGACAGACAGACAGACAGACAGATACACAATATATTTAAGATAGATAGATAGATAGATAGATAGATAGATAGATAGGTAGATAGATAGATAGATAGATAGATAGATAGATAGATAGATAGATAGATAGATAGATAGATAGATAGATAGATAGACAGATAGATAGACAGACAGACAGATAGACAGATAGATAGACAGACAGACAGATAGACAGATATATAGACAGACAGACAGACAGACAGACAGATAGATAGATAGATAGATAGATAGATAGATAGATAGATAGATAGATAGATAGATAGATAGATAGATAGATAGATAGATAGATAGATAGATAGATAGATAGATAGATAGATAGATAGATAGATAGATAGATAGATAGACAATATATATATATATATATAAGATAGATAGATAGATAGACAAGATAGACAGATAGATAGACAGACAGACAGACAGACAGACAGGCAGACAGACAGACAGATAGATAGATAGATAGATAGATAGATAGATAGATAGATAGATAGATAGATAGATAGATAGATAGATAGATAGATAGATAGATAGATATATAGATAGATAGATAGATAGATAGATATACAGATAGATGAGATAGATAGATAGATAGACAAGCTAGACAATATATATATAATATAGATAGATAGATAGATAGATAGATAGATAGATAGATAGATAGATAGATAGATAGATAGATAAGATAGACAATATATATATATATATAAGATAGATAGATAGACAGACAAGATAGACAGATAGACAAGATAGACAGATAGATGAGATAGATAGATAGACAAGATAGACAATATATATATAAGATAGGTAGATAGATAGATAGATAGATAGATAGATAGATAGATAGATAGATAGATAGATAGATAGATAGATAGATAGATAGATAGATAAATAGATAGACAAGATAGATAGATGGATAGATAGATAGATAGATAGATAGATAGATAGATAGATAGATAGATAGATAGATAGATAGATAGATAGATAGATAGATAGATAGATAGATAGATAAATAGATAGACAAGATAGATAGATGGATAGATAGATAGATAGATGGATAGATAGATAGATAGATAGATAGATAGATAGATAGATAGATAGATAGATAGATAGATAGATAGATAGATAGATAGATAGATAGATAGATAGATAGATAGACAATATATATGTATTAGATAGATAGATAAATAGATAGATAGATAAATAGATAGACAAGATAGATAGATGGATAGATAGATAGATAGATAGATAGATAGATAGATAGATAGACAGATAGACAGATCAGACAGACAGGGCAGATCTAACTTATGGACACTGATGTCTTTCAGGGTGACTCAGGAGGACCTCTGGTATGTAAAGTCCAGGGTATCTGGTACCAGGTTGGAGTTGTAAGTTGGGGTGATGGTTGTGCATCCCCAAACCGCCCCGGGGTGTACTCTCTTGTCACATCCTATCAAGACTGGATCAGCAGTTACCTCCAAGTACCATTCCTCAATGTGACGGGAATTCCTTCACCAACAAACACATGTGGAGGAGACGTCATCAACACTACTAACACAAACAATTCAGGAACCACCACCTTTCCACCCAATGGAAGAACCTCTGTCATTCCACTCAACAGCACGGCAACGGTCACTTTATCAACGAAAACAACTGGAGGACCCATCGTCATCGTTGATCCGGGCAACGGAGTGACCCTCAGCCTTTCCCGTCATCACTGGATGATCCTGGCCCTAACCGCTCTCCTGCTCACTTATCTGTAACCAAAAACTTTCATCAGCATCAAAGGAGGAATTACCTCTTTTTAAGCTTTTTAAAAAAAAAAAAACACATACCATGGGTGATAGTCAAAGATCAAGATACTGGTTACCATTCATAATCTCACAGCCACCATAATTCAATAAGAAGAAGTAATGGTCAATGCATTAAAGTATAACTAAAGGCAAAACTTATTTTGGGACACAAGTACTGGTGACCTGGAGTTCCCCTAATTTGCAGGGATTTACTCTCACTTCCTGTTTGGCTATGGGACAGGAAGTAAAATCTCCGCAATGAGACAGATGGCGAAAAATAATCTGGCAGGGGTTATAACCCTCCCTTACTCTATCCAAAATGAAAAAAAAAAAAAGTGTTGCCTATAGTTCTATTTTAAGTTTTCAAAGTTTAGTAGCCCATTGCGGCCAGTCAGATTTTTGCTTATTTATGCCAATGGAAAGTCAATGCATTGCCATTACAGTGGAACCTTGAATTACTAACATAATCCAGGAGAATGCTCATAATCCAAAGGACTCGCATATCAAAGCGAGTCTCCCCATTGAAGTCAGTGGAAACGAAAATAATTAGTTCCGCATTGACTTCAATGGCATGCAATACCGCATGTGGCCAGAGGTGGGGGGGGGGCGCCGGAGAGCATCGGAGACACTCGGAAAGGCCCGAGGACATCTCGGCTGAACTCGGAAAACCTCAGAAAGACTCGGGAACGGAGTATTTCTGAGATTTTCCAAGCATTTCTGAACGACGCTGATCGGCTCAGATCGGCGCCGTTCGGCTCTGCTCGCCTCCGGCGCCCCCCCACCTCAGGCCCAACGCGGTATTGCACACCACTTTGGCTTGAATCCTGCTCGTGTTGCGAGGCAACACTCGCAAACCGAGTCAGGATTTTAAAAATTACGGTGCTCGTATTGCGAAACGTTTGTTAACCGCATTACTCGCAATCCGAGGTTCCACTGTAGTCATTTTACGTTATTAGGACATATTACTATATATATTGAAAAAAGGGGATGAGATGGATAGAAAAAAATGTTACTAAATTGCAAGAACTGGGACAAAAATAGATATAGATGGATGTACATAGAACTGAACTTAAAGTGGTTGTTAAGCCACTACACTAGAAACATCCCATCCCCTCTGTAACATTATGTGCCCCTGTGTCTGTGTTATATTAAATAAATGGCGATTATTAGAGATGTGCAATCCGTTTCATTCCAAATTAGTTTTTTAACAAATTTCAACAAATTCATTAATTCATAAATATCCGAAATAACAAAAACCTGTTTAACAAATTTTTCCAAATATTCATAAAATCTAAAATTTGTTAAATTTGTAAATTTCGTAAATTCAATTCAGAAATTTGAAAATTTGGAAATTCAGGGATTCGAAAATCCGAAAATCCAAAAATCTGAAATAATAACTAACAAATAATAACTTAACAATTACTAACTATTAAATTATAGGTATTGGAATTTCCTTTCAAGTGTTAGTGAACGTAACGAATACAAATTTATGAATAATCCGAAATAACGAAGGCCTTATCTAAATGAATGGAACGTAACAAATTAATAATAATAAATAATATCAATAATAATAATAATAAAAACGTTTTATTATTATTATTATTTATTAATAATTTGTTCCGTTCCATTTGTTTAGATGTGGCATTCGTTATTTTGCAGATTTCGTAACTTCGGATAAATTTGTATTCGTAACGTTCACTAACAGCCAAATTTGAAAGGAAATTCCATTACCTATAATTTAATAGTTAGTTATTATTAGTTAGTTATTCTTTCAAATTTTCAGATTTTCTTTCTTATTTTCAAATTTATGAATTGCGATCAAAACGAATGACCCGAAAAAACAAAAACATAAAAAACAAGTAAAACGAAAACGAACAAATTTTTAGGCAGTGCACACGTCTACCGATTACACCATATATATATAGTCTCCCAGCACTCACGTGATTTCTCGGCTCTCTCCTCTCCCCGGCTGACAGCTATAGCGGGCGGGGCCAAGAACTCCCGCTGATGTCAGCCAGGGAGAAGGGGAGGAGAGAGATCCAAGGAGTCACGTGAGCACCCGGAGACGCTCTGATATAACGTATAATTGGCATATTTTTCATACAGCACATAATGTTATTTTACAGAGGGGTTTGTTTATAGTGTGGTTATTATAACAGCAGGAGGGGAGGGCTGGGTAGTAGATGGAGCTGACAAGCAGGGAGGGGAGGGGGGGAGAGGATGGGAGAGAGCAGAAAAGAGAGCTGCGTAGGCATGTAAACTGACCACGGTGTCAGGGCTCAGCAGCCACGACAAACCGTGGTCAGTTTACATGGGGGTGAGCAGAACCAGGCAGGATCAACCATGTTTTTTTAGGCGATATAAGAGGCCAAATTACACAGCACAAGCACTGTGCTGTGTAACATGCTTTAACCGTTTCTGAATCTCCCCACGTACATATACTGCGGCAGGGGGGCCTGGCTGCGCAAAATCACGTACCTGTTCGTGATTTCGCGCATGTGGTCTAGGGGGCACGTGCGCACTGCTCCCACTCTGATTGGACACAGCGTGAGCCAATCAGCAGATCCGGTGGCTGCGATGGCTTCCGGGACCCCCCGATCGTTCAGAGGAGAGACGGAACAGCGGTCTGCCTATGTAAACAAGGCAGACCGCAGATTAGGCGTCGCACCGATTAGGACAGTGCCATTGACGGCAATTGCCGCTGATTTGACATGTCAAATCGCATGTCGAAACGCTCCAGTGTGAACCAGGGCTTAATGCCCCATACACACGAGCAAAATTTCCACCAGCAAAAGTCCGATGTGAGCTTTTGGTCAGAAATTCCGACCGTGTGTAGGCTCCATCGGACTTTTTCTGTCTGAATTTCCGCCAGCAAAAGATTGAGAGCAGGTCCTCTATTTTTCCGACGGAAAAAGTTCCTATCGGAAATTCCGATCGTCTGTATGCAATTTCCGACGGGAAAAAAAAACACGCATGCTCGGAAACACTTTGACGCATGCTCGAAAGCATTGAACTTCTTTTTCTCGTCTCGTCGTAGTGTTGTACGTCACCGCGTTCTTAACGCTCGAAAGTTCCGAGAACTTTTGTGTGACCGTGTGTCTGCAAGCCAAGCTTGAGCGGAATTCCGTCGCAAAAAACATCCAACTTTTTTCCGACGGAAATTCCGCTCGTGTGTACAGGGCATTAGTGTCAGATTTGTCCGCCGCAATGTCGCAGTCCCATTAAAAATCGCTGATCGCCACCATTACTAGTAAAAACAATAAAAAATAAAAAAAGTCTCTAAATCTATCCTTTAGTTTGTAGACGCTATAACTTTTGCGCAAACCAATCAATTTACGCTTATTGGGATTTTTTTTTTACCAAAAATATGTAACAGAATACATATTGGCCTAAATTGATGAAGAAATTCGATTTTTTATTTTATTTTATTGGATGTGTTTTATAGTTTATAGTAAAACATATTGTTTTTTTTTTTTTTTAAATTGTCGCTCTATTTTTTTTTATAGCGCAAAAAAATAAAAACCGCAGAGGTGATCAAATACCACCTAAAGAAATCTCTATTTGTGGGGAAAAAAAGGACGTAAATTTTATTTGGGTACAACGTTGCATGACCGCGCAACTGTCAGTTAAAATATCGCAGTGCCGTATCGCAAAAAAAAGGCCTGGTCAGGAGGGGGGGAGGGGGGGTAAACCTTCTGGAGCTGAATCTGTTTATTTTTATTTTTTTAGGGTAACAAACACTTTAACTATGAGAAGTTGGGCTTGATCTTCAGATCTTTAGTGAAATAAATTCGGGGTGGTTTTGGATCACACCATGCGGCGCCCTCCCAGCACAAAGGGAGATACGCAAATATGTGGCCCTATGGAAAAAAAGCCCAGTCCAGCCGATCATTCAGAGGAGAGTCTAGTGGGGCCGCATTTTCCCATACGCTCGGCGCCAAGGGGATTAATTATGGACAAAGTTATGGCCAAATAAAGAGAACCTTTGTGGAAATGTAAACATTTCTCTGGTTCACTCCATAAGGCTGCATTCACACCTGAGCGTTTTGTAGCCTGAAGCCTGAAGCTACAAAACGCTAGAGGGGGGAAAAATACATTATTCTCTATGGAGATGGTTCACATCTCCACTCCAAAACGCCTGAAGCCGAACGCCTGAAGCTCAAACAAGTTCCGGACCCTTTTTTTGTCGCGCGAATCGGGCAGATTTGGGCGTTTTAGGAGTCATAGAATGGAATGGAAACGCTCGATTCAAGCGTCTAGCGCGACAACGAGCGTTTCTCCGGGCGCAAATTCGCGCGGCAAAATGCCGGTAAAAACGACGGTAAAAACGCTCGAAGCGCTACGCTCAGGTGTGAATGTAGTCTTAAGCCCCGTACACACGGTCGGACTTCCATCGGACTTTTCCGTGGAGTTTTGTCCGAACGGAGTTGGTCGGGCACACCCATAGCATACACACTACAGGACTTTTCTGCAAACTTTCCCAAAACTTTTTACAACATCGCGTGGTTTTTCTGCTCTTTTCTGCTCTTTACCGCCACCCTTTGGTCAACTTCTGCTATTTTTGGTTGATTTTAACATTAGTTGTTTTGTCCATCGGACAAAAGTCCGATGGTTTTCTGTACACACGGTAGGACTTTGCTCCATCGGACTTTTGTTGGGCAAAAGTTTGTCCGTTTTCAGACCCAACTTTTGTCCGATGAAAACAAAACCAAACGAAAAAAAGTTTGTCCGATGGAGCGTACACACGGTCGGATTGTTGGTCCAACTTGCTTAAAACTAAGTTTGTTGGGCAAAAGTCCGACCGTGTGTACGCTCCATCGGACAAACTTTTTTTGCTTTTTTCTTGTTTTCATCTGACAAAAGTTGGGTCTGCAAACAGACAAACTTTTGGCCAACAAAAGTCCGATGGAGCAAAGTCCGACCGTGCGTACAGAAAACCATCAGACTTTTGTCCGATGAACAAAACAAATCATGTTAAAATCAACCAACAATAGCAGAAGTTGACCAAAGGGTGGCGGTAAAGAGCAGAAAAACCACGTGATGTTGCAAAAAGTTTTGGGAAAGTTTGCAGAAAAGTCCTGTGGTGTGTATGCTATGGGTGTGCCCGGCCAACTCCGTTCGGACAAAAATCCACGGAAAAGTCTGACGGAAGTCCGACCGTGTATACGGCATACCTCCCAACTGGCAAGGATTCTGCAGGTTTTTCCCGCATAGCACCCTCCTTCCCGCATTCCCGCGAGAGTTGCTTAATTCCCGCAGAGCAGGAAGTGGAGGAACAATGAGCGAAGCAGCCAGCGTGGTGGAAGCAGGTAACCCCCCCTCCCCTCCCGCGATCGTCGTAAAATGTTCTGCGGGCGCCCCCCCCCCCCTGCGTTCTGCGGCAGCGTAGAAAAATGGCGAGGACAAATTTTTTTTTCATTTTATTTTCCCGCGGTACCCGCCCCCCCCCCCCCGCTCAACAACTTTCATTGGCAGGGAAGAGGGGAGATCAGAATGTCACGGTGGGACTTTGAAAAGTTGGGAGGTATGTGTACGGGGCTTTAAGGTTTCATGGGTGTGGCGGCTAAAAACCACATCTGACCACACCCGGACTTTCATGTAATGCACTTTATATAACAACACTAAACTATTTTTTGTTTGTTTTTCTTTGTTTTTTTTTTTCTTTACAATGTCCCTATTACTAAAGATCTCAACCTGTCTGATCAGTTACGATGAGCTTACCCACAATCTAGTGATGACATCACAAAAGCATATTTCTTGTGACATGTGGGTCATATTGACTGTAATGTATAACATAAAAAGCTTTTGAAGTTTTTTTTTTAAATAGAAACTAAGTAGCCGTCTTGATGCCCTGGTTGAAGGATCACCAAGCCACTCAGATCTTCCATGTTTCTGAAATCCTAAAATATTTCTTTATATAGTTTAACCACTTCAGCCCCGGAAAGGATTTGCTCCCCTTAATGACCAGGCCTTTTTTTGCGATACGGCACTGCGTCGGTTTAACTGACAATTGCGCGGTCGTGCGACGCTGTACCCAAACGTCCTTTTTTTCCCCACAAATAGAGATTTCTTTTGGTGGTATTTGATCACCTCTGCGGTTTTTATTTTTTGCGCTATAAACAAAAAAAGAGCGACAATTTTGAAAAAAAAAAAACTTTTTTTTTTTTACTTTTTGCTATAATACATATCCAAAAAAAAAATACAGGGGAACCTTGGATTACGAGGATAATGCTCGTAATCCAAAGCACTCGCATATCCTAGCGAGTTTCCCCATAGAAGTCAATGGAAACGAAGATAATTAGTTCGGCATTGACTTCTATGGCATGCAATACCGCATGTGACCAGAGGTGGGGGGGCGCCAAGGAGCCTCGGGACAGCTCGGCTCAACTCGGAAAGGCTCGGGAACAGAGTATTTCTGAGTGTCTCCAAGTATTTCTGAGTATTTCTGAATGGTTTTGAATGGTTCCGATCAGCTCTGATCGGCTCCGGCGCCCCCGCACCTCTAGCCAAATGCGGTAATGCACACGGCAGAAGCTTGAATCTTGTCTCGTTTTGCGAGACAACACTTGCAAACCGAGTCAGGATTTTAAAAAAAATATGCTCGTATTGCGAAACGCTCGTTAAACGCGTTACTCGCAATCCGAGGTTTCACTGTATATAAAAAAAAAAAACGAATTTCTTCATCAGTTTAGGCCGATATGTATTCTTCTACATATTTTTGGTAGAAAAAAAATCCCAATAGGCGTATATTGATTGGTTTGCGCAAATATTATCGCGTCTACAAACTATGGGATAGATTTAGGGACTTTTTATTGTTTTTACTAGTAATGGAGGTGATCTGCAATTTTTTTGTGGGACTGCGACATTGCTGCGGACAAATCAGAACCCAAATGACACTTTTTGGGGACCAGTGACATTATTACATTGATCAGTGCATTTTTATAGCACTGATCAATGTAAAAATTACACTGGCAGGGAAGGGGTTAATACTAGTGGGCAATCAAGGGGTTAATTGTGTTCCCTAAGTGTGTGTGTGGGGGGGGTGGGCTGCCAGGGACATGACAGAGATCACTGTCATGCCATGGGCCTATTTAAAGGGGACACCGGCTGATGTCATGAAGAGCTTTGTCCACCTAAACTCCTCCCTAAAAGGGACTTTGCTCTTGTGGCTCTAACTACTTAGCTGAAGTCTACAGTTTGTTAGACATGTGCAATTCGTTTCATCCGAGTCGAAAATTTGTACGAATTTCCGAAAATTCCTACTTTCGGAAGCTTCCGAAATACAAATTTCTATCCTTACGAATTTTATACGAAATACGAAATTTCGTTGACGCATTTCGTTTCGGGAGCGGGAGAGACGGCTCAGACTGGTACTGGTAGTCGATGGGAGATTCAGAATCGGACAACATAAGAATGTTCGTTAATATCGTTTTCTTATTGTCATAATAATTACGATTGTTCGTTATGATGAAGTTAAAAACCCAGGAAGTCAGCACAGCACAGGGATGATGGGAGCCCCTCATAATGAGCACAGCACAGGGATGATGGGAGCCCCTCATAATGAGCACAGCACAGGGATGGTGGGAGCCCCTCATAATGAGCACAGCACAGGGATGGTGGGAGCCCCTCATAATGAGCACAGCACAGGGATGATGGGAGCCCCTCATAATGAGCACAGCACAGGGATGGTGGGAGCCCCTCATAATGAGCACAGCACAGGGATGGTGGGAGCCCCTCATAATGAGCACAGCACAGGGATGGTGGGAGCCCCTCATAATGAGCACAGCACAGGGATGGTGGGAGCCCCTCATAATGAGCACAGCACAGGGATGATGGGAGCCCCTCATAATGAGCACAGCACAGGGATGGTGGGAGCCCCTCATAATGAGCACAGCACAGGGATGATGGGAGCCCCTCATAATGAGCACAGCACAGGGATGGTGGGAGCCCCTCATAATGAGCACAGCACAGGGATGGTGGGAGCCCCTCATAATGAGTACAGCACAGGGATGGTGGGAGCCCCTCATAATGAGCACAGCACAGGGATGGTGGGAGCCCCTCATAATGAGCACAGCACAGGGATGGTGGGAGCCCCTCATAATGAGTACAGCACAGGGATGATGGGGGCCCCTCATAATGAGCACAGCACAGGGATGGTGGGAGCCCCTCATAATGAGCACAGCACAGGGATGGTGGGAGCCCCTCATAATGAGTACAGCACAGGGATGGTGGGAGCCCCTCATAATGAGCACAGCACAGGGATGATGGGAGCCCCTCATAATGAGCACAGCACAGGGATGGTGGGAGCCCCTCATAATGAGTACAGCACAGGGATGGTGGGAGCCCCTCATAATGAGCACAGCACAGGGGTGGTGGGAGCCCCTCATAATGAGCACAGCACAGGGATGGTGGGAGCCCCTCATAATGAGCACAGCACAGGGATGGTGGGAGCCCCTCATAATGAGCACAGCACAGGGATGGTGGGAGCCCCTCATAATGAGCACAGCACAGGGGTGGTGGGAGCCCCTCATAATGAGTACAGCACAGGGATGGTGGGAGCCCCTCATAATGAGCACAGCACAGGGATGGTGGGAGCCCCTCATAATGAGTACAGCACAGGGATGGTGGGAGCCCCTCATAATGAGTACAGCACAGGGATGGTGGGAGCCCCTCATAATGAGTCGACGACTGCCATATTGAGAAAGGTATTTTTTGTTTTTTAAATTCATCGTAACGAATGTTCGCAATTGTTACGAAAAGTTAACGGATCCAACGAAAATTCGTATTTCGTACGAAACGAATCCAAATTGAATTTCAGAAACAAATTACGAAATACGAATTTTCGTCGAAAATACGAAACGGAACGAAACAAATTTATCGACGGCGCCCATGTCTACTGTTTGTTTCAAGCCCAGACGTCAAGATAGCTTGCTCTGAAGAATCCCCAAGTCCTCCGCTGTACATAGTTCTTGTTTTCGGAGAATCCCACCACTACCCTCATTGATATCCAAGTTTTCTAAAAATAAAAAACACAAAACAACATCCTCTTGACTGGTTATTGAAGAAACGTGTGAATGGGCCTGTGTGCCTGACTGCGGGGGAAAAGCCTGTGAGAAAGACCTAGACAGTAATACTCTCTGGCTCCTACGGGAGTAGCGCTATATGGTACATACAGTGCACCTTTTAATGAAGGAAGGGTCGGGATCCCTACAGGTGTTGTGTTCCTGTTAATGTAAAGATTATGTTAAAGTGTCTGTAAACCCTTCCATATACCCAGTGAAGTGACTGGCCTCAGGTGATACACAGAGATGAATCAAATCCTCCTACATAAGTTGTACCTGTTTATCTGCAGCCTTCTCTTCTCTACATCTGTTCAAAATGCTGAATTTTAAAGCTTGTCTGAGAGTTCAGAAAAAAAAGGGGCGGAGAGCTGAAGTTACACTCTGCAGAGCTCAGTGAGAGCAGTTCTGAGAGCTGATTGGAGGGAAGGGACACACACCCCATCCATACAGCACAGAGGAACAGAGCTGAGCCTGTCAATCTGCCGGAGGTCCCTCCCCTGTCACCATTTTTCTACAAATATCAGATTTATATTTCACAACAGGAGCAAGAGACCAGGCAATTAAAAAGTCCAATCACTTTTAATGATGTATAATATGGTCACATAAAATAGCGAACACATTTCAGGTTCTAACACATTCCCTCCTCATCAGGGCTATAAAACCAAAATAGATATAAAAAAAAAATGTAAATTAATATAAAATGCATACATATAAATAAATACTGTATATTACATAAAAAAAAACATAACTTAAAAATGCAATGATAAAGGTTCCCAATAGCTTTATACTATTTATAATACGCTTACATTAACCACTTCAGCCCCGGAAGAATTTACCCCCTTCCTGACCAGAGCACTTTTTGTGATTCGGCACTGCGTCGCTCTAACTGACAATTGCGCGGTCGTGCGACGCTTTACCCAAACAAAATTGACGTCCTTTTTTCCCCACAAATTCCCGATCAGTGTACCTGAAATTCTTGACAGGTTGCGGGCGTCCATTCACTGTTTAAAAGCCGCGGTCTCCTCCTGGTCCCGTTCCGTGATAGGTGTTTCCCAGCAGACAATGTGTTCAGTGTTCCGCCTATCACGGACGTCTTTTCATCCTCGGACAAGAAGACGTCCGTGATTGGCTAAACACTGAACACAGTGTCTGCTGGGAAATGCCTATCACAGAAGGGGACCAGGAGGAGACCGCGACTTTTAAACAATGAACCTGTCAAGAATTTCAGGTACACTGACTCGAGTATAAGCCGAGGGGGGTATTTTCAGCCTTAAAAAAAGGGCTGAAAAACTCGGCTTATACTCGAGTATTTACGGTAAGTGATCAGATTCGCTCTTTTCTCAGCTGCGTGAGAGCTGGGGGAGGAGAAACAGCAGCACACTGATCTTCCCAGTGAATGGCTGTGCAGGAGGAGGGGAGGGGTCAGGACAAGTCTGATCATTGGAGGAGAGCAGGCTGAGTTCCCAGCATAGCTATAGAGAACTGACCATGGTGTGCTTTTATGCCTAGTGTGGTCATATTTTAATAGAAAAGCAGAGGGACTGGCAGGAACACCAGGGAATTCACATAAAGGAAGCATCACAAAGAGGACAGGAGACTTTCTCATACAAGTACATGGTAAAGCAGACACAGATCAGGAATATGAAATGTTGGGTTTACATATTCTTTAATGCACTGTTTCTCTGTCGTTATTATTCTAGCTAGTGACAGTATACTGGTGAGAGTTTCACGGACCAAAAGGGTTACTTTGTTCTTGATGTTATTTTTTTATTTTTAACACATATAATAGATTGAAGAGTTCTGTATCTTCACAAAAGTCTTCGGTTCCATCCAGGTATATAAGAGAAGAAATCTGAGAACGGTGTATCATAAAGCCATTATTCTAAAAAATAAGGAAACTCTATAGAAGTGGAGATTTCGGAAACTTCTGTCCTTCTCAGAGCAGAGACACTTCGAGACCTCCGAGCATCTTCCTCCACTCTACAGACATGGGGGCGCTCTTCTTCCTATTGATCGTATTGGCAGCAGGTAAGCCGATCGGTATTTGCACACAAATCTCTCAGATATTTATCAGTGTTCTTCTAAATCCTATTTAAAAAACAAAATAAAAATACAGTTTTAATGCTAATGCTGGCTGGGCCCCGCAGGGGCAGGGACAACCAGCTACTATCCCAGCATCCTTTTAGAACAGCACTCAGGACTCAAATGGTTAAAGTGTATCTATATCCACAGCAATTTCTTTATGGTTTTGGATAGAATGAATCAAGTTAACCACTACTTAAATGTACATAATATAACTGGGTACTGACATTTATAGGGAAAGGTGATCCGGGGAATATCCGATTGCCTCTCGGGGGATCAGGAAGGAATTTTTTCCCCTGCTGTAGCAAATTGGATCATGCTCTGCTGGGGTTTTTTGCCTTCCTCTGGATCAACTGTGGGTATAGAATTAGGTATATGGGATTGTACGATATTTTTTTTTTTTTTTATGGTTGAACTGGATGGACTTGTGTCTTTTTTCAACCTGACTAACTATGTAACTATGTAACTTCAGCCCCGGACCATTTCGCTGGCCAAAGACCAGAGCACTTTTTGCGATTCGGCACTGCGTCGCTTTACCTGACAATTGCGCGGTCGTGCGACGTGGCTCCCAAACAAAATTGATGTCCTTTTTTCCCCACAAATAGAGATTTCTTTCTTCTTGGTATTTGATCACCTCTGCGGTTTTTATTTTTTGCGCTATAAACAAAAATACAGCGACAATTTTGAAAAAAAATGCAATATTTTTTACTTTTTGCTATAATAAATATCCCCCAAAAAAATCTATAAAAAAATACGATTTTTCCTCAGTTTAGGCCGATACGTATTCTTCTACATATTTTTGGTAAAAAAAAATCGCAATAAGCGTTTATTGATTGGTTTGCGCAAAAGTTATAGCGTCTACAAAATAGGGGATAGTTTTATGGCATTTTTGTTTTGTTTTTTTGTTTTTTTTTTACTAGTAATGGCGACGATCCGTTTTTTATTTATTGTGACTGCGACATTATGGCGGACACATCGGACACTTTTGACACATTTTTGGGACCATTGTCATTTTTACAGCGATCAGTGCTATAAATATGCACTGATTACTGTGAAAATGACACTGGCAGGGAAGGGGTTAACCACTAGGTGGCGTTGAAGGGGTTAGGTGTGTCCTAGGGAGTGATTCTAACTGTTATGGGTCGTGGCTACGAGTGACACATCACTGATCGCTGCTCCCGATGAGAGGGAGCAGACGATCAGTGACGATGTCACAAGGCAGAACGGGGGGAGAGGCTTGTTTACACTGGCCTCTCCCCGTTGAGGCTGTGACATCCAGAGTGATATGTCTTTCAGTCAATTAGTGATGTGTCAGGAGACTGATGGAGTGAGATAAATGTAACGCAGATACTATTTTTTTGGGGACTTTGTTCATTGTTATTTAAAAAATATTGTTACTATAGATAAAAAAATATATAAATTTATTCTGTAATTTGTACAGTCTAAAAAGACACTAAATATATAATTCTGATGCAAAACATTGCAAAGTTATTTACAAATGAAATAAAGGCTTTTTTTTTTTTAATTGTGTGGAGTTTTGTAAAATGCAACATTAGAAAATAATAATAATAAAATAAAAAAAATAAAAAATTAAAAGTGTTAGTTATAAAAATAGAAATAAACAAAAAAGAAAATAAAAAAGAAGTCAGGAAAATAATAGTTAACGGTAGACATGTGCACACTGAAATATTTAGTTTCGGAATTTCGTTTTCGTCTGAAAAATAAATGAATTTAGTTACTCCTGAAATTCGTTTTTACTCATTTAGTTTCGTTAAAAAATGCATTCGTCTGAAAATCCAAATTAATTAAGGTCGAATCTGTCATTGAAGGCTTATGGTGTCTGTCGAATGTTCTAAGAAGATTCGACGGAGCAGCGAAACTGTACGACGCCGCAATCGTACATTTCCGGTTCAATGCTCTGCCTACAAGCTATAGAAGAATTCTAATGTTGTATGACACTGGTATATTTATTATATTTATAAATCATTATTACTAGTCGAATTCTTCTATAGCCTATGGGCGGAGCATTTGACAGGAAATGTACGATTGCGGCGTCGTACAGTTTAGCTGCTTGTCAAATCTTCTTAGAACTTTCGACAGACACCATAAGCCTTCAATGACAGATTCAACGTTTGTATGTTTTTCGCTGCTTCGTCGAATCTTCGTCGTTCATGTTAAATTGTCTACCCCAACACTGTCTCTATAATGTTGAATCTTTTCTCTCTATGTAGAATAATCTTGGACTAATAGAGTAAGGTTAGGCACATTCAACCACAGGTTCTATAGACACAGATTGTTATTGTCACCGTCATGTCGAATCTCCTATCTATATCGAACTGTTGTCGCAACGAAACGAAAATAAAGCATTTTTATGTCGGATCTTTCGGATTTCGGATTTCGCGCGTTCGTTTTCGTTTGTTAAAACGATAACGAAAATACCTGAAATTCTGGCGAAAATGCATTCGGAGGAAAACAAATGCACATGTCTAGTTAACGGAGAGAAGGAGAAGAAAGAGTTATTCAGGGCTGATTATAGTAAACTAAGGGTTAGTAAGGGGTTAGAAAAGGAACAAATTGTATTAAAAAACAAAACAAAAAAAGTTTTACCTAAAGCGGAGCTCCACCCTAAAGTGGAACTTCCACTCATCCGATTCCTCCTCCCCTCCGGTGTCACAATTGGCACCTTTCAGGGGGGAGGGGGTGCAGATACCTGTATAATACAGGTATTTGCACCCACTTACGGGCATAAATAGCCGCAGAATCTGCAGGTATCTACGCCACTTCCCGTCCACACCCCCCAAATTTCTTCTAGGAAACACACAGTTCCCAGAACACAGCGGGGACCAGTGAAGACGTGCAGTGCAACTTGCACATGCGCAGTAGGGAACCGGGCATGAAACCGCAACGCTTCACTTCCTGATTCCCTCACCAAGGATGGCGGTGGGGGCAGCCGAGAGACAAGTGATTGCTCGTCTTCTGCTGCCGACATCGCTGGCACCGTGGACAGGTAAGTGTCCAGTTACTAAAAGTCAGCAGCTGCACTATTTGTAGCTGCTGGCTTTTAATAAAAAAATGTAAGGTAGAGCTCCGCTTTAACTGCAAAACAGTTGCTATAACAGACATAGTATGTAGATCAAAGGTCATACATTTAATCTGCCGATAAATGAAACACATGAAACAATGTGACTTTGTATGTCTCTTTCCTGAGTCTGAACAATATTTATAAACAATGTTACTTTGTATGTCTCTTTCCTGAGTCTGAACAATGTTTATAAAAATATTTTGACATTGTATGTCTCTTTCCTGAGTCTGAAAAATATGTATAAACAATGTTACTTTGTATGTCTCTTTCCTGGCTCTGAACAATGTTTAAAAAATATTTGTTACTTTGTATGTCTCTTTCCTGGCTCTGAACAATATTTCTAAAAATGTTTTTACATTGTATGTCTCTTTCCTGGGTCTAAACAATATGTATAAAAAATGTTGCTTTGTTTGTCTCTTTCCTGGGTCTGAACAATGTTTATAAAACATTTTTTACTTTGTATGTCTTTTTCCTGGGTCTGAACAATATTTATAAACAATGTTACTTTGTATGTCTCTTTCCTGGCTCTGAACAATGTTTAAAAAATATTTGTTACTTTGTATGTCTCTTTCCTGGCTCTGAACAATATTTCTAAAAATGTTTTTACATTGTATGTCTCTTTCCTGGGTCTAAACAATATGTATAAAAAATGTTGCTTTGTTTGTCTCTTTCCTGGGTCTGAACAATGTTTATAAAACATTTTTTACTTTGTATGTCTTTTTCCTGGGTCTGAATAATATTTATAAACAATGTTACTTTGTATGTCTCTTTCCTGGGTCTGAATAATATTTATAAATGCTGTATCAAATTTTTTAGAGCAGTAGCTATTACAGCTTCTATATTAATACAGAACTCCTATCTGGTTCAAATTGATTACAATTGCCCTGGGGTGGTAATCAAACACCCTGAATGCATAAGTGCCACATCCTAGTAGATATGTTGGATTAAAATAATATTTTCATTCCAACACAGAACTCCTATCTGTCATTTTGACAGCTGGAAATTACCAGCAAGTGCAGGGGGGAGGGGCAGCAACATGGCAGAAGGACAGGCTCTACTACAAATGCCCTGTGTAATTCAACATAGTTTCCTTTGGATGTGTGTGGCATGCCCAATGGTCCTAACTGGTGCAAAAACATCCTATTCTGCAGACAACCTTTTTACCAAAACGGAAGTGAAGAAATCTAAGACTTCCCAACTCTATCCGAAACTAAAAATAAAGTCTAACAAAAGAAAAAAAAATCATCCCCCTGCTGGTTATTGTCATAATGTGCAATCTCTATGATCCTCGGAGGCCTGGGCGCGACGTTACGTCTGGTCCGCACACGTAAACCATTTTTTTTTCTTGATCAGATGCTTTCCAAAAAATTTAAGTGCCCCCGTTCCCACGAGCTCGCACGCTGTAACGCATGTGTAAGTCACGCCCGCATATGTAAACGACATCCAAACCAAACATGTGAGGTATCAACGCGAACGTTAGAGCGAGAGCAATAATTCTAGCACTAGACCTCCTCTGTAACTCTAAACATGCAACCTGTAAAAAAAAAAAATTAAACCTTCGCCTATGGAGATTTTTAAGCATCAAAGTTTGGCGCCATTCCACGAGTGTGCGCAATTTTAAAGCGTGCCATGTGAGGTATCTATTTACTCTGCGTAACATCATCTGTCACATTATACAAAAAATTGGCTAACTTTACTGTTTTTTTTATTCATGAAAATGTTTTCTTTTCCCCAAAAATCGCGTTTGAAAATTGACCGCACAAATACAGTGTGACATAAAAAGTTGCAAGGGCCTTCATTTTATTCCCTAGGGTGTCTGATAAAATATATATATAATGTTTGGGGGTTCTGAGTTATTTTCTAGAAAAAAAAAATTATGATTTTAAAATTTTTAGGAGAGAAGGGCCAGAATTTGCACGGTATGGAAGTGATTAATCACAGTAGGTAGGTACCTACAGGTGACTGAGGACAAACAATTGTCTTTTACCTTTATAATTAATGGCCAAGTGTTTTTTTTTTTTTTTGCCATCCATGTCATGTTAAATAAGGTTCTATACTGTACATTTTATCACAATATTCTAAGGAAGGTAAGATAAGACCAGGAAAATAGGGAATGTGCTGTATAAAATAGGTGAGAACTACCAAAACGTGTTTATTCCTGCAGGAACAGCTTAGGAGGTACTTGTCCACAGTTTTAGATTTGTTTGTTTTTTTACTCCCCAAACCCAGAATAAAATACTATGAGCACAGGCAGGGCCGACATCAGGAATTTTGGGGCCCCTTACACAGCTCCAGGCATGGGCCACCTGGAGCAGAGGATAACCGGGGGGGCGGTGCTGCCGCCGCAAATTGAGAAGTGGGGGAGGCTACCCCGAATTGAGAAGAGGGGGGAGTGCTGCCACCGCAAATTGTTAAGTGCGGGGGGGGGGGGGGGGGGTTCTGGGTGCTGACGAACAAAAAAAAAACAAGAGAACAAAAAAAAGGGGGGGTTGCCATTCGGGGCCCTGGGGACCTCCGGGCCTCTGGGGACCTCTGGGCCCCTTATAAAAAAAAAAAAATAATTATTAAAAAAAAAGGGGGGTTGCCATCCGGGGCCCTGGGGACCTCCGGCCCTCTGGGGTACTCTGGGCCTCTTAAAATAAAAAAATAAATAAATAATTAAAACAAAATTATAGAAAAAAAGGGGGGTTGCCATCCGGGGCCCTGGGGACCTCTGGGCCCCTTAAAAAAAAAATATATAAAAAAGAAAAAAAAAGGGGGTTGCCATCCGGGCCCCTGGGGACCTCCGGGCCCCTTACAGGTGTACTGCCTGTACCCCCCTGATGGCGGCCCTGAGCACAGGAACTCAGTGAGGTGTTTTTTTCCAACAAATTCCTAAACAGCATATTAGCACTAAAGGCAATTTAGTTTGAACAATATAAATACAGAACTGCTTGGTCTGCTCCCACTCATACTCTTTTGAAGAGTAAGGGACCCTCATTAGATTTTGAGCGAAAAACTAAAACTGTTATGTTTTCTGTTTTCATACAGCATTGTCTGATCTGGGATCTGCGGCAAATAATTCAGTGTGCGGCACCCCGACGGTGTCCAACAGAATTGTTGGCGGCACAGATTCTGTGGAAGGCGAATGGCCTTGGCAGGTCAGTCTCTACTTCAAAGGTCAGCATACTTGTGGAGGTTCCCTGATCTCCTCACAATGGGTTCTGACTGCAGCCCACTGCTTTGCCGAGTGAGTATTCAGATTTTTTATTATTATTATTATTATACAGGATTTATATAGTGCCAAATGTTTGCACGGTATGGAAGTGGTTAATCGCAGTAGGTAGGTACCTACAGGTGACTGCTTTATAAAGGGTGGCAGAACAATTACAATACAGTTCAATACAGAAGGAAGAGGAGGGCTCTGCTCATGGAGCTTACAATCTAAAGGGAGGGGGAGGTGATACAAAAGGTAATAGCTGCCGGGGATGGTCTGAAGGAGGTGGTCCAGGTACAGTTTTTAATGGAGGTGGGGAGGCTTCCCTGAATAAATTTGTTTTCCAGGAACACCTAAAGGCAGACAGGGTAGGAGCTCACCGGACACAGGGCCGTTTGGAATTGGGGGGCCTCAAGCAAAATGGACATGGAGGCCCAACCAACCCCCCCCCCGCACGCAAAGCCTACAGGAACCACAGCATAGCGATACAGTTTAAGTCCACCCACACTTTATATAAATAAAAAAGTTTTTTTTTGCTCCCCCCCATGTTCTTTTTACTCCCCCCCTCCCTACTGTACCGTGCGGCAGGAGATTCAGTTTCCTGTTCACGGCCGGACTGACAGGAAGTGAGCACTCAGTGGACTGACAGGAGGAAGGAAGAGGAGCTCGGCGACGCTACAGGGAAGGGGAAGTGACGAGAGAGGCAGTAGTGCTGCAGCTGCCTGAGGCTCTCTATAGAGTGCTCAGGTGGCTGCAGCATTTATAGGAAGTGCGGCCAGGGCCCTGCTTGAGGCCCCAGGCCAGCTCGGGGCCCCAAGCAATTGCTTGGTTTGCTTGCCTTGTCGCGACAGGCCTGACCGGACATACTGGGATAGGGAGTTCCAGAGGATGGAAGAGGTTCTGGAGAAGTCCAGAAGGCGAGCATGGGAGGAGGTAACAAGGGAGCTAGAGAGCAAGATGTCTTGGGAGGAGCAGAGAGGATGATTTGGGCGATATCTGCAGATGAGGTTGGTGATGTAGCTGGGGGCAGTGTTGTGGCTTTGATGCCTTGATTTAGAATTTTATATGTTGGGCTAATGGAAGTCAGTGAAGAGATGGGCAGAGAGGGGCATCAATCTAGCAGCAGCATTTGAAATAGACTGAAGGGGGGATAGCCTTTTTAAAGGTCGGCCAGTGAGGAAGGAGCTCAGTAGTCAAGGCGGGATATAAGCAAGGAGTTAATACCATATATACTCGAGTATAAGCCAAGTTTTTCAGCCCTTTTTTTTAGGGCTGAAAATACCCCCCTCGGCTTATACTCGAGTCTGTGTAACTGAATTCCTGACAAGCGTCTATTTTTTTAAAAGTCGCGGCTTCCTCCTGGCGTTCCGTTCCGTGATAGGCATTTGACACTGTGTTCCGCCTACCACGGAGGTCCTCTCATCCTCGGACAGTTTCCCAGCAGACACTGTGTTCAGTGTTCCGCCAATCACGGATGTCCTCTTGTCAGAGGATGAAAGAATGTCCGTGATTGGCGGAACACTGAACACAGTGTCTGCTGGGAAACTGAGTCCGAAGATGAGAGGTCCTTCCGTGATAGGCGGAACACAGTGTCACATGCCTATTACGGAACGGAACGCCAGGAGGAAGCCGCGACTTTTAAAAAATGGACGCCTGTCAAGAATTCAGGTACTCGGGCACAGTGAGACTGCAATGGGCACAGTGAGATATGGCACATGGGTATGGCACAGTGAGACTGCAATGGGCACAGTGAGACTGCAATGGGCACAGTGAGGTTGCAATGGGCACAGTGAGGTTGCAAATGGGCACAGTGAGGCGTGAAAATGGGCATTGTTGACCCTCTTTTTCCGCTTACAGTAGCTGCTGCATTCTCACCCTAGGCTTATACTCGAGTCAATACGTTTCCCCAGTTTTTTGTGGTAAAATTAGGTCCTCGGCTTATACTCGGGTCGGCTTATACTCGAGTATATGCAGTAAGTTGTTTTTGGGTGTCGTTAGTTAGGAAGGAGCAAATTTAGTAAATGCTGTGGAGGTTAAGGTGGCAAGATTTAACCAGTGATTGGATGTGGGCCCCAAAGGAGAAGGATTACAATCTAGGATTACATCTAGCACCCTAGCATGTGCGGAGGGATCCATAATTATCTATGACAACCAATATGTAGCTTCATCGGAAAGCAATCTCTGCAAATTAAAGTCATGGAGTATATTCTTCACATGTCCTTTATTCCAGGTCAATATTGCCAAAGGATTACCAAGTTTATCTGGGTCTGAACCAGCTGCATGTGAATTCAACTCATATGGTTGTTTCCCACGTAGAAACTATCATCTTGAACAGCCAATATACAAGCACAGGGTCCGTCGGGGACATAGCTCTGGTGAAGCTAAGCAATCCTGTCACCTTCACAAAATACATAATGCCAATCTGCTTGCCAACAGTCTTTGATAACTTCCCCTGTGGCATGGATTGTTGGGTGACCGGCTGGGGTACAACATCCTTTGAAGGTAAGTGTCAGGACCAAGATCTGAACCTGCAACCTCTGCTGTGTCTGGCAGCATCTCTTCTTCTAGACAACCTTGCCTTGTATCTTGTTTCTCTTTAGCCTTAAACCCCTTGCTCCTCCCATAAACTTCCTGTTTAAGCCATGCCTTTGCACTTCCTGCTTGCCAGATTATTGTGCTCTCTCCAGCCAATATCTCACTCTTGTCACTCCTGATGCTGTGCGTAACTTTACTACCACACATTACTGACCTTTGGCTTGTACCTGGACTACTTTTCTGCTTGATCCCAACCTACAACTACTTGTTACTAGACATGTGCATTCGTTTTTGTCCGAATGCATTTTCGTCCGAATTTTGGGGATTTTCGCGCTCGTTTTAACAAACGATAACAAATGTGCAGAGTCCGAAATCCGAAAGAGCCGACATAAAAAATGCTTTATTTTCGTTTCATTGCGACAACAGTTCGATATAGATAGAAGATTCGACATGACAGTGACAATAGCGATCTGTGTCTATCGAACCTGCGGTTGAATGTGCCGAACCTTAACTCTATTAGTCCAAGATTATTCGACATAGAGGGAAAAGATTTGACGACATAGAGACATGAAGATTCGACGAAGCAGCTAAAAACATACGATCGCCACGAGCGGACATTTATGGTCAAATGCTCCGCCCATAGGCTATAGAAGAATTATATTGTTGGTTGACCAGTAATAATAACTAATAAATATAATTATTACTAGTGTCATACAACATTAGAATTTTACTATAGCTTGTGGGCGGAGCATTTGACCGGAAATGTACGATTGAAGCGTCGTACAGTTTAGCTGCTTCGTCTAATCTTCTTAGAACATCCGACAGACACTATAAGCCTTCAATGACAGATTGGACCTAAATTAATTCGGATTTTCGGACGAAAACGAAATTCCGAAACTAAATATTTCAGTGTGCACATGTCTACTTGTGACCGACCTTTGGCTTGTTTGCTGACTGTTCTTCTGCTTAAACCCCACCTGCTATATCTGCTGCTGGACCCCAGCTTGCTCACCTCCTAGTGGAGCAATCCTGAGGACTGCAACCTGGTACTAACATGCAGCTAATCCCATCTCCACTATCAGGAGCTCTGGTGAGTGGTGACTAGCAGTTGGTGATTATACCCCACACCTCGGGAGAGCCCACGTCATCCGCAAGGTTGACCTGCTTGTATCCTGCTGGTCGTGGGCTCTTCTCTACTACTATAGCTACTGGTTTCCCGAGCCTGATCCCTGACTGTGACAGTAAGGTGGTCAGATTGCAAAGGAATGTCCAAAATTCATTGATGATTAGGGCAATCATTTTTTTATGTCGATCTTACCCAAGCTTGGGTATATTTAAAATATCTGGAAAAAAAGAACTTCTCACAATCCTCCCTATCAAGACGGGATGCACCCAATTTTATGTACTTCTGATTAGGGTTGTCAGTAATGCTTCTCGTGCTTTATTGTTTGTTGGGTGGATTCTGGCCCATTTTGTAGTATTATTTGCAGTGATGATGAATTTCAATACATTTCCATGATTACTGTTCTGAAGAAATTATTTGGTGAAAACCACAAGGACTTCTATATAGCCACTTGTTTGGCTTCATGAGGAATCCATTTGGTGCACATTTTGTGTAGCTCGAGCATTCATGGTCATCCATAAATCCTGAAAGTGATATTTTTTTACTTTATTTACATAGTTACATAGTTACATAGTTAGTCAGGTTGAAAAAAGTCAAAGTCCATCCAGTTCAACCATAAAAAAAAAAATATATATCGTACAATCTCATATACCCAATTCTATACCCACAGTTGATCCAGAGGAAGGCGAAAAACCCCAGCAGAGCATGATCCAATTTGCTATAGCAGGGTAAAAAATTCCTTCCTGATCCCCCGAGAGGCAATCGGATTTTCCCCGGATCAACTTTACCTATAAATGTCAGTACCCAGTGTGACAGCAGGAAGGTAAAGTCACCTGGTTGCATCCAGGGGGGTAGATATATTTCTCCCAGATTCAGGCTTTATGCCGACTTATACAACTAGGGAGTTGATGAAGCCCAGCTGAGGCTAGTGGGCTCATGAATGACTCATACCTCTAGGGAGAGTGCTGGGCGTCGTGAGGCAGGGAGTTGATGAGACCAGCTGAAGCCTGTCAGTTCGTTTAAGGCCTCTATAAAAACTCCCAGATTCATTAGATGTTAGCTCATGCCTGGAACAAGACCTGTGTGGACTGTCTAGGGAGAGTGAACCCCTGTGCGGTGAGAGAAAGCCTGTGTGGCTATATTTTGCTTGGACATTTAAAACCAGGGACTAGGACAGCACTAGGCTGATCCCAGTCGTTAGTTAGGAAACCTGTAAGTTTAGTCAGAGGTCAAGTTGACCAGGATTTATTTTGTGTTTGTTTTTTTTGCCTTGCTGTGTTTTTGTCACTGTAAATAGAGAAATAAACCGCACCTTTTGATTTTGAAAACCACAACCTCAGTCTGCTGGCCCTGTTTTTGTGTGGGGAGCCCAACCAGGGGGTCACACACACCCGCTACCGAGTTAACCCCCTCACAGTTGGTGGAGAACCAGTGGCAGTTTTTTTTAAGCCAGCATGGAGGAGATACTGAAACAGCTGGCTCTAGCAAATGCCAATCAACAGCAGACAAATGCAGGTTTGCAAAGGAGCCTTGCAGCCCAGCAGCAAGCTCATCAACAAGCCCAGCAGCAATCTGAGGCCCGCTTCATAGACCTGTTACAGAAGCAAGAGCAGAGACTACAACAAATGGAAGCAGTAATGCAGCAACGTCCGCAGACCAGTGAGGAAAGCCGTCCCACTAATACCGCGTCCTTTGGGGTGAGTCGTTTATTGACAAAAATGACTGGAGAGGATGATCCAGAGGTATTTTTGACCACATTTGAAAGGACTGCTGAAAGAGAAAAGTGGCCTGAGGAGCAGTGGGCTGGACTGGTGGCTCCTCTGTTAACTGGTGAATCGCAGAAGGCTTACTATGACCTAGAGCCTGACCAAGCAAAAGACTATGTGATGCTAAAAGCTGAAATATTGGCAAGGCTGGGTGTCACCCTGGCTGTCCGGGCTCAGCGTGTGCAAAACTGGACTTTCCAGCTTGGAAAACCCCCCAGGTCTCAAATGTATGATCTCATTCACCTGAGCAGGAAGTGGCTACAGCCAGAGACTTTGTCCGCACCGGAGATTGTGGAACGTGTTGTGATGGATCGTTTCTTGAGAGCTCTTCCTACCGCCATTCAAAAGTGGGTAAGCCATGGAGACCCAGAAACGGCCGGTAAACTTGTGGATTGTGTAGAGAGATACTTGGCTGCAGAGAACCTGACGGCCTCTTCCAGAGACTCTCGGACTTTCCACCCTAAGACCAGACCATCCCCAGGGGCGGATAAGAGGATTCCAAGGGGTGAGGGTGGAGAGAGTGAGAGGGTGGGAGCTCTACCCAAAGTTTGGCGAGAACAGCCTGGGAAGTCAGGGGCTCAAGAGGCAGCCAAAAGGATTGTTTGCTACCGCTGCCGGCAAGCGGGACATATTGCAGCAAATTGCCCGGTTGTGGAGGAACCCATGCAATGTGACTTTCTGACGGACAGACGTCAGTCGCTGTGTGCGACAGTCGCATGCACTGCCATTCGGGGAACTGAGAAACATTTATGCAAAATGTGTATTAATGGTAGAAATGTTGTGGTATTACTGGATTCAGGTAGCCTTGTGACCCTGATAAAGGCTGAATTAGTTAAAACAGAGGTCTCTGGGAATAGCAAGGTAGCTGTTATTTGTGTGCATGGGGACACCCGAGAGTATCCAGTGACTACAGTGTGTTTCGAGACCCCCAAAGGTACCCTCTCTCATCCAGTGGGGTTAGTATCTCAATTACCGCATGATGCCATTGTGGGAAGGGATTTTCCGAAGTTCTGGGAACTGTGGGATGATCCTGAGCCCCCCACTGGTGCCCCTATGTACCAGGAATGTGATAGCCAGAACTCCTCTGAGAGTGGTGAGGACTCTCCAGAATTTCCCTTGTCAGTATTGGCAGGGGAGACTCAAGAAACTGGAGAGGAGCCCACCTCCTCAGACGAAAACCTACCGTCTGTGGAGTTTTCTGATCTGGAGGTTCACAGGGAAAATTTTGCCACAGAACAGTTAAAAGACCCCGCCCTAATAAAGGCACGGGAAAACGTAGTGGAAATAGATGGCGAGTTAGTGAACCCAGATAATACCTGCACTTACCCATACTTCAGCGTAGAGAAGGACCTACTGTATCGGGTGGCAAAAAGGGCAGAAGAAACCGTTGAGCAGCTGGTGGTGCCCAAACCTTACAGGAAGTTGGTGTTGGAGTTGGCCCATGGGCACATTCTTGGAGGTCATCTGGGGACAGAGAAAACCCGAGAGAGGGTATTACAGAGATTCTATTGGCCTGGGGTGATGAAGGACATAGAAAATTATTGTTCCTCCTGCCCTGTGTGTCAGAGGTCGGCCCCGATGCCACATTTCCGTAGCCCGCTGGTCCCTCTACCCATCATTGAGGTCCCGTTTGAGAGAATCGCAATGGATTTGGTAGGTCCTATAATCAAGTCCGCTAGGGGGCACCAGTACATATTGGTTATAATGGACTATGCCACCCGTTATCCAGAAGCGATCCCTCTCAGAAATACCTCGGCCAAAACCATAGCCAAAGAGCTATCTCTTGTTTTTAGCCGGGTGGGTATTTGTAAAGAACTGCTTACGGACCAAGGTACACCCTTTATGTCCCGGGTTATGAAAGAGCTGTGTAAATTGTTCAAAGTGACGCAATTGCGTACATCTGTGTATCACCCCCAAACCGATGGGCTGGTTGAAAGATTCAACAAAACCCTAAAACAAATGTTGAAGAAAGTGGTGGATAGAGATGGAAAGGATTGGGACTGTCTACTTCCTTATTTGATGTTTGCTATTAGGGAGGTGCCCCAATCCTCTACGGGATTCTCCCCCTTTGAGTTACTGTATGGGAGACACCCAAGAGGGCTGTTGGATATTGCCAAGGAAACTTGGGAAAGTGAGAGTTCTCCCCACAGGAGTGTGATTGAGCATGTCGCCCTGATGCAAGATCGAATTGCACAGGTAATGCCCATCGTGAAGGAACATTTGGCCCAAGCGCAGTTGGCACAGCAGAGAGTGTACAACCGTGGAGCAAAGACCCGTACCTTTTCCCCGGGGGATAGGATATTGGTACTTGTCCCTACGGTTGAAAGTAAATTCCTTGCCAAATGGCAAGGCCCCTACGAGATAATGGAAAAAGTGAGCGAAGTGAATTACAAGGTCAGACAACCAGGAAGGCGAAAGCCCGAACAGATATATCACGTTAATCTGTTGAAAGCCTGGAGGGATAGAGAGTCCCTAGTCGCAGAAACTTGGTCACCAGCTCAAACTGGTTGCGTGATTCCGGAGGTTGGAATAGCAGCCACCTTGTCACAACCCCAACAACAGGAGGTTAAGGAGTTTGTGCTTCGCAACAAGGAGGTGTTCTCTGAGCTGCCGGGACAAACATCTGGGGTAGAGCATGATATTATTACCCCGCCCGGTGAAAGGGTGAAGTTAAAACCCTATCGGATCCCAGAGGCCCGACGGGAGGCAATACGGGAGGAAGTACAGAAAATGCTGAACTTAGGGGTGATAGAGGAGTCCCAAAGTGATTGGTCTAGTCCCATTGTGTTGGTGCCTAAACCGGATGGGAGCTGGCGATTTTGTAACGATTTTCGTCAGTTGAACAAAGTTACAAAATTTGACACCTACCCCATGCCACGTATAGATGAGTTGATCGACCGGCTGGGAACAGCCCGATACATGACGACTCTTGACCTCACAAAAGGGTATTGGCAAATTCCCCTGGCCAAGTCGGCCAAAGAGAAAACCGCATTTGTAACCCCAGACGGGGCGTTCCAATATAAGAGAATGCCGTTCGGGTTACAGAATGCGCCGGCCACATTCCAGCGGAAAATGGACCAGATGCTGAGGCCCCATCGGAAGTATGCTGCGGCTTACCTGGATGACGTAATTGTCCATAGCACAGATTGGGCCTCACATCTGCCAAAAGTGCAAGCAGTCCTGGACTCTGTTCGGGAAGCGGGGTTTACGGCTAACCCCAAGAAGTGTACCATTGGGCAGGAGGAGGCCAAATATCTTGGGTACACCATTGGCAGGGGAGTAATAAAACCCCAACTCAACAAAGTCGAGGCCATCCAGAGTTGGCCACGTCCCAACAGCAAGAAGCAGGTACGAGCCTTTCTGGGAATCGCGGGTTATTATCGGCGCTTCATTCCCCACTTTGCTTCTAAGGCTGTGCCCCTAACCAACCTGACGAAAGGGAAAGGGTCGGTCATGATTAAATGGACCCCCGAGGCTGAGGCAGCATTCCAATTCTTGAAACAAGCCTTATGTAGCCAGCCAGTGTTGTACTCACCCGACTTCTCTAAAGACTTTGTCGTACAAAGTGATGCGTCAGATGTGGGGTTAGGAGCAGTATTGTCCCAGGTCTGGAACGGGGAAGAGCACCCAGTCATTTACCTCAGCAGGAAGTTGAAGTCCCATGAGGTAAATTACGCCACGGTTGAAAAGGAGTGTTTAGCGGTGAAGTGGGCTCTAGATTCCCTTCGGTACTATCTGCTAGGTAGGCACTTTGACATGGTTACGGATCACGCTCCGTTAAAGTGGATGGCTCAAAACAAGGAGACAAATAGAAGAGTGAATAGGTGGTTCCTGGCCCTACAGGAATTCAACTTCACAGTAAAGCATCGCCCTGGCGTTCAAATGGGGAATGTGGATGCTTTGTCTCGAGTACATGAATGCCTGATTGCTGGTGTTCCAACCCCAAGGTTAAAACAAGAGGGGGGGGTATGTGACAGCAGGAAGGTAAAGTCACCTGGTTGCATCCAGGGGGGTAGATATATTTCTCCCAGATTCAGGCTTTATGCCGACTTATACAACTAGGGAGTTGATGAAGCCCAGCTGAGGCTAGTGGGCTCATGAATGACTCATACCTCTAGGGAGAGTGCTGGGCGTCGTGAGGCAGGGAGTTGATGAGACCAGCTGAAGCCTGTCAGTTCGTTTAAGGCCTCTATAAAAACTCCCAGATTCATTAGATGTTAGCTCATGCCTGGAACAAGACCTGTGTGGACTGTCTAGGGAGAGTGAACCCCTGTGCGGTGAGAGAAAGCCTGTGTGGCTATATTTTGCTTGGACATTTAAAACCAGGGACTAGGACAGCACTAGGCTGATCCCAGTCGTTAGTTAGGAAACCTGTAAGTTTAGTCAGAGGTCAAGTTGACCAGGATTTATTTTGTGTTTGTTTTTTTTGCCTTGCTGTGTTTTTGTCACTGTAAATAGAGAAATAAACCGCACCTTTTGATTTTGAAAACCACAACCTCAGTCTGCTGGCCCTGTTTTTGTGTGGGGAGCCCAACCAGGGGGTCACACACACCCGCTACCGAGTTAACCCCCTCACACCAGTTATATTATGTACATTTAGGAAAGTATCCAGGCCTTTCTTAAAGCAATCTACTGAGCTGGCCAGATCCACCTCTGGAGGGAGTCTGTTCCACATTTTCACAGCTGACTGTTTATGTAGACACAGGGTTGGGGGGGGGGGGGGGTGGATTCTTTCGTTTTTCCAGCACACTAAAATGCTATGTTTGAAGATATACAGAGCATATGTCCACCTTTTGCTGTTCCCGTTCATCTTTCAAAACATACTTTTAAATTAATACTTATAAGATTTTTTTTTTCTTTTACAAAAGTAAGACTCCGATGTGTATCTGTACAACTCATACTTCCACTTTCCATTAACCACTTGCCGACCAGCCGCCGCAGTTTTACTCTGGCAACATGACTCGGCTGGGCAAAACGACGATATGTTACGTCGCTTCGCCCTGTGGCCACTAGGGGCACGCGCGCGCCGCCGGAGGCACGTGCACGCGCCTGGAGCCGATGCGAGTGTTTGACACGATGACCGCAGTTCACTCACGATCGCTCGTGACACAGAGAGAACCGGGATCTGTGTGTGTAAACACACAGATCCCGGTTCTCTTAGGAGGAAAATGACTGATTGTCTTTTCATACAATGTATGAACAGCGATCTGTCATTTTCCCTAGTAAGTCCCATCCCCCCTTCAGTTAGAACATGCAGAGGGAACACATTTAATTGAGATACAATAAATTCGGACTGATTTAAGAGCATGTATGAAGTTGCGGATTGTCCTTTATCCATGGAACACATTTAACACCTTGATCGCCCCCTAGTGTTAACCCCTTCCCTGC
This sequence comes from Rana muscosa, assembly GCA_029206835.1. Lineage (NCBI taxonomy): Eukaryota > Metazoa > Chordata > Amphibia > Anura > Ranidae > Rana > Rana muscosa. The sequence goes on from CM055127.1 coordinate 178,743,775, forward strand.
CAGTGACATTTTTACAGTAATCAGTGCATTTTTATAGCTCTGATCGCTGTATAAGTGTGAATGGTCCCAAAAATGTGTCAAAAGTGTCCGATGTGTCCGACATAATATCTCAGTCCCGATAAAAATTGCAGATCGCCGCCATTACTAGTAAAAAAAAAAAAATGCCATAATTCTATCCCCTATTTTGTAGACGCTGCAACTTTTGCGCAAACCAATCAATATACGCTTATTGCGACTTTTTTTTTTTACCAAAAATATGTAGAAGAATAAATATCGGCCTAAACTGAGGAAAAAATGTGTTTTTTAGAAAAAAAAATGTGGGATATTTATTATAGCAAAAAGTATTGTGTGTTTTTCAAAATTGTCGCTGTTCTTTTGTTTATAGCGCAAAAAAATAAAAACTGCAGAGGTGGTCAAATACCACCGAAAGAAATCTCTATTTGTGGGAAAAAAAGGACGTCAATTTTGTTTGGGTACAACATCGCATGATCGCGCAATTGTCAGTTAAAACGACGCAGTGCCAAATTGTAAAAAGTGCTCTGGTCAGGAAGGGGGTAAAATCTTCCGGGGCTGAAGCGGTTAAAGCCTAATTATTAATATTATTATTATTATTATTATTATTATTACTATTATTATCATCAAACTTTAAAAAATAAATAAAAAATATGTAGGAGATATTAGTGCAGGTGGATAAATTAAAACAAATCAAACTATTGGACTACCCTTTTAGATGGTCAAAGATCTCTTCCAATTCCTGCACATTGTACACACATTTTACACACATACTTGATTGTATTTGTATCTCTTACACTACTGGGGACCATTGCCATTTCATACAATTGAGGAAGGTAAATAAAGAGTCAATAAAAGGCATACCTGACCCACCAATGATGGAAATATAAAAAAAAAAGAGATTATGTTCCAGAAGAAACTTTAACCATCTATTTTCCATGTTTATCAACAGGGCAACAACCTGTTAACGGCATCCTCCAGAAAGTCATGGTTCCCTTAATTGATTCCAAAACATGTGACCAGATGTATCATACGTGGTCCTTAGAAAATCCTAACACTGTAATTATCCAGGATGAGAAAATATGCGCTGGCTTTAAACATGGACATAAGGATTCCTGCCAGGTGAGTAACATATTTGTGGTCATTTGGTATCACATTATAAAGGGGAAAAGGAAAAGGGGAAAGGGAAAAGGGGCAAGACAAGGGAAAGAAGAAAAGGGAAAGGAAAAGGGGAAAGGGAAAAGGGGCAAGACAAGGGAAAGAAGAAAGGGGAAAGGAAAAGGGGAAAAAGAAAAGGGGGAAAAGGGAAAGGGAAAAGGGAGAGGAGGAGGGAAATGAAAAAGGGGAAAGGGGAAAAGAGAAAAGGGAAAGATTAAGTGAAAAGGAAAAGGGATATGGAAAAGGGAAAGGAAAATGGGAAAAGTGAAAGAAAAAGGGAAAGGGGAAGGACAAGGGAAAAGAGAAAGGGGAAAGGGAAAGAAAATGTAAAAGGGAAAAGGAGAACGGGAAAGAGAAAAGAATAAGGGCAAAGGAAAAGGGAAAGCGAAAATTAAAAGGGAAAGGGAATTAGAAAAGGTAAAGAAAAACGGAAAAAAAGGATAGGAAAACAGTAAAAGGAAAGGGAAAATAAAAGGCGATGGGGAAATGAAAAAAAATAGAAAGCGGAATGTCCATAGCCTTTTAGTATGTTAAATGTAAGGTCTGGTTTACATTTAACAACATGCTAAAAGGCTATGGATATTAACCCCTTCCAGCCAACAGCACGCAGATGTGCAGCCTAACAGAAGTGGGTCTTTATCCATGAGGCCTAATATATGTGTACCTCTCTTTGTGCTGGGAGCTCACCTCACAGAGCCCTCCCAGCACAGAGACCTGCCTCTCAAAAAGAGCCCCGGGTCTTGTATTGCTGATCAGGACCCAGGACTCCCAGTTCCTGATCACCTGATTGCTGTGATAGCCTCTCATTGGCCATTACAGTAATCAGTCACTGTATAGCCCACCCATGTGTTTTATTTCTCTTCTGAATAGAGAGAACGATACATTGTATCTTTCTTCCATTGCAGGGGAGAAAGGTGTACACAAACAAAAGTGTGTAAAACAAAATAATAGAAAAAAAGTAATAGAAAAGAAAATAAAAAAAATAAAGGAAAAAAATAGCTAGATCAAAGGTTTGATCTAGGTCACTATCAGGGTTAGTGCTAGTGTTAAGCCTCGTACACATGATCGGATATCCTATGGATTCTAATCCGATGGTTTTGTCCATCGGAAATCCGATGAAGCTGACTTCCATCAGTCTTGCCTACACACCATCAGTCAAAAAACCAACCGTTCCAAACGCGGTGACGTAAAACACTCCGATGAGCCGAGAAAAATGAAGTTCAATGCTTCTGAGCATGCGTCAACTTGATTCTGAGCATGCGTGGGTTTTTTATCCAATGGACTTGCCCATAGACGATCGGAGTTTTCGATCGGTTTTTTATCCATCGGAAAAATTTAAAACATGTTCTATTTTTTAAAACCGATGGAAAAAAGACAGATGGGTCCCATACACGATCGGTTTGTCTGATGAAAACAATCCATCGGACGGTTTTCATCTGTAAAACCGATCGTGTGTACAGGGCTTAAGAGTCAAGGTATGGATCAAAGGTCAGGGTCAAAGGTTTGGGGTTGTTCTTTGGTGGTAGTTTATGTTAATAGCAAGAAAAAAAGTACGTTTTTTTTTTTTTTACTTTTTGGGCCAGTTTTCCTTTGCTAATGAAAAAAAGAAAAATCAGGAGATATCCGTTATGATTTACCAACAAAAGAAAGCCCAGTTTGTCCTGGACTGGTAAAAAAAAAGGTATAATCCACCTGGATAGACTTTGCGTTGATATGTACAGTTTTACTAATGCCTTGTACGCACGGTTGGATTTTCCGACGGAATTCCGTTCAAGCATACACATTGCATACACATTGTCACACCAAATTTCGACTGTCAAGAACGCGGTGACGTACAACACTACGACGAGCCGAGAAAAATTAAGTTCAATCCTTCCGAGCATGCGTTGACTTGATTCTGAGCATGCGTGGTTTTTAGTCCCTCGTAATTGCATCCAGACGAACGGAATTTCCGATAGAATTTTTTTCCATCGGAACAAAAGAGAACATGTTCTCTTTCTAAGTCCATCGGAATTTCCAAAGGAAAAAGTCAGATGGGGCATACACACGGTCGGAATATCCGATGAAAAAATTCCGTCTGACTTTTTACATCGGAAATTCCGAGCGTGTGTACGCGGTATAACACACATCAAAATTGAAAAATTGTGTTCGGGCATTTACATTTGCTTTACCCTCAGTCACTTTACAATTTTCTTGTACAACTTTCCTTTAGATTTATCAAAACCATAACATATGAGGTCACACCTAAACATTTTCAATTTGTATGCAATTAGGAAGGCCCTTGTATGACATAGTTGAAGGAAAATATAAAGGAAATTGAACAAGAAAATTGTATAATGTATAGCCAGATTTAGCCCAGGTTCACACTGGGCTACGCTGGTCAGTCCCGATTTCGGCCGCGATTACAGAGACATCTGGGCAGGTTTCTGCACAGATGTCAATGTAAATCGCGGGCCAAAATCGCAAAGAGTAGTACAGAAACTACTTTTTGAAATCGGTGCAGCGCCGCAGATGCAGCGTCGCACCGATTAGGACGGTGCCATTGCCGGCAATTTGCGGCAAATACCGCAGTTTTGACATGCCAAATCGCATGTCAAAACACACCAGTGTGAACCAGGGCTAAGGGCTTGAAGTATTCATAGATAGACAGAGAGATAGAGAGATAGCTATTGCAACTGATGACTGTTGATTTCTTCCAGGGTGACTCGGGTGGACCTTTGGTGTGTAAAGTCCAGAATGTCTGGTACCAGGTTGGGATTGTAAGCTGGGGAGAAGGTTGTGGCTTCTTCTTCCGTCCTGGGGTGTACACCCTTGTTACAGCCTATCAAGCCTGGATCAACACCTACCTGTCAGTACCATTTAACAACGTGCCAGATATCCCACCCCCAACAAAGACATGTGAAGAATTCCTCAAACCAGAGGGTGTAATCGGTGATGGGGCTGCTAACCTTTCATACAACCCATGGATGCTTCTGGCATTAGGTGGTCTTCTGTTCACTTACCCATAACCACAAACCATCATTACCCCCGAAAGAAGAAAAAATAGATACTAACAATTCTGAAAATAAACTACAGATACTTCTGAAGTAAAAAAAAAAAAATCAACTTCTGCTTAAATATGCTTCTCTCAGCCATCGCTATACAGCTTATCCACCAAGGCTGAAGAACCAGCAATGGCGAGGTGGAGGTGCAGCTACTCTTGGTAACCAACCAAATTTCTGATACGATATATATACATAGATAGATAGATAGATAGATAGATAGATAAATTGATAGATTTGATTTATGATTACCTTATTAATTTTTGCTATAGTAATAGGTTTAATGTTTGTGCTTTCGTCTGGGTTAGTAGTACACATTTGTTCTTATGGTGCCACAATGACCTGAAATCAGGAATAACAAATAAAAGATTAAAGTGGACCTTGCATCAGAATTTTTTTTTTTTTTTTAATGTTTACTATTGGCTTCAGTGGTTATGCTTTCTTAGTCGCTTTACCTCTTGCACACTGCTGATTGGTCAGAGAAGGAGCAGCAGCACTCTTATGCCGCGTACACACGATCGGAAATTCCGACAAGAAAAGTTCGATGTGAGCTTTTGGTCGGAAATTGCGACCGTGTGTAGGCTCCATCTGACTTTTTCTGTAGGAATTTCCGACAACAAAAATTTGAGAGCAGGTTCTCAAAATTTTCCGACAGGAAAAGTTCCCATCGGAAATTCTGATCGTCTGTAGGCAATTCCGATGCGCAAAAAAACACGCATGCTCAGAATCAAGCAGAAGAGCCGAACTGCCTATTGAACTTCATTGATCTCGGCTCGTCGTACGTCTTGTACGTCTCCGCGTTCTTGACGGTCGGAATTTCCGACAAGATTTGTGTGACCGTGTGTATGCAAGCCAAGTTTGAGCGAAATTCCGTCGGAAAAACCATCCACGTTTTTTCTGACGGAAATTTACGATCACGTGTACGCGGCATTAGAGTAGAATTGGGATTTAAAGGTGAGTTGCAACTGTGCCATCATTTAATTCCTTGTATCATTCATCTTGATGAAGAACACACTTCAAACATAGTAAACAACATTTGTCAGAACCATTGCAAACAGAACAATCACACTGCACTATCTACTCCCAAAAGAAGAGGCTTATATTGAATAAATTATCAGAAATTCACTGCAGTAATGGTCTCGGAGGATTCCTCCACTGCCATTCCAAATGACATTAAAGTCTATGTATAGCCAACACTTTTTCAGTTTTTGGATAGAGTATTGAACAGTTAAAACCTTTTAGGCCTCTTTCACACGGGGCAGATCCGTGAAGATCCGCCCCGTGAAGCTCCGCTTGCTCAGCGGGGATCGCTCCGTTGATCCCCGCAGAGCCGACGGATGACTGGGCAGTCCCCGCACACTGTGCAGGGACCGCCCTGTCAGAGCGCCGCTCTCCCCTATGGGGAATCGGATGACGACGGACCGTAGAGTCCGTCGTCATCCGATCCGCTCCGCAGACGGAAGGAAAAATAGGATTTTCCTCCGTCACACTTTTTCGGAGCGGAGCAGGGCGGATGTCAGCGGACATGTCTCCGCTGACATCCGTGCTTCCATAGGGGTGCATGAAGGATCCATTTCAGGTCCGTCTAAAAAACTGACAGGCGGACCTGAACGGACCTCCGTGTGAAAGAGCCCTTATAGTTTATGTTTGCTGGCTGTGTATTATTGGGGAAATCTCTGTTCACTTCTTGTATTGGAGATACAACAGAAAGTCTGAAGAAATCTCCAAAAGTGAGGGGAATTTCCCCCTTAGATGGCTGTCCGTGGAACATGTGCCCCCATTAGAAATAGTCCCCTCATCTCTTGCTCTGAAGACCAATTCTAAAAATGTGGATTTCCTTTCACTTCTGTGTTCTATGACAATAGTCACCAGTACAAGTAGGAGGTGAATCTCTGTAATGGGGACACGGGCAACAATAAAACTTGACGGAGGTTCTAACCTTTCCCCATGCTATCTAGAACAAAAAAAAAAGTTATCTAGAGATCTAGAGATATATTTTAATTCAGTCTTCCTTGATTTTTTTGATTAACCATTAAAAACAGATTAGGTCTTGGGGAACCCCTGCTAAAAATAATTCACAGTTGGTTAGTAGGAGAAATGCCCCTTACATTGGTAGTCAATGGGAAGAGTGCCGCTTACATTATTGGTCAGTGACAAAAAATGCCCCTTGTATTGGTGGCTAGTGGGAAGAATGTCCCTTACATTGGTGATCAGTGGAAAGAATGTCCCTTACATTGGTGATCAGTGGGAAGAATGCCCCTTACATTGGTGATCAGTGAGAAGAATGTTCCTTACATTGGTGGTCAGTGGGAAGAATGTCCCTTACATTGGTGATCAGTGGGAAGAATGTTCCTTACATTGGTGATCAGTGGGAAGAATGTTCCTTACATTGGTGATCAGTGAGAAGAATGTTCCTTACATTGGTGATCAGTGGGAAGAATGTCCCTTACATTGGTGATCAGTGAGAAGAATGTTCCTTACATTGGTGATCAGTGGGAAGAAAGCCCCTTACATTGGTGATCAGTGGGAAGAATGTTCCTTACATTGGTGATCAGTGAGAAGAATGTTCCTTACATTGGTGATCAGTGGGAAGAATGTTCCTTACATTGGTGATCACTGATCAGTGAGAAGAATGCCCCTTACATTGGTGATCAGTGAGAAGAATGTTCCTTACATTGGTGATCAGTGGGAAGAATGTCCCTTACATTGGTGATCAGTGGGAAGAATGTCCCTTACATTGGTGATCAGTGAGAAGAATGCTCCTTACATTGGTGGTCAGTGGGAAGAATGTTCCTTACATTGGTGATCAGTGGGAGGAATGTTCCTTACATTGGTGATCAGTGGGAAGAATGTCCCTTACATTGGTGATCAGTAGTGATGAGCCGAACACCCCCGGGTTCGGTTCGCACCAGAAGCCGCGAACGGACCGAAAGTTCGTACGAACATTAGAACCCTATTAAATACAATGGATGCGAACGTTCGAATTCTAAAGTGCTAATTATAACGACTATTATGCATGTTATTGTCCTAAAAAAGGGTTTGGGAACCCGGGTTCTGCACCAGGGGACATGTATCAATGCAAAAAGAAGTTTTAAAAACGGTCGTTTTTCGGGAGCAGTCATTTTAATGATGCATAAAGTGAAAAAAAAAAGTCAAATATTCCTTTAAATATCGTACCTGGGGGGTGTCTAAAGTATGCCTGTGAAGTGCCACGTGTTTCCCGTGTTTAGAACTGTCCCTGCACAAAATGACACTTCTAAAGGAAAAAAAAGCCATTTAAAACTGCTTGCGGCTTTAATGTAATGTCTGGTCCCGGTAATATGGATGAAAATCTTTAAGAAAAATGGCATAGCTACCCCATGACCCCCCACCCCAGCCCATTACCAGCCCCTTTGGGTCTTGTATGGATATTAAGGGGAACCCCGCACATAAAATAAAAAAGGCCCTATATACTCTGAACAGCCGTATACAGGCGGTGCATACAAGACAGGGACTGTATGTTTGTTCTTATGTAGAATCTGTTTGTAATTTTGAACAGGTACATTGTTTAAGTGTAGCTCCAGCCCAAAAATCTATTTTTAAACTTTTTGGAAAACATAGGTAAGGGTTATCACCCCTGTAACATTTGTTTTGCTGTCTGTGCCCCTGTTCAGAACATTTCACCTCACTTTCCGTCCCAATGACAACTGTTTTTGAAATGTGGTGTTTTTCTTGAAACAAGGATTGGTGATAAAGCATCAGTACAGAGGAGACACCTTTCTCCCATATTAATTCTTACAGGAGAGAATTTTCCTTCCTAGGGGTAGATTTCCTCTCACTTCCTGTTGTCTTCTTGCGTTTGCAAGTAGGAGTTGTTTGTAAGTTGGATGTTTGAAAGTAGGGACCTGCCGTATATACTCTGCAGAAATAGGCCCCTTAGTTGTTGGTGTTGGCACAACACTGTAAGCACTCACAGTTACTCTTGGTTGGTGCTGGAACGCCCTCCTGTCAACTATTATATCAGGAATTGTAATTACATATAATTGTTGAACAGTGGTAGTAAAAATTGGGCCTTTGATGGTGGTGCTGGTGCCACAACACTGTAAGCCCTGACAGTTACTCTTGGTGGGTGCAGCAATGGGCCCTGCTGTGAATTATTAGATCAAGAATTGTAATTGCATGCCCCTGTTGAACAGGGGCTGAAAAATTGGGCCTTTCGTGGTGGTGGTGGTGGTGGTGGTGTTGCCACAACACTGTAAGCCCTCAGAGTTACTCTTGATGGGTGCAGGAATGGGCCCTGCTGTGAATTATTAGATCAAGAATTGTAATTACATGCCCCTTTTGAACAGGGGCTGAAAAATTGGGCCTTTCGTGGTGGTGGTGGTGGTGGCGTTGCCACAACACTGTAAGCCCTCAGAGTTACTCTTGGTGGGTGCAGCAATGGGCCCTGCTGTGAATTATTAGATCAAGAATTGTAATTACATGCCCCTGTTGAACAGGGGCTGAAAAATTGGGCCTTAGGCACTGGTGGCACAACACTACAACCCCTCACAGATACTGTACTTGGAGCACAGCAATGAGCCCTGTTGCAAAGTATTGCTTCAAAAATTGTAATGACACGCCCCTGTTAAACAGGGGCTGAAAAATTGGGCCTTAGGCACTGGTGGCACAACACTCCAACCCCTCACAGATACTGTACTTGGAGCACAGCAATGAGCCCTGTTGCAAAGTATTGCTTCAAAAATTGTAATGACACGCCCCTGTTAAACAGGGGCTGAAAAATTGGGCCTTAGGCACTGGTGGCACAACACTCCAACCCCTCACAGATACTGTACTTGGAGCACAGCAATGAGCCCTGTTGCAAAGTATTGCTTCAAAAATTGTAATTACACGCCCCTGTTAAACAGGGGCTGAAAAATTGGGCCTTAGCCACTGGTGGCGGCACCCATAAACAAAAATGATCTTCCAAGCTATCATCATCAATCGTATCATTGAGGACTCAGAGGAGGAGGATAGCCAGTCAACATAACAGCACAGGCACTCAGCATCAGCATCAGTCTTGAAGGGATGTGACATGTTAAAATCAATTAGTCTGTTATATCAGCATCAGGTGTGTGGTAGCTGGTGGTGATCCAAGACTGGTTCATCTTGATGAAAGTCAGTCGATCAACCGAGTCGGTGGACAGGCGCACCCTGTGATCCGTGACAAATCCTCCAGCAGCACTGAATGTGCGTTCCGAAAGAACGCTGGATGCAGGACAGGCCAGTAGCTCAATTGCATACTGTGCAAGCTCTGGCCAGTGATCCATCCTCAAGACCCAGTAAGCCAGAGGATTTTCGGTGGGGAAGGTGTCCAAGTCTGACCTTGCCCCTAGATATTCCTGCACCATGTTTATCAGACGCTGGCGATGGTTGCTGGAACCGATCATACTTTGGGGCTGCGGACTAAAGAATTGTCTGAACGCATCGGTCAGACGGCCACCTTCCCCACCGCTCCTTCTTTGACTGGCCGAAGCCTCAGCAACTCGTTGTCCAGGACCAGGAGTTTGTAACCTCCCAGTCTCTGGGAACGCGTTGCACAGACCTTTCTGCAAGGCCTCCCGGAGTTGTCTCATCCTCTGCTCCCTCTGCGACGGTAACATAAGGTCCGCAACCTTACCCTTGTACCGTGGATCAAGGAGAGTGGCCAGCCAGTAATGGTCCCTCTCCTTGATCCGAAGAATACGAGGATCCTTCCGCAGACTTTGCAGGATCAGGGAGGCCATGCAGCGTAGGTTTGCTGAGGCATTCGGTCCGGAGTCCTCTGGGTCACTAAGGACGACATGATCCGCAGCCACCTCCTCCCAGCCACGTACAAGTCCACTGGTTTCTTGGGACTGTAAATCATCCCTAAAAGACTGCTGCTGATGATGCTGAGTGCCAGCCTCCACCTCCATGCTGACACAATCCTCCTCCTCCTCCTCCTCCTCCTCCTCTTCCTGTGCGATGGGTGGGACAGAAGGAACACTGTCTGGGTAAAGGGGGCCTTGAGAGGCAAGGAAGTCCTCCTCTTCCTGCCTCTGTTCTGCCTCAAGTGCCCTGTCCATTATTCCACGCAGCGTGTGCTCCAACAGGTGGACAAGAGGTACAGTGTCACTGATGCATGCACTGTCACTGCTCACCATCCTCGTGGCCTCCTCAAATGGTGCCAGGACAGTGCATGCATCCCTGATCATGCCCCACTGGCGTGGAGAAAAAAAAACAAGCTCCCCTGACCCTGTCCTGGTGCCATAGTCGCACAGGTACTCATTGATGGCCCTCTGCTGCGTGTGCAGCCACTGCAGCATGGCCAACGTTGAGTTCCACCTGGTGGGCATGTCACATATAAGGCGGTTCTTGGGCAGGTTCAACTCCTTTTGCAGCTCAGCCAGGCGAGCACTGGCATTATAAGATCTGCGGAAATGCACACAGACTTTCCTGGCCTGCCTCAGGACATCCTGTAAGCCCGGGTACCTGCCCAAGAACCGCTGCACCACCAGGTTAAGGACGTGAGCCACACAGGGCACATGGGTCAGTTGTCCCTGTCGGAGGGCGGAGAGGAGGTTGGTGCCATTGTCGCAAACCACCATTCCTGGCTTAAGCTGGCGTGGTGTCAACCACCTCTCGGCCTGGCCCTGCAGAGCAGACAGGACCTCTGCCCCAGTGTGGCTTCTGTCCCCCAAACACACCAGCGCAAGCACGGCATGGCATCTTTTTGCCTGCGTACTTGCGTAGCCCCTTGAACGGCTACGGAGCACCGCTGGTTCAGAGGACAAAGCACAGGAAGAGGCCATGGAGGAAGAAGAAGAGGAGGGGGTGGAGGAGAGAGGTGTGTCACAACCAGTAGTAGCATTTTGGAGGCGTGGCGGTGGAACAACCTCCAACACTACTGCACCTTGTCCTGCATCCTTCCCAGCTGCCAAAAGAGTGACCCAATGGGCCGTGAAAGAAAGGTAACGTCCCTGTCCATGCCTGCTGGACCATGAGTCAGCGGTAATATGCACCTTACCGCTGACCGCCCTGTCCAGCGAGGCCAAGACATTGCCTTCCACATGCTGGTAGAGAGCCGGAATAGCCTTCCGTGAGAAAAAGTGGCGTTTGGGAACCTGCCACTGAGGAACCGCACATTGCACAAACTCACGGAAGGGGGCCGAGTCTACCAACTGAAAAGGCAGCAGTTGAAGCGCTAGCAATTTAGCCAAGCTAGCATTCAACCGCTGGGCATGTGGATGGCTGGGAGTGAACTTCTTTCAACGGTCCAGCAGCTGGGGCAGGGAAATTTGCCTGCTAGAATCGGACGTCGGTGTACTGCTAGCAGAGTGGCCGCAAGTACTTGGCTGTGACACACCTAATTCTACACCTTCATTCCTCTCAGTGCATGTTTCAGAGAGGACTGAAGTTATAGTGGGGTTGGAGATCCCAGCTGATGCGGTGCAAGGAGAGGTCCGCTTTGTTCTTTGGTGTGGGTCTTTGAGGTAGGCTTGCCAACGAGCTGCATGGCAGGTCAACATATGTCTGGTCAGGCATGTGGTACCCAAGCGGCTGATGTTTTGGCCACGCGATATACGCTTGAGACATATGTTGCAAACAGCAGCTGTGCGATCTGATGCACTAGCCTCAAAAAAGGCCCACACCAAAGAACTTTTTGAATGACGGGCAGAGGCAGCGCCCTGCACAGGCGGAGCTCTGCGGTGTGATTCCGTCGGTGTACTGCCCTTACGCTGGCCACCAAAGGGCATCCTGCCTCGTTGGAGATGTGCCTCCTCCTCATCCTCCTCCTCCTCCTCTCTCCTATTAGGCACCCACGTGGAGTCAGTGACCTCATGATCCCCTCCCTCCTCATCACTGGAGCCAATCTGGCAGTATGCTGCAGCTGCTGGAACATGACTGCCAGATTGGTGTCCTTCTTGAGCATCCCCTCTGTCTGCTCTCACGCTACTGCCTTCCTGTAGCTGGGTTTCATCATCAGACCCTTCGAAACGCTGGGCATCCTCCTGGAGCATGTACCCAACACTGTGCTCAAACAGTTCGGGGGACTCCTCAGGAGGAGGACATGGTGGGTCTAGGGAAGGAGTGACTGATGATGAGTCTGACATTGATACCAGGGAAGAGGACGCTTTGGCAGCTGCTTTGCCAGTACCCTGAGCCTGGGTGAGAGAGGATGAGGAGGAGGAGGAGGGCTTGGTCATCCACTCTACCAAGTCTTCGGCATGATGTGGCTCAACATGTCCAGCTGCCGAAAAGAAGGACAAGCGTGTCCCATGGCCATGTGCTGATGACAATGCACCGCGTCCACGACCAGCACTGTTGCCCCCAGACACAGAGCCTGCTTGCCCTCTTTTATTGCCTCCTGACTGTCTGCCTCTCCTTGTTTGCCTTCCAGACATTCTAATAGATGGCCTGCAGGGAGATGGGAAAAAAGGAATAAGGGCTACCTTCAGGTGTCCTTCTCTGTCCCTTTACTTAAGGATTTCTAAATATGGTTGAGGATGATTGCTTTCGCACAGAATAGCACAACGACAATTTCCCTGACTGTCCAAAAAACAAGGATTTCAAAGATGGTTGATGAGGAATGCTTTAGCACAGTATAGCACAAGGAGAATTTCCCTCACTGTCCTTCCCTGTCCCTAGAAACAAGGATTAGCACAGTAAAACACACTGACACTCTCCCTACCTATAGTTTTCTGTCCCTAGGAAAAATGTTTTTTTAAAGATGGTTGATGATCAACCACAGTATAGCACAGTATAGCACAGTATAGCACAGTATAGCACAAGGAGAATTTCCCTCACTGTCCTTCCCTGTCCCTAGAAACAAGGATTAGCACAGTGAAACACACTGACACTCTCCCTACCTATAGTTTTCTGTCCCTAGAAAAAATGTTTTTTTAAAGATGGTTGATGATCAATGCTTTAGCACAGTATAGCACAAGGAGAATTTCCCTCACTGTCCTTCCCTGTCCCTAGAAACAAGGATTAGCACAGTGAAAGAAACTGACACTCTCCCTACCTATAGTTTTCTGTCCCTAGAAAAAATGTTTTTTTAAAGATGGTTGATGATCAATGCTTTAGCACAGTATAGCACAAGGAGAATTTCCCTCACTGTCCTTCCCTGTCCCTAGAAACAAGGATTAGCACAGTGAAAGAAACTGACACTCTCCCTACCTATAGTTTTCTGTCCCTAGAAAAAATGTTTTTTTAAAGATGGTTGATGATCAATGCTTTAGCACAGTATAGCACAAGGAGAATTTCCCTCACTGTCCTTCCCTGTCCCTAGAAACAAGGATTAGCACAGTGAAAGAAACTGACACTCTCCCTACCTATAGTTTTCTGTCCCTAGAAAAAATGTTTTTTTAAAGATGGTTGATGATCAATGCTTTAGCACAGTATAGCACAAGGAGAATTTCCCTCACTGTCCTTCCCTGTCCCTAGAAACAAGGATTAGCACAGTAAAACACACTGACACTCTCCCTACCTATAGTTTTCTGTCCCTAGAAAAAATGTTTTTTTAAAGATGGTTGATGATCAATGCTTTAGCACAGTATAGCACAAGGAGAATTTCCCTCACTGTCCTTCCCTGTCCCTAGAAACAAGGATTAGCACAGTGCAAGAAACTGACACTCTCCCTACCTATAGTTTTCTGTCCCTAGAAAAAATGTTTTTTTAAAGATGGTTGATGATCAATGCTTTAGCACAGTATAGCACAAGGAGAATTTCCCTCACTGTCCTTCCCTGTCCCTAGAAACAAGGATTAGCACAGTGAAAGAAACTGACACTCTCCCTACCTATAGTTTTCTGTCCCTAGAAAAAATGTTTTTTTAAAGATGGTTGATGATCAATGCTTTAGCACAGTATAGCACAAGGAGAATTTCCCTCACTGTCCTTCCCTGTCCCTAGAAACAAGGATTAGCACAGTAAAACACACTGACACTCTCCCTATCTATAGTTTTCTGTCCCTAGAAAAAATGTTTTTTTAAAGATGGTTGATGATCAATGCTTTAGCACAGTATAGCACAAGGAGAATTTCCCTCACTGTCCTTCCCTGTCCCTAGAAACAAGGATTAGCACAGTGAAAGAAACTGACACTCTCCCTACCTATAGTTTTCTGTCCCTAGAAAAAATGTTTTTTTTAAAGATGGTTGATGATCAATGCTTTAGCACAGTATAGCACAAGGAGAATTTCCCTCACTGTCCTTCCCTGTCCCTAGAAACAAGGATTAGCACAGTGAAAGAAACTGACACTCTCCCTACTGTGACAGCAGGAAGGTAAAGTCACCTGGTTGCATCCAGGGGGGTAGATATATTTCGCCCAGATTCAGGCTTTACGCTGACTTATACAACTAGGTGGAGAGTTGTATAAGCCCAGCTAAGGCTAGTGGGCTCATGGATGACTCATACCTCTAGGGAGAGTGTGGGGCGTCGTGCAGACAGAGATGAGGAGACCAGCTGAACCTTGTCAGCTCATTTAGGCCTCTATAAGAACTCCCAGCTTCATTAGATGTTAGCTCATGCCTGGAACCAGACCTGTGTGGACTGTCTAGGGAGAGTGAACCCCTGTGCGGTGAGGCAAAGCCTGTGTGGCTATTTGTTTGGACTTTTACTAAACCAGGGACTTAGGGACTAGGACAGCACTAGGCTGATCCCAGTTGTTAGTTAGGAAACCTGTATGTTTAGTCAGAGGTCAACTTGACCAGGATTTATTTTGGTTATGTTTCTTTTGCTTTGCTGTGTTTTGTCACTGTAAATAGAAAATAAACCGCACCTTTTTGATTTTGAAAACCACAACCTCCGTTTGCTGGGCCTGTTTTGTGTGGGGAGCCCATCCCGGGGGTCACACACACCCGCTGCCGAGCTAACCCCCTCACAGTTGGTGGAGAACCAGTGGCAGTTTTTTTTTAAGCCAGCATGGAGGAGATACTGAAGCAGCTGGCTCTAGCAAATGCCAATCAACAGCAGACAAATGCAGGTTTGCAAAAGAGCCTTGCAGCTCAACAACAGAGCCTTGCAGCCCAGCAGCAGACAAACGCAACTTTGCAACAGAGTCTGGAGGCTCAGCAACGAGCCCAGCAGCAATCTGAGGCCCGCTTCATAGACCTGTTGCAGAAGCAAGAGCAGAGACTACAACAACAGATGGAAGCAGTAATGCAGCAACGTCCGCAGACCAGTGAGGAAAGCCGTCCCACTAATACCGCGTCCTTTGGGGTGAGTCGTTTATTGACAAAAATGACTGGAGAGGATGATCCAGAGGTATTTTTGACCACATTTGAAAGGACCGCTGAAAGAGAAAAGTGGCCTGAGGAGCAGTGGGCTGGACTGGTGGCTCCTCTGTTAACTGGTGAATCGCAGAAAGCTTACTATGACCTAGAGCCTAACCAAGCAAAAGACTATGTGATGCTAAAAGCTGAAATATTGGCAAGGCTGGGTGTCACCCAGGCTGTCCGGGCTCAGCGTGTGCATAACTGGACTTTCCAGCTTGGAAAACCCCCCAGGTCTCAAATGTATGATCTCATTCACCTGAGCAGAAAGTGGCTACAGCCAGAGACTTTGTCCGCACCAAAGATTGTGGAACGTGTTGTAATGGATCGGTTTTTGAGAGCTCTTCCTACTGCCATCCAAAAGTGGGTAAGCCATGGAGACCCAGAGACGGCCGATGGTCTTGTGGATCGTGTGGAGAAATACTTGGCTACAGAGAACCTGACGGCCTCTTCCAGAGACACTCGGACTTTCCACCCTAAGACCAGACCATCCCCAGGGGCGGATAAGAGGATTCCAAGGGGTGAGGGTGGAGAGAGTGAGAGGGTGGGAGCTCTACCCCAAGTTTGGCGAGAACAGCCTGGGAAATCAGCGGCTCAAGAGGCGGCAAGAAGGATCGTTTGCTACCGCTGCCGACAAGCGGGACATATTGCAGCCAATTGCCCGGTTGTGGAGGAACCCATGCAGTGTGACTTTCTGACGGGCAGACGTCAGTCGCTGTGTGCGACAGTCGCATGCACTGCCATTCGAGGAACTGAGAAACATTTATGCAAAATGTGTGTTAATGGTAGAAATGTTGTGGTATTGCTGGATTCAGGTAGCCTTGTGACCCTGATAAAGGCTGAGTTAGTTAAAACAGAGGTCTCTGGGAATAGCAAGGTAGCTGTTATTTGTGTGCATGGGGACACCCGAGAGTATCCAGTGACTACAGTGTGTTTCGAGACCCCCAAAGGTACCCTCTCTCATCCAGTGGGCTTAGTATCTCAGTTACCGCATGACGCCATTGTGGGAAGGGATTTTCCGAAGTTCTGGGAACTGTGGGATGATCCTGAGCCCCTCACTGGTGCCCCTATGTACCAGGAATGTGATAGCCAGAACTCCCCTGAGAGTGGTGAGGACTCTCCGGAATTTCCCTTATCAGTATTGGCAGGGGAGACTCAAGAAACTGGAGAGGAGCCCACCTCCTCAGACGAAAACCTACCATCTGTGGAGTTTTCTGATCTTGAGGTTCACAGGGAAAACTTTGCCACAGAACAGTTGAAAGACCCCGCCCTAATAAAGGCACGGGAAAACGTAGTGAAAATAGATGGCGAGTTAGTGAACCCAGATAATACCTGCACTTACCCATACTTCAGCGTAGAGAAGGACCTACTGTATCGGGTGGCAAAAAGGGCAGAAGAAACCGTTGAGCAGCTTGTGGTGCCCAAACCTTACAGGAAGTTGGTGTTGGAGTTGGCCCATGGGCACATTCTTGGAGGTCATCTGGGGACAGAGAAAACCCGAGAGAGGGTATTACAGAGATTCTATTGGCCGGGGGTGATGAAGGACGTAGAAAATTATTGTTCCTCCTGCCCTGTGTGTCAGAGGTTGGCCCCGATGCCACATTTCCGTAGCCCGCTGGTCCCTCTACCCATCATTGAGGTCCCGTTTGAGAGGATCGCCATGGATTTGGTAGGTCCTATAATCAAGTCCGCTAGGGGGCACCAGTACATATTAGTTATAATGGACTATGCCACCCGTTATCCAGAAGCGATCCCTCTCCGAAATACCTCGGCCAAAACCATAGCCAAAGAGCTATCTCTTGTTTTTAGCCGGGTGGGTATTTGTAAAGAACTGCTTACGGACCAAGGTACACCCTTTATGTCCCGGGTTATGAAAGAGCTGTGTAAATTGTTCAAAGTGACGCAATTGCGTACGTCTGTGTATCACCCCCAAACCGATGGGCTGGTTGAAAGATTCAACAAAACCCTAAAACAAATGTTGAAGAAAGTGGTGGATAGAGATGGAAAGGATTGGGACTGTTTACTTCCTTATTTGATGTTTGCTATTAGGGAGGTGCCCCAATCCTCTACGGGATTCTCCCCCTTTGAGTTACTGTATGGGAGACACCCAAGAGGGCTGTTGGATATTGCCAAGGAAACTTGGGAAAGTGAGAGTTCTCCCCACAGGAGTGTGATTGAGCATGTCGCCCTGATGCAAGATCGAATTGCACAGGTAATGCCCATCGTGAAGGAACATTTGGCCCAAGCGCAGTTGGCACAGCAGAGAGTGTACAACCGTGGAGCCAGGACCCGTACCTTTTCCCCGGGGGATAGGATATTGGTACTTGTCCCTACGGTTGAAAGTAAATTCCTTGCCAAATGGCAAGGCCCCTACGAGATAATGGAAAAAGTGAGCGAAGTGAATTACAAGGTCAGACAACCAGGAAGGCGAAAGCCCGAACAGATCTATCACGTTAATCTGTTGAAAGCCTGGAGGGATAGAGAGTCCCTAGTCGCAGACACTTGGTCACCAGCTCAAACTGGTTGCGTGATTCCTGAGGTTGGAATAGCAGCCACCTTGTCACAACCCCAACAACAGGAGGTTAAGGAGTTTGTGCTTCGCAACAAGGAGGTATTCTCTGAGCTGCCGGGACAAACATCTGGGGTAGAGCATGACATCATTACCCCGCCCGGTGAAAGGGTGAAGTTAAAACCCTATCGGATCCCAGAGGCTCGACGGGAGGCAATACGGGAGGAAGTACAGAAAATGCTGAACTTAGGGGTGATAGAGGAGTCCCAAAGTGATTGGTCTAGTCCCATCGTGTTGGTGCCTAAACCGGATGGGAGCTGGCGATTTTGTAACGATTTTCGTCAGTTGAACAAAGTTACAAAATTTGACACCTACCCCATGCCACGTATAGATGAGTTGATCGACCGGCTGGGAACAGCCCGATACATGACGACTCTTGACCTCACAAAAGGGTATTGGCAAATCCCCCTGGCCAAGTCGGCCAAAGAGAAAACCGCATTTGTAACCCCAGACGGGGCGTTCCAATATAAAAGAATGCCGTTCGGGTTACAGAATGCGCCGGCCACATTCCAGCGGAAAATGGACCAGATGCTGAGGCCCCATCGGAAGTATGCTGCGGCTTACCTGGATGACGTAATTGTCCATAGCACAGATTGGGCCTCACATCTGCCAAAAGTGCAAGCAGTCCTGGACTCTGTTCGGGAAGCGGGGTTTACGGCTAACCCCAAGAAGTGTACCATTGGGCAGGAGGAGGCCAAATATCTTGGGTACACCATTGGGAGGGGAGTAATAAAACCCCAACTCAACAAAGTCGAGGCCATCCAGAGTTGGCCACGTCCCAACAGCAAGAAGCAGGTACGAGCCTTTCTGGGAATCGCTGGGTATTATCGGCGATTCATTCCCCACTTTGCTTCTAAGGCTGTGCCCCTAACCAACCTGACGAAGGGGAAAGGGTCGGTCATGATTAAATGGACCCCCGAGGCTGAGGCAGCATTCCAATTCTTGAAACAAGCCTTATGTAGCCAGCCAGTGTTGTACTCACCCGACTTCTCTAAAGACTTTGTCGTACAAAGTGATGCGTCAGATGTGGGGTTAGGAGCAGTATTGTCCCAGGTCTGGAACGGGGAAGAGCACCCAGTCATTTACCTCAGCAGGAAATTGAAGTCCCATGAGGTAAATTACGCCACCGTTGAAAAGGAGTGTTTAGCGGTGAAGTGGGCTCTAGATTCCCTTCGGTACTACCTGCTAGGTAGGCACTTTGACATGGTTACGGATCACGCTCCGTTAAAGTGGATGGCTCAAAACAAG
This sequence comes from Rana muscosa, assembly GCA_029206835.1. Taxonomy (NCBI): domain Eukaryota; kingdom Metazoa; phylum Chordata; class Amphibia; order Anura; family Ranidae; genus Rana; species Rana muscosa. Next base: position 178,763,052 of record CM055127.1, read on the forward strand.
GAAACAAATAGAAGAGTGAATAGGTGGTTCCTGGCCCTCCAGGAATTCAACTTCACAGTAAAGCATCGCCCTGGCGTTCAAATGGGGAATGTGGATGCTTTGTCTCGAGTACATGAATGCCTGATTGCTGGTGTTCCAACCCCGAGGTTAAAACAAGAGGGGGGGGTATGTGACAGCAGGAAGGTAAAGTCACCTGGTTGCATCCAGGGGGGTAGATATATTTCGCCCAGATTCAGGCTTTACGCTGACTTATACAACTAGGTGGAGAGTTGTATAAGCCCAGCTAAGGCTAGTGGGCTCATGGATGACTCATACCTCTAGGGAGAGTGTGGGGCGTCGTGCAGACAGAGATGAGGAGACCAGCTGAACCTTGTCAGCTCATTTAGGCCTCTATAAGAACTCCCAGCTTCATTAGATGTTAGCTCATGCCTGGAACCAGACCTGTGTGGACTGTCTAGGGAGAGTGAACCCCTGTGCGGTGAGGCAAAGCCTGTGTGGCTATTTGTTTGGACTTTTACTAAACCAGGGACTTAGGGACTAGGACAGCACTAGGCTGATCCCAGTTGTTAGTTAGGAAACCTGTATGTTTAGTCAGAGGTCAACTTGACCAGGATTTATTTTGGTTATGTTTCTTTTGCTTTGCTGTGTTTTGTCACTGTAAATAGAAAATAAACCGCACCTTTTTGATTTTGAAAACCACAACCTCCGTTTGCTGGGCCTGTTTTGTGTGGGGAGCCCATCCCGGGGGTCACACACACCCGCTGCCGAGCTAACCCCCTCACACTACCTATAGTTTTCTGTCCCTAGAAAAAATGTTTTTTTAAAGATGGTTGATGATCAATGCTTTAGCACAGTATAGCACAAGGAGAATTTCCCTCACTGTCCTTCCCTGTCCCTAGAAACAAGGATTAGCACAGTGCAAGAAACTGACACTCTCCCTACCTATAGTTTTCTGTCCCTAGAAAAAATGTTTTTTTAAAGATGGTTGATGATCAATGCTTTAGCACAGTATAGCACAAGGAGAATTTCCCTCACTGTCCTTCCCTGTCCCTAGAAACAAGGATTAGCACAGTGAAAGAAACTGACACTCTCCCTACCTATAGTTTTCTGTCCCTAGAAAAAATGTTTTTTTAAAGATGGTTGATGATCAATGCTTTAGCACAGTATAGCACAAGGAGAATTTCCCTCACTGTCCTTCCCTGTCCCTAGAAACAAGGATTAGCACAGTGAAACACACTGACACTCTCCCTACCTATAGTTTTCTGTCCCTAGAAAAAATGTTTTTTTAAAGATGGTTGATGATCAATGCTTTAGCACACTATAGCACAAGGAGAATTTCCCTCACTGTCCTTCCCTGTCCCTAGAAACAAGGATTAGCACAGTAAAACACACTGACACTCTCCCTACCTATAGTTTTCTGTCCCTAGAAAAAATGTTTTTTTAAAGATGGTTGATGATCAATGCTTTAGCACAGTATAGCACAAGGAGAATTTCCCTCACTGTCCTTCCCTGTCCCTAGAAACAAGGATTAGCACAGTAAAACACACTGACACTCTCCCTACCTATAGTTTTCTGTCCGTAGAAAAAATGTTTTTTTAAAGATGGTTGATGATCAATGCTTTAGCACAGTATAGCACAAGGAGAATTTCCCTCACTGTCCTTCCCTGTCCCTAGAAACAAGGATTAGCACAGTGAAAGAAACTGACACTCTCCCTACCTATAGTTTTCTGTCCCTAGAAAAAATGTTTTTTTAAAGATGGTTGATGATCAATGCTTTAGCACAGTATAGCACAAGGAGAATTTCCCTCACTGTCCTTCCCTGTCCCTAGAAACAAGGATTAGCACAGTGAAAGAAACTGACACTCTCCCTACCTATAGTTTTCTGTCCCTAGAAAAAATATTTTTTTAAAGATGGTTGAAGATCAATGCTTTAGCACAGTATAGCACAAGGAGAATTTCCCTCACTGTCCTTCCCTGTCCCTAGAAACAAGGATTAGCACAGTGAAAGAAACTGACACTCTCCCTACCTATAGTTTTCTGTCCCTAGAAAAAATGTTTTTTTAAAGATGGTTGATGATCAATGCTTTAGCACAGTATAGCACAAGGAGAATTTCCCTCACTGTCCTTCCCTGTCCCTAGAAACAAGGATTAGCACAGTGAAAGAAACTGACACTCTCCCTACCTATAGTTTTCTGTCCCTAGAAAAAATGTTTTTTTAAAGATGGTTGATGATCAATGCTTTAGCACAGTATAGCACAAGGAGAATTTCCCTCACTGTCCTTCCCTGTCCCTAGAAACAAGGATTAGCACAGTGAAACACACTGACACTCTCCCTACCTATAGTTTTCTGTCCCTAGAAAAAATGTTTTTTTAAAGATGGTTGATGATCAATGCTTTAGCACACTATAGCACAAGGAGAATTTCCCTCACTGTCCTTCCCTGTCCCTAGAAACAAGGATTAGCACAGTAAAACACACTGACACTCTCCCTACCTATAGTTTTCTGTCCCTAGAAAAAATGTTTTTTTAAAGATGGTTGATGATCAATGCTTTAGCACAGTATAGCACAAGGAGAATTTCCCTCACTGTCCTTCCCTGTCCCTAGAAACAAGGATTAGCACAGTAAAACACACTGACACTCTCCCTACCTATAGTTTTCTGTCCCTAGAAAAAATGTTTTTTTAAAGATGGTTGATGATCAATGCTTTAGCACAGTATAGCACAAGGAGAATTTCCCTCACTGTCCTTCCCTGTCCCTAGAAACAAGGATTAGCACAGTGAAAGAAACTGACACTCTCCCTACCTATAGTTTTCTGTCCCTAGAAAAAATGTTTTTTTAAAGATGGTTGATGATCAATGCTTTAGCACAGTATAGCACAAGGAGAATTTCCCTCACTGTCCTTCCCTGTCCCTAGAAACAAGGATTAGCACAGTGAAAGAAACTGACACTCTCCCTACCTATAGTTTTCTGTCCCTAGAAAAAATGTTTTTTTAAAGATGGTTGATGATCAATGCTTTAGCACAGTATAGCACAAGGAGAATTTCCCTCACTGTCCTTCCCTGTCCCTAGAAACAAGGATTAGCACAGTGAAAGAAACTGACACTCTCCCTACCTATAGTTTTCTGTCCCTAGAAAAAATGTTTTTTTAAAGATGGTTGAAGATCAATGCTTTAGCACAGTATAGCACAAGGAGAATTTCCCTCACTGTCCTTCCCTGTCCCTAGAAACAAGGATTAGCACAGTAAAACACACTGACACTCTCCCTACCTATAGTTTTCTGTCCCTAGAAAAAATGTTTTTTTAAAGATGGTTGATGATCAATGCTTTAGCACAGTATAGCACAAGGAGAATTTCCCTCACTGTCCTTCCCTGTCCCTAGAAACAAGGATTAGCACAGTGAAAGAAACTGACACTCTCCCTACCTATAGTTTTCTGTCCCTAGAAAAAATGTTTTTTTAAAGATGGTTGATGATCAATGCTTTAGCACAGTATAGCACAAGGAGAATTTCCCTCACTGTCCTTCCCTGTCCCTAGAAACAAGGATTAGCACAGTGAAAGAAACTGACACTCTCCCTACCTATAGTTTTCTGTCCCTAGAAAAAATGTTTTTTTAAAGATGGTTGATGATCAATGCTTTAGCACAGTATAGCACAAGGAGAATTTCCCTCACTGTCCTTCCCTGTCCCTAGAAACAAGGATTAGCACAGTGAAAGAAACTGACACTCTCCCTACCTATAGTTTTCTGTCCCTAGAAAAAATGTTTTTTTAAAGATGGTTGATGATCAATGCTTTAGCACACTATAGCACAAGGAGAATTTCCCTCACTGTCCTTCCCTGTCCCTAGAAACAAGGATTAGCACAGTAAAACACACTGACACTCTCCCTACCTATAGTTTTCTGTCCCTAGAAAAAATGTTTTTTTAAAGATGGTTGATGATCAATGCTTTAGCACACTATAGCACAAGGAGAATTTCCCTCACTGTCCTTCCCTGTCCCTAGAAACAAGGATTAGCACAGTAAAACACACTGACACTCTCCCTACCTATAGTTTTCTGTCCCTAGAAAAAATGTTTTTTTAAAGATGGTTGATGATCAATGCTTTAGCACAGTATAGCACAAGGAGAATTTCCCTCACTGTCCTTCCCTATCCCTAGAAACAAGGCTTAGCACAGTAAAACACACTGACACTCTCCCTACCTATAGTTTTCTGTCCCTAGAAAAAATGTTTTTTTAAAGATGGTTGATGATCAATGCTTTAGCACAGTATAGCACAAGGAGAATTTCCCTCACTGTCCTTCCCTGTCCCTAGAAACAAGGATTAGCACAGTAAAACACACTGACACTCTCCCTACCTATAGTTTTATGTCCCTAAACTAAAGGAATCCAGGTTAAGCAAGAAAAAAAAATGTCACTGTCCCTGCCTATGCTTCTCTTTCCCTGCTCCGGAACACACTACACTAGGCCGCCATGCTGGCGGCCTTTTATAGTGTGGGGCGTGTACTAAACACCCTCAGCAATAATTGGCCACAGGCATCCTGCCTGTGGCCAATCATTGCTCTCCTCGCTGCCGGCGCTGTGATTGGCCAAGCATGCGGGGTCACAGTGCATGCTTGGCCAATCACAGCGCCTGGATGACACTGCGATGGCGTAGTGCATTGTGGGCCGTTCGCGTCACTCGAATTAGGCGCGAACGGGCCAAATCGTTCAATCTTCGTCAAACGATCGAACAGCCGATGTTCGAGTCGAACGTATGTTCGACTCGAACACCGAGCTCATCCCTAGTGATCAGTGGGAAGAATGCTCCTTACATTGGTGATCAGTGGAAAGAATGTCCCTTACATTGGTGATCAGTGGGAAGAATGCCCCTTACATTGGTGATCAGTGGGAAGAATGCTCCTTACATTGGTGGTCAGTGGGAAGAATGTTCCTTACATTGGTGATCAGTGGGAGGAATTCTCCTTATATTGGTAGTCAGTGGGAATAATGCCCTGTATGGTGGTGGTCATTGGGAACAATTCTCCTTACATTGGTGGTCAGTGGAAAGAATGCTCCTTACCTTGGTGGTTAGTGAGAAGAGTGCTCCTTACATTGGTGGTCACTCAGTGAGAAGAATGGTCCTTACAGTGGAGGTCATTGGAAACAATTGTTCACGCACTTTCAGTGGACATTTTTTTTAAAACTATTCTTCTTATATATACTGACTTTTTCTAAATTTCAATAAAGAACAATCATTTAAAAAAAAAATGTCCAGTGAAAGTGCATGTACATAGGCAATAGGAATTTAAAAACACACATTATTTATAAAGACACCCCTAATTGTCAGTCAATTGATCACAGCACTGAAAACTGAACAATGGCCTGGTATTGGTATTGAAAAAGTAAATGACAATCGGCAATAAAAATAAAAAAAACGTAACCATAATTAGCTCAGGTTTTCAGAATCTGACTATAAAGAAATAAAAAAACAACTATAGAACAGAAGACCTATATGATTATATTTTGAGAACAGTGTGTGGATTTAGGAGAAGTTCAGTAGCTATTGTCCCCATTGTGCGATTATCAGGACCAGCCGCCATATCAGCCATATTTTAACCACATCAAACACTACTTCAGATCCCGGCAGTGAAAACCTTCACAAATACAATGTGGTTTTATCACACAGAGAAGACCATGAGGCTTCTGTTCTATAAATTCTCAGATCTGGCCCTGACCTTCAGCTAAGGGAGATTCTGTAAAAAAAAAAAAAAAAAAAGAAGAGCAATTGTATATGTATTGTAAGGAAGACTAAAGATGTAGAACACCCAACCGGTCCAACCAGTAATAATTGTCTGGGGAGACAAAAGAGGGGAGAGTCTCACCCATGATACGGGAAGAGACAACAAGACTGGAAAGTTTCTATTTGGAAATTTTATGAAAGGCAATAATAGATAAAAAAAATATAGGAAAAACACTCCTATCGGCACATCGGTGTGGAAATTTGATATAAAAGAAAAAATAGGACAAAAAGTAGCCCACAGGTCGGACTTTAAGGGCACAATGAACAGTGGAGGATATAAAAAATATCATTTTTTTAAATTATAACAGTACATGCTACAAAAATGCAAACAAAAAGCAAAAAAAGTTGAAGAATTTAAAACATAAGACATGATAAAAAAGAACATGCATAGTATATAGTAGTGAGCCTCTGTGTGTCCACGCATTTCACTGTCTAGCTTCCTCAGGACACACTCAGGGATTGTTGGAGAAAAACAGGTCTCACTATCTTGCAGTGCGTTTTCTCCCTGGGGGGTATGCTGGATGGACCTGTTAGTCATGATAGCCTTGAGGGTTTGTTAAACCTGATTTGATTGCGCATTTGCTGTGCTCTATTGCAGCCTGGGTCCCCTGCACTAATGGTCATGTATATGGAACTGGCTGTACATTTGGATTTAAATACCGTATTTGCCGGCATATAAGGCGACTGGACGTATAAGACGACCCCCTAATTTTCCAGATAAAATTTGGGTTTTGGGATATACTCGCCGTATAAGACGACCCCCTTCCGACTAGCCATGCCTCACCATGCCTCACCATACCTCACTGTGCCATTGCATACCTCACTGTGCCCCTGCATGCCTCACTGTGCCATTGCATACCTCACTGTGCCCCTCAATGATCACATACCTTATCCCTGACATGTAGAATCTCAGTCAGACCGCGGCCGTCCATTTTTCAAAAGCCGCACCTCCTCCTCGTGCTGTTCTGTGATGGACGGAACACTCAGCTTCCCAGCAGACACTGTGTTCAGTGTTCCGCCTATCACAGATGCCCTCTCATCCGAGGCCGAGGACGAGAGGGCATCCGTGATAGGCGGAACACTAAACAGAGGCTCTGCTGGGAGGCTGAGTGTTCCGCCTATCATGGAACAGCACGAGGAGGAGGCGCAGCTTTTGAAAAATGGACGGCCGCGGTCTGAGATTCTACAGTACATGTCAGGTACCGGCGTATAAGACGACCCCCGACTCTTGAGAGGATTTTTAGGGGTTAAAAAGTCATCTTATACGCCGGAAAATACGGTATATGCTTATGCTATTCAGGTCTCTGACTCAGTTGTCCAAATCCATACAAACTGAAAAGAAAAAAAAACATCAATTGCAGCCTCACTGTGCCCATCAAACGCAGCTACTGTGCCCATCAATTGCCGCCACTGTGCCATCAAATGCAGCCACTGTAACCTTCAATTGTGCCCCATCAGTTTGCCCCATCAATTGCCACCAGTTTTCCCTAATCAAATGCTGCCAGTGTGCCCCCCCCCCCCCCCAGCCGGCACTTACCTGTCTCGGGTCAGCGCTGTCCTCCACGCTCCCTCCGAGTCTTCGATGTCTTCTCCCATCCTCTTCTGCTATAAATGGACGCCTATTGGAGATTGACGGGTGCAGGAGAGGGAGAGGGGGGGGGGGGGAGGGGGCGGCGCTCCTGCGCCCTCTATGGACGCACCGCCACTGGTGCAAAGTTACAGAGGCCAAGAGGACAGGAAGAACAGCCCTAACCAGATAAAAACTGTACACTATAAAACCAAATGGTCGTGGACACGTGGCCATCACACCTCTATGAGCTTGTTGCACATCCCATTTTAAAGCCATGGCCATAGAATATGACAGCCCCCTTTCACATCAGAGGCAGAGGCTCCCCATCATATCCCCATCATATCTGAGGTCCCCTCATCATATCAAAGTTCCCCCTTCACATCAGAGCTCGTTCCATCATATCAGAGGTCTCCTATTCAAGTCAGAGATCTCGCTTCAAGACAGAGTTCCTCTAATCACATCAGAGGTCCTATCATTACTTCAGAGTGTTCCATTCACATCAGAGTTCTTCCCATGACATCAAATGTACCCTCATCACATCAGAGTCCACACTTCATATCAAAGGCCTTCACATCACCATAGAGGTCCCCACATCACTTTAGAGTCCCCCATTTTCATCAGAAGTCCCCTATTTACGTCAGAGACCCCCCCTTCATGTACTCTAAATACTTCAGGGTTCCTATCATCACATCAGAGTGCCCCCTTAACATCAGAGGTCCTCCTATCACATCAGAGGTGCTTCTGTCACAAAAGATGTCCCCCCATTTAAGTCTGTTGTGGAAATTTTAATGAAAAAAATTTCAGATGTTCCCCAGTGTCGGTTTTGCTGTAATGCGCTCATGTGAGCGTATTCGCACATACAGATGTTGGTGGAAGACCATTGGCCGCGAAAACCTTCCTGTGGACACAGCAGATATGTGTGCTCTTCAAGGCTTCTTTCACACTGGGGCGGGAGGTGCGGCGGCGGTAAAGCGCCGCCATTTTTAGCGGCGCTTTACCGTCAGGTTTGCGGAGGTATTCGTTCGCTAGCGGTCCGGTTTTACCCCCTGCTAGCGGCCGAAAAAGGGTTAGAAACCATCACAAAGCACCTCTGCAGAGGCACTTTGCCGGCAGTATAGCCGCGGTGCCCCATTGCTTTCAATGGGCAGGAGCGGTGGAGGAGCGGTAAACACACCGCTCCAAAGATGCGGCTACCAGGACTTTTTCTGACGTCCTGCCAGCGCACCACTCCAGTGTGAAAGCCCTCGGGCTTTCACACTGGAGAAACAGCAGCCGCTGTTTCAAGGCCGGTTTGCAGGTGTTATTTTTAGCGCAATAGCGACTGCAAACCGCCCCAGTGTGAAAGGGGTCTTAGGGATGTTTGTTTTTATGCCTCACCAAGAGACTGGCCACTTCTTGGCGACTGCATTTAATGACTCTGAGCAAACAGATCTGCGTACATGGGAACTATAGCATAACTATACGAAAATTATGGCCCACTGGGCCATGATAGATTATGGTTTGCGTCATTGAAAGCAGTGAGTTGGTTTGCACACGGCCATGTACAGAGCCATCTTTGTAGTGTTCAAATTGTGAGATATCCTTTGTCCCACAATTTTGCATGCTGCATGGCTCTGCACATGACGGTTTGCACACGTCACTGCTGGTATTCTATTTGAATATATACTGAACATGTCTGTGATTGGTTCTTTTGAAAGAATACAAATGTCCGATTGGCTGTTTGTGAAGCCACCACCTTCTTTTGTTACTCATGTTGACAGTATAAATAAAAGCAAAAATGAAAGGGAAGATTTGGACAGCCGCACTCCGAAAAATTGTTCCTTTTATTGTAAAATCAAATAACAAAAAATACATGCCACAGCAAACCAGATGCCACTGACGCGTTTCACACTGTAACTCAGTGCTTAATCATAGCGATGATTAAGCACTGGGTTACACTGTGAAACGCGTCAGTGGCATCTGGTTTGTTGTGGCATGTATTTTTTGTGATTTGATTTTACAATAAAAGGAACAATTTTTCAGAGTGCAGCTGTCCAAATCTTCCCTTTCATTTTTGCATTCCCATATGCATTGCCAACACCCGTGGCTTTGGATCCAGTGAAAAGGTTCATCAGTTACACCTGAGGGGTAACTCCCTTCCTCTATAAATAAAAGCAGCTGCTGGTGCTAGGGGGGAGTCATGCTGATGGAGCTGAGACGTAAGCTGTGGTGATGGTGGTGTCTGCTTACATGGGGTTATACGGAAAATAGAGTTGTAGGTAAGATGCATTATATCATTAGACGGAATGTGTGCTTATTAGCACAGGAGATATGGTGTGCGCATAGCGTAAAGCCTTATCTCCACGACAAGTCAGAATCCCCCTTTTACATCAAAGGGCCCCCCATCACATCAGAGGTGCTTCTGTCACATCATATCTCCCCCCATTTAAGTCAGAATCCCCTTTGACATCAGAGGTCCTGCCATCAGATTAGAGTTCCCCTCATCACATCAGTCTTTCCTTCCCATCAGAGGTTCTCCCATACCCATCAGATGTCCCCCCACCACATCAGAGGTTCTCCCATACCCATCAGAGGTCCTCCCATCACACCAGAGGTCCTCCCATCACATTAGAGGTTCTTCTGTCACATCATATGTCCCCCCGTTTAAGCCAGAATCCCCTTTCCCATCAGAGGTCCTGCCATCACATCAGGGGTCCCCTCATCACATCACAGTCTTTCCATCACATCAGAGGTCCTTCTATCACATCAAAGGGTCCCTCATCACATTAGAGTCCCCATTCTAATATTATATAGCGCCGACAGTTTACGCAGCGCTTAGAGGTCCCCTATCTTGTCAGAGTCTACCCATCAGAATCATGTAACCCTACTTTCTTAGCTACAGTAGCACAGTGGATTGCAGGAGGTCGAGAAGGTCTGGAGGTGTTCCATCCTCTTCTGATTGCAATACTGAGGATGACCCTGCATGCCACCTGGTCTGTATCAGCGCCATGAGTTGCCATGGTGTGGGCAGGCTAGCCACCAACACCATAGCAAAGAATGATGCTGTGTGTACTGCCCAAGAGCATCATTGGTTGTTATGGTACTGGCATGCTATCCCACCCACACCATGGCAACTCATGAGGCTGATCCAGAGCAAACTGAAGACTGACAATTTTGAAAACAAAAACCCCTTTCTTCGTTTCTGTTATAAATATTTGCAAATAAATATTTTTTTTCTTCACTGATGTGCACTCACAAGGCTGCATTAATGGGCACTGATAGACTTCATTTATGGGCACTGATGAGGCTGAATTTATGGGCACTGATGAGGCTGCACTGATGGGCACTGATGGGGCTTCACTGATGGGCACTGATGGGGCTTCACTGATGGGCACTGATGAGGCTTCACTGATGGGCACTGATGGGGCTTCACTGATGGGCACTGATGGGGCTTCACTGATGGGCATCTGATGGGACTTCACTGATGGGCACTCGTGTGGCTGAACTGATGAGCATTGATGAGGCTGCAATGATGGCATACCTCCCAACATTTTGAGATGGGAATGAGGGACACCTACTAACAAACGTATGTAGGCATAAGACACGCCCCCAGCCACACCCTCTTAAAGGAGAATTAACTAAAAAAAAGTTGATTAAATCCACAAGGACTTTTTTTTACCACTACTATTCCTTTATATTGGCTTTTAAAATGTACAAATGCAGCAATTTAGAACTGGGATGAAAAGTTTAGCACTGGGAAACACCTTTTGAAAGATAAAAAGTGCATTTTATATACAACTAAATGGATCAGACCAAAATGAGGGACAAATGAGGGGGGAAGAGGGACAGAGGGACATTGCTCCAAATCAGGGACAGTCCCTCAAAATCAGGGACAGTTGGGAGCTATGTGATGGGCGCTGATAAGCTGCACTGATGGCCACTGGTGGCCACTGATTGGCACTGATGAAGGGACACTGATGAGGCTGCACTGATAAGGAGGCACTAATGGGCACCAATGGGTGGCACTGATGGGCATTGATATGCTGCACTGATGGATACTGATATGCTGCACTGATGGGCACTGATATTCTGCATTGATTGGCACTAATGGGGTTGTACTGATGATCAGTGCCCTGTTTATCAGTGTTAATGTCCCCTGTCACAGGAAAGCCAGTTATCAGCTTTCCTTTCCTCAGACAGTGACAGCGCTGAGGAAAGGGAATGTCGATACCTGGCATTTGTTTACATAAGATCATCGATGATTGGACACAGCTGATCACATTGTAAAGAGACAATGTCATTGGCTCTTTACCCTGACTGGGGATGCACTGTGTCCAAGGGACACGGCTCACCAGTGATCGCCGTGCTGCACGCCCCAAGGGGCACGCACACCCAATGTGACCAGGAGGATGTCATATGACGTCCACCTGGAAGGAGGAGAGTCCCACCCAGCCTATAGTAGATTGAGGGAGGGGGGACTCTCCTCCCTCCAGGTAACTGGTTAATAACTCAAATATGGGTGACACTGTGATCCTAGGACCCCAGAACATTGCCTGTGACACAACTTATTAGGACTCAGGACCAAATTTTGGATTGTCTCAGCAATTCCCGGACAGTTGCGATCCAGTGCTGGCAAATGTTCTGCTTTTGTGACCTGCATTGGGGTGTCATTAGCATTGTCTTGAGTGCACAGCTGCTGTGCGTTTTAAACATGGTGCAGGAAACGCACACAGAACGCAGGTTTTCCGTGTTCTGGTGTGAACTTGCCCTGAACCGGCCCAGAACGTTCTGAAAATTTTCATACAAGTTGTCCTAACCTAAAGGCCCATACACACAGACTTTTTGACAACAGCGGCCCGACAGACGTGTTTGATCGGACAATCCAACCGTCTGTATGCTCCATCGGACAATTGTTGTGGGTTTTTCATCGGACAAATGTTCGCTGTGCATGTTCTCAAACTTTCTGGAAACAAATGTCCGATGGAGGATAATCCTATCGTGTGTACACAAGTCCATCGGACTAAAGTCCAAAGTCCAAACACGCATGCTCGGAACCAATGCTAAAGATCAGACAACAATAGCAGAAGTTGCCCAAAGGGTGGCGGTAGAGAGCTGAAAAACCACGTGATTTGGTGAATGTTGGCTGAAAAATTCCTGTCGTGTGTATACAGAACAAGTTCATGGCCAACGCCCATTCGGACCAAAATGCACGGAAAAGTCAGATGGAAGTTCGATTGTGTCTATGAAGCATAACCTAACCTTTTGAAGAATTTTTGTTTGAAATTCTCTCCATTTATGGGCAGCTTTAGCTGAAGAGAAAAGGACTTTGTACAAACCTTTTTTTTTTTTTTTTATTTCAGTCACAAAATAGAAACTCAAGACGTGAAAAACACTATTGGGAGCTGAGTCAGCTGGAAGGGTTAAATGATGTCCCTGTGTGCTCACAGATTTATGGAGGGTTAAGGTTCCTTCTGGAACACAAGAGGAGAAACCTGAGGCAGTTGTATCATAAAGACATTATTCTCGGGAATGAGAAGCTGAGATTCAAAGAAAACCTGACCTCGTCTCATCGTCCTTCTGTACCAATGGGGGCGCTTGCTTTGCTGACCATAATGGCCGCAGGTAAGATTGTCACCTCTCTGATCATGTAGCCCACATGGAGTAGAGGAAGGGTGTGCTACCTACAGTATATTCTATGTGCATTGACATCTATGGGCTTTATGTATTTTTTTATTCTTTATTTAAGTTTTCATAGACATACACAGGGCTTTTTTTCAGTGGGAACGCGGGGGAACGCAGTTCCGGCACCTCCAGCACTGCATGTATATGGTGGCAAGGGGTGCTGAGTTGTGCTACAGTGTCTATTGATGCTGGCTGCTGGGGGATCTATTGTTCTGGAGGAGATATATTTTTCCTAGGGGGGTTATTGTTGCAGGGGATATATATTGTTGCTGCTGGGGGACCTATTGTCTCTAGAAATGATCTATTTTTGAAGTGGGAAGGTCTATTGTTGCTGGGGTTAGTCTTATGTTGTTTGGGGGGTCAGTTGGCTCTGGAGGGGAATCTACTGTTGAGGCACCAGTCTATTGTAGCTGGCTGCTGGAGGCTTGTTGTTGTTGGGTGTAGGGGATCTATTTTACTGCTTTACTTTGTATCATTAACAAGTTCCATGTGTAGCAGGGTATTCCCCTTTAATATCCAGAGACTACATTTCCCAAGACATCTTTCAGCACCCAGGGTGCATTGCCCCGGAGCAAAGACTGCTGGTGCGGACTTTATAAAGGGGAGGCGGAGTTTATTCTGTCTCTTTGGACACTTCCTGCCTATCAAGCAAGAACTCTGTGCGAGACTGCTGAAATCCCAGGCCTGAAGCCTGGGCATTTTTCTTCCAAAGAGCCCTGTAACGACACCCCCAAATAGGAAAGGGGGGTAACGCTGTTTAAATCCCTTCCCGCTCCTGGACACACATTCGCTGCCGATCCTCCACAGTCAAACGACCCCTTCCCATAGGAATTAATCCTTCTGGAAGAACGAGACGCACTCGTTGCTGAAACAAATCTTCAACTGACCGGGGTCCTGCATCACCATCTCTCTGGTCCATCTCGGCTCTCAAGTAAGTCTTTCAGCGTGGCTTTCCTGCAGGCTGCATAGCTGGTCATTCACTGTGGTGGCTTGGAGTGTCCCAGGAACTGAAGGGAAAATCCCGCTGCTGCCACCAATGTAACGGCACCCCAAATACGAAAGGGGGTAACGCCGTTTAGATCCCTTCCCTCTCCTGGACACAACTTCACTGTCGATCCTCCACAGCCAGACGGCCACTTCCCATAGGAATTAATCCTTCTGGAAGAACGAGACGCACTCTGTATCTTCCTAGGATCGAATGACTTTATTGAGAAAAAACATTGTAACTTTTATACGCATCCAATACTGCATTAACCTAAAATGAACAATGGTCCAGCTCCACCCACAACATAACAAACCCAATACAAATTTACAATGAAAGGGTTTTGTAGCCGGTCTGTCTGTTGAGTACAATACACACAAGTATGCAGGTGATTCATCAACATCTCTTCAATTAACCCGTCTGCTGCTAGTTCCACAACCTATAATTATAGGCTTAATTCCCCCAAACCACAATGGACAATAGAATGGAAATCACCACAAACAATGAACAGGTCTTTTAGAAGCTGGGATTAGCATTACACTAGGCAGACAGGTGATTGAGGCTGAACACCTCAGTATCTCTCAATTAACCTGTTGAGTTCAGAAACAGTAAATAGTCCTTTACAGATATCCTTGGGGATATGGTGGATAAATATTACAGACCCATTTTAGGTAGCCCAAGATATATTTCTTAATGTCCATTATTTCCTGGCTCACCCTGTGTCCAAAGTGACCCTCCTGTCACAAGCCCCTCTGCCAGCCTAGCGGAACCTGAGAGACATCTTCTCATCCCTGCTGTACTACACCAGGAGGACCGAAGACCCGGATGTCGATGGATCCATGTGCCTAGACGAATCGGCGGAGGAAACGGACTTGGACTGATCCGGGTGGTGAGAGAGCACTTGCTCATAGACAAATACTGTATCTCTACTACCCGTTTGGATTACAAAGTTGTTCATCAAGTGCACCACCGAAAGATTGCTAGCGAAGATTTTTTACAGAACTTCCATTTAGTTCAGTCAGGCCTGACTGCGTAGGTAGACATTGCTGAGCGTTAGTCTGCCCATGAGGGGAAGTAGCTGTAAAAAGGCAGCGTTAGATTTGCATAGCAATACATGTTTATTCTGTTCATTTAAATACTGTTTATTGCAGGGACCTGCAACTTGTTATCCTTTTGTTTATTACTTGCCCATTAGCCTCAGTAAAATATCTGGTTCAAGTACATTGGTGTCAGTTTCAATTAGGAAATGGGAAAAAGAAAATGCCTGATTCACATAGGGATATTGTTAGAATATAAAAATATAGAAATATGTGGCCGACTGGTTGATTCGTTGTAGTGTACAAACGGGATCCTCCCGTTTTGTACATTCCTACGAGGACAGACGACACTTAAGCCTCGTACACACGATCGGATATCCTATGGATTCTAATCCGATGGTTTTGTCCATCGGAAATCCGATGAAGCTGACTTCCATCAGTCTTGCCTACACACCGACCGTTCCAAACGCGGTGACGTAAAACACTCCGATGAGCCGAGAAAAATGAAGTTCAATGCTTCTGAGCATGCGTCGACTTGATTCTGAGCATGCGTGGGTTTTTTATCTGATGGACTTGCCCATAGACGATCGTAGTTTTCGATCGGTTTTTTATTCATCGGAAAAATTTAAAACATGTTCTATTTTTTAAAACCGATGGAAAAAAGACAGATGGGTCCCATACACGATCGGTTTGTCCGATGAAAACAATCCATCGGACGGTTTTCATCGGTTAAACCGATCGTGTGTACACGGCTTAAGACTTCCCCATCCTCACCCCCACATGGCCTTTGCCCCCCACCCCGTTGCTGCCACGGAAACCTTGTGAATGACCTGAAGGAACGACCTTTTGCCCCCATATGACGGAGCCTTAAACTACGTCCAGCCAGCCCCTCTCCTGTGATTCCAAGTCCCAGCCTCAGCTTCCGCATGTGCACGTCGGTCACGTGGTATGAATCTCGTGCTGAGACCCCACGTGACCCGACGATACACGCTGCTACAGTCTACGGCAATATCCATCTACCGGAGACGGCGGACTGTCTCTAACCCGCAGCGGATGGACCGAGACTGAGAGCCAGGATATCGCTGTACCGGGATCACACAGACTGAGGTATTCTTACGGCTGCCGTGGACGCTCCTCTATGGACACACCAAGGAACCCAGACATCTGAAGGGTAAGCCTCTGAATAGCTGAATTGCTAAAGCTACCCTACACCGGTACTTTATGTTTGTATCCTGCGAGACTGTTCCATTTTGACAACTCTAGTCCTGCTAGGCAGACCGTTCCCTAACAAGTGCTACAGTAAAAAATCGAGTTGTTTTCTATTAGTCTGCTCTACCAGCAATTATTGAATGTGAATTAAGGGCACAAATATCAACCAGACTCTGACCAAAGGAACTTTGCCACTGTCTGTATATATCCACAGCAGCCACTTCCTCACACATGCTGGTTCATAGACCTTCTATGCTGATTCCGGATTTGATGCTCAAAAGACTTCCTTGTTCCAACTATCAGCCCTGGATCACCATAAACTCTACT
This sequence comes from Rana muscosa, assembly GCA_029206835.1. NCBI lineage: Eukaryota > Metazoa > Chordata > Amphibia > Anura > Ranidae > Rana > Rana muscosa. The sequence continues at coordinate 178,779,614 of CM055127.1, forward strand.
CCACCATATTTCTATATACTTTTTAGGTCAACTCCCCCCCCCCCTTTTTTTTTTGCCACTTTCTCAGTTATTTGCATATATATATATATATATATTGTGAGGGGGTTAGCTCGGCAGCGGGTGTGTGTGACCCCCGGGATGGGCTCCCCACACAAAACAGGCCCAGCAAACGGAGGTTGTGGTTTTCAAAATCAAAAAGGTGCGGTTTATTTTCTATTTACAGTGACAAAACACAGCAAAGCAAAAGAAACATAACCAAAATAAATCCTGGTCAAGTTGACCTCTGACTAAACATACAGGTTTCCTAACTAACAACTGGGATCAGCCTAGTGCTGTCCTAGTCCCTAAGTCCCTGGTTTTAAATGTCCAAGCAAATAGCCACACAGGCTTTGCCTCACCGCACAGGGGTTCACTCTCCCTAGACAGTCCACACAGGTCTGGGTCCAGGCATGAGCTAACATCTAATGAAGCTGGGAGTTCTTATAGAGGCCTAAATGAGCTGACAAGCTTCAGCTGGTCTCATCAACTCCCTGTCTGCACGACGCCCAGCCCTCTCCCTAGAGGTATGAGTCATCCATGAGCCCACTAGCCTTATACAACTCTCCACCTAGTTGTATAAGTCGGCGTAAAGCCTGAATCTGGGCGAAATATATCTACCCCCCTGGATGCAACCAGGTGACTTTACCTTCCTGCTGTCACATACCCCCCCCTCTTGTTTTAACCTCGGGGTTGGAACACCAGCAATCAGGCATTCATGTACTCGAGACAAAGCATCCACATTCCCCATTTGAACGCCAGGGCGATGCTTTACTGTGAAGTTGAATTCCTGGAGGGCCAGGAACCACCTATTCACTCTTCTATTTGTTTCCTTGTTTTGAGCCATCCACTTTAACGGAGCGTGATCCGTAACCATGTCAAAGTGCCTACCTAGCAGGTAGTACCGAAGGGAATCTAGAGCCCACTTCACCGCTAAACACTCCTTTTCAACGGTGGCGTAATTTACCTCATGGGACTTCAACTTCCTGCTGAGGTAAATGACTGGGTGCTCTTCCCCGTTCCAGACCTGGGACAATACTGCTCCTAACCCCACATCTGACGCATCACTTTGTACGACAAAGTCTTTAGAGAAGTCGGGTGAGTACAACACTGGCTGGCTACATAAGGCTTGTTTCAAGAATTGGAATGCTGCCTCAGCCTCGGGGGTCCATTTAATCATGACCGACCCTTTCCCCTTCGTCAGGTTGGTTAGGGGCACAGCCTTAGAAGCAAAGTGGGGAATGAATCGCCGATAATACCCAGCGATTCCCAGAAAGGCTCGTACCTGCTTCTTGCTGTTGGGACGTGGCCAACTCTGGATGGCCTCGACTTTGTTGAGTTGGGGTTTTATTACTCCCCTCCCAATGGTGTACCCAAGATATTTGGCCTCCTCCTGCCCAATGGTACACTTCTTGGGGTTAGCCGTAAACCCCGCTTCCCGAACAGAGTCCAGGACTGCTTGCACTTTTGGCAGATGTGAGGCCCAATCTGTGCTATGGACAATTATGTCATCCAGGTAAGCCGCAGCATACTTCCGATGGGGCCTCAGCATCTGGTCCATTTTCCGCTGGAATGTGGCCGGCGCATTCTGTAACCCGAACGGCATTCTTTTATATTGGAACGCCCCGTCTGGGGTTACAAATGCGGTTTTCTCTTTGGCCGACTTGGCCAGGGGGATTTGCCAATACCCTTTTGTGAGGTCAAGAGTCGTCATGTATCGGGCTGTTCCCAGCCGGTCGATCAACTCATCTATACGTGGCATGGGGTAGGTGTCAAATTTTGTAACTTTGTTCAACTGACGAAAATCGTTACAAAATCGCCAGCTCCCATCCGGTTTAGGCACCAACACGATGGGACTAGACCAATCACTTTGGGACTCCTCTATCACCCCTAAGTTCAGCATTTTCTGTACTTCCTCCCGTATTGCCTCCCGTCGAGCCTCTGGGATCCGATAGGGTTTTAACTTCACCCTTTCACCGGGCGGGGTAATGATGTCATGCTCTACCCCAGATGTTTGTCCCGGGAGCTCAGAGAATACCTCCTTGTTGCGAAGCACAAACTCCTTAACCTCCTGTTGTTGGGGTTGTGACAAGGTGGCTGCTATTCCAACCTCAGGAATCACGCAACCAGTTTGAGCTGGTGACCAAGTGTCTGCGACTAGGGACTCTCTATCCCTCCAGGCTTTCAACAGATTAACGTGATAGATCTGTTCGGGCTTTCGCCTTCCTGGTTGTCTGACCTTGTAATTCACTTCGCTCACTTTTTCCATTATCTCGTAGGGGCCTTGCCATTTGGCAAGGAATTTACTTTCAACCGTAGGGACAAGTACCAATATCCTATCCCCCGGGGAAAAGGTACGGGTCTTGGCTCCACGGTTGTACACTCTCTGCTGTGCCAACTGCGCTTGGGCCAAATGTTCCTTCACGATGGGCATTACCTGTGCAATTCGATCTTGCATCAGGGCGACATGCTCAATCACACTCCTGTGGGGAGAACTCTCACTTTCCCAAGTTTCCTTGGCAATATCCAACAGCCCTCTTGGGTGTCTCCCATACAGTAACTCAAAGGGGGAGAATCCCGTAGAGGATTGGGGCACCTCCCTAATAGCAAACATCAAATAAGGAAGTAAACAGTCCCAATCCTTTCCATCTCTATCCACCACTTTCTTCAACATTTGTTTTAGGGTTTTGTTGAATCTTTCAACCAGCCCATCGGTTTGGGGGTGATACACAGACGTACGCAATTGCGTCACTTTGAACAATTTACACAGCTCTTTCATAACCCGGGACATAAAGGGTGTACCTTGGTCCGTAAGCAGTTCTTTACAAATACCCACCCGGCTAAAAACAAGAGATAGCTCTTTGGCTATGGTTTTGGCCGAGGTATTTCGGAGAGGGATCGCTTCTGGATAACGGGTGGCATAGTCCATTATAACTAATATGTACTGGTGCCCCCTAGCGGACTTGATTATAGGACCTACCAAATCCATGGCGATCCTCTCAAACGGGACCTCAATGATGGGTAGAGGGACCAGCGGGCTACGGAAATGTGGCATCGGGGCCAACCTCTGACACACAGGGCAGGAGGAACAATAATTTTCTACGTCCTTCATCACCCCCGGCCAATAGAATCTCTGTAATACCCTCTCTCGGGTTTTCTCTGTCCCCAGATGACCTCCAAGAATGTGCCCATGGGCCAACTCCAACACCAACTTCCTGTAAGGTTTGGGCACCACAAGCTGCTCAACGGTTTCTTCTGCCCTTTTTGCCACCCGATGCAGTAGGTCCTTCTCTACGCTGAAGTATGGGTAAGTGCAGGTATTATCTGGGTTCACTAACTCGCCATCTATTTTCACTACGTTTTCCCGTGCCTTTATTAGGGCGGGGTCTTTCAACTGTTCTGTGGCAAAGTTTTCCCTGTGAACCTCAAGATCAGAAAACTCCACAGACGGTAGGTTTTCGTCTGAGGAGGTGGGCTCCTCTCCAGTTTCTTGAGTCTCCCCTGCCAATACTGATAAGGGAAATTCCGGAGAGTCCTCACCACTCTCAGGGGAGTTCTGGCTATCACATTCCTGGTACATAGGGGCACCAGTGAGGGGCTCAGGATCATCCCACAGTTCCCAGAACTTCGGAAAATCCCTTCCCACAATGGCGTCATGCGGTAACTGAGATACTAAGCCCACTGGATGAGAGAGGGTACCTTTGGGGGTCTCGAAACACACTGTAGTCACTGGATACTCTCGGGTGTCCCCATGCACACAAATAACAGCTACCTTGCTATTCCCAGAGACCTCTGTTTTAACTAACTCAGCCTTTATCAGGGTCACAAGGCTACCTGAATCCAGCAATACCACAACATTTCTACCATTAACACACATTTTGCATAAATGTTTCTCAGTTCCTCGAATGGCAGTGCATGCGACTGTCGCACACAGCGACTGACGTCTGCCCGTCAGAAAGTCACACTGCATGGGTTCCTCCACAACCGGGCAATTGGCTGCAATATGTCCCGCTTGCCGGCAGCGGTAGCAAACGATCCTTCTTGCCGCCTCTTGAGCCGCTGATTTCCCAGGCTGTTCTCGCCAAACTTGGGGTAGAGCTCCCACCCTCTCACTCTCTCCACCCTCACCCCTTGGAATCCTCTTATCCGCCCCTGGGGATGGTCTGGTCTTAGGGTGGAAAGTCCGAGTGTCTCTGGAAGAGGCCGTCAGGTTCTCTGTAGCCAAGTATTTCTCCACACGATCCACAAGACCATCGGCCGTCTCTGGGTCTCCATGGCTTACCCACTTTTGGATGGCAGTAGGAAGAGCTCTCAAAAACCGATCCATTACAACACGTTCCACAATCTTTGGTGCGGACAAAGTCTCTGGCTGTAGCCACTTTCTGCTCAGGTGAATGAGATCATACATTTGAGACCTGGGGGGTTTTCCAAGCTGGAAAGTCCAGTTATGCACACGCTGAGCCCGGACAGCCTGGGTGACACCCAGCCTTGCCAATATTTCAGCTTTTAGCATCACATAGTCTTTTGCTTGGTTAGGCTCTAGGTCATAGTAAGCTTTCTGCGATTCACCAGTTAACAGAGGAGCCACCAGTCCAGCCCACTGCTCCTCAGGCCACTTTTCTCTTTCAGCGGTCCTTTCAAATGTGGTCAAAAATACCTCTGGATCATCCTCTCCAGTCATTTTTGTCAATAAACGACTCACCCCAAAGGACGCGGTATTAGTGGGACGGCTTTCCTCACTGGTCTGCGGACGTTGCTGCATTACTGCTTCCATCTGTTGTTGTAGTCTCTGCTCTTGCTTCTGCAACAGGTCTATGAAGCGGGCCTCAGATTGCTGCTGGGCTCGTTGCTGAGCCTCCAGACTCTGTTGCAAAGTTGCGTTTGTCTGCTGCTGGGCTGCAAGGCTCTGTTGATGAGCTTGCTGCTGGGCTGCGAAGTTCTGTTGTTGAGCTGCAAGGCTCTTTTGCAAACCTGCATTTGTCTGCTGTTGATTGGCATTTGCTAGAGCCAGCTGCTTCAGTATCTCCTCCATGCTGGCTTAAAAAAAAACTGCCACTGGTTCTCCACCAACTGTGAGGGGGTTAGCTCGGCAGCGGGTGTGTGTGACCCCCGGGATGGGCTCCCCACACAAAACAGGCCCAGCAAACGGAGGTTGTGGTTTTCAAAATCAAAAAGGTGCGGTTTATTTTCTATTTACAGTGACAAAACACAGCAAAGCAAAAGAAACATAACCAAAATAAATCCTGGTCAAGTTGACCTCTGACTAAACATACAGGTTTCCTAACTAACAACTGGGATCAGCCTAGTGCTGTCCTAGTCCCTAAGTCCCTGGTTTTAAATGTCCAAGCAAATAGCCACACAGGCTTTGCCTCACCGCACAGGGGTTCACTCTCCCTAGACAGTCCACACAGGTCTGGGTCCAGGCATGAGCTAACATCTAATGAAGCTGGGAGTTCTTATAGAGGCCTAAATGAGCTGACAAGCTTCAGCTGGTCTCATCAACTCCCTGTCTGCACGACGCCCAGCCCTCTCCCTAGAGGTATGAGTCATCCATGAGCCCACTAGCCTTATACAACTCTCCACCTAGTTGTATAAGTCGGCGTAAAGCCTGAATCTGGGCGAAATATATCTACCCCCCTGGATGCAACCAGGTGACTTTACCTTCCTGCTGTCACAATATATATATATATATATATGAACACCACTTCCTGGTGCCATATATATTTCCCATTCACAGTCATGGTTCCCCTCATGATTTGAGAGCTAGATTAACAGGGGTGCTTATGCATATATATGGGCCAGCAGAGAAGTGTGTAGAGTAAGGTGACCAGATTTTTTTATTGAAATCCGGGGACATAATTTTTTTTTTTTACTAGTAATGGCGGCAATCAGCGACTCTCTGCCCGGCGCCGCCCGCCTCACAGCCTGTCAAGTCTTACTCTCTGGGTCCCGGCTACTACTGGGTGGGGAGCGGAGGAAGATCACTCCACCAGGGAAGGCAAGGAGATAAGCAGGCAGGCGGCTGGCCGGGACTTGAGCCAAGGCAGAAGAACATGCGAGCGGAGCTGAATGGGCATGCGCACGAAACTTAAGAAATATTCACTCCGCTCCGACCAGCACATGATCATCAGAAAGGGGCAGAGATAATGGAAAACAATACACCCCCCCTAAGCTAGTAGGAGCGGCAGAAGGGGGGTGTAATTCAGATTTTTTATTTTTTTAATTCTGCACTGACTGTCTTTGAAATTGCCCCAGCCCCTGTTCAAATCCAATCCGGGGACAAAACCGGGGACAGATTTGGTCCGGGGACAGTGTCCTCAATCTGGGGACTGTCCCCTGAAACCGGGGATGTCTGGTCACCTTAGTGTAGAGGGGTAGCAGGTCTTATTCGTCTGTCCCATTTTTAGCCTTTTTGTACTACATGTTTCTATGTGTTTTATGTTCTGTACATGTGTTGGAGAAACCCATTTCTCCCTTAGGTTGTGACGCAACCCTGGGATTAATTGTTCTACTAATTATTTAACCAATAAAGTCTTCAAATTAGCCGACTGTGTTGTGGTTGATTCACCACCCAAATCTTCTGTTGGGACTCTTTCCCAACACCCCCTTGTTTTTTGGTCAGTTTCAATTACTTTAATAGAAGTTTTAAAGTATATCACTGTGTGTGTGTTTGCCATAGGACTGCGTCACCAAGGGTTGCGGTCATGCGGTCCTATCTCCCCTTACTAGCTGTGCCACGGGAGGTTAGAGCCCATTGCCAGGGGTTGACAGCGGTGCACTACAGGGCCCAAATCAATACCAGCAGCCCTCTTAATTGGGGGTACCGCTATACATACAAATTACTTAGTACCACAAATTTTACTTGGTTACGTATTCTCAAAAAGGGGCAGTACTGGGAGGTGGGAAGGGGATGGAACCAAGGAAGGGTGCTCGGAGGTAGGTAGGGGCAGAGACAATGGGTGACTCCGAAAGGGGGAGTTCCTGCACCTATTCTCTGAGAAAAAAAGCCCTGGCCATACATCACAATAAACCACATACAAGTGAGGTCTAGACAACGGTAAAAGACAGATATAGGAACCATCATTGATAAGCTTTTCAGGAACGGTAAATGGTCTGAGATTTAAAATGGGAATTCCGCCGCAAGTGGCACATGTCTCAGCGTTTTACTGTCCTATACATTGCCATCAAAGTCTGCGTGGGTAAGGCTCTAAGGGGTATAATAGACATTTAACCACTTCAGCCCCCGGAGGATTTGGCTGCCAAATAACCGGGCCACTTTTTGCGATTCGGCACTGATTGGTATCACTGATGGGCACTGCTGGGGCAGTACTGTATTCAGGGCACTGATGATCATTCCCCTGATTACCTGTACAGGTCTCCCCTGCAAGGAGATGCCGCTGATTGGCACTCCCCGACACACACTCTGTCAGTAAGAGGCGAGGAGAGCCAATAAATGGCATTTCCTTGTTTACATGTGATCAGCTGTGATTGGACACAGCTGATCACATGGGTAAAGAGCCATGTCATCGGCTCCTAAGAACACGGCACAGCCACAATTGCCACGGTGGTTCTGGGGCACCTTCATATGACGCTGTCCCAGAATGAGAGTGCATCACGCCCGCCGTCATTTTACTATACGGCGGGACGGAAGTGGTTAAAGGGTAACTCCACTTTCGTGCGGAAAAAAAATTGCATATAAAGAAGAAATTAAATAACGTATACAATTGCGACACAAGTCATATTGTAATTGAATGTTATTAAAAGTTACCATTCCTTTTCTGTAATTTTTTGTAAAGTGCAATACAATATGGCTACCTGGAGGTGTTCTGTACACAGAATGTACAAAGAATGTCCCCCCAGAAACATAATTTCCTGCTTGTGTGATTGGCTCACCGATTTTCCCAGAAGTCTGCACTAAGATACGAGTCAGATTTTTGCCATCCTCTGCAACAAAAATTTCATTTTTGGTGAGATACTCCCAATAGGAGATCACATCTAAAGGGATGTAGACCCAGCAGCTTTCCTCATTAGAGCCCTGCAGGTGCAGAAGCTGGTTGATAATTATGAAACCACTCCCATTAGACTACTCACAGGACCATCGAGAAACAAATAGTGATTTCTTCGGAAAAATAAAAATAAAAATCTGCAACAAAGTTTGTTAAATCCCTGCAATGTACATAGATCACCCAGAGGGGAATCTTTTTTTCTCAATGAAAGTGGAGTTGCACTTTAACAACTTTCCATCCTCAGAACCTTAAACCTGCTGCACTCTTATGTGGGGTGTGTTCAGGAAATGCCCAAAAACACATGTCGTGCTTCCGGTGCTCTGCATTGCCAATAGAAGTCGAAATGGGGCAAGAAACACGTTTTGTGCATTAAAAAAGTGTGGCAAATGAAGCAAAATGCATGGTTAAAAATGCACAAAGCTTAACCACTTCAGCCCTGGATGATTTGGCTGCCAAATGACCAGGCCACTTTTTGCGATTCGGCACTGTGTCGCTTTAACTGACAATTGCGCGGTCGTGCGACGTGACTCCCAAACAAAATTGACGTCCTTTTTTTTCCACAAATCTAGCTTCCTTTTGGTGGTATTTGATCACCTCTACAGTTTTTATTTTTTGTGCTATAAACAAAAAAAAAAGAGCGACAATATGGAAAAATTAAGCAATATTTTTTACTTTTTGCTATAATAAATATCCCCAAAAATATATAAAAAAACACATTTTTTCCTCAGTTTAGGCCGATACGTATTCTTCTACATATTTCTGGTAAAAAAATTGCAAAAAGCATATATTGATTGGTTTGCGCAAAATTTATAGCGTCTACAAAAAAGAGGATAGTTTTATGGCATTTTTATTATTATTATTGTTTTTACTAGTAATGGTAGCGATCTGCGATTTTTATCGGGACTGTGATATTGCGGCGGACACATCAGACACTTTTGACGCTATTTTGTCATTTATACAGCGATCAGTGCTATAAAAATGCACTGATTACTGTGTAAATTACACTGGCAGGGAAGGGATTAACCACTAGGGGCGATGAAGGGGTTAAGTGTGTCCTAGGGAGTGATTCGACACGACACACATGGAAAGTAAACAAAGATGTGGGGATAGTAGCTTACATCATTGCCTAAATATGGCCATGTGGTTGTATTGGGGCATTCATTCAAGGGTACTGGTGGACAGCCCTCAATGGACTGGATGTGGAAGTGGTGAAAAAAATCAATAAGACCATAAATAAAGGCAATGTTTTATTCCATCAATAAACAAGGCAATAGATAAAAAAAAGTTTAAACAAAAATAAAAAGAGCCAATGATACCACTATGGATCCGAAGGGTGTTAAGGGGTTAACCGCAATCCAAAAATCCAGTGTCACTGCCTTGAGGGTGCCGGTCGTGGTGGAGGGTTCAATCCAACCAGGAGACCAGGGGAGCCAAGCCATGTTGATGGCGGGCGCGCCTGGATGACGCGCGGCACCATGGAACCGTGGAACATAGGCTCATCTGTTGCTGTGTCAGCAAACATTTCTAAAGTTCGGGTCCCGAATCCAAACCCCATTAATGTCAAAGGGAGCAGAATGTAAAAAAAAAAATAATAATAATAATGGCAATTTTCAAATGATAGGATAGAATTGCCAAACAAATAGCATGGGGGCTGGGCACTGCCACTAAAGCAAAAAAAAAAAATGAAACAAATTTGGTTTGGTGGGAAGCAGTAATTTTAGCAAAGCTTTAATGAAACATTAACAATTCAAAACTCATTTAAAAACCACTTCATCCCCGGAAGGATTCGCCCTCTTCCTGACCGGGCTATTTTTTGCAAATCGGCACTGCGTCGCTTTAACTGAAAATTGCACGTTCGAGCCAAGCTGTACACAAACAAAATTAATGTCTTTTTTTCCCCACAAATAGAGATTTCTTTTGGTGGTATTTGATCACCTCTGCGGTTTTTATTTTTTGCGCTATAAACAAAAATAGAGCGACAATTTTGAAAAAAAAACAATATTTTTTACTATAATAAATATCCCCCAAAAATATATAAAAATATATATTTTTTTCTTCCGTTTAGGCCGATACGTATTCTTCTACATATTTTTGGTAACAAAAATCACAATCAGCGTTTATTGATTGGTTTGCGCAAAAGTTATAGTGTCTACAGAAAAGGGGGTCATTTTATGGCATTTTTATTTATTTTTTTACTAGTAATGGCGGTTTACACTGGCCTCTCCCTGTTCTGCAGCTCCGTGACACGATCGCGGGACACCGGCGGGCATCGAGTCCGCGGGGTCCCACAGGCACGGTCACGGAACTCATGGCAGGGGCGCGCGCGAGCTCCATGATGTAAATATACGTTACTTTGCTCAGCTGTGTCATTCTGCAGACGTAAATGTACACGTAGACATGTGCACTGACGAAAAATTAGTTTTTTCCGTTTTTTTTGCTTTTTTCGGAAATACGGAAAATTCGAAAAATTTGTTTTTTTAGTTTTTTTTTTTTTTCGTTTTTATGCTTTTTTCGGAAATTGTGGAAATTCAAAAAATTTGTTGTTTTTCGTTTTCGTTTTTTTTGTTTTTTTGCTTTTTCGGAAATTCAGAAATTCGGGAAATTAGAAAAATTCGTTGTTTTCGTTTTTTTGCTTTTCGAAAATTCGGAACTTGAAAAATTCGGAAATTCGGAAAATCCGAAGATCCGAAAATTCGGAAATTGAAAAATTCGGAAATTCGGAAATTTCGTAATTAACAAATTTCTTTAAATTTGTGAAAAAACGAATTAGAAACTAAACGAATTGTACATGTCTAATGTACAGGGGCCGGTTGGCAAGTTGTTAAATACCACTTCATCAGGGCCAGATTAAGAACATCATGGGCCTGGTGCTGAGGATTTTGGTGGGCCTTTTATAAATAATAAATAAATAAATATGCCAAAATTTTTTTGTTATAACAAATTAAATTAAAGAGAGAGAGGGAGGATGAGAGAGAGGGAGAGAGAGAGAGAGAGGATGAGAGAGAGGATGAGAGAGGAGTGAGGGGTAAGGGAGGGAGGATGAGAGAGAAAGGGGGGATGAGAGAGAGAGGATGCGCATGAGCATGCGTGGGAATGACATCAACGCAGCCCAGCCAAGGTAAGTAACCGAAGGCACAGAACCCAGAAGGAAGACCGGGTGAAAATGGAAGCACCCAGGACCCACCGGATTGATCACAGTGCAGTGATCGGATGGTATAAACCTGGGAAGTATGTGCAGGTAATGGAGAGGAATGTGGAGGGTCTAGCAGTGGGCACTATGTACAGGAGAGGAGTGTGGAGGGTATGGCAGTGGGCAGCATGCACAGCAGAGGAGTGTGGAGGGTATGACAGAGGGTGGTATGTACCAGAGAGGAGTGTGGAGGGTATGAAAGTGGGCAGTATGTACAGAAGAGGAGTGTGGAGAGTATGACAGTGGGCAGTATGTACAGGAAAGGAATGTGGAGGGTATGATGGGGGTGGTATGTACAGGAGAGGAATGTGGAGCGAAAGATAGTTGGCAGTATGTACAGAAGAGGAGTGTGAAGGGTAAGGTTAGGTTACAGTATGTACAGGAGAGGAGTGTGGAGGGTAAGGTTGGGTTACAGTATGTACAGGAGAGGAGTGTGGATGGTATGATAGTGGGCAGTATGTACAGGAGAGGGGTGTGGAGGGTATAATGGGGGCAGTATGTACAGGAGAGGAGTGTGGAGGGTATGATAGTGGGCAGTATGTACAGGAGAGGAGTGTGGAGGGTATGACAGTCGGCACTATGTACAATAGAGGAGTTTATGAATGTGGGCAGTATGTACAGGAGAGGAGTGTGGAGGGTATGACAGTGAGCAGTATGTACAGGAGAGGAGTGTAGACAGTATGATACTGAGCAGTATGTACATTAAATGAGTATGGAGGGTAAGACAGTGAGCAGTATGTACAGGAGAAGAGTGTGGAGGGTATGACAGTGGGCAGTATGTACAGGAGAGGAGTGGGGAGGGTATGACAATAGGCAGTATGTACAGGAAAGGAATGTGGAGGGTATGAGAGCGAGCAGTATGTAAAGGAGAGGAGTGTGGAGGGTATGACAGCCGGCACTATGTACAATAGAGGAGTTTATGAAAGTGGGCAGTATGTACAGGACAGGAGTGTGGACGATATGATACTGAGCAGTATGTACATGAGAGGAGTGTGGAGGGTAAGACAGTGAGCAGTATGCACAGAAGAGAAGTGTAGAGGGTATGACAGTGGGCACTATGTATAGGAGAGAAGTGTGGAGGGTATGACAGTGAAGAGTGGGGAGGATATGACAGTGGGCAGTATGTACAGGATAGAGGTGTGGAGGGTATAATAGTGGGCACTATGTATAGAAGAGAAGTGTAGAGGGTATGACAGTGGGCAGTATATACAGGAAAGGAATGTGGAGGGTATGATTGGGGCAGTATGTACAGGAGAGGAATGTGGAGAGAAAGATAGTTGGCAGTATGTACAGGAGAGGAGTGTGAAGGGTAAGGTTAGGTTACAGTATGTACAGGAGAGGAGTGTGGATGGTATGATAGTGGGCAGTATGTACAGGAGAGGGGTGTGGAGGGTATAATGGGGGCAGTATGTACAGGAAAGGAGTGTGGAGGGTATGATAGTGGGCAGTATGCACAGGAGAGGAGTGTGGAGGGTATGACAGTCGGCACTATGTACAATAGGGAGTTTATGAATGTGGGCAGTATGTACAGGAGAGGAGTGTGGAGGGTATGACAGTGAGAAGTATGTACAGGAGAGGAGTGTAGACAGTATGATACTGAGCAGTAGGTACATTAAATGAGTGTGGAGGGTAAGACAGTGAGCAGTATGTACAGGAGAAGAGTGTGGAGGGTATGACAGTGGGCACTATGTATAGGAGAGGATTGTGGAGGGTATGACAGTGAGCTGTATGTACAGGAGAGGAGTGTGGAAAGTACGACAGTGGGCACTATGTACAGGAGAGACGTGTATGACAACAAGCACAATGTACAGGAGAGGAGTGTGTAGGGTATGACAGTGGGCACTATGTATAGGAGAGAAGTGTGGAGGGTATGACAGTGAGCAGTATGTACAGGAGAGAAGTGTGGAGAGTATGTACAGGTGAGGAGGATGAAGGGAATCTGGGAAGGAAAAATGTAAAGGCTTGTAGAAGGATGTTTAGGGACTGCGTAGTGGTTAAGCGAGCCATACATGGATTGAAATTACGCCAATTAAGCAGAGACCAGCCATAGTCGATCTATGTATGGGCTAGCTGTTTTTTCACAAGTCAATCTATTATCTGACTTGAGTACAACCAGCCTGTCAGGTTTTTCCCAAAACAATCAGTGCTGCCAGCTATAGTTAGCAACACTAATCATTGTATTCGCAGGCAGAACACAATAACACTGCAGGAGTGATTCCCCCATCCACAGGTCAGCAGGTGAGAGGGTGTGTGGGGACAGGCTGGGGAGAGATACTTGTCAGTGGCTGGGTAGGCCTTGGCTAGTATCAGAGCCAGATACACACAGGCTACATACGCCACGATCGTTAGAGCGAGAACAATAATTCTAGCACTAGACCTCCTCTGTAACTCTAAACATGTAACCTGTAAAAAAAATGAAAGCATCGCTTAGTATACAAAAAAAATCGTGCTAACTTTAGTGTTTTTTTTTTATTAATGAAACAGTTTCTTTCCAAAAAAAACACGTTTGAAAAATTTCTGTGCAAATACCGTGTAACATAAAAAGTTGCAAAGACCACCATTTTATTCCATAGGGTCTCTGCTAAAACAATATATAATATTTGAGGGTTCTGAGTAATTTTCTAGCAAAAAACAAATGATGATTTTTACATGTAGGAGAGAAATGTCAGAATTGGCCTGGGTGGCGAGGAGTTAATTACTATAAGACCCCTTTCACACTGAGGGCGTTTTGCAGGCGCTATAGCGTTAAAAATGGCGCCTGCAATCTGCCCTTAAACAGCTGCTCTATTCACTCCAATGTGAAAGCCTGAGGGCTTTCACACTAGAGCGGTGCGCTGGCAGGGCGTCAGAAAAAGTCCTGCCAGCAACTTCTTTGGAGCGCATTAGGAGCGGTGAAATCAATGGGCAGCACCGCCGTACCGCCGGCAATACGCCGCTGTAGCGGCGCATCTCGGGCGGTTTTTACCCTTTCTCGGTCGCTAGCGGGGGTTAAAAGCGCCCCGCTAGCGGCCGAAATGTGCCACAAATCCGACGGTAAAATAGCAGCGCTTTACCGCTATTTTACCACCAACGCTCGGGGCGGCATAGTGTGAAAGCAGTCTTAGCAACATACAAATAATTATGATAAGCACTGTGAGCTCATCCTCTCTGCTGCAGAGTGTGTCAGCTTGTATTTAAACTGGCCGCTCTGTATATAGCTTCTGACAGGCTGCGCAAGCAGCCCCGTATCTCCGGAACCATAAATGATAGCAGCCCCATATTTTGATCAGTGGTGGGGAGGGTCTTCATCTAAATACCTCCCAAATATGGGGTCTCTGTGGGCCCTGGTCGCCGAGCTACAAACCTCGAAGTCGATCTTTTTTTTTTGAGATTTTTTTTGAGATTTTTTTTTTTGGGCAAATGGGCCTATCTTGGGGAAGGGGCCTGGAGCTGCAGCTCCAATAGCCCTATGTTAATCCGGCCCTGCACTTCATCCCCCGAAGGATTTGCCCTCTTCCTGACAGGGCCATTTTTTGTGATATGGCACTGCGTCGCTTTAACTGAAAATTGAGCAGTTAAAAACGTTTTTTTGCTTTTTTCGGAGATTCGGAAATTCGAAAAATTTGTTTTTTTCGTTTTTATGCTTTTTTTCCGGAAATTCGAACAATTAGTTTTTTTCGTTTCCGTTTTTTTTTTCGTTTTTATGCTTTTTTCGGAAAATCAGAAATTGGGGAAATTCGAAAAATGTGTTTTTTTCGTTTTCGTTTTTTCAGTTTTTTTGCTTTTTGGAAACTTTGAATTTCCGAAAATTCGGAAATTGAAAAATTCGGAAATTCGGAAATATCGTAATTAACAAATTTCTCTAAATTTGTGAAAAATGAATTAGAAACTAAACAAATTGTACATGTCTAATGTACAGGAGCCAGTCGGCAAGTTGTTAAAAACCACTTCATCCCCCGAAGGATTTGCCCTCTTCCTGACCAGGCCATTTTTTGCGATATGGCACTGCGTCGCTTTAACTGAAAATTGAGCAGTTAAAGCGGAGTTCCATGCAAATTGACAAGTGTAGCTTATATGAATCAGTATATTGCGTACATAATACATTGACAATCCCCAAAAAAATTCCCCATCACAATACCTGAATTATGATATCTGAAGGGCTACTTCCGGCATCTCTCTCCCGCGGGAGTAGGCGTTCTCCTGCGCCGCACTGTCTCCTGGGAGCAAAGTGTCATGCATCCCATGACTCAGTGCGGCTTGAAGCCCAGGCAAATCGACCGTTGTCATGGTAACCATGAAGTTTACGGCGCGGCTCGCCGTTAACACGGCGCATGCGCGGGATCGAGCAGCGAATGGTGGGTGATATGCATTCACTGCTTTCCGGAAATAGGTGCTTGTGGGCTTCACAATGCCCACAAGCAAAATGGAAACGTCTGACAGCAGATTATCTAAGTTATCCTTGCTCATAAAAACGGAGAGCGGCGGTTTGAAAACATCTAAGTAGTGAGTATGGTAATGTAGTGCGGAATGCAAAAGTATGAGAAAAAAAAAAAAAAAACGGCCGCGGAACCTTCGCTTTAAAAAGGTTTTTATTGCAAAGTATGTAAAGCCAGGACTTTTCTTTATTTATGGAGAGAGTAGGAAATGATTAAACCATGAGACGATTAGAAGAACGTGTGCCAACATCATAAAACAACATCTTGAAATGTTACAGTTTAATAACATCTTCTACTCCACAAAGGTTCTTGCCAACAAATAAAAAAATTTATTAAATCCATCCAAGGTGAGTCCTGCTCTACCAATTAGATAGGGGCAATGCTCCGGTACTGACCCCGCTACACATCACATGGTCAGTGCCTCAAGCATTCTTCTGACGCATTTTAACTACTTGCTGCCTGGGGTAATTTATGTATTTTTTCACACACATGTTAAAATCATCATTGTTTTGCTAGAAAATTCCTTAGAACCCCCCCAAACATTATATATTTTCTGAAAGCAGAGGCCCTGGAGAATAAAATGTTGGCTGTTGCAATTTTTTGTCACCCATATGCACAGCCGTTCATCAAACCAAAGTTTCAGGAAAAAATACACTAAAATGAATTTCAGGGCACACAAACACAAAATAATACCTAGTTTTTGCCGAGATATGAAAGATGATGTTGCACCGAGTATATATATAGATAAATATACAAAAAGGTGTAGCGCTGGATGAGCAAAACTGTGTATGGCTATACAGTGAAAAAAATATATAATATAAGAAAAAGTATCAAAAACATGAGTGAATACTACAAATAAACAATTTAAAGTTCATGTGTGTCAGTGAAAAATATATGAAATCTTCTCCTCTATTTGAAGATGATAAGAGTTCTACAGAGTGCAGGTATCCAATGAAAATCATAGGCAAAATGCTCCAACACTTAGTAAAGATCCCGCCACCAAGGTGAAGAATGAAGGCTTACCAGACAGCCTGCGACCACCCTTCTCAGGGGGGTCAAAACAGGCTCAGTAGAGTGATGTTTTACTCCATGGAAGGCAGGATGATTCTGCAGGAACGCTTCATCCACAGTGGGGGAGTCTCCAGAGACGTTGATTGAACACCTGGCCAGAACTGGGAGTAGACACACTCTTTGCAGATCAGAGTGGATGTTCCTCAGTAAGTAGGATAAAATCCAAAAGAGAAAGAAAAACTTTCCATAGTGTAGCGTTCATCCATAAAAAAGGGGTTTATTTTCACAAAGTATGCGATACAGAACTTCAAAGTAACAAGTCCTGAGATATTAAAATGCTGGTTAAAAACTCCTTGCAAGGAATAAAAAGCTCCGTATTCTGTCAATCAAATGACCGTTCGCGCGTGCGCAATGCATGCACGTGTCACCCTACGTCGTTTCGTCAAATCTGACATCATCAGGGGCACGCCCACGCAAGAGCGCACACGCTATTTATAGCCAAAGGGCCCGCAAAGGGTTCTCTCATTGGTTAGGCCTCAGATTGACAGACGGAGCAGATAGAGTGGACCTGTGCATTGAATTCTCAATGCAGAGGTCTATACATAGATAACAATCACATCCTGACACCCGGTGGAACCTCCGGATATTGCACCTATTTGAATCTATTCCACACAACGCCATCTTGTGGGTCATGATGTAACTGTTTACAAAAAGAGGGATTTGTAAAGTCCCAATTATAACAAATTAATATACATTATATATATATACACATATATACACACACACACATACATATACATATACATATATATACACATATACATACACAAAATCAATAAAAAACTCTCTATTACATATACTAATTGTTCAAAATTCAGAAATGTTATCCATAAACTAAAGCCCAGATCGAAAATACACAAATGGTAAGAAAGTGAAAAATGGATAAAGATTATTTGAAGGGACATCAAAATAATAAATCACCCATTATTAATGAAGCAATTTATGTCCCATTCCACATTAAGGCCTCCCGGTGTGTGACAGCCTAATTTATGTATCCAGCTGGTTTCAGATCTGGATATGCTTCTTCTACCATTTCCACCTCTCCAATGGGGCACATATTTTTCCAGACCAATAAAGATAGTACCTTTTGGGTTTCTATTGTGTACAAGATCATAATGTTTTGACACATTATGTTTGTCAAAACCATTTTTTATGTTGGTAATGTGCTCCCCCAATCTTATACTGAGTTTCCTAATAGTCCGTCCGACATATTCCAACCCGCATGGGCACCGCAAGAGGTACACCACGCATTCAGTAGTGCAGGTTATAAGGGACCTAATGGGATATGTCACTCCTGTTCCAGATGAAGTGAAATCAGTAATTCTTCTACCCTGGAGAGCATTGACCCTACAAACTTTACATCTCCTACAGGGATAGAATCCCTTCAGATCCCCAAAAAAAGTCAGACGAGTTGGGGGATCAGGTACGTTTGGTGCTATTGAATGTCTGAGGTTGGAAGCACCCCTGAAGAGCACTCTTGGGCTGTTGGACAACAGAGGCCCCAACACTCGGTCATTCTTTAACACCGACCAATGTTTTTTAATGATTCTTTTAATGGCCCAGTGTTGGCTTGAATATGTGGTCAGAAAGGCTAGGCCAAAATCCTCTCTGTTTTCCACCTCTGGGGGTCTGTCACACAGAAGAGTCTGTCTATCTCTGAGACCAACCTCAGAAATGACAGAATCCAGTTTAGCAATATCATAACCTTTGACTATGAATCTAGATCTAAGGATTTGTGCCTCCTTATGATATTGCTCCAAATCGGTACAGTTGCGCTTTAAGCGCAAAAACTGACCCTTTGGAACCGCCGACAGCCAGGAACTATGATGACAAGAGTCCAGTGGTATATAACCGTTCCTGTCCGTCGGTTTAAAAAAGGTGGACGTGACAATCCTATTGTCCTCTATTGAAATATTGAGATCCAGAAAATGAATCTGAATGGGACTAATCTCATAACTAAGAATAATTCCCCTGTCATTACTATTTAAGAAAGACAGATAGGAATTGACTGATTCAGTGTCACCATCCCAGACAAAAAGGATGTCATCAATAAATCTTTTCCAAAAAATAAGATTAGGTGACCTATCACCAAGTACCACGTCCTCTTCCCACTTTGCCATAAAGAGGTTGGCCATACTGGGGGCAAACTTGGCCCCCATGGCCACACCCCTAATCTGGAGATAGTGAGTACCACTATGCCAGAAATGATTATGCTTCATCGCAAAGTCCAGCAGTTCCATCACGAAGTTGCACTGCGTGACAGAAATGCCGGACTCGCGATAAAGAAAATGTCGCACCGCCTCATGACCTAGATTATGAGAAATAGCTGTATAGAGGGATGCGACATCTGCCGTAATGAGCAAGTAGGAGGCCTTCCACTCAATCTCACCAAGCAGGTTAATCACATGCTTGGTGTCCTTGAGAAAGGACGGGGTGCCCATCACCAGTGGTTGCAAGTAATAATCAATATACTTGCCAATACGTGAAGTAATAGAGTCTATACCACTGATGATGGGCCTACCCGGAGGATTAATCAAAGTTTTATGGATTTTAGGCAATATGTACATCACCGGCAATCTAGGCGCCAAGGGCACCAAATGTTCCCTTTCTTTTGGGTTTAAAATGCCCATATCATGTCCCTTATCAACTAGAGCTCTCAACTCCTTCTTATATTGTATAGTGGGATCCATGGGTAAACTTGAGTAAGTCAGAGGGTCCATCACTATCCTGGACATCTCCTCAAAGTAGGAGTCCTTGTCCAGAACAACAATGGCACCCCCTTTATCAGCTGGTCGCACGACCACATCCCTCCTATTACATAGGGACTCCATACCCAATTTGAGATCATGTTGGATTCGTACCGGTTTTACATTTAGATTATTCAAATCCCCCAACACCAGATCTCGAAATACAGTTTTTGGTGTTTAGCAGCAGGTTTTCCTTTAGGGATTTATTCATTTATTGCACTTTAATAATTTGCACCTAGCGCAAATTTTTCTTTTATAACCATATTTTGTTTTTGATATATTTAATTTGCAGCTGGTGTGTTCGTCATGGATATTTTTGATTATAGATCACAGGTGGTTATTAACACTGCAGGTGTTTTTGATGGTAATGATGATTCCAGAGATGATCTAGCAGGTTGTTTTCTTAGATTAAAGAATCTCACCATCACTGAGGTTCATACTAGGTGGGATGTTGCTTATTTAGAGGAGTATGTGAAGGCAGACATGGTCCCTAGGAGCCTCAGGTGGGATGTAAATCCCCAGAAAGATGATAATGAGTTGGCCGAGTGGTTCAAATACTTCAATGAGGCAGGTGTCAATTTTTTGCAGTTTCTTATAGCAAAAAAGAAGCGCAAGTTGGCAACTTTGGACTGCGAGATCAACATCATTAAAAATAAATTAATCCCTTTTAAAGCAGAACAGAATTATTTGCATAGATCTGAGGCTCTTAAAGCAGTATTAATTAGAGAAGAATCTGAACAAAAATCTAAGAAAAAGAAAAAGTATAACAGAGACGTAAAAGACTATAGGGAGAATATAGTTTTTCGATGGCAGGTTATACCACCTCCTGACCCACCAGTGGGGGACAGTGCAACTGGCTCTCAACCAATTGGTGTTGTTCAAAGGAGTGGTATACTAAGAAATGATCAAGGTGCATTTTCTAGTGTTTCTCAGATGCCTCGTCCCTCCCCGGATCCACGGAGAGGGAGAAATAATCCACAACAATATTACCAACAAGGAAGAGGTAGGGGTAGTAGAAGGAACCCTTCCCCTTATCCCAATCATCATTCCCCTCCACCTTGGCGTCACCGGGATGCATATCCCAATCAACAGAACTATGGAAACCACCAATCCCCTCGTGCTGATAATGGAAGCCGTAATGCTTTAAGCACTAGGAACAGATTTGCTCCACTCACTAGCGATGAGATGGTATCTGGCTTGGGTGTTAACCAAGGGGCTTCCTGTTCCTCCCAAAGTCAACAACCGGAGGGTCGCTCAGGTTGGGATTTTCGGCAGGCCGGCAGGAATAGGAACAAAAGAAATGGGGACGCAAGAGAGGGTGCAGAGGGGGGAGGAAACTTCACTCCAAAGAGAAGGAAATACTAGACTGTGCTGGGATTATCAATCTCAGCACAAAGGAACTATCCAAGGAGGAATTAATTACTTTGAATAAAGGGCTAAAGTTTGCCCCTCCACGGAACCTCAACAAGTTCCAAACTTTCATAGATATACAAAAATATACCAGAAAGTTAAATATTAAACGATACATCATGAGCAACCCCACTAGGCAACCAGTCAGGGAGGCCTCTGTTGTTTTGCATTCAGGGATGTCAAACGCATCCCTCTTCAATCCCCCTATTCACCAGGCACCGAACTTGACTGTATTTCGAGATCTGGTGTTGGGGGATTTGAATAATCTAAATGTAAAACCGGTACGAATCCAACATGATCTCAAATTGGGTATGGAGTCCCTATGTAATAGGAGGGATGTGGTCGTGCGACCAGCTGATAAAGGGGGTGCCATTGTTGTTCTGGACAAGGACTCCTACTTTGAGGAGATGTCCAGGATAGTGATGGACCCTCTGACTTACTCAAGTTTACCCATGGATCCCACTATACAATATAAGAAGGAGTTGAGAGCTCTAGTTGATAAGGGACATGATATGGGCATTTTAAACCCAAAAGAAAGGGAACATTTGGTGCCCTTGGCGCCTAGATTGCCGGTGATGTACATATTGCCTAAAATCCATAAAACTTTGATTAATCCTCCGGGTAGGCCCATCATCAGTGGTATAGACTCTATTACTTCACGTATTGGCAAGTATATTGATTATTACTTGCAACCACTGGTGATGGGCACCCCGTCCTTTCTCAAGGACACCAAGCATGTGATTAACCTGCTTGGTGAGATTGAGTGGAAGGCCTCCTACTTGCTCATTACGGCAGATGTCGCATCCCTCTATACAGCTATTTCTCATAATCTAGGTCATGAGGCGGTGCGACATTTTCTTTATCGCGAGTCCGGCATTTCTGTCACGCAGTGCAACTTCGTGATGGAACTGCTGGACTTTGCGATGAAGCATAATCATTTCTGGCATAGTGGTACTCACTATCTCCAGATTAGGGGTGTGGCCATGGGGGCCAAGTTTGCCCCCAGTATGGCCAACCTCTTTATGGCAAAGTGGGAAGAGGACGTGGTACTTGGTGATAGGTCACCTAATCTTATTTTTTGGAAAAGATTTATTGATGACATCCTTTTTGTCTGGGATGGTGACACTGAATCAGTCAATTCCTATCTGTCTTTCTTAAATAGTAATGACAGGGGAATTATTCTTAGTTATGAGATTAGTCCCATTCAGATTCATTTTCTGGATCTCAATATTTCAATAGAGGACAATAGGATTGTCACGTCCACCTTTTTTAAACCGACGGACAGGAACGGTTATATACCACTGGACTCTTGTCATCATAGTTCCTGGCTGTCGGCGGTTCCAAAGGGTCAGTTTTTGCGCTTAAAGCGCAACTGTACCGATTTGGAGCAATATCATAAGGAGGCACAAATCCTTAGATCTAGATTCATAGTCAAAGGTTATGATATTGCTAAACTGGATTCTGTCATTTCTGAGGTTGGTCTCAGAGATAGACAGACTCTTCTGTGTGACAGACCCCCAGAGGTGGAAAACAGGGAGGATTTTGGCCTAGCCTTTCTGACCACATATTCAAGCCAACACTGGGCCATTAAAAGAATCATTAAAAAACATTGGTCGGTGTTAAAGAATGACCGAGTGTTGGGGCCTCTGTTGTCCAACAGCCCAAGAGTGCTCTTCAGGGGTGCTTCCAACCTCAGACATTCAATAGCACCAAACGTACCTGATCCCCCAACTCGTCTGACTTTTTTTGGGGATCTGAAGGGATTCTATCCCTGTAGGAGATGTAAAGTTTGTAGGGTCAATGCTCTCCAGGGTAGAAGAATTACTGATTTCACTTCATCTGGAACAGGAGTGACATATCCCATTAGGTCCCTTATAACCTGCACTACTAAATGCGTGGTGTACCTCTTGCGGTGCCCATGCGGGTTGGAATATGTCGGACGGACTATTAGGAAACTCAGTATAAGATTGGGGGAGCACATTACCAACATAAAAAATGGTTTTGACAAACATAATGTGTCAAAACATTATGATCTTGTACACAATAGAAACCCAAAAGGTACTATCTTTATTGGTCTGGAAAAATATGTGCCCCATTGGAGAGGTGGAAATGGTAGAAGAAGCATATCCAGATCTGAAACCAGCTGGATACATAAATTAGGCTGTCACACACCGGGAGGCCTTAATGTGGAATGGGACATAAATTGCTTCATTAATAATGGGTGATTTATTATTTTGATGTCCCTTCAAATAATCTTTATCCATTTTTCACTTTCTTACCATTTGTGTATTTTCGATCTGGGCTTTAGTTTATGGATAACATTTCTGAATTTTGAACAATTAGTATATGTAATAGAGAGTTTTTTATTGATTTTGTGTATGTATATGTGTATATATATGTATATGTATATGTATGTGTGTGTGTGTATATATGTGTATATATATATAATGTATATTAATTTGTTATAATTGGGACTTTACAAATCCCTCTTTTTGTAAACAGTTACATCATGACCCACAAGATGGCGTTGTGTGGAATAGATTCAAATAGGTGCAATATCCGGAGGTTCCACCGGGTGTCAGGATGTGATTGTTATCTATGTATAGACCTCTGCATTGAGAATTCAATGCACAGGTCCACTCTATCTGCTCCGTCTGTCAATCTGAGGCCTAACCAATGAGAGAACCCTTTGCGGGCCCTTTGGCTATAAATAGCGTGTGCGCTCTTGCGTGGGCGTGCCCCTGATGATGTCAGATTTGACGAAACGACGTAGGGTGACACGTGCATGCATTGCGCACGCGCGAACGGTCATTTGATTGACAGAATACGGAGCTTTTTATTCCTTGCAAGGAGTTTTTAACCAGCATTTTAATATCTCAGGACTTGTTACTTTGAAGTTCTGTATCGCATACTTTGTGAAAATAAACCCCTTTTTTATGGATGAACGCTACACTATGGAAAGTTTTTCTTTCTCTTTTGGATTTTATCCTACTTACTGAGGAACATCCACTCTGATCTGCAAAGAGTGTGTCTACTCCCAGTTCTGGCCAGGTGTTCAATCAACGTCTCTGGAGACTCTCCCATTGTGGATGAAGCGTTCCTGCAGAATCATCCTGCCTTCCATGGAGTAAAACATCACTCTACTGAGCCTGTTTTGACCCCCCTGAGAAGGGTGGTCGCAGGCTGTCTGGTAAGCCTTCATTCTTCACCTTGGTGGCGGGATCTTTACTAAGTGTTGGAGCATTTTGCCTATGATTTTCATTGAATACCTGCACTCTGTAGAACTCTTATCATCTTCAAATAGAGGAGAAGATTTCATATATTTTTCACTGACACACATGAACTTTAAATTGTTTATTTGTAGTATTCACTCATGTTTTTGATACTTTTTCTTATATTATATATTTTTTTCACTGTATAGCCATACACAGTTTTGCTCATCCAGCGCTACACCTTTTTGTATATTTATATTGTTGTACCTTATATCAGGTTTTTTTTGGTGTTTAGCAGCAGGTTTTCCTTTAGGGATTTATTCATTTATTGTACTTTAATAATTTGCACCTAGCGCAAATTTTTCTTTTATAACCATATATATAGATAACAAATGTAGCGGGGGTCCTAAATTTAGGGATTGCTATACTAAATGTAGGGGTGATTCGAGTGTTAGTTTGGCTCGAATCTTTCAATTTACTGGACTCTGCCTTGCTGCTGTTTCACCTGGTGTGCAGTTCCCCTTAGAAGTATGGGTGGCGCTGTCGCTTGTACTCGGGGTTGAACCACAGGTGATGGAGTGGCGATTTGTTGTCCTCTCTCGGCAGCCGTGCAGTGGGTGTGGTCTGCCTGCTGTGCATGCCGGTAGAGGATGCATAAGGGGCAGACGCCGCCTGGGAGGGGGGCCGTTAGTTCTTGGTTCCAGAGTCGGAGTCCTGGTGCGTGGCGCCTGGCCCTCCAGGACATGGGGCCACGTGTGCATCAGTCCCAGGCACCTTAAGTCCTGGGACTGCAACTTCAGCCCTGGGCCCAGCACCTTTAGCTGGAGCCCACTTCGGGGAGGAAGAATCCCAGGGTGCCGCCTTGCGAGGGGACCCATTTCTAGAAGAGGAGGCTGGGGGAGGACCGTTCCGAAGGACTGGTGAGAGATCACAGTGAAGGAAGGGGCCCGGTAACTCTTCGGAGGGATGTCATCAATCCGGAAAAAAGGGATCTAAACAATGGGACCATTAGGAGGTTCGGGACACTATAGATTCTGTGGCAGAGGATCTACTGAACGCATCCATTAGGGAATCTGATAGACTGTTCGAGCTACACGCCGGCTGCTAGTGCCTTTATGTGACTATCCGGGTGAGCTGTACCCACTTGGGATCAAGTGGTGAAGAAGCCAGAGGTGTGCCTGAATCTGATCTGTCTTCCTAACACCTTTCTCTCTTCTCAACTTTGTGGATGTTCATGCATGAGGAAAATAAACTCTGCGTTGGAGTTGACACTGGTGTGGACCTTGGAGTTACTTGGGGTATAGAGACTTTGTCCTTACATTCTAGGGACAGAAACCAACTTTGAGGAGAACCTGGCTGCAAGACCCGTAAGTTAAAACAAGTGTGCTTAACCTCTGCAAACCAGAGGGTACGGGCATGGTGGGCATGGTGTGCCTTCTTCTCCTGTGAGTGAGCCAAAGACAAGGATAGAGAGAGAGAGAGAGAGAGAGAGAGAGAGAGTGAGAGAGGGGGCCGTGTCGCTACACAAACATGTCATAGGGGCGCTGTCGATTAAATATATATATATATATATATATATATATATATATATATATATATATATATTTTTTTTTAATTAATGTTCTTTATTGAAAGTATTTTTGTACTTTATTAAAAGTATTTTTGTACTTGTAATTATTTGTATTTATTTTAATTTAAACTGTATTGTTTTCATTTAAATGTATTTGGGCAGGTGACAGGAGACATCAGGGGTCTATTATAAATGAATTTTATTTAATTTATGTCAAATTATTTACATTTATTTTCATTTAAATGTGTAGCGGGTACTTACTTTCCCGGGGTAATTTTTGAATTTTTCAGTGACACCAGTGGTGTGTCTCCGGCGGTCCACTGGGTGGCGCTGTCACCATGGGCCAACAGACGGATACCGCTGTGCGCTGAGCCTACTTTTTGTCCTCTCTTGGCAGCGGTATGGTGGGGCGGGGAACCTGCTGTGCTTGCTGGGAGAGGGGATAAAGGGGGCCGGCCATCTTGGTCACGGGGTCTTTGGTCCCTGGCACCTTTAGCCTGCGGACGGAGTTCGTGCTTGTCCTCTAGGCGGACTAGGCCTAGAGGACCACCGGAGATCGTGTTCCATCTCAGGCACCTTTAGCCTGGGGTGAGGTACTCGGACGGCGGTCCGGAGCTCAGTGCCCAACACTGAGTTCCGCGAGGGAAGGAGCCTAAGGTACTCCGGAGATGGATGCCTGAATCCAAGGTGGGCGTAATGGACCGGGGAGAGCTCCTCATCTGAAGACCCGGTGCAGCATACTGCCGGTGACGGGTAAGTCTCTTGTCGGAGACCATCCGGAAGGTGAATTTCCCTCGTGCGGAGACCATAACCCACTCTTTGGAGGAGAGTGGAGGATCGAACTTGTGTCTGGGCCTATTCGTACTCACACCTCCTTTTCTGTTCTGAAGCCAAGGGAGTCCATGTCATGTTCTAAAATAAAGGAGTGTTGGACTTTAACGGTGTGGGGCTCAGTTCTTGGCAGACGAGGTTCTCGGAGACTCTTGGAGGGAGGATCCGATGCACAACACAGGCCCGAAGGTAACAAAAGACATTGCCGATACCACTTATACACCTGTGGTGGAAGCCTGGCGTAGAGCACCCTCTCCCTCCCTTATCATACCCCTAGACCAGAGAAGCAGAACTTTAATAGAGGGGAGGGGGACGGCGTGATGTCCGCTACATGTGGGGGCTCGGGTCTGGTATATGTGTTGTGCATCACTTTGTAGAAGGTGTCTGCCGGACAGAGTTAAACGAATAGGCCAAAGTGCAGCCCTACTCGAAAGTCGTGGACATGACCTCAGAAGGGGAAAGGCCCGCGCAGAAAGAGTGGTGAAAGGGGGAAAGCTTAGCCGTGTGACGGACTACACGTGGGGGTTTTTAATTGCACTGCGCCACCAGACACAACCCCCACCGCTTAGTTCGTGGGCGTGTCTCAACCAAGCCAAAGTGGAAAAGCCAGCGAACTGGAGCAAAAGGGGAGGAGTCCAATACGTGTGACGGACTACACGTGGGACATTGGCGCAAAAACTCTGCAGTGTGAGATGGAACAGCAACAGGTCGCCACGTTTGGACCCGCCTCGTGGATTCCGGTTCACCCGGCGACTACAACATTGACTGCTGCTGCCCCCATAACGGATACGGGGATCCGACTGAAGCCGAGGGGTCAATTCGCCCTATACTCGTGTATGGACGTTGAGGCCCTGGGTATGATTTGCCCCGGGTGTTCGGGACTGGTGTGCCTGTTGAAGCCGTTCGGACGTTGTGAGGCCTGTGGGGAGTTCACGTTCGAGGTGGATCGGGAGGTTGAGAGGCCGAAAACCATCTACCCAGGCCGGGCTTCAGGTATCGCCACTCAGAAGGGAGGAATCGCGGCTGTGAGAGTCACCCCTGCGCACACTGCAATGACCGCGGAGGAGGTCGTGAAACATCAATGGGAGAAATCCGAGGATGCTGACTCGGTCACCACTGTCTCACAGTGTCCGCCACCGAAGAAAAGAACCAGCGTGGTAGCCCCGACCAGCGGTGGTGGTGGACCGTCTCGCGTGCTTACGCCAGGCCCAGAGGGATCCGTTGATAGGAGTTCCGGACGTCCTGGGAAAGGCCGAGGTAAGCCGGCAGAGAAGACTTGGTGTGAGGGAGGAGGTGTCGGGAAGGCATGGCCTAGCAAGTCCCCGGAGTGTGGAGGTTTCCACACAGGGCTACATACCCGCGGAGGAGTGTGACACCTCCGACCTGGAATCTCTCTCGGATATGGGAGATAATGCCCTGATAGATGACTTGTTTGCTGAGAAGGGCTGGGACAAGGTACCTCTTACTTCATTCCATGGGATTCGAAATTCACCTATGTCTGTGGGAGAGAACACACCCCGGGTGGAGGCGTCAGCGCCTGAAGGAGAATCTCTTCTTCCACTTGTCCCTGCATCCCCGGCGCCATCTGTACCTGACGCTGGGGTTAAGAGACTGTTGCTGCGGCCCCCAATGCCCAGAATGGAGGTGGTCAAGGCACCTCGTCATCCAGACTCGCTTGTTTTGCCTGGTGAAGGGGACAGATCTACCATGCCTCCTTTGGCAAGATTACAGCGTCTATTTAGCCAAAAGGTTGCAGCAGAGTACGGATGGAAGTACCCTTACTTATCGAAGGACTTGCTATATGAGGTGGAAGTGTGCCGGGAGCGCTGGTACAATGACTTTGTGTGGACCCACCTCAAAGTTCCACACGCCCGCAGATACTTGACATGTTCTCCAAAGGCTTCACAGCGCTTCAAAGACTGCAAGGCAGACTGGATGGTGGGAAGACACATCCACGCAGATAAAGTGGTGATTGGACGCAAAGAAGGCGAAGATGTAGAGTACCATCTAGAGACTATGGATCAGCACTTAAAGCCACTGATTCTGCCACATCCATGCTTTTACCTTTAGGAGCAAAAGACTCCAATATTATCATGCGGCTGAACTTTCTGGAGAATTGTGTTTTGTGTGCCCAAAGGAAAGAGACTGTTCCTGTTTGTTTCTATCTTCCTGCAAGGAGATCACAGACTCTGGGGTAGATAGGGTTAGAGAGAAAGGAGAAGAAGTTCCACGGGTGCAGTTACCGCGAGGCTGTCACCAGGTGGCAGTGTCGCGCAACGTTACAAACACTTTTCACGCACTTACTCTTTGGAGAAACAGGGATTTCTTTTAGGAGAAGTTTCTGTTCCTCACGCACACGGATACATGTGTCAGGGTTTTACATGTTAATTCTATTTCTTTTCCCTCTGCAGGAGAACATCCCAGCAAGACTACATACTCTGGGGAGGTCTTTAGTTAGGATGGGGAGGGAAAAGTAAAATGTTGAAATGTAATTTCAAAGTTGATGTTGTCTTTCACTCCTCTTATTGTTACAGGGGCTCAGACACAACTTCTTCGTTAGGATAGAGTTTTAAAAAAAAGAAAAAAAAAGTTTTTGTTTTTCAATTGTTAGTGGTTTCTGGACTGGATCACATCATCTGTTTAGGATGTGGTTTACTCCAGACACTGGGGACCAGTGTCAAAAGACAGGGGGGAGTATGTAGCGGGTACTTACTTCCCCGGGGTAATTTTTGAATTTTTCAGTGACACCAGTGGTGTGTCTCCCGCGGTCCACTGGGTGGCGCTGTCACCATGGGCCGACGGACGGATACCGCTGTGCGCTGAGCCTACTTTTTGTCCTCTCTTGGCAGCGGTATGGTGGGGCGGGGAACCCGCCGTGCTTGCTGGGAGAGGGGATAAAGGGGGCCGGCCATCTTGGTCACGAGGTCTTTGGTCCTTGGCACCTTTAGCCTGCGGACGGAGTTCATGCTTGTCCTCTAGGCGGACTAGGCCTAGAGGACCACCGGAGAACGTGTTCCATCTCAGGCACCTTTAGCCTGGGGTGAGGTACTCGGACGGCGGTCCGGAGCTCAGTGCCCAACACTGAGATCCGCGAGGGAAGGAGCCTAAGGTACTCCGGAGATGGATGCCTGAATCCAAGGTGGGCGTAATGGACCGGGAAGAGCTCCTCATCTGAAGACCCGGTGCAGCATACTGCCGGTGACGGGTGAGTCTCTTGTCGGAGACCGTCCGGAAGGTGAATTTCCCTCGTACAGAGACCATAACCCACTCTTTGGAGGAAAGTGGAGGATCAAACTTGTGTCTGGGCCTATTCACACCCACACCTCCTTTTCTGTTCTGAAGCCAAGGGAGTCCATGTTATGTTCTACAATAAAGGAGTGTTGGACTTTAACGGTGTGGGGCTCAGTTCTTGGCAGACGAGGTTCTCGGAGACTCTTGGAGGGAGGATCCGATGCACAACACAGGCCCGAAGGTAACGAAAGACATTGCCGATACCACGTATACACCTGTGGTGGAAGCCTGGCGTAGCGCACCCTCTCCCTCCCCTATCATACCCCTAGACCAGAGAAGCAGAACTTTAATAGAGGGGAGGGGGATGGCGTGATGTCCGCTACAAATGTATTTGGGCAGGTGACAGGAGACATCAGGGGTCTATTATAAAATTAATTTTATTTATTTTATGTCAAATTATTTACATTTATTTTCATTTAAATGTATTTGGGCAGGTGACAGGAGACATCAGGGGTCTATTATAAATGAATTTGATTTAATTTATGTCAAATTATTTACATTTATTTTCATTTAAATGTATTTGGGCAGGTGACAGGAGACACCAGGGGTCTATTATAAATTAATTTTATTTATTTTATGTCAAATTATTTACATTTATTTTCATTTAAATGTATTTGGGCAGGTGACAGGAGACATCAGGGGTCTATTATACATGAATTTTATTTAATTTATGTCAAATACATTTGGGCAGGTGACATGTACTCTTTATGGAGACGTCAGGGATCTATTATAAATTATTTTTATTCATTTTATGCCAGATTATTTACATGTATTTTTTTTTTCATACTTGACGTGATTGTAGCCGTATTAGTGCAATTGTGACAGAGAAAATTGAGTTCTGTTTGTGATACTTTATTTATTTGCACTAACATACAATTATTCAGGACAAGCTTTCGGGGTGTGCCCCCTTCTTCAAGTCCCCAGCAGTACTGATTCACAATTTTTTTTAGCAGAATGTTGAAACAAAACAAGAAAAAATAAAAATAAAAAAATCTCAGAGGGAAAAGAAAAACAAACACATACAAATCTATATAAATACACAGTCTATAGCTCTCCCTCTGTCTTATCTCACTAAGGCCCTTTTCACACTGAGGCGTTGAAAAAAAAATTCAATGGGGATAGGCGTTTTTAAAGCGCTATTTTATGCGCCCCAAAGATGCTCTAAAAAAGCTGTTACAGGATTTTTTCCAACGCACAGCCAGCAAAACGCCTCAGTCTGAAAGCCCTCAGGGCTTTCACATTGAGAATGATGGGGCAGGAGTATTTCAGGCATTTTTACAGCGCTGTTTTTACTGCGAAAACGCGGTAAAAAGGCCTCAGTGTGAAAGGGGCCTAACTCTGTTGCTATATTTATTACCATTGATTTGTATGTGTTTGTTTTTCTTTTCCCTCTGAGATTTTTTTGTTTTTATTTTTTCTTGTTTTGTTTCAACATTCTGCTGAAAAAAAAATGGACTGCTTGGACCTTGAAGAAGGGGACATACCCCGAAAGCTTGTCCTGAAAAATTGTATGTTAGTGCAAATAAAAAAAAGGATCACGGACAGTACTTATTTTTCTCATTTTTTTTTTGTTCATTTAAATGTATTGCTTCATTATACTTCATTACATTATAGCCCTTTAAATTGAAGACAGGTTCCTACAGTGACATCTTGTGGCTGCTTTCGAGAATGCCCAGTTTGTCTTCACTTGGGGAATTGCAGGGCTGCCTTCTAAAAACAAGTGAGAAAAAAGATTACTGAAATTGCCTAATGTAACTATAGAGGCTTAACCACTTTCTACCCCCACCCATTGTCAAATGACGTCCGCAGGAGGGATCTCCCATCCTGAGCAGGCATCATATGACGTCCTGGGCTTCCCGGCTGTCTAGGGGGCGTGCGTGCCCGGCGGCCACGATGTCCGCCGGGCAACCCGTGATTGGCCGATAACAGAGCAGGACCGTGAATCTGTGTGTGTAAACATACAGATCCACGTCCTGTCAGGTGAGAGGAGACTGTTCCCAGTACAGAGGAACTAGGGTGACCACGTGTCCCGGAATGCCCGGGACAGTCCCGGATTTTGCAGGTCTGTCCCGGGCCCTTTCATTCCAGGACAATACAGTGTCCTGGAATGAAACTGACACAGCCACCCCCCGGGCCATTCTGATGCCCCCAAAAAAGGCCGCCACATCACTGCTTTACTCACTGACAGTACTTGCCCTGGTCGGGAATGCCTGGAGGAGCACAATCCCCGCCCCCTGCTTGTGATTAGAGAAATCATAAATCCCGCCTCTTGTGTTCAAACACTGCGCTGTGATTCGTTACAGCACAAGCTGATTTTTGGGAAGGGGGGGTGTCCCTGAATGGTAGTTTGGAAATGTGGTCATCCTAAGAGGAACAGGGCCGCCATCAGGAATTTTGGGGCCCCTTACACAGCTTCAGGCATGGGCCCCCTGGAGCAGAGGAGAACCAAATTGAGAAGCACGAATTGAGAAGTGAGGGGGGGGTGCTCCTGCCGCGAATTGTTGAGGTCGGAGGGGCTTTGGGTGCTGACGAACAAAAAAAAAAAAAAGAACAAAAAAAAAGGGGGGTTGCCATCCGGGGCCCTGGGGACCTCTGGGCCCCTTACAAAAAAAAATAAAGAAAAAATAGAAAAAATAAATTATAAAAAAATAAAGAAAAAAAGGGAGGTTGCCATCCGGGGCCCTGGGGACCTCCGGGCCTCTGGGTACCTCTGGGCCCCTTACAAAAAAAAAAAAGTTAAAACAAAATCTTTTTTTTAAAATAAAAAATAAATAAAAAAGGGGGGTTGTCATCCGGGCCTCTGGGGACCTCTGGGCCCCTTACAAAAAATAAATAAAAAAGGGGGGTTGCCATCCGGGCCCCTTACAGGTGTACTGCCTGTACCCCCCTGATGGCGGCCCTGCAGAGGAACACCGATTGGTCTCTTCCCCTTGTGAGTCCCCTCCCCCTACAGTTAGAATCACTCCCTAGGGAACACATTTAACCACTAGATCGCCTCCTATTGTTAACCCCTTCCCTGTCAGTCACATTTATACAGTAATCAGTGCAGTTTTATAGCACTGATTGCTGTGAATGGTCCCAAAATAGTGTTAAAAGTGTCCGATGTGTCCGCCGCAATGTCACAGTCACAATAAAAATCACAGATCGCCGCCATTACTAGTAAAAAAAAAAGGCCATAAATAATTCCCCTATTTTGTAGACGCTATAACTTTTGTGCAAGCCAATCAATATACGCTTATTGCAATTTTTTTTTACCAAAAATATGTAGAAGAATGTATATAGGCCTAAACTAAGGAAAAAAAAAATATATTTTTTTTAAAATTGTGATATTTATTATAGCAAAAAGTAAAAAATATAATTTTTTTTTCAAGCCTGTCGCTCTTCTTTTATTTATAGTGCAAAAAATTTAAACCACAGAGGTGATCAAATACCACCAAAAGAAAGCTCTATTTGTGGGGGAAAAAAAAATCATATGGGTACAGTGTCGCACGAAAGCACAATTGTCATTCAAAGTGCGACGGCGCTGAAAACTGAAAAGTGGCCTGGGCAGGAAGAGGGTATAAATGCCCGGTATTGAAAACACGCAATTAGAAAAAAAAGGAGCAAAGAAATTAGCTGGCTGCTTGGGGGGGGGGGGGGGTTGGGGTGTAATGGTTTTGCTTTTGGTCCCAGTTTTCCTGTCTCTGTGTTTTATATTTCTTATTTTCTGGGGAATTATATTGGTCAATCATCGGTATAAAAATCTAGCGGGGTCCTCAATTTAGGGGTAGTGTTTGAGTGGTAGTTAGGCTCAAACACCTAAATTGTTAGGACATTATCAACCATTTTGTCAGCAGGAAGAGTATCGGTGTACCGTTCCCTGTGACCTGCGGGTGGCGCTGCCATGGTGGGACAGGTTTGAACCGCTGATACAGTGCTGTGCCTTGTGTGTCCCTTCTCGGCAACCATGCAGTGGGCATGGTCGGCCTGCTGGGTATGCTGGGAGAGGATATAAAAGGGGCGGACGCTGCCTGTTTTGTTGGCTCGTTGTCGGGAGTCCTACTCCCAGGGAGTGTGTGTGTTCCTGTCTGCCCTGGGCACCTTTGGCCTAGGGGCGGTGATCGGTGAATCAGTCCCAGGCACCTTTAGCCCTGGGGCTGCAACTAAAGGCCTTGGGCCCAGTACCTTCGGCTGGGGCCCATCAAGGATCGAGGAATCTCAGGGTGCCGCCTTGCGAGGGGACCCGCATCTTAGATGAGGAGGCCGGGGGAGGAACCGTTCCGAGGGACCGGTGAGAAGTCACAGTGAAGGAAGGGACCCGGTGACTCTCTGGAGGGATGTCTTCTCCTTACAAAGAGGCCAAGCTTTGAAGACCAAGTTCACCAGGTCTGTGGCAGAGACCAAGTATACCAGTTTGCGTAGTGATTGTGCGGTTAGTTCGAGTACCACTTTGGCTGCTAGTCCCTATCTAGGGAGACTATCCAAATGGACTTATGACGCGTACACACGATCAATTTTCTCGACAGTGAAAACACCGTCGAGAAAATCGACGGGAAAAACGAGGAACGGCTTGGTTCCCTACACACGGCCGTTTTTCCCGTCATTTTTTCTCTTGGTCGAGAAAAATGATCGTGTGTGGGCTCCGTGGCAGTGTTTCCCTATGGGAAAACTGCCGCGGAAAAAAATGGAGTGAATCATGATGAGAAAAATTAGAGCATGTTCTAATTTTTCTCGTCGTGATTAATGCCGTTTTTCTCGTCGGGAAAAATGACCAAAAGCCCACACACAGTCGTTTTTCTCGTCAAAGAGAAAAAATTTAATTTTTCCCGACGAGAAAAATGGTCGTGTGTACGCGGCATAAGTCTGCATGAGAAGCCGAGCAGTGAAGTGTATTACGTTTGTGCCTGGACCTCTCCCACACCTTATGCTGTCCTGTTCTCTCTCCAACCTTTCCTATCAGAGACTGTGCTTTAAAGAGAAATAAACTCTATGTTGGAGTTACAGCTGGTGTGGACATTGGAGTTAATGGGGGAAATAGAGACTTGTCTTTATTGAGCATAGAGATAAAAACCATCCTCTGGAGAATCTGGCTGTGGAGACCCGTTTCACAACACCGCTCAACCTCTTTACACAGGAGGGTACGGGCATATAGCGTGGTGTGCCCTCTCTTCCTGCGAAGAGCCAAAGACAGGTGAAGGGAGGGTGTGAGGCGCTATATAAGTAAATGAGAAGTCATGGCAGGAAAGGAGTACGTTAATTGGTAACCTTTTTTCCAGTCTTGTGACTGATCCCTCCCAGATGTGTGAACATTGACCGAGCATTAAAAATAAAAACATCAATACCTTGATTTATTACTTACAGTTAAACTTCAGGAAGATATAAAAATACCATTACATATAATTATGCGCTCATTAAAGTAATAAATACATTTTATTGCATATAACTACTATACACGACTTGTTACGTCCCAATTCCCAGTAGAGATGAATGAACTGGGCAAAGTTTTGTTCTCAGGAAGTTCGAAGTCCACAAACGAAGCACACTTTTTACTTGTTTTTTTTTATGCCATTTTTAAAGACTAATATGCAAACTTTTCTTTAAAAAGGGCATGGATAGCTGGGCACTGCCATGGGGGATGTGTACCAATGCAAAAAAGACATACACTTCAGCAGAGAAAGTTTGTTTTTTTTTTTTTAATGGGGCTTAACCACTTCAGCCTCGGAAGGTTTCACGCACTTCCTGACCAGAGAAAACTGCCCAGATTCCCCGACGAGAAAAAAAGACGACCTGCGGTCTTTTTTCTCGTCGAGAATCTCGTCGGCCTGTTTCTCGACGAGAAACCCGAGCGTGTGTACACTTTCCTGTCGCCGTGGAAACCCGTGCATGCTCGAAATGACTTTGACGCATGAGCGGTAGCTTCCTAGGCATAGGGTGTAACAAGATGGCGGCGACGGCATCGAATGTGACGAGCGTACATTTATTTTATTTTTTTGCGCTATAAACAGACAAAGAGCGACAATTTTGAAAAAAAAAAAAATATATATATATATTTTTTACTTTCTGCTATGATACATATCCTAGGCTTGGTCCCTTAGTTCCAGTGAAGGGAACCCTTACGGACGGGATAAATTAGAATGGATTGAACACGATGGACTAAGACAGGGATGCCAATGAAGTTCATGTGCGTGCAAAGGCAGGTGTCCCAATACTTTTGGTAATATAGTGAAGTTTTTCCGAGTGGTTTCTCATGGACGCTATTGAACGATCACTGTGCATTTTCTCAATGAATGGAAATCATTCTCTGAATGGACGAGATGGAGAGCATGAGCTCAACCCCCCCCCCCACAGCTCTCCACCATGTCCAATCAGAGAGTATTTTGCATTTGTTGGGAAAATGCTAGAGGAGATCTCTGTAGTAGCAGGTAAAGTAGCGGTGCCTGCAACAGCTTCTATACCAGTGTTTCTCCACTCCAGTCCTCAAGGCGCCCCAACAGGTCATGTTTTCAGATGAAACGACTGTGGTAATTACAGTGAAACTGATCCAATCACCTGTGCAAAATAATGGAAAGCCTGAAAACATGACCTGTTGGGGCTCCTTGAGGACTGGAGTTGAGAAACCGTGGTCTAGAGGGATTCCGCAGGTATGGTATATACATAGTTACATTGGTACAAGCTGGAACATGTAATGCAACTGTAGCACACACACCTCTCACCTCTGGTGCTACATCCACCTGGACCCTCTCTATGAAGGAGGGCGAGCTGTACTAACAACTTGGGCCTCGCGGAGAGTTACCTCCTCCGAGTGGATCCTTCAGCTCCGGTTGTCTAGGCGGAAGTCCCCTTTAGAATAAAATCAATGTCCACACAGGTGTAAAACCTAAGCAGCAAGGTTTTATTCCTTTTTTCTATGATCTTGTAACAACTTTGAGAGAGAGAGAGATGGAGCAGAAGAAGTAGGGGAAGGTTCAGGCACGCAACACTTAAAGCACAATTCCGTCGCCACTCAGGCCTGAGTGGGTACAGCTCACCCGGATAGTCCCTTTATGAGCGGTCCTAGCAGCCGGAGTGGAGCACAAATCAAAATCCTTTTTTAGATACGATCAGGAGAATTCCTCTGCCACACGAATTATTACCGTATATACTCGAGTATAAGCCGAGGCACCTAATTTTACCACAAAAAAATGGGAAAACGTATTGACTCGAGTATAAGCCTAGGGTGTCCATCTGCATTCCTCACTGTGCCTCAGTTTGCCTCACTGTGTCCATGTGCGTACCTCACTGTGCCCATGCCTCACTGTGTCCATGTGCATGCCTCACTGTGTCCATGTGCATACCTCACTGTGCCTATGCCTCACTGTGTCCATGTGCATGCCTCACTGTGTCCATGCCTCACTGTCCATGTGCATGCCTCACTGTGTCCATGCCTCACTGTGTCCATGTGCATACCTCACTGTGCCCATGCCTCACTGTCACTGTGTCCATGCCTCACTGTGACTAAACTGACGTTTAACATAGGAGTCTATGGAAGGGGTGCCCGGGTTTGAAAAATCGGTGCTCCCCGACCGTAGGTTCCCCAGACAACAAACTTTGCACACTTGTAGAGGAATAGTTGGTCTACATGTGTGCCAAGTTTGGGGTCCAGGGGACCTAGAGCCGGCCGGTACCGGGTCCCCAAAAATCACTGGAGAAATTACTGTTTAACATTGGAGTCTATGGAAAGGGGTGCCCGGCTTTGAAAAATCGGTGCTCCCCGTCCATAAATCCCCCGGATACCAAACTTTGCACACTTGTAGAGGAATAGTTGGGCTACATGTGTGCCAAGTTTGGGGTCCAGGGGACCTACGGATGGCTGGAATCAGGCGCACAAAGTTGAAGTCGGAAACAGACTCGAGTATAAGCCGAGGGGGCATTTTCAGCACAAAAAATGTGCTGAAAAACTCGGCTTATACTCGAGTATATACGGTACTGTCCTGAACTTCCAAGGATAAAGTGGATGAATCCCTCTTTAGGGGAGTTCCCATGCTTCTTCCTGAGATAGCAGTAACTTCGCTAATCCACCGGAACTGGTCTTCCCCTGGTAGGGCCGCCATCAGGGGGTACAGGCAGTACACCTGTAAGGGGCCCGGAGGTCCTCACAGGCCCGGGTGGCAACCCCCCTTTTTTTTTCTTTTAATTTTTCTTTTTTTTTTACTTTTTATTTTGTTTTGTTTTGTAAGGGGCCCAGAGGTCCCCAGGGCCCCGGATGGCAACCCCCTTTTTTTTTTTATTCTTTTTTTTTTTTGTAAGGGGCCCAGAGGTCCCCAGAGGCCCGGAGGTCCCCAGGGGCCCAAATGCCAACCCCCCTTTTTAAAAAAAATAACTTTTTTTTTGTAAGGGGCCCAGAAGGCCAGAGGTCCCCAGGGGCCCGGATGGCAACCCCCACTTTTTTTTGTAAGGGTCCCAGGGGCCCTGAGGTCCCCAGGTGGCAACCCCCTTTTTTTTCTTTTTTTATAATTTTTTTTCTTTTGTTTTATTTTAATGTCTTTTTTTTTTTAAGGGGCCCAGAGGTTCCCAGAGGCCCGGAGGTTCCCAAGGGCCCATATGGCAACCCCCCGACCTCAGTAATTTGCAGCGGCAGCACCACCCCCCCGGTTCTCTGCTCCAGGGGGCCCATGCCTGAAGCTGTGTAAGGGGCCCCAAAATTCCTGATGGCGGCCCTGTCCCCTGGTCTCCTTTCCTAAAGTTGGGTCCCCTACCGATGGGCAGCCTGGGATCCTGTGAGGTGCAGGCCCTAAGCAGCGTTGCAGCCTCGGGCTAAAGGTGCCCTGGGCCGAAGCACATGCACGCACCCCTGGCCATGAGGGCCACACAAGGTGGGGTACGTGCCGAACGTCCTCCAGGACCAAGGGGTCCCTGGAAATGCCTCACGCCTCATGGCAACTGCCCCTTTTGTATCCTCTCCCAGCACGCACAGCGGGTAGACCACGCCCACTGCACGGCTGCCAAGAGAGGACACCCAATGGTGCTGCGATACCCCCTGCGGTTCAACCTGAGCCAGAGATGACAGTGCCACCCTCAGGCAACAGGGAACTATACTGCCAGGCAGCATCGCACCCAGAGCAGAAGCAATTTAACAAATAAACAGGTCTGAGCCCAACTATTAGCCAGGGCTTTTTTCTCAGAGAATAGGTGCAGGAACTCCGACCTTCACCCTCCTTTTCTGCTCCCTACACGCCCCTGAGCACCGTTCCTTGGTTCCACCTCCTACCGACCTCCCTGTACCGCCCATTTTAGAGAATACAGAACCAAGTATCGTTTTTGCTACTAAGTGATTTTGCACGGAATTTGTTATTGATAACAAAGAAAGATATTAAAATAGATCCCCTGCAGTGAGCAACAATAGACCCTACCCCAGCAACAGTAGACACCCCCCCCAGCAATGATAGACCTCACCCAAGCAAAAATAGAGCCCCCCACACAACAATAGAAGACCCCCTGCAACAAAATACCACCCCAGCAACAATAGCTCCCCAGCAGCAACAACAGATGTCCCAGCAGACTGCATCAATAGACCCTCCAGGAGGCAGCAACAATAGACCTCTCCCTCAACAGTAGATCCCTCCCAGCAACAATTGCTCGCCCCTAGAAACATAAGCCCCCCCACTAGCAACAATAGATCTACCCAGCAACACGAGACCTCCACGCAAAAATAGATCCCTACCAGTGACAATAGATCCCCCAGCAGCAAGCATCAATAGACCCTCCAGCACACCCCAGCACTCCTTGCCATTACATACATTTATTGCTGGAGGTGCCGGAACTGCGTTCCCCCGCATTCCCGCTGAAAAAAAGCCCTGGCTCAGACCACCCCTAAATTTACACATATAGCGTCCCATAAATTGGGATGGGCGCTACACAACTATGTAATAATATCCATACTTTGGAATTCTTCTTTATGTTTATGGTAATTTCTCTGCCTGTATTAGGGACCATACCTTTATAAGTATATCACTTTATTTATACCTGTAGCCTGTACAAATGCTGGTTTTATTGTTCCTTCACCAACACATGGCTCACATGCACTCTTTGCTGATTAATGACTTTATTTTACTGAAGTTCTCCTTCTTTTCTTGTATCCATGCAGCCCGCCATGTTCTTTCTGCGGAAAACCCTCCAGTGTGCGGCTCTCCTGTGGTCTCCTCCAATCGCATAGTTGGAGGTACAGATGCCTTGGATGGGGAATGGCCTTGGCAGGTCAGTCTGCAGTATGCTAATATCCATTTCTGTGGGGGCTCCCTAATCTCACCACAATGGGTGCTGAGCGCAGCACATTGCTTCGAAGGGTGAGTGCGTCTTCTTTCCCTTCTCTTTCCCTTCCCCTCTTTGTTTATTTGCCCCCATCAACAAAGAAATCCATAGGCTGCCATTACTGACCTCTGATGCTGATGTGTTTTTAATGTACATTCAGCGAGTCCCCATTTCAGTTACTATTGTAACATTTCCAATTCATGCTTCACCTGCCATTATTGTCATGAATAACTGGATCAGAAGATTGGAGCGTGATACCGAAATGTTGAAGTCCAAAATCAGGTTTCATTTCAAACAACGCATTTCAGGAGCCACACTTCGCCCCCTTTATCAGGACTAATGCCGCGTACACACGGTCGGAATTTCCGACAAGAAAAGTTTGATGGCAGCTTTTGGTCGGAAAAATTCCGACCGTGTGTAGGCTCCATCGGACTTTTTCTGTCGGAATTTCCGACAGCAAAAATTTGAGAGCTGGTTCTCAAAT
Organism: Rana muscosa; assembly: GCA_029206835.1. NCBI lineage: Eukaryota > Metazoa > Chordata > Amphibia > Anura > Ranidae > Rana > Rana muscosa. The sequence continues at coordinate 178,820,143 of CM055127.1, forward strand.
TTTCAGACAGGAAAAGTTCTGGTCGGAAATTCAGATCGTCTGTATGCAATTCCGACGCGCAAAAAAATACGAAATTTTGTGTGACCGTGTGTATGCAACACAAGTTTGAGCCAAAATTCCATCTGAAAAAAATCCACGGTTTTCTTGTCGGAATTTCCGATCGTGTGTACGCGGCATTAAAGTGGTTGCAAAGGCAGATAGAATGCATTAGGGTAAACAAAACTTCTGTGTGCAGCAGCTCCCCTCAGCCCCCCTAATACTTACCTGAGGTCCCTCTAGATCCAGCGATGTGGTAGGAATGTCTCGGCTGCCAGGGATTCCCCTCCTCATTGGCCAAGACAGCAGTCCGGCGCCATTGGCTCTCGCTGCTGTCAATCAAAGTCAGTCAGCCAATGAGAAAAGAAAGGGGAGGGGCTGGGTCACGGATCCGTGTCTGAATGGACACAGGGATCTGTGACTCGACTCGGGTGCCCCCATAGCAAGCTGCTTGCTGTGGGGGAACTCAACAGCAGGGAGGGGCCAGGAGAAACCGAAGAGGGACCGGAAAAGATGAGGATCGGGGCTGCTCTGTGCAAATCCACTACAACCGAGCAGATAAGTATAACGTCACATGGGGGCGGGGCCTCCGAATGACGTCAGCGTGTGGCCCTGCCCCACGCCAATATAAGTCATTGCACACGGTGGACCCAGCATTATACTGGGAGATCGCGTTGAGTCAATATCGGAAGAAAAACAGAGACAGAAGACCCGGCAAAAGAGCGAGAAGACAGCGGAGAGAGGAGACCCGACAGAAGAGGGAGAAGAAAGCGCAGAGAGGAGAAGAACCGGAGAAAGAGGAGAAGCAGCAGAGGGACAAGACGTCACCAGAAGAGGGAGAAGAGCTGGAGAGGGGAGAAGAAGTTGAAAGACACGGAGCTGCCTTAATAAAATACTTTAAAAACCTGTACTGTGTTTATTTTTGACACTATTTTTTCAGGTGAAGGGGTAGGGGTACGATGTACCCCATACTCATTCACATAGGGTGGGGGGGGGTGGGATCTGGGGGCCAAGCTTGCTCGTCTCCACCCCCTTACCTGGCCTGCCGGGCTGTGTGCTCGGACAAAGGGTCTGGTATGGATTTTGGGGGGACCGCACACCGTTTTTTTTTACGTGGGGTTCCCCTTAAAATCTATACCAGACCAAAGGGCCTGGTATGGTCTTGGAGGGGGAACCCATGCTGTTTTTTTTTTTTTTTATTTGGCTGGGGTTCCCCTTCAAGATCATCAGAGCACAAGTCGCCAGCCAAAGTCGGATCAGTTAGGACCGCGATCCGACTTTAATCCGACTTCAGTGATATTCAATGGGCTGAAGTCGGACCAAAGTAGTACAGGGGGCATCTTCAAAGTTGGACCAGTTAAGACGGCTCCCATAGGGAAACATTGATTTTCACACGTCATGCGTCATGAGCTCCCAATGTCGGAGCGTTTGTCGTGTGAACCCGGCCTCAGCACTGATGAAGGAGGGGGTTTGAAGTTCGTCCCTCAAAACATGTTGGATGTTAGATACATTACATGTTTGGAATAAAACCTTTTTTTGGACTGTAACATTTTGGTGTGGCGCTCCAAACTTCTAGTCCAATGATTGCATAGAGTGAGAGATAAAGAGATAAAGAGATTGATTTGTAGATTATTCCTATTTGCTGCATGCTATGTCTTTTGCCGCGTACACCACACGATCAGAAATTCCGACAAGAAAAGTCCGATGTAAGCTTTTGGTCGGATATTCCGACCGTGTGTATGCTCCATCGGACTTTTGCTGTCGGAATTTCCACCAACAAAAGATTGAGAGCTGGTTCTCTTTTTTTTCCGATCGTCTGTATGCAATTTCGACACGCAAAAAAACACGCATGCTCAGAATCAAGCAGAAGAGCCGAACTGCCTATTGAACTTCATTGATCTCGGCTCGTCGTAGTGTTGTACGTCACCGCGTTCTTAACGGTCGGAATTTCCGACAAGATTTGTGTGACCGTGTGTATGCAAGACAAGTTTGAGCCAACATTCCGTCTGAAAAAAAAGTCTGACATCTGGTGGTTAGGTGAGAGTGAAGCCTCGTACACACGGCCGAGATTCCCGTCAGGAAACAAACGTCATTTTTCCTGACGAGAATCTTGACAAGAATCTTATCCCGGCCGAGTGTACACACGTACGATTCAAAAGAACCGCCGTTCTTTTGAATGGCACGAACGCGGTGACGTCATCGACTACGACGAGCATGCGCCATCTTGCTACACCCTATGCCTATGCCTAGGAAGCTACCGCGCATGCGTCAAAGTCATTTCGAGCATGCACGGGTTTCCACGGCGACAGGTAAGTGTACACACGCTCGGGTTTCTCGTCGAGAAACAAGCCGACGAGATTCTCGATGAGAAAAAAGGCCGCAGGTCGTCTTTTTTCTCGTCGGGGAATCTGGGCAGTTTTCTTGACGAGAAAACTGAAACCCGCGTACACACGGCCGGTTTTCTCGGCAAGAAAGCTCTCCCGGCAGTTTTCTTGTCGTTTTTTGCCGAGAAAACCGGTCGTGTGTACGCGGCCTGAGGCCCAGTCATTGTGTGAAATCAATGCCAGGCCTTTTTTCTTGCTGGGCTTGTCTGATGCTCCATTAACCACTTAAGGACTGGGCCTATTCCTCAAACTTGGTGTTTATAAGTTAAAATCATATTTTTTTGCTAGAAAATTACTTAAAACCCTTAAACATTATATATTTTTTTCAGACACCCTAGAGAATAAAATGGCGGTCATTGCAATACTTTATGTCACACCGTATTTGCGCAACGGTCTTACAAGCGCAATTTTGGGAGAAAAAACTCACTTTTTTGAATAAAAAAAAAACAACAGTAAAGTTAGCCCAATTTTTTTTTTTTAAATATATTTTGAAAGACAATGTTACGCCGAGTAAATTCATACCCAACATGTCATGCAATTGCGCCCGCTCGTGGAATGGTGACAAACTTTGACCCTTTAAAATCTCCATAGGCAACGTTTAAAAATTTCTACAGGTTTTCAATTTCTACCAGTTTTGAGTTACAGTGTAGGTCTTTTGCTAGAATTATTGCTCTCGCTCTAACGATCATGGCGCTACATCACATGTGTGGTTTAAACACTGTTTTCATATGCGGGCGCGACTTACCTATGCGTTCGCTTCTGCTCACGAGCTCAGCGGGATGGGGCGCTTTAAAAAAAAAATCTTATTTATTTTACTTTTATTTTTTTATTTTTACACTGTCCTTTTAAAAAAAGAAATATTTGGGTCACTTTTATTCCTATTACAAGGAATGTAATCATCCCTTGTTATAGAAAAAAGCATGACAGGTCCTCTTAAAGCGGAGCTCCAGCCTTTTTTATGTTTATTAAAAGTCAGCAGCTACAAAAAGTGTAACTTCTGGCTTTTAATAAACATACACTTACCTGTTCCACTGTCCAGCGACGCGACGCCCGGAGCTCCGCTCCTCTCCCCCCCCTTCTCCGCCGGCGCCTCCATTCATAGTGTGGGCACCCGGCCGTGACAGCTTTCGGCTTCACGGCCGGGCACTCACTGCGCATGTGCGAACGGCGCAGCGCTCTCTGAGTGGACAGGCGATCGCCTGGGACCTGTCACGTGTCCCAGGTGATCGCTTACAGGGAGGGTCCGCCAAAAGCGATATGACGTGTCGTCTAGGCGGCCCCAGGGCTGAAGGAGGAAGTGGGACAGGAAGTCCCACTCCTACTAAAGCCCCCACCCCCCCCAAAAAAAATGACATGCCAAATGTGGCATGTAAGGGGGCGAGGAGTGGATTAAGCGGAAGTTCCAAATTTGGGTGGAACTCCGCTTTAAATATGGGATCTGGGGTCAAAAAGACCTCACATCTCATATTTACACTAAAATGTAATAAAAAATAAATAAATGTCTTTAAAAAATATATATATTTTTTAATAATTCTTTTTTAAGACCATTTGGCGGAAGTGACGTTTGACGTCTCTTTTGTCATCCAATGTTATGGAGCCGAGTGGGGGCCATCTTTCCCTCACTCGGCTCCATGTCTCAGTGGGGAGAAGACTCGATCATCTCCGCCACTACCGACGGGTCCGGTAAGCGGTGGAGACGACCGAAGTGCGGCAGGAGGGGGCGCCCTCTTCTGCCCCCGATAAAAGTGATCTTGTGGCGAATCCGCCGTGGAGACCACTTTTATCAGAAAGAGGACCGTCTGCCATTTAAGATTATACCTGGGGGTTATGGCAATTATGTGCTGCCATAACCCCAGTATTCTACGTCAAAGTACTGATGTAAAACAACGGTGGGCGGTCCGCAAGTTGTTAAAGAGATTATCCCTTACTTATCCCTTACTTCCTGTGCTGCTGACAACATTTTACCAGACAAGAAGTGAAGAGAATGTACCACCAGCAACACTGACAAAAAAATTGTTACCTTCGTACAGAAGATGAAAGCTGGAACCTCTGACAGATTTGTATTTCTGTTTGAAGATCTTCTCTTACTTCCTGTCTGGTAAAACCCTTGTCAGCCAGACAGAAAGTAAGGGAGATTCTCTCCAGATTGCAATAAAACTAGAATTTTTTTTTTGGTGGCTTGACTTATGTTTTTAGTATAGAATGAAGTTTATCACCAAACTTAAGGTTTCTGTCCAGTATGGCTGATAGGAGCTTCCAGTGGCGGTTGGTGCTCAAAATTTTTTGGGGGGGCGCAAACAAACTGAAAAAAAAAAAAAACAGAAATTGCCGCCACTGTGCCCATTAAACGCCCAAATACAGGCAGTTTGTCCCCAAATACAGGCAGTTTGTCCCCAAATGCAGCCAGTTTGTCCCCAAATGCAGCCAGTTTGTCCCCAAATACAGCCAGTTTGTCCCCAGCCCGCACTTACCTTCCTTTGGGTCAGCGCCGTCCTCCTCCACGCTACCTCATGTCTTCTTCCATCCTTGATGTCTTCTCCCGCCCTCGATGTCGCTTCAGCCAATCAGGTTACCGGTAATCAAATCCGGTGAACCTGATTGGCTAAGATGCTTGTCAGTCCAAACAAAGGAACGCACCCCCCGTGCGCCACTTAATTCGCTATTCGGAAGCCGATTAGAGCCCTCAGGCTGTAATAGGAAAGCCTATTAGAGCCGCTGGCTCTGATAGACACTTCCACAGCCAACCAGCTGCCGTTATTCAGATGGCCGGCGCTCGCCAGGGGGCCGGCCATCTGAATAGTGGGCGGCGTGGCAGCGGCGACAATACATAGGTTCATGCAATGCATGAACCTATGTATTGTTTTTCAGTGGCAGTGCAGGAGCAAGAGGGGGCGGCGCTCCGGCGCCCTTTATGAACGCACCGCCACTGGGAGCTTCCCTACTTCTCAGGAGCCCATTAAAGCCCAATGCACTATTGAAACACACTAAAAATGACCTTCCATATAAACTTTCCTTATTAACTACAATGCATTGCACCAATTATGCAACATTTTGGTTAAATGGATAAATTTGCAGAAATTTTGATGAAATAAAAAAAAAAGTCAAGTTTTTCTCATCATTATATAGCATACTGATGCTTATTATTATTAAACCATATTCCCATGGAGCAATAGCTGGGTGTAAGATGCCTTTCAGGGATTTCTGGGAGTTTCCAACAAAACAGCCGAATGTATCATCATTTTTCCCATTGTTCTCAAGAAACATTTGCCAACTGCATCTTTAACTTGTGATCCAAAGATGTGTGCTTGGCAGAGGGATGGAATAAATTAAATTGTTTTTGAACAATAGACGCGGGATCTGCCCACCTCTTCAGGCGCAGGCTGACTGTTTCGCCTAAAGGGGCAAAAGAAGAAGACGGCTAGTTTTGTTTGATGGGAAGCTACTTGTAGGCCTCACGTTAAAGGGAATCTAATATCAAAAATAAAAATGGTACATTTGGTTTCCATCCACATTGCTTCTTTTTCGTTGACTTATTATTTTATTCAATTAAAAAAAATATGTAAAAAGGGAAAATAAAATATACGAGACGGGTCTTCAAAAAGAGGCTGCAGGGGCCGCCTGCTTATCATAATCCCTTGGTGTGTTTCAACTGTAGTTGTTTGAATATATAAGTGTTGAGTTTCCATTGGTTCTTCTTTGTCCCCTCTATGACAAGGCTAAGGGGAGTGTCCCTAATTGTGTTTAAAAGTGTATGTTTGGTAGTTAATAAACAGTTTAATGCTCTACATGTTTAACCCTCAACACTTGTGTGGCTTGTCTCATGATTGGGGGGTTAAGGGCTGGTTATGGCGAATCTGCAGGCTGCGGGTGCGTTTGGAGGACAGGAGACACAGGTCTGGTGGAGGTGCCCACCTGGGGTATCCGAGATCCGTCACATTTGCCATTTCCAAAATTGGTTTCACTCTGTTTGTAAAGTGGTCCAGTGGACAATATGAAAAGTATGATCTCTCACCTGGAAGCATGCCTAATTGATAATGTGGTGCTCAGCCCTGAGGTTGTGCCACATCATTCTGGAGTAGATACCCTTATTTAATATTTACCAAGTCCATATACTGTAGTAGTACCTGCATGATGAATGACATGTTATCAGCAAAAATAACTTGCCTATTAGTCCAATCTATGGGGCCCCAGGTTCTGGGAATATTTAGAGAAAAATCCTGTAGGATCTAGGATGGTAGAAGTGTAGTGAAATGTTTGCAGAAGCATCCCTTTTCTAGCAGTTTTTTTCTCCTGTGATTACATGACTGCGTTGCAGCATAGGAATGGTCATTAATGGTTTGTGGTACTGAAAAAAAAAAGGAATGTAGGGCTTTCCACCGGACCCGCCATCTTGCAGTAGGGGCAATTGTTAGTGAAAAATGACGAACACAAGAGGCAAAAGGCGAGGAACCCGTTATATGTTCTATAGGTTCACCTGGGTGGAGCTAAAATGTCAGCCATCCCAACCAAGTGAAACTCACTTTGTCCAAACATTTGGAAAGGAACCTGAGCTCCTTGAGCCAATTCCATATGAGTTCATGGCATAAAGTACTGCTATTAAAACCTCCTTTTCTCAAAAATAAAATAAAATAAAGGAATGTAGGAGCAGATGCCTTACTTGTTTTCTCTCTCCTGGAAGTGTGTACATTTTTTGGATGATGTATTGCTTACCCTGAAGCCCTATACACACGGCCGAGATTCTCGTCAGGATTCCTGACGAGAATCTTGACAAGAAACTTGTCCCGGCCGAGTGTACACACGTATGATTCAAAAGAACCGCCGTTCTTTTGAATGGCACGAACGCAGTGACATCATCGACTACGACGAGCGTGCGCTCGTCACATTCGATGCCGTCGCCGCCATCTTGCTACACCCTATGACCAGAGCAGGACTTAGGGTGGTGGGGGCCCCTGGGCTTGAGTCACTTTCGGGCCCTTCCTTCTATACATTACTTTAAATAGAACAATTCAATGAAAAATTAAAGAGGAAGTAAACCCCGGCTGATTTTTGCAGTTTTTCAATTATTAAGTTATAACAGCTCATCGCAATGCAATATATATATATATATATATATATATATATATATATATCCCAAAAATGAGGCCTGCAAATACCTTTTTAGGATGGTTTCGTTCTCTGTATTTCCGGGTATCTCAAGCGCCATTCGTACTGCTGTTATGTGATTAAAATTATGACGTTGCTTCTGCCCTTACTGTGTCCCTGTCGGTAATCTTGCGCAATGCACCGTAACCATTCGTAGCTGTGTCTGCGGCTGCTGTTTTCTTTCACTCCCCTTTTGTGACGTCTTCTTTAGTCACACGGGGGAGTATCAGGAAGAGTGGAAGGAGCTAAACACTGCGAGACTTCTCCTCTGTGCCGGACAGAGGGGAAGTTCTCACAGACTGCATTCCGGCAAGCTTTAAATGCCGGTTTATAGGGGCTAATGTGCGCAAGCGTGGGGCCCCCTATTGGGCGGGGCCCATGGGCTTGAGCCCAGTCAAGCCCAATGGTAAGTCTGGCCCTGCCTATGACTATGCCTAGGAAGCTATGCCTAGGAGGTCGTCTTTTTTCTCGTCTGGGAATCTGGACAGTTTTCTTGACGAGAAAACTGAAACCCGTGTACACACAGCCGGTTTTCTCGGCAAGAAAGCTCTCCCGGCAGTTTTCTTGTCGTTTTTTGCCGAGAAAACCGGTCGTGTGTACGCGGCCTAAGGTGGTGTCACATCATTCTGATGTACAGGGATTGGTAAAAAATAAGGAAACACTACTATGATTTGCAGGTGTGAAAGTGCATTGGAGACAGAAGTAATGTAACATTCTTTTGCTTCCGCTAGCTAACAGGTGGAAAGCCTCACTTTCCTCATTCACTGTCACGTTAGACCTTACTGAGCTTTAAAGAGGGCAAATGGTTGGTGCCTGTTTAGCTGATGCCTCTGTGACTGAAGGTGGCAATTTATTTGTGGTGTCGCTAGCTAAAGTATCCAAGGTTATGATGGCATATACAGTTTCTGGGGAAAACATCATCTGATAAGCATAAGCGGGGTCGACGTGGCCAACTGACGGAAAGAGACAAAAATACATTCATCCGGATTTTTTGCATAAAGAGTGGTATCAGATTCCATTATCCACTATCCAAGACTCATATTTAATAATTCCCAGAAGAATTGAGGCCATCTTGGATGCCAAAGGCGGTCCAACACCATATTGGGTAACAATTTAGTTCTTTTGCCATACTTGTTTGTTTCCATAATTTTGTCCATACCCTGTAGATACCATCTACAATCTACCAAGTCCATATAATAACACCTACAGTACATTATGAATCGTCAACAAAAAACACTGGCCTATCAGTCCTATCCATGGGGCCCCAGGATCTAGGGACATTTACAGAAAAATCCTTTAGGATCTAGGATCGTAGAGCTGTAGAGAAATGTATACAGGACAACCTGTTTCTAGCAGTTTGTGATCTCACATGGATACATGACTGTCATGGGCGTCCGCAGGTAGGGGCAAGAGCCCCCCCTGGAATCAGGGATCAGCAAGGTGTCCGCCATAGGCATGCACATGGGTTGTACACGCCTAAAATCTGCACCCTGTACATAGCACATGCCTGGATTCTGCACACTGTACATAGCACACGCCTGGAATCTGCACCCTGTACATAGCACACGCCTGGAATATGCACCCTGTACATAGCACATGCCTGGATTCTGTACCCTGTACATAGCACATGCCTGGATTCTGCACCCTGTACATAGCACATGCCTGGAATCTGCACCCTGTACATAGCAAACGCCTGGAATCTGCACCCTGTATATAGCACATGCCTGGATTCTGCACCCTGTACATAGCACACGCCTTGATTCTGTACCCTGTACATAGCACACGCCTGGATTCTGTACCCTGTACATAGTACACGCCTGGAATCTGCACCCTGTACATAGCACACACCTGGAATCTGCACCCTGTACATAGCACACGCCTGGATTCTGTACCCTGTACATAGCACACGCCTGGATTCTGTACCGTGTACATAGCACACGCCGGGATTCTGTACCCTGTACATAGCACACGCCTGGAATCTGCACCCTGTACATAGCACACGTCTGGAGTCTGCACCCTGTACATAGCACACGCCTAGATTCTGTACCCTGTACATAGCACATGCCTGGATTCTGTACCCTGTACATAGCACATGTCTGGATTCTGCTCCCTGTACATAGCACATGCCTGGATTCTGTACCCTGTACATAGCACACGTCTGGAGTCTGCACCCTGTACATAGCACACGCCTGGATTCTGTACCCTGTACATAGCACATGCCTGGATTCTGTACCCTGTACATAGCACATATCTGGATTCTGCACCCTGTACATAGCACACGCCTGGAATCTGCACCCTGTACATAGCAGATGCCTAGAATAAAGTCTTCTGTTTCCCCTGTAGCGCCATGCTCCTGTTGAGTAGGCGCTATTTGTAAATTTAGTTGCCTGAGCTGTAGTTTAGCTCAGAGGATTGTACCAAATTATGGGTCTCTGTTCCGGTTTGGCTGCGTTGCACATCTTCCACTTAACTGAGGGTGTCGCTGTCACCAAGAGTCAAGGTTGGAATCTGCAATGGGCTGGGAGTATTGAGTGCCTTCTGCCCAGAAGCAGCCCAGTGGGCGTGGTCAACCCGCTGTGCATTCTGGGAGGGGGTACTTAAGGGACAGACACCGTTCTGGCAGGGTCTTCCAAACCTGACCTGAAGGCCCTCTTGGCCTCAGGGAGTTGTGAGCAGTTTCCGGCCTTGGGGTCTGCTGGCCCGAGGCTCCGCAACTAAGAGTAGGCCCAGGAGTTTTTTGGGGCCTACTAGTCCAGGGATGATCCTTTGCTGTCTTGCCTGCGGGAAGAAGCTGAACAATTGGGGGCTCAATTGGAGGATGCATCCTGGCCAGTTTACCTCACTGTGCTGCCGTCTTGGCTGAAAGATTCTGGCACCCTGAGCTGTGTGCTTTCTGTGGAACCTTTGCAAAGTGCGTGTGTGGTTACACGATCTGGTGGCAGAAGCTTGTGGGACGACTCAACGGCACTTATCAAGTCTGTGGCAGAGACTTTGAACGAGTTTTGCACCGGCTGCTAGGTCAGTGAGAGTAGGACTATTCGGTTGCTGGAATCCAGTGTGGAACCGATTTATCCTCTGGACCTGAGACTGTACCCGTGATCCGCAAAGCACAGGTACCTGAATCTCCCCATCCCTCTACCCCTCTGTTGGAACTGCTTAATAAAACCCTTAAAGAAAAAGAACCCAAGTGTTGGTGTGGAAATTCATGAGAAACTCTTTAAGTCGACCCATAAGACGAGTGTGATGAACAGTAAGGTAACAGCAGGCCCAAATCAAAACCAGCAGCTCCTACGGGGGTAGTGCTACACCCCTTTAAAAATAAATACTTGCGAGTCGCGGCCAAGCCCCTCCCCTTCATGACATTGTTGAAAGGGGCGGAGCATGGGTGACCCTAAAATGAGACCCCCCCCCAGAAATAAGTTTTGCGGATGTCCATGATGACTGTGTTGCAGCATAGAAATTATCATTTATGGTTCCTCAATTTCAGTGCCCGTCTGAAGTTACAATGTAAATACAACAGGTGTATTGTAAAAAAAGCAATGTCCACACCGGCCTGGGCCTGTGAAGTCACCTCTCAGCACCCCGGGAAAGAAAAGGCAGAGGAATATTTGAAAATGTGATTCTTTTTTTCTGATTGTAATAAAACAAATGGCAATAGATCTAAGCATTACAATTATCTTTGGGTGTGTGTAGAGGAAGGGTGTGCTTTTATGGATTTCAGAAGGATCTTTATTTTCAGTGGTGATATTTGTACAGTAGATGGCGCCTTAGTGATGATCTTTCCTTTTCTCTTTGTAGGCCTCTCGAAGTAGAATTTTTAAAAGTGTATCTCGGCCCCTACAAGCTGTTTGGGTCTATTCCCAGCACATCTGTCAACGTAGAATCTGTCATTGTTAATAAGAACTATAGAAAGATCGGAGACATTGGGGACATCGCCCTGGTAAAGTTGGCAGAACCAGTCACTTATGATAAATATATCATGCCGATCTGCCTGCCATCTTCTTCTGTCACCTTCCCCTGTGGCATGGAGTGCTGGGTGACCGGCTGGGGGACAACATCTTACAATGGTAAGTCCACAACAATGTAACTAAAACACCTTTCACATCTTTGTAATTATTCACAAACAATATTTAACTACAGTAGCTTCAATTGTATCGTCTTATTCTCCTTGGCTTCTCCTCTGCTGCTGATAACCAATGGCATTTCATAAAAATGAACTGTATAATTTAAATGAAGAAGGCATTCTAAAATAGGAAAATAGTTAAACTAAAGCCCCGTACACGCGGTCGGAATTCCCGACAGAAAAAGTCCGATGGGAGCTTTTGGTCAGGAATTCCGACCGTGTGTATGCTCCATCGGACTTTTTCTGTTGGGAATTCCGACAGAAGTAGATTGAGAGCTGGTTCTCAATTTTCCCGTCAGAATTTCCAACTGACTTTTTCCCGTTGGATATCCCGATCGTGTGTACGGGGCACAAGAAAGGGGAGACTTGAGAAAGAAGCTGGAAGACAGTTGCTGGAAGACAATGCTAGACTGGAGGGACTGGTAACTACCTCATGTTTAAAAGTCAACAACCACAGTATTTGTAGCTGTTGACTTTTATTTTTTTATTTAAAAAAAAAAAAAAAGGTCATGCTCCTTTTTAAGATTCCAGAGGCCTGCAAGAGACCAAGATTGAAGCCACCAGCAGTGGGATAAGTAAGTAAACTATATGGGAAAAGGCTTTGAACAGCTTTTATTGGATGCTGTCAGGGTTAAAAAAATGAAGAGTGGCCCGTGTCTTGGTCTATGTCTTCTATTTCCCCTCCATTCCAGTGTCTGTTCAGCTTTCGACACTTCCAAGAACGAAGCAATAAATTGTTTCATCTGTTGACTATTAAGTCAATGCTGTGTCTGGTAATGTTGTAGGAGTCGTAGGATGGAACAAGTGACAGCAAACACAGGCATCCAACACCTCCAGAACTATTAAATGGCAAAGAAGCCTACAGCACTGGATCAGAGAGAGGTAGGAGACATGGACTGCCAGAGAGGTGAGTAGTTCTTCTATTGCAGGTCTGTCAGGGAAATGGCCAAGGTGTGGGCAATCCCGCCAGTACCCGTCACGGTTGCGCCAGACGAATCCTCGTGCGAATGCGCGCACACCGGTGTGCGACAGCCCGTACACGCCGGTCTGTGCGCGCGCACGACGTGACAATTGTGAGCGCATTCCCCGGCCTATTTAAACCTGCCACTTGTGCTTACAGGTTGCTGGATTATCGTCAGCTTCCTGTGTCTCCTGTGCCTTGTATACCCTGAAGCCCCTGGCTTGACCTTTCGGCTTTTGTCTTGACCTGTGATCCTGTCTATCTCCTCGCACTGACTCCGGCTTGGCTGACTACTCTTCAATCCTCTGCCCACTGTGTATGACCTGGCTTGTTCCTGTACTCATCTCGGACTGTCTCTTGGTATATGACCCCTGGCCCTGTTCCTGGTTTACCCTGCCGTCTCATACCCGGACTTCTCCTTGCACGGCTGCCAATACCGCTACCCAGCGCACCCCAGCTACCTTCTGCCAATCAGCCTAGTCTGCAACATTACCGACAACCCGAGCACCTTTGGGCACCGTATCTCCTGTATCACTCCCAGGGGAACGCTGCACTCAGCCGCAAGGGGTGCCCTCTCAGCAACCCGGCCTTACACCAGAGACTTGACAAGGTCACTACATTACAGAGTCACTTTAAATGACCATTAGCTGTATTTCCAATTATCATTACAGATTTATTGCAATCGTCTTTCAGAAGTACCACCCATGAGATATTCCATAATACAGGACGTATCTAAGCCTGAGAGAGCATGGACAGTCAAAGACCAGCGAAATTGTCCACTTCCATAGATTTTCCCCTTTGTCTCTTTCAATAATTATTGACCACTCTCTCCACCCAAGCCCCTAAGAGCCTGCCCGATCTTTAGATGTTTACAGTACTTGTGTCATTCAGATTATCATCTTCTTGCTGTTCATGTTCCCCAGGGGATTCACCTATAGATGGGATCCTCCAGCAAGTGATGACTCCACTCATCGACTACAAAACTTGTGACCTGATGTATCACGCGAACAGCAATGAAAACAACAATACAGTTATTATCCAAGATGAAAAGATATGTTCTGGCTACAGAAATGGGCTGAAGGATGCATGTCAGGTGGGTGACACCTAAACGGGCACAGCTTGTAGGATTTTGCAGGGCTGGGTGATGTACTGAGCAGTTCTTACATTTAGTGCAGACTGCTTGCATTCTGGGCATTCATCCCTGGGCCAATACTATTGCTCAATGCAACCTCCAGCCCCATTCAGCCTCAGCAGCTGTCAGCCTCCCATAGAGTATGACAGGCTGCTGGCAGTGCGCTGAATGGTGTGAATGTTCCTTGCACCTCCACCTAAATGCAAAGAGCCTCATGTACTGGGGCTAAACACCCTTAGTCTTTTCTGTTCTTTATTCATTCAATAAAAGCTGGAGAGAGGGTTAGAGGTTACCTAAAAAAGCAAAATATCATAGAGACCTTCTGGTAGCATCACGGTTATTGGTGGTCCCAAAAGTTGGTGGCCCTTTACAGCAGCTGTTTGGGGTCCTAATATTTTAGTAGCAGCCTCCCAATAACAATTGAAGATTAAAAGCTTCTTGAGTTCTCAGTAGAATTCCCTATGTGATCAGTCATGGGTACCTTAAAATGTTGAATAATGAGGTCTCCTGCAAAGTCCTTTGGCAACAGCTCCTCCCAAGTTCCCAAGCATACTTTTTCAGCATAGCAGAGTAATCTGAAGAAACTTCATACAGGTAGCCAACTTCCTGACATCTCTAGAGATGCCTCATATTAGGTAGCCATCTCTCAAATATTTTCCCAGATGCATCCTGTAGCAAAGATACTTGATACCCTCAGACATTAGCACATCCCCCCCCCCCACTGTGGCAGATCCAGGAAGAGAAGATCACTTTACAGAGGCATCATTTCCAGGCAAAAGTCCTTTATTTGAAAGTTGCTCCAAGAATGTATTCTCTTCCCTTAGCTCCCGTCAATGGAGTGACTGGTTGCGACAGGTAAGTATTCATAACTCATAGATTGTTACTCACACCAACTTCTGGAAACAACAAAAAAGCAGCAGGCAGAAACAATCAATGTCCTGAGCTTAAAGAGGAAGTAAACCCTCCGAACAAAAACGGGAAAAAGACAAACCTTGCAAGGCAAAGGCATAATCAGCCAGTATGCATCTCATACTGGCTGATTATGTATTACTTACCCTAGATCGAGGCCCCCACAGCGGTCCATGTCTCCCCCTCCGGCCGGAGGGACTTCCTGTTATCGCCGCTCCGGCGCTGTGATTGGCCTGGAGCGGCGATGACGTCACACGCATGCGTGCTCGGGCCGGCAAGAACCCATTCAGAAAACTGGCAATGATGCCGGCCTGCTAGTGTGCATGCGTGTGATGTCATCGGTGCTGTTTTACAGCAAATATCTCCTTAACCGTGCATTTCTTGCACCTACAGGTAAGCCTTAATCTAGGCTTACCTGTAGGTGCAAGTTGTGTGGTTGGTTTTACAACCACTTTAAGTCTTAAGATAAACCACAGAGCACAGAAAACAAAGCTTAGGCTTCTCAAAGCCTAGCTGCAAAAAACACAAAATTTCTAAGACTCCAGCATGAGGCACGGCCTGAACATTAACATTCCAGAAGAAAAGCCTCAATTACCGCATTTACTTAAAATCAGGGGAAAATCATGGGTGCGTGTTATACGCCGAATGGCTGCCTCGGAGGGGAAGGAGGGAACAAGCGCCGACGAAATAGACAGAACCGAGTGTACTGTGTACTCCGCTCGGCTCCGCTCGCGGTCATGCCCAGTCCCGCCTCCTAGCATTTACATCCCGCCATTAGACCGGTGGTATGTCCATCATAGGAGCCGGGGCGGGACTGCGAGATAAGCCGAGAGGAGCTGAGTACACAGGACATCCGACTCTGTTTATCTCTGTGGCGCTCGTTCCCTCCTCGGCAGGCAGATGGACACTGGTAATGCTGTAATTTGGGCAAGCCTGCAGATGGACACACTTTTGAGGAAAGGCTGCAGATGGACACACTTTTGGGCAAGGCTGCAGATGGACACAGATCATTCTGCAATGATGGGCAAGGCTACAGATGGACACTGATAAGGCTGCATTGATGGGCATTTAAAATGTAAGTTTTTTTACTTAAACTTCCCTCCTAAAAATAGTTTTCCTTAAACTTCCATACTAAACTTGGGGTGCGTGTTAGACGCCGGTAAATACGGTATGTAGAACATAAAGAAAAATAATAGAAAAGTTATTTTGTCTGTGTGTAATAAAATTCTCAAAATTTCTCCTCAGTTGGTAGTCATGTTGCCGTTTTCTTCCATCCTGTTACATGCCATTTAGATGTTTCCATTCTGGCTCCGTTGGCTGGCAACGGAACCTACTGTCTCAAGGACAGGAAGGGAACATATCCTATAGCAGGGGTGTCAAACTCAATTTCATTGTGGGCCGCATCAGCATTATGATTGCCCTCAAAAGGGCCGGTTGTATCTGTAAGATTAGATGTCCAGCGCATCCCCTCCCCTTAAATTAGATGTCAAGAGCCACCCCACCAACAGAAGTTGAGTCCCCCACTCTCCCTTACATCACAGCGCACCCCCCTTTCCTTATGCTGCTGCTGGGAAGAAGCTGGATGATTGCTTGAAGTACAGGGTCTGGAGGAGGACCAGAGGAGGGCTAGATCTCTCCTGCAGCTGCAGGAGGGGTGCGAGGGCCACATGAAGTGGCCTGGAGGGCCGGATTCAGACCGCGGGCCTTGTGTTTGACACCTGTGCTATATGGGGTCACAGATGGAAATTAAAACCAACAAGAATTTAAAGCTCTTTCCCACTCTCTGCAAAGCTAAAACTAAAAATGTTGACTGGGGTTAGGCTTTAATAAAGAAGCCTTGTAGGTAAACTGCAAACATCTGTCAAAATTGGTATAAATTTCCCAGGAATATGCTGAGCACCTGGCTCAAACATATCAAACTGGCACTTTTTTGGAGGTAGACATGGCCCTCTCACTGCTTCTCTGGTGCCTTCAGCTAGATTAAGAACTTAAATTGAAAGGGGGCTCAAGCTGATATCTATAGACATAATGCATCCCCTTGAAGGTTTATTCCATTAGTTTGGTCCAATGTTTGATTTGGGTTGGCCATGCTCGACCCAGACAGATAGACACCAGTACAGCTGACAATTCTTGATGTTTTCTAGGGTGACTCAGGAGGACCTCTGGTGTGTAAAGTTCATGGCATCTGGTACCAGGTTGGAGTTGTAAGCTGGGGAGAAGAATGCGCAGCTCCCAACCGCCCCGGTGTGTACACCCTGGTGACAGCCTATCAAGCCTGGATCAGCAGTTACCTCAATGTGACATTCGTCAATGTGACGGGAATTCCTCCACCAACAAACACATGTGGAGTGGACTTTGTCAGCAAAACCACTGCTTATCCATTCAGCACAGTCACAGGCAAGGCCTGTGGTCTTTTATCCCATCACTGGATGATCCTGGCCCTAGCTGGTCTTCTTCTCACTTATCTTTAACCACAAACTGTCTTCAGAATCAGAAGAGGAACTTGCATCTTCCCATCTTTATTCAAAACACATAACTTGGGTGATATCGTATCCTACCAACTTCATATGTGCCTCACAACGTTCTCATATGTGCCACCATAAGAATAGTTTAGTAAGACAGAGCAAAGGGTAATGGTCATGCTCAAAGTTTAATAGATTATTGCAGACAGTCAGATTTTTGCTTACTTATGCCAGTGGAAAGTTGATTTATTGTTGTGCCTTCCTTCCAAAATTATTAAGAAATATTACTACGTATGTAATCTATAACCTGTTACTGCCATCTTGTTTGGTCTGCAAGTCCAAAATCATAAAAAGAACTTAATTAATTAATATTGATTGATCAAGCGGTCCTTCGCCTTCTCCTTTAGTTTTTCTTATCCCTGCTTACCTGGTTGTGGATCCTGCACAGATAACATCCTCACCCGCCCACCTGGCCCAGCAGTGTCCTGCTGAGATCCTTCTCCCTTATGCCCCATGATTGGTCCCGCACTGCCATCTCTATCTGTGATGTCATCGGGAAGCTGCCGGCTATTCCCGGTTCAGCCGGCGGCTCTCCCAATAACTCACTTCTAGTCCCGCCCCCTCCTCTTTTCTCAATGCAAGCTAATGCCTCCTGGGATATGTGGGGTGCATATCCTGGGAGGCACAGCGGGCAAAGTGCAACTTAATTTGCCAAGGCCAGGGGTGTCAAACTCATTTTAATTGTGGGCCACATCAACATTTAGTTGCCCCCAGCTATATCTGTAAGATTAATAAAGAAAAAAGCTGCGCTAATGTGAACATAAAGTGACGCTAGTGACCACGAGTACTAAATATAATCACAATTATACAAACTTAAAGTGCTGAACACTGAATAAGAGAAAAACTCCTATGAAAATGGTCTATGGGACCTCAATTATATAGTGACAAAAAATATGAATACCAGGTAAGAAAAAAACTGCGCTAATTCGTGAGCAAAAAGTTATAAAGACTAAAGCTGCAACAATAAGTGCTATACTACACCACCAATTATATAAAGAAAAAAAGTTGCGCTAAACATACAGAAATTACTAGTTATCTTAGTGAAAAATTAATTAAAATAAGAAAACTAAATCAGGAACATGCAAAATTAAGCCAATATGTGATATAAAGGTGAATACAATAAAGAACCTTATAAAAAGGATCTAACATGTGAAGAGCACGGCAGCTCTCCAATAGGGATGGGCCCGGTGCTCGATTCGAACCCATGTTCGAATCGAGCATCGGGCGTTCGCTCGCTCGTCGAGCCCAGAACTATTTGGGCCGTTCGCATCACATTCGTGTGATGCGAGCGGCCCCGCAATGCATTGCGGCCGGCGCGGCCGGCGCAGTGCATTGCTGGCTGATGATTGGCCAAGCATGCACTGTGACCCCGCATGCTTGGCCAATCACAGCGCCCGAAACTCGGAGAGCAATAATTGGCTACAGGCAGGACGCCTGTAGCCAATTACAGCTCAGGGGCTTTAGTACACGCCCCACCATTTAAAAGGCCGCCACGCCATCGGCCCCGGTCACATGAGTTCCTGCTTTAGGAGAGATTAGTCTGCTGATTCTGTCTTTGCTTGATACTGAAAGATTTGCTCTTCTTTGCTAAACCATTGGCTATTTCTTTGCTAAACCATTGCTACCTAAGTCATTGATCGTTCATTGCTGCTGATTGCACAGTTAGTGTGTTATTAGCTGCTGCTGGGGATTAGTCTGGTGCGTGCTTACTGTTAGTACAGTATTGCAGTAGTACCAACCGCAGTGCTGTTAGCACAGCATTGCACCCCAACAGCACCCATAGGACTTCTAGTGTGTTAGTGGCAGCAAACAGAGCTCCTATATTTTCTTCTCAGCAGCACCCATAGGACTTCTAGTGTGTTAGTGGCATCACACAGAGCTTCTATATTTTCTTCTCAGCAGCACCCATAGGACTTCTAGTGTGTTAGTGGCAGCAAACAGAGCTCCTATATTTTCTTCTCAGCAGCACCCATAGGACTTCTAGTGTGTTAGTGGCATCACACAGAGCTCCTATATTTTCTTCTCAGCAGCACCCATAGGACTTCTAGTGTGTTAGTGGCATCACACAGAGCTCCTATATTTTCTTCTCAGCAGCACCCATAGGACTTCTAGTGTGTTAGTGGCATCACACAGAGCTCCTATATTTTCTTCTCAGCACCACCCATAGGACTTCTAGTGTGTTAGTGGCATCACACAGAGCTCCTATATTTTCTTCTCAGCAGCACCCATAGGACTTCTAGTGTGTTAGTGGCAGCAAACAGAGCTCCTATATTTTCTTCTCAGCAGCACCCATAGGACTTCTAGTGTGTTAGTGGCAGCAAACAGAGCTCCTATATTTTCTTCTCAGCAGCACCCATAGGACTTCTAGTGTGTTAGTGGCATCACACAGAGCTCCTATATTTTCTTCTCAGCAGCACCCATAGGACTTCTAGTGTGTTAGTGGCATCACACAGAGCTCCTATATTTTCTTCTCAGCAGCACCCATAGGACTTCTAGTGTGTTAGTGGCAGCAAACAGAGCTCCTATATTTTCTTCTTAGCAGCACCCATAGGACTTCTAATGTGTTAGTGGCATCACACAGAGTTCCTATATTTTCATCTCAGCAGCACCCATAGGACTTCTAGTGTGTTAGTGGCATCACACAGAGCTCCTATATTTTCTTCTCAGCAGCACCCATAGGACTTCTAGTGTGTTAGTGGCAGCAAACAGAGCTCCTATATTTTCTTCTCAGCAGCACCCATAGGACTTCTAGTGTGTTAGTGGCATCACACAGAGCTCCTATATTTTCTTCTCAGCAGCACCCATAGGACTTCTAGTGTGTTAGTGGCATCACACAGAGCTCCTATATTTTCTTCTCAGCAGCATCCATAGGACTTCTAGTGTGTTAGTGGCAGCAAACAGAGCTCCTATATTTTCTTCTCAGCAGCACCCATAGGACTTCTAGTGTGTTAGTGGCAGCAAACAGAGCTCCTATATTTTCTTCTCAGCAGCACCCATAGGACTTCTAGTGTGTTAGTGGCAGCAAACAGAGCTCCTATATTTTCTTCTCAGCAGCACCCATAGGACTTCTAGTGTGTTAGTGGCATCACACAGAGCTCCTATATTTTCTTCTCAGGAGCACCCATAGGACTTCTAGTGTGTTGGTGGCAGCAAACAGAGCTCCTATATTTTCTTCTCAGCAGCACCCATAGGACTTCTAGTGTGTTAGTGGCAGCAAACAGAGCTCCTATATTTTCTTCTCAGCAGCACCCATAGGACTTCTAGTGTGTTAGTGGCAGCAAACAGAGCTACTATATTTTCTTCTCAGCAGCACCCATAGGACTTCTAGTGTGTTAGTGACAGCAAACAGAGCTCCTATATTTTCTTCTCAGCAGCACCCATAGGACTTCTAGTGTGTTAGTGGCAGCAAACAGAGCTCCTATATTTTCTTCTCAGCAGCACCCATAGGACTTCTAGTGTGTTAGTGGCATCACACAGAGCTCCTATATTTTCTTCTCAGCAGCACCCATAGGACTTCTAGTGTGTTAGTGGCAGCAAACAGAGCTCCTATATTTTCTTCTCAGCAGCACCCATAGGACTTCTAGTGTGTTAGTGGCATCACACAGAGTTCCTATATTTTCTTCTCAGCAGCACCCATAGGACTTCTAGTGTGTTAGTGGCAGCAAACAGAGCTCCTATATTTTCTTCTCAGCAGCACCCATAGGACTTCTAGTGTGTTAGTGGCAGCAAACAGAGCTCCTATATTTTCTTCTCAGCAGCACCCATAGGACTTCTAGTGTGTTAGTGGCATCACACAGAGCTCCTATATTTTCTTCTCAGGAGCACCCATAGGACTTCTAGTGTGTTGGTGGCATCACACAGAGCTCCTATATTTTCTTCTCAGCAGCACCCATAGGACTTCTAGTGTGTTAGTGGCAGCAAACAGAGCTCCTATATTTTCTTCTCAGCAGCACCCATAGGACTTCTAGTGTGTTAGTGGCATCACACAGAGCTCCTATATTTTCTTCTCAGCAGCACCCATAGGACTTCTAGTGTGTTAGTGGCAGCAAACAGAGCTCCTATATTTTCTTCTCAGCAGCACCCATAGGACTTCTAGTGTGTTAGTGGCAGCAAACAGAGCTCCTATATTTTCTTCTCAGCAGCACCCATAGGACTTCTAGTGTGTTAGTGGCATCACACAGAGCTCCTATATTTTCTTCTCAGCAGCACCCATAGGACTTCTAGTGTGTTAGTGGCATCACACAGAGCTCCTATATTTTCTTCTCAGCAGCACCCATAGGACTTCTAGTGTGTTAGTGGCAGCAAACAGAGCTCCTATATTTTCTTCTCAGCAGCACCCATAGGACTTCTAGTGTGTTAGTGGCAGCAAACAGAGCTCCTATATTTTCTTCTCAGCAGCACCCATAGGACTTCTAGTGTGTTAGTGGCAGCAAACAGAGCTCCTATATTTTCTTCTCAGCAGCACCCATAGGACTTCTAGTGTGTTAGTGGCATCACACAGAGCTCCTATATTTTCTTCTCAGCAGCACCCATAGGACTTCTAGTGTGTTAGTGGCAGCAAACAGAGCTCCTATATTTTCTTCTCAGCAGCACCCATAGGACTTCTAGTGTGTTAGTGGTATCACACAGAGCTCCTATATTTTCTTCTCAGCAGCACCCATAGGACTTCTAGTGTGTTAGTGGCATCACACAGAGCTCCTATATTTTCTTCTCAGCAGCACCCATAGGACTTCTAGTGTGTTAGTGGCAGCAAACAGAGCTCCTATATTTTCTTCTCAGCAGCACCCATAGGACTTCTAGTGTGTTAGTGGCAGCAAACAGAGCTCCTATATTTTCTTGTCAGCAGCACACATAGTACCTATAGTGTGTTAGTGTCAGCACCCATAGGACCTACAGTGTGTTGTGAGCACACATAGGAGTTCTATTTTTTATACTATATACACTACCGACTACAATGGCTGGAAGACCGCCAAGGAGAGGCAGAGCGTGCCGAGGCAAGAACACAGGGCAGGCAGGCTCTGTTTCTAGAGACAACAGTGCTGGCCGTGGACGTGGTCGTGCATCGTCATCAGCATGTGGCCATGGGACACGCTTGTCTTTGTTTTCAGCAGCTGCACATGTGGAGCCGCATCATGCCGAAGGCTTGGTAGAATGGATGACCAAGCCCTCCTCATCCTCCTCATCCTCTCTCACCCAGGCTCAGGGTACTGGCAGAGCAGCTGCCAACGCGTACTCAATGGCATCATCAGCCACCCCTTCCCTAGACCCACCATGTCCTCCTGAGGAGTCCCCCGAACTGTTTGAGCACAGTGTTGGGTACATGCTCCAGGAGGATGCCCAACGATTCGAAGGCTCGGATGATGATACCCAGCTTGAGGAAGTCAGTAGTGTGCGCGCAGAGAGAGGGGATGCTGAAGGACAGCAATCTGGCAGTAGTGTTCCACCAGCTGCAGCTTACTGCCAGGTTTGCTCTAGTGGTGAAGAGGGAGGGGATGATGAGGTCACTGACTCCACGTGGGTGCCTGAAGGGAGAGAGGAGGAGGAGGAGGAGGATGCAGCGTCACATGTCCAACGAGGCAGGATGCCCCCTGGAGGCCAGCTAGAGGCCAGCACAGCAACTGTACCACACCGCAGAGCTCCGCCTGTGCAGGGCGCTGCCTCTGCACATTATCACAAAAGTTCTTTGGTGTGGGCCTTTTTTGAGACGAGTGCATCAGATCGCACCACTGCTATTTGCAATATTTGTCTCAAGCGTATCTCGCGTGGCCAAAACATCAGCCGCTTGGGCACCACAAGCATGAGCAGACATATGTCGACCTGCCATGCAGCTCGTTGGCAAGCACACATAAAAGACCCACACCAAAGAACAAAGCGGACCTCTCCTTGCTCCTCATCAGCTGGGATCTCCATCCCCACTATATCTTCAGTCCTCTCTGAAAGCTGCTCTGAGAGGACTGAAGGTGTAGAATTAGGTGTGTCACAACCAAGTACTTGCAGTACACCGACGTCCGATTGTAGCAGGCAAATTTCCCTGCCCCAGCTGCTGGACCGTCGAAAGAAGTATACTCCCAGCCATCCACATGCCCAGCGGTTGAATGCTAGCTTGGCTAAATTGCTAGCACTTCAACTGCTGCCTTTTCAGTTGATAGACTCGGCCCCCTTCCGTGAGTTTGTTCAATGTGCGGTTCCTCAGTGGCAGGTTCCCAAACGCCACTTTTTCTCACGGAAGGCGATTCCGTCTCTCTACTGGCATGTGGAAGGCAATGTCCATGCCTCGCTGATCTCTCCATGCCACTCTCCTTGATCCACGGTACAAGGGTAAGGTTGCGGACCTTATCTTGCCGTCGCAGAGGGAGCAGAGGATGAGACATCTCAGGGAGGCCTTGCAGAAAGGTCTGTGCAACGCGTTCCCAGAAACTGGGAGGTTACAAACTCCTGGTCCTGGACGACGAGTTGCTGAGGCTTCGGTCAGTAGCAGAAGGAGCGGTGGGGAAGGTGGACGTCTGACCGATGCGTTCAGACAATTTTTTAGTCCGCAGCCCCAAGGTATGATCGGTTCCAGCAACCATCGCCAGCGTCTGATATACATGGTGCAGGAATACCTAGGGGCAAGGTCAGACTTGGACACCTTTCCCACCGAAAATCCTCTGGCTTACTGGGTCCTGAGGATGGATCACTGGCCAGAGCTTGCACAGTATGCAATTGAGCTACTGGCCTGTCCTGCATCCAGCGTTCTTTCCGAACGCACATTCAGTGCTGCTGGAGGATTTGTCACCGATCATAGGGTGCGCCTGTCCACCGACTCGGTTGATCGACTGACCTTCATAAAAATGAATCAGTCTTGGATCACCACCAGCTACCAGACACCTGAAGTGGATATAACGGAATAATTTATAATGTCACATCCCTTCAAGACTGCCTATGCTGATGCTGAGTGACTGTCCTGTTATGTTCACTGACTATCCTCTTCCTCCTCCTCAATGATCCATGCCACCACACCAGTGCCTAAGGCACAATTTTTCAGCCCCTGTATAACAGGGGCGTGTAATTACAATTTTTTAAAAAGATGCTTCGCAACAGGTGTGACTGCTGTGCTCAGAGTACAGTATCTGTGAGGGGTTGCAGTGTTGTGGCACCAGCACCAGTGCCTAAGGCACAATTTTTCAGCCCCTGTATAACAGGGGCGTGTAATTACAATTTTTTAAAAAGATGCTTCGCAACAGGTGTGACTGCTGTGCTCCAAGTACAGTATCTGTGAGGGGTTGCAGTGTTGTGGCACCAGCACCAATGCCTAAGGCACAATTTTTCAGCCCCTGTTTAACAGGGGCGTGTAATTACAAATCTTGATCTAATAGTTCACAGCAGGGCCCATTCCTGCGCCCACCAAGAGTAACTATGAGGGCCTACAGTCTTGTGGCAACACCGTCCACCACCACCACCACCACCAAAGGCCCAATTTTTCTGCCCTGTTCAACAGGTGCATGCAATTACAAATCTTGATCTAATAACTCACAGCAGGGCCCATTCCTGCACCCACCAAGAGTAACTGTGAGGGCTTACAGTCTTGTGGCAACACCGTCCACCACCACCACCACCACCACCAAAGGCCCAATTTTTCTGCCCGGTTCAACAGGTGCATGCAAGTACAAATCTTGATCTATTAACTCACAGCAGGGCCCATTCCTGTGCCCACCAGTCTTGTGGCTACACCAACATCTAATAGGGCAAATTTCTGCAGAGTATATACGGCAGGCCCCTACTTTCAAACATCCAACTTACAAACGACTCCTACTTGCAAACGGCAAGAGAAAACAGGAAGTGAGAGGAAATCTACCCCTAGGAAGGAAAATTCTATCCTGTTAGATTTAATTTGGGAAAAAGGTATCTCCTCTCTACTGATGCTTTATCACCAATCCTTGTTTCAATTAAAACCCCACTTTTCCAAAAACATTTGTCATTGGGACGGAAAGTGAGGTGACATGTTCTGAACAGATGTGCAAAGACAGCAAATGTTACAGGGGTGATAACCCCTCCCTATGTTCTCCAAAAAGCTTAAAAATTGATTTTTTTGGGATGTAGCTACACTTCATAATGTACCTGTTCAGATTCTACTTAAGAACAAACCTACAGTCCATGTCTTGTTTGCACCACCTATATACTGCTGTTCAGAGTATATAGGGTTGTAGGTATAGGGTTTTATTTTGGGTGCGGGGTCCCCCTTAGTATCCATACAAGACCCAAAGTGGCTGGGGTGGGGGGGGGGGGGGGTGATGGGGTAGCCATGCCATTTTTCTCAAGGATTTTCAGCCATATGGCGGCCAGGACAAGACATGACATTAAAGCCGCAAGTGGTTTTAAATGGCTTCTTTTTTTCCTTTACAAATGTCATTTTGTGCAAGGACAGTTCTAAACACGGGAAACACATGCCACTTCACAGGCATACTTTAGACACCCCCCAGGTACCATATTTAAAGGAAAATTTCACTTTTTTTTTTTCACTTTATGCATCATTAAAATGACTGCTCCCGAAAAAACTTTAGTTTTTAAAATTTCTTTTTGCATTGATATATGTCCCCTGGGGCAGGACCCGGGTCCCCAAACCTGTTTTATGACATTAACATGCATATTGGCCGTTGTAATTAGCAATTTTGATTTCGAACGTTCGCGTCCATTATAACGAATAGGGTTCGAAAATTCGCGCGAACTTTCGGTCCGTTCGAAGGTTCTGGTGCGAACCGAACCCGGGGGTGTTCGGCTCATCCCTACTCTCCAAATAAACACTGTGAGTAATTCAATTGACCCCTAAAAAAAAACAAACAATAACACAGTTCACAAGTGATATGACTAACAGTCAAGAGGAAACTAGAATATGAAAGTTAATTCAAAGGGGTCTTCCGCTGGGTTCTAAATAATCCGTGATGGAAGCACAACACCAATGGAATAGTGATAAGTAGAAAGAACCTCCACCGATAAAAACACTGCCGCTTACCACAGATAGATGATCCCTTATGACAGGGGATCTGCGTACGCTTGTGGCTTAATCCCCAGCCAAGGGTGTCTGGCAACTGCGTCTAACAGTGGTTTCCAAGGATGAATATGGCGTCCTGACCAGGAAGTGCCGAATCTCAAATGATAGGCAGGCAGGCATGAACTTCCAATCGACCAATGGACCTGTGGCCTCTCAGCAGCACACTCTGTACACACAATTCCTATAGAAAAGTCTCCCGCAGAGCAGAAAAGCCGCCAGTGTCTCGGCAAGTTCCGGAAAGGCTCGGAATGCGATTGTCACCACCCTCCGGCTTGCAGAAGTTCGTCGACTTTCGGAATCCCTCGAGAACTTTCGGCTTCTTCCGGGAAGGCGAAGCGAGAGGTGAGTGTACGATTCCTTCCCGCACCTTGTCCCGGGAGCCCGGAGGGTGACAGCTGGCTGCAGCGCAGGTAATGGTCAGTGGCCAGGATTGGGGGGCAGGAAAGGTGCAGTGTGAAGCTGGTGATTAGTAAGCGGGGTGTGTGCAGATAAAGGTGGAGCGGCTGCTCTCTTTATCACTCTGTACTCTACCTAGTGATGTTCTAACTTATCACTATTCCATTGGTGTTGTGCTTCCATCACGGATTATTTAGAACCCAGCGGAAGACCCCTTTGAATTAACTTTCATGAACTTTCATATTCTAGTTTCCTCTTGACTGTTAGTCATATCACTTGTGAACTGTGTTATTGTTTGTGTTTTTTTAGGGGTCAATTGAATTACTCACAGTGTTTATTTGGAGAGCTGCCGTGCTCTTTACATGTTAGATCCTTTTTATAAGGTTCTTTATTGTATTCACCTTTATATCACATATTGGCTTAATTTTGCATGTTCCTGATTTAGTTTTCTTATTTTAATTAATTTTTCACTAAAATAACTAGTAATTTCTGTATGTTTAGCGCAACTTTTTATCTTTATATTAAAAAATATGAATAATTGATATCTCCAAAAATGAGTTGAGAACTTGAGGATACCAAGTGAATGAATCTCAGTCCGTGTAACAAAAAAAGATGAAGGTAAAAAGACAATAATCCTTAAGCCCCCATTCACACAGTGGCGGCACGACTTCTGGGGGCGACCTCGGCGGCGCGATCTCAAGACGACTTGAGACGCCCGCCGAGGCGATTTGCATAAAGACTTCTGTATAGAAGTCCATGCAGGTTGCCTTGGGTCGCCTCCAAAAGTAGTACAGGAACCTTTTTCTAAGTCGGAGCGACTCGAGTCGCTCCTATTTAGAACGGTTATATTAAAAAGCGTTGGACGCGACTCGTCAGGAGACTGAGTCACCTGACGAGTCGCCCCTGTGTGAATGGGGTCTGATAGTGACACTGACGATGATGTTCTAAACAACAAAGAAAAAAGTTCCGTATTAGCTAAAACATCCCCCCACATAGGACAAAATAAACTTGCATAGCATAAAACCCTTTAAAGTTTAATGAGTATCATAAAAATGCGCACTTACATTTAAGCAGTAAAATAATAGCATATAAGAACAATAGAACCGGCTGGCTCATTGATTTGGCAGCCCGTTGCTTCCGGGTCTAGCGCACAACGCGGTGACGTCAGAACGTTGTTCCTCCCAACGTTTCGTCACTAGAGGGACGTAGTCACAGGATGGTTACACACCCCCACTCCGCCACCCTTCACTGCCAGTGTCATTTACACAGTAATCAGTGCATTTTTATAGCACTGATCGCTGTATAAATGACAATGGTCCCAAAATAGCATCAAAAGTGTCCGATGTGTCCGCCATAATGTCGCAGTCCCACTAAAAATCACTGATCACCGCCATTACTGGTAAAAAAAAAAAAAAAAAAAATAATAAAAATGCCATAACTCTATCCCCTATTCTGTAGACGCTGTAACTTTTGTGCAAACCAATCAATATACGCTTATTGTTTTTTTAAAAATGTAGAAGAATATATATCGGCCTAAACTGATGAATAATTTATTTTGCATATGTATTATAGCAGAAAGTAAAAAAAACTTTTTTTTTTTTCAAAATTGACGGTCATTTGTCCGCCGCAATGTCGCAGTCCCGCTAAAAATGCCTGATTGCCACCATTACTAGTAAAAAAAAAAAATAATAATAATAAAAATGCCATAAATATATCCCCTATTTTGTAGACGCTATAACTTTTGCGCAAACCAATCAGTACAGTAATCAGTGGCTATTTTTAGCTCTGATCGCTGTATAAATGTCACTGGTCCCAAAAATGTGTCAAAAGTGTCCGATCTGTCCGCCACAATGTCGCAGTCCTGACAAAAATCGCTGATCGCCACCATTACTAGTAAAAGAGAATGAAAATAATAAAAATGCCATTAATATATCCCCTATTTTGTAGACGCTATAACTTTTGCGCAAACCAATCAATATATGCGTATTGTTTTTTTTTTGTTTTTTTTTACCAAAAATATGTAGAAAAATATATCGGCCTAAACTGATGAATACATTTGTTTTTATATATATATATATATATATATATATATATATATATATATATTTTGGGGATATGTATTATAGCAGAAAGTAAAAACCAAAGTATTTATTTCAAAATTGTCTGTCTTTTTTTAGTTTATTAGCGCAAAAAATAATAAACCACAGAGGTGATCAAATACCACCAATAGAAAGCTCTATTTGTGGGGAAAAAAGAACGTGAATTGTGTTTGTGTACAGCGTCGCACGGCCGCGCAATTGTCAGTTAAAGCGACGCGGTGCCGAATCGCAAAAACTGGCCTGGTCATTAAGGGGGCAAATCCTTCCGGGGCTGAAGTAGTTAACTGACAATTTGACGGTCATACAATGTTGTACCCAAACAAAATCTATATCATTTTTTCCCCCACCAATAGAGCTTTCGTTTTGTGGTATATGATCAGCTCTGTTTTTTTTTTTTTTTTACACTATAAACAAAAAAAGACCGACAAAAAAAAAATACAATTTTTTTTTACTTTCTGTTATAAAACATGTCCAATATATATATTTTTTTTAATTGAAATTCTTCATAAATTTAGGCCAATATGTATGTTGCTACTTATTTTTGGTAAAAAAAAAAAACCCTTATAAGCGTATATTGATTGGTTTGCGTTTGCGTCTACAAACTATGGGATATATACTGGAATTTTTTTTTTTTATACTAGTAATGGGGGTGATCAGCAACTTATAGCGGGACTGTGATTTTGCGGTAGACAGTGAGACAATAACTGACACTTTTGACACTTTGCGGGAACCATTGACACTAATACAGAGATCAGTGCTAAAAATATGCACTGTCACTGTACTAATGACACTGGCTGGAAAGAGGTTAAACATATAGGGTGACCTAAGGGTTAAATGAGTGCTTAGCCAGTGTTTTTGTGTACTGTGTGTGCCGCTTTTACTGTCAGAATGGCGCTCTGCATTATTTAACCACTTCAGCCCCGGAGCATTATGCAGCTAAAGGACCAGGCCACTTTTTGTGATTCGGCACTGCGTCGCTTTAACTGACAATTGCGCGGTCGTACAACGTGGCTCCCAAACAAAATTGACATCCTTTTTTCCCCACAAATAGAGCTTTCTTTTGGTGGTATTTGATCACCTCTGCGGTTTTTATTTTTTGCGCTATAAACAAAAATAGAGCGACAATTTAGAAAAAAACACAATACTTTTACTTTTTTCTATAATAAATATCCCCCAAAAATATATAAAAACACTTTTTTTTCCCTCTGTTTAGGCCGATACGTATTCTTCTACATATTTTTGGTAAAAAAAAAATCGCAATAGGCGTTTATTGATTGGTTTGCGCAAAAATTATAGCGTCTACAAAATAGGGGATAGTTTTATGGCATTTTTATTAATATATATTTTTTTAAAGTAATGGCGGTGATCAGCGATTTTTATCGTGACTGCGACATTATGGCGGACACATCGGACACTTTTGACAGCATTTTGGGGCCATTGTCAATTTTACAGCGATCAGTGCTATAAAAATGCACTGATTACTGTGAAAATGACACTGGCAGTGAATGGTTTAACCTCTAGGTGGCACTGTAGGGGTTAAGTGTTCCCTAGGAAGTGATTCTTACTGTAGGGGGCGTGGCTACACGTTACACGTCACTGATTGTCTGTTCCGATGACAGGGAACAGACGATCACTGACATGCCACGGAGAAGAAAGGGGAAAGGTTTGTTTACACTCACCTCTCCCCGCTCTTCAGCTCTGTGACCCGATCGCGGGACACCGGCGGGGCTCTGGGTACCGCGGGTGTGGTCACGGAGCTCAGGACCGGGTCACAAGCGCGACGGTGGCACGCCCGTGACCTATGGCTGGGATCTTAAAGGGGACGTACCTGTACGCCCTTGTGCCCAGCCGTGCCATTCTGTTGACATATATCGTCGTGCGGCGGTCCTTAAGTGGTTAAATACAGTATGTCGGTGGACATCCATTCGCCGGCATCTGTTGATTGGCTTCTGCTGTGAACAATCAGAGCAGAAGCGGCATGCTGGTGGGATGCGCCCCCGTAGGCGGAAGTGCAGAATCGTGTATATATATATATATATATATATGTGATTCTGCACATAACGGTCGCCCTATAGCAGTGATGGTGAACCTTGGCACCCCAGATGTTTTGGAACTACATTTCCCATGATGCTCCACTACGCTGCAGAGTGCACGAGCATCATGGGAAATGTAGTTCCAAAACATCTGGGGTGCCAAGGTTCACTATCACTGCCCTATAGCATTAAATCTGCTATGGAGCGTGAACTGGATAAAAGGGATTAATGAGTTCTATACAACTGAGGATGAGCTTAAAGTGGGGGTTCGCCAATTTTTTTTTTTAAAAGCCAGCAGCTACAAATACTACAGCTGCTGACTTTTAAAATATGGACACTTACCTATCCAGCGCGCCCGCGATGTCGGCACCCGTCCCTCGGTCCTCGGATGCTGCCGCCGTCATCTTCGGTAAGGGGATCAGGAAGTGAAGCCTTGCGACTTCACGTCCTGGTTCCCTACTGCGAATGCGCGAGTCGTGCTGCGCAATCCAAATGGTCCCTGCTGTCTTCTGGGACCCGTGTGTCTCCCAGAAGACAGCAGGGGGGGGAGAGACGGGAAGTGGCATAGGGGGTCTACGCCCGGAAGTGGGTGCAAATACCTGTATTATCCAGGTATCTGCACCCCCCTCCCCCTGAAAGGTGCCAAATGTGACACCGGAGGGGGGGGGTTCCAAAAAGCGGAAGTTCCATTTTTGTGTAGACCTCCGCTTTAAGGTTCAGTGCAAACCCAAGAACAATTCTCGTTTGGTGTAATAATATCGCTTTTATACGTGACGGCTTCTCCCTGTCAGTGATCATTATTGGCTCGAAAGTTTCCCTGGTTATATAAATAACACGTACAGAGATCTAAATGTGGAAAAACAAATACAGATCAATGAAATGAGGATTTAATAAGCTCAGTAAACACCAAGGAGTACACACAGCTGCTCTATGGTTGATTAGTCATGAATCTTTGTCTTTTGTTGTTTGTGTTTTCTCTCTCTTCTAGCGGTATATCCCCACATTTGCATTTAGCTTCATGGTAGTTCCCATAATGGGGAGGGTGTAGGACATAAATATGTGCCTAGTAAAGACTAAAGAGTACACAAAATTGCACAATTGGTCATTATTTATTTTATCCTTTATTCGTTATTCCTGTTCTTTTTTTTTTTTTAGTTCTCTGGGATAGGAGTACCTGTATACAGGGGAGGGCTGGGTCAGGGGGCAGGGTGGCAATTGCCTTCCAGGCCGCCCTAACTTATGTTCAAAATGGCTGGCAGCTGCTGCCCGCTACCATTTTCTTTTTTATTCTGGTCTAGGAAATCGGGCCGGGGGCATTGCCATGGCGGCCGACCACTAGCTGTTGCATTCCGGGAGTTGTAGTCCGCACTCAAGCTTCTGGTGGGTGGAAAACACAGCAGCGCAGAGGAAACTACAACTCCCTGGGACCGGATTATTGGAAGCAGGCAGAGGCAGGGCGTGCCAGGGAGTCGGGACGCAGGGCTGCAGGGCTGGGTGCTGGCTGCAACTTGACACCAGGATCAGGAGCATAACCCCCCCAGGAGACCGTGGCGTGCAAGGACCTGCTGAACTTAGATCGCTGAGGTGAGAGACCCTGACACCCCTAGCTGACCCCCTATCTCCTCCCCATACACCCCATGTAACCTGCCCCAGTAATCAGGCTGCATTGATGGGCACTGGAGTTGGCTGCACTGATGGGCACTGGTGAGGCTGCATTGAAAAACCAGGTGGGCCATGGATGGTGAGCTGATTCGGCGGTTCAATGGGCCACTTGACTGGACTTGCCCCCCAAGCCTAAGGCCGCCAGCCCTCCCCTGCCTGTATATTAGGGGTGTTGAATTTAATCGGTGCATCGGGATTCGACCGTCCACGATGCGGCATCGATGCTGTACCTTTAAGTAAACGATTATGGAGGATGACGTCATCCTTGCGCCGTGCCGCCGCACCATGCCCTGCCTCCGAGTGGAGCAGAAAGCAGCCAAAGTTTAAGTGCCGTTTTTTCCCGCCTCCCCCTGTGTGGCGAGGAGAGGAGAGGAGGCCTTCCATCAATCCCCTTCCCTCTCCCCTCATCAGCCAATAGAAAGGCAGCGCAATGCGGAAGTGAGGAGCCCATGCTGTGTGCAGGTTGGCAGGAACATGGAGTGCTGTGGCCGGAGTTTGTGGTGGCTTGAGCTGTCCCTGCTGCTGATAAGGGTGGCGGCAGCCGCGGCCGGCTTATGGAGCACGGAGCGCGGAGGAGAGTGGAGCCATCAGTGCCTTTGGTCCCGGAATGTTTCAGGGTGGCCGCGGCGTATCCAGCCGGAGGTGTGATGGAGGAGGATGAGGCAGAGCCGGAGGAGAGCCAGAAGAGCGGTAGAGCCAGGTGAGGGGGCCGCGGGGAGGACACTGAGAGGACTGACATGGTAAGGGAGGTGCCGTGCAAGACTGTATGCAGATAGGGCAATAAAACCAAAAAAGGTGTGCAGGGCTTTGCGGTGATAAATGTACAAAAAAAGAGTCTTATTAAGTAATGAACAAATATAGTCCTGAAATATATTTATATATAACTCTGTCATCTGATTGAAAGAAATCTTCTGTGTATTCAAAGTAATTCCAGTGCTAAGTGTGCTCTGCTGTGTTCACCAGAAATCAGGAATGACTTGTACACAGCAGAGCACACTCAGCACTGGAATTACTTTGAATACACAGAAGATTTCTTTCAATCAGATCACAGAGTTATATATAAATATTTCAGGACTATATTTGTTCACAACTTAATAAGACTCTTTTTTGTACATTTATCACCGCAAAGCACTGCACACCTTTTTTTGTTTTATGGTCTATTAAAAGTTGTATATTCACTATCACCATGTGCTAGCTGCCAATTAATCATACAGCGCCCACTTTATTTTGTTTTTAATAATGCAAATATGACAGCATGTTCCCAAGCTGGCTGTCAAACTGCCTCATGTCCTTCACAGCCCCTTCCTCCCCCCGCAGGTCTCACTATCTCTCGCTCAACCCCCCCCCCACCTCTTTTATATATGTCTCAAACTACTTCTGATCACTCAAGCCCCGTACACGCGATCGGATAACCTATGGATTTTCGTCCGATGGATTTGTCCATCGGAAATCCGATGAAACTGTTTTTCATCAGTCTTGGCCACACACCATCAGTCAAAAAACCGACCGTTCCAAACGCGGTGACGTAAAACACTCCGATGAGCCGAGAAAAATTAAGTTTAATGCTTCTGAGCATGCGTCGACTTGATTCTGAGCATGCGTGGGTTTTGTAACCGATGGACTTGCCCATAGACGATCGGAAATTCCCATCGGTTTTTTAACCATCGGAAAAATTTAAAACAAGTTCTATTTTTTCCATCCGATGGAAAAAAGACCGATGGGTACCATACACGATCGGTTTGTCTGATGAAAACCATCCATCGGACGGTTTTCATCAGTTAAACCGATCGTGTGTACGGGGCTTTAAACTACACATCAGATGGATATGGCTCCCAGCCCATTCCTTTTCCTTCCATCTCCCCATTCAAACCAATGGCCACAGCATAGCCCTCACCCAACTCACCTCCATTCACAGGCTCCAACCCACACCCCATGCAGCCCTAAACAATAATTATATAATAACAAAATTATCTCTGGACCGACCCCTCCATCCTTCAGTTCCTATCACCCCCCCCCCCCCCAGACTCTTCCATCGAATAATATTCCTGGACTCTTCCAGCCTTCCATTCCTATCCTCCGATTCTTCCATCCTTTTTTCCTTATTCATGGATTCCTATTTTCCTATCCCTGGACTCTTCCATTCTCTCTCCATGGATTTCACCATCTTTCAATTCTTATCCCTTGACCCCTCCATCCTTCAGTTCTATCCCCGGACTCTTCCATCCTTTAGTTCCCATCTCCAGACTACTCCATCCTTCCTTTCCTATTCATGGATTCCTCCTTCCCTATCTA
This sequence comes from Rana muscosa, assembly GCA_029206835.1. Lineage (NCBI taxonomy): Eukaryota > Metazoa > Chordata > Amphibia > Anura > Ranidae > Rana > Rana muscosa. The sequence goes on from CM055127.1 coordinate 178,854,862, forward strand.
CAGACTCCTCCATCTTTCTAATCGTGATGCATCGCGGAATCGAATCGAATCATTGACATGATAATCGTAATCGAATCGAATCGTGAGACCACCGAAGATGCGCACCCCTGCCTGTATATACATAACCTTGTATTTAGCTTAGGTCTATGGTAGTTTCCCATAATGTGGAGGGTGTAGCACAGTGGTTGTCAACTTATGAGCTAAAGGGGGCCTCAAATGCATCCCCCAACATCACCAAAAGAACTGCACATATTGTTCAATATACACTAGATTACCAAAAGTATTGGGACGCCTGCCTTTACACACACACATGAGCTTTAATGGCATCCCAGTCTTAGTCCGTAGGGTTCAATATGGTGTTGGTCCTCCCTTTGCAGCTATAACAGCTTCAACTCTCCTGGGAAGGCCGTCCACAAGGTTTAGGAGGGTGTCTATGGGAATGTTTGACCATTCTTCCAGAAGCGCATTTGTGAGGTCAGGCACTGATGTTGGACGAGAAGGCCTGGCTCACAGTCTCCGCTCTAATTCATCCCAAATGTGTTCTACCGGGTTGAGGTCAGGACTCTGTGCAGACCAGTCAAGTTCCTCCTCCCCAAACTCACTCATCCATGTCTTTATAGACCTTGCTTTGTTCACTGGTCCAAATCATTTGGTGGAGGGGGGGGGGATTATGGTGTGGGGTTGTTTTTCAGGGGTTGGGCTTGACCCCTTATGCCGCGTACACGCGATCGTTTTTTTCCAATGAAAAAAGACCGATGGACTTTTTTCCTTGTCAAAATATTTTATTGATTGGATCAACAAGTAAATACAAGCAGTTGTAATAAATAATACAACAGTAAACAAACCATGTTTAACATAAATGGTAGAATTTTAAGGTCCACTAAGTAGCTACTGTTAGGTAGGTTATTTGACCATTACAGAAAAGAAAAGTAAATTAGTTAATATAACTAAGAATAATTAACTACAATTGAAATAATGCTACTATATAGAGTATTAGCTTGGACCAGAGCTGTTAAAATTTGTTAAATAGAATAATACTTCATTACTGTTGAGTAAAAGAATAAAAAATAGAGCCGAAGAGAAAAATAAAATATATAAAAGAAAAGAACACACAGAAAAAGGGAGACACAAGAAAAGGAAGAATAGAATAGTGAGGAGAATAGAGAAGAAAGTGCAGCCGATGGACTTTTTTCATCGGTAAAAATGATCGTGTGTGGGCCCCATCGGCCTTTTTTCCATCGGTGTAAAAAAATAGAACATGTTTTAAATTTTACAGATGGAAAAAAAAAACGATAGGAAATTCCGATCGTCTGTGGGGAACTTCATCGGAGAAAAACCCACGCATGCTCAGACTAAATTACAAGACGGAAGCGCTCTTGTAGAGGAACAGTGAGGCTATATGTGTGCCAAGATTGGGCCGGTACCGGGTCCCCAAAGTCCGGGAGATCAGGCGCAAAATGGTGACTCGAGTATAAGCCGAGGGGGGCATTTTCAGCACAAAAAAATGTGCTGAAAAACTCGGCTTATACTCGAGTATATACGGTAATCCATACCTCCCAAGAACGTATCCAGAAATTCACAACGACCTGGGCCTGCTGGACACATTTTAGGAATTCGGAATATTACAAGTCCTTCTTTCCTTTATAGCAAGTACCGTATTTTTCGGACTATAAGACGCACTTTTTTCCCCCAGAAATATGGGGGAAAATGTCCCTGCGTCTTATGGTCCGAATACATAACAGGGGCCCCGCCCCCCGCCGTCGCTGGCACCGCCCCTGCCATCCGCTCACAGCCTCTGGAATCCCCCGACCGCCGCCACTGGCTCCGCCCCCCCGCCGCAGTGTCAGGGGCTTTGCGAATCGAATTAGAGCCGCTCTCTCTCGCTCTCTTTCACTTACAGAAAGGGAGGGGGCGGCGGGGGATATCCGCAGCTCTCCTCTCCCTGTCACAGCGCCGCTGCCGAGTTCTCTGGCAAATAGAGCAGCGGCGCTGTGACAGGGAGAGGAGAGCTGCGGGCTGTCTGTATATCCCCCGCCGCCCCCCTTCCCTTTCTGTAAGGAGAAGAGAAAGAGAGAGCGGCTCTAATTGGATTTGCTGGGTCGCCACCCAGCTTCCTGCCCACTGTTTCCCCCCCCATGATTGGCCACAGCAGAGGGCCAATCAGAAGACACTGGGAGCATCATGGGAAATGAAGTCCCTGCAGAGTTTATGGCACCAGTTCCCCCAGCATGCAAGCACTCTGCTGGAGGGGAGGGAGGGGGTGTTAGAACTTGAAGAGGAGCAAAAGAGAATACTCGGCTGGGGGGCACCACCAGAGAGCCACGCTGTACCCCGCACCACCAGAGAGCCACGCTGTACCCCGCACCACCAGAGAGCCACGCTGTACCCCGCACCACCAGAGAGCCACGCTGTACCCCGCACCACCAGGGAGCCACATTGTACCCCGCACCACCAGAGAGCCACGCTGTACCCCGCACCACCAGAGAGCCACGCTGTACCCCGCACCACCAGAGAGCCACGCTGTACCCCGCACCACCAGAGAGCCACGCTGTACCCCGCACCACCAGGGAGCCGCGCTGTACCCCGCACCACCAGAGAGCCACGCTGTACCCCGCACCACCAGAGAGCCACGCTGTACCCCGCACCACCAGAGAGCCACGCTGTACCCCGCACCACCAGGGAGCCACGCTGTACCCCGCACCACCAGAGAGCCACGCTGTACCCCGCACCACCAGAGAGCCACGCTGTACCCCGCACCACCAGAGAGCCACGCTGTACCCCGCACCACCAGAGAGCCACGCTGTACCCCGCACCACCAGAGAGCCACGCTGTACCCCGCACCACCAGAGAGCCACGCTGTACCCCGCACCACCAGAGAGGGAGAAAGACCGAGCCACTGCCAGGATACAGACATGCTACACTACTGACTAGAGTCACCCCAGGCAACCCAGAGTGAGCGAACGTCCAGCCAGAGGGATCACTGTTGCGATTTCGCTGGGTCTGGTAAGAGGGCCTGTTGGCCATTATGCATTACTATTCCCAGGGACTGAGCCATTAGGAAGTGCCTAACCTGATATCCTCTAGGCCTTATTGACCGCCACAACGTCCCTCTCTGTCCTCTTCCCACGGCGTCCCCTCTGTCCTCTTCCCACGGCGTCTCCTCTGTCCTCTTCCCACGGCGTCTCCTCTGTCCTCTTCCCACGGCGTCTCCTCTGTCCTCTTCCCACGGCGTCTCCTCTGTCCTCTTCCCACGGCGTCTCCTCTGTCCTCTTCCCACGGCGTCTCCTCTGTCCTCTTCCCACGGCGTCTCCTCTGTCCTCTTCCCACGGCGTCTCCTCTGTCCTCTTCCCACGGCGTCTCCTCTGTCCTCTTCCCACGGCGTCTCCTCTGTCCTCTTCCCACGGCGTCTCCTCTGTCCTCTTCCCACGGCGTCCCCTCTGTCCTCTTCCCACGGCGTCCCCTCTGTCCTCTTCCCACGGCGTCCTTCTCCCAGGGCGTTACTCTGTCCTCTTCCCAGGGCGTTACTCTGTGCTCTTCCCAGGGTGTCCCTTTGTCCTTCACCCACGGCAACCCTCTGTCCTCTTCCCACAGCGTCCCCTCTGTCCTCTTCCCATGAAGATGACAGGGCGGGCCTTGACAGGAAGGGGTGGGTCATATTTAAATTAGGGGGTGCGCAAGTTTAGTCAGGCCTAGGGCAGCACAAAACCTAAATACACCACTGATGGCATGGTCACTCTGCGTTTACTGTGGCATGGTCACTCTGCGTTTACTGTGGCATGGTCCCTCTGCGTTTACTGTGGCATGGTCCCTCTGCGTTTACTGTGGCATGGTCCCTCTGTGTTTACTATGGCATGGTCCCTCTGTGTTTACTATGGCATGGTCCCTCTGCGTTTACTATGGCAATGGTCAGGCTGCATTTAATGGGCACTGGAAAATATTTTAGTACACAATTTGGTTCAGAATATTTTTTTTCTTGTTTTCCTCCTCTAAAACCTAGGTGCGTCTTATGGTCAGGTGCGTCTTATGGTGCGAAAAATACGGTAATTATCCAGAATGCTCACTAAAGATACCCCCCGTGACCTGGATTGGGCTGGGGGGATGGGGAGTGGACCCCACTATCTCCTACCTCTCCCCCTCTCCTCTAACCCCTCCCCTCTACTCCTTTCCCTCCCACCTAATCCTTGTTTTTTTTTTCTCTTTGTTTACCCTTTTCCCCCCTCCACCCGTTTTACACCCCTATAGCGATATAACCGGCCAAATTCATCCAAGTTCCACACCTTAAACACCTTTCATCTCTCCTACCTTAGGGATATCAAGTCTAAGGTGTCAGTTATGGCCACGGTTAGACCTGTTGATATTGGTCTCCGGGGTTTTGCAATCGCTCACAATGTTCCTTGATTCCATTTAGGTACCTTTCTTAAGATATACAAATGTCCATCGGATCGGGTGCTGGCGTCGCCATTCTAACTAAAGCCTCGTACACACCGTCGGACTTCAAACAAACTTTTCCGTGGATTTCTGTCGAAGGGAGTTGGCCGGGCACACCCATAGCATACACACGGCAGGACTTTTCTGCAAACTTTCCCAAAACTTTCCCAACATCACGTGGTTTTTCTGCTCTTTTCTGCTCTTTACCGCCACCCTTTGGTCAACTTCTGCTATTGTTGGTTGATTTTAACATTGGTTCTGGGCATGCGTATTTGTACTTCGGACAAAAGTCCGATGGATTTCTGTACGCACGGTCAGACTTTGCGCCATCTGACTTTTGTTGCCGAAAAGTTTGTCCGTTTGCAGAGCGAACTTTCGTCCGATGAAAACTGAAAAAGTTTGTCCAATGGAGCGTACACACGGTCAGATTTTTTGGAAAACCTGCTCATTTTAAAGTTTGTTGGCAAAAAGTCCAACCGTGTGTACGTGCCTTTAGGGAAACGGGCAGTGGAGACTTGCGGCTTCACTGCCCGTTTCCTACTACGCATGCGCATGTCGCGTGGCGCTTTGTGAATGGCCGGCTGTTTTCTGGGACACACACAGGTCCCAGAAGACAGCGGGCCCCATTTTCCAGGAGACAACGCGAGGGAGGACGAGAACGAGGAGCTCCGCGGTATAGGAAGTGGCAGATTAGGACGACTGCCTAGCAACAGGCATTTCTGGTAAGTAAAAATTTTTTTTTTTTTTTTTCAAAAGTTTTTTTAAGATATTTTAAGGAGCCTGTTAATGTAATTATTTTTGAGTGGACCTCCGCTTTAAGAATGAAGGGGGACTAACCCCAGGAGGACTCAGCTCTTAGTGAAGATGGTGAGAATGAACAATGAATTCTGGGAAGGAATGGTGGAAGAGGTAAAATATGAATGTAGAAACACCACTTTGGTAAAGATGCAGGAAAAAGTAATGTACAAACAGATGGTGGGTTAGGAGGAGATATGTTCCTCGATAGAGAAACTGAGTAGGGAAACGGTGACAAAAAAATAAATAAATTAGAGCATTTCACAGGATAGCCTTTCTTTGACCAAGGAATGTGCATAAAAATAAAATTTCAGACTGATTGGAGTTTTTTTAAGAAAAGAAGGTATGAAGTCATGTTTGAGGAGAGCAGCGCCTTCAAATCGGAATCTAGTTCACAGGTGAGTAATAGGAGGAGTCATAACAAATTCAACCCCTTGTCACCAGCAACAGCCAGCCCTTTAACCACTTGCTTACTGGGCACATATACCCCCTTCCTGCCCAGGCGAAATTTCAGCTTTCAGCGCTGTCACGCTTTGAATGACAATTGCGCGGTCGTGCGACGTGGCTCCCAAACAAAATTGACGTCCTTTTTTTCCCACAAATAGAGCTTTCTTTTGGTGGTATTTGATCACCTCTGCGGTTTTTATTTTTTGCGCTATAAACAAAGAAAGAGCGACAATTTTGAAAAAAACACAATATTTTTTGATTTTTGCTATAATAAATATCCCAATTAAAAAAAAAAAAAAACATTTTTCCTCAGTTTAGGACGATACGTATACAGTACTTCTACATATTTTTGGGAAAAAAAATCGCAATCGGCGTTTATTGATTGGTTTGCGCAAAAGTTATAGCTTCTACAAATAGGGGGTAGTTTATGGCATTTTTATTAATTTTTTTTTTTTTACTAGTAATGGCGGCGATCAGTGATTTTTTTCGTGACTGCGACATTATGGTGCATGCCCCAGAGAAACACAACATGCATTTATATATGGAGGACTGTGATTGACAATGGATCTGCATCACAGGATGATATCATTGATGATGGATTTACCTTGTGAGACTTTTTTTAATAAAGAGTTTTGTCAATTATGTTTAATTCATTTCTAGTTTTCGTTTTGTGAATGAATACTCAATCACGTAGTGGGGGGCTGGATATATGGGCTCTTTATCAAGATAAGGGTCTGGTATTGATTTTTGGGCAGGAAGTCATGCTGTTTTTTGATAAGGGTCTGGTATGGATGTTAATGGTGAACCCAATGCAAAAAAGAAAAAAAAAACAAACACACCAGACCCTTATTGGAACATGCAGCCTGGCTGGCCATTCAGCATAATGGCTCATAGTCAAAATGGGGAGTGTGCCTTGTCAAAGGAAGGGGGCCCTAGTAAAACACCCTGTCCCGATGTTGATGAGCTCTTTCCCACATCCCTGGCCTGGTGGATGTGGGAGTCTAGGGGGAGAGGGACATATCGGAATTTGGAAGCAAGCTTAAAAAAAAAAGCCCCACAATTTCAGTAAATAGTGCGATCAGTGATGTAGATCCATCATCAACCATGAGGAACAACACCTGATGTCTAGAATACACACCGACATGTTGAGCTGATCTGCTATTAATGAGCTCCTCATTGCAACTGACAACTCCCCAGCTGGCTGATGGTATTCACCAAGTACAATCATGACCGAATTTGGTCAATGCCCTCATCCGGTATTCCCGCCGACTTGTATACAAGCCGACAGGCAGTGAGATAATGGTTGCTAGGATGCCTGCATCTTAGCAACCAATGACGCTGTGTAGCTTCATGTGTCTTAAATATCAATGATGCTAATGGCCTGCACAACAGAAATTTGTATTTTATAATACAATAAATGAATGACTTCCTGCTGCTTTCAGCAGAAGATTGGGGTGGGCTAATGGGCCAAAAAGTTTGGCCGGTCTGTGAAACGTGAAAAGGTGTTTGGTGTGAACCCTGCATTGCTTTGAACCTGAACCTTATCCCTACTGCAGATGATGATATTCAAACAAGACAGAAAATGATTGGTAAAAAGAATTGTTTCCTGTGATTTTCCATAGTAATTGTATTCTATTCTCTATTGTCTATCTATTGATTTAGTTGAGTTAGGTGGAACATTGACCAGTTTATGACCAGCCTAATGCCGATGCCATCCACCTCCTCAATGAACTGCAGGATGGAGTCCCCAGGAATTATGGTGTTCTGGCATTCATGCAAACAGGTTCTCATCACCTCCCACAATGAAATGCATTTATACGTGAGTAATTTATTGACCAGCATTATCATGTATTGGGGCATTTCTTAGCCCAAGGCAAACACTAATGCCGCGAACACACGACCGTTTCTCATGACGAGAAAAATGACATTTTAAAAAATGGTCGTGAAAAACGTTCGTGTGTATGCTCCAGAGCATTTTTCTCGACGAGAAAAATGCCCGAATTTTTTTTAGAACCTGCTCTATTTGTTCTCGTCGTTTTTCACATCGTTCTTTTTAACGTCGTGAAAAATGGTCATGTGTAGGCTTTTACGAGGGGAAAAAAAACACGCAGAATTGAGTATGAGATGGGAGCGCTCGTTCTGGTAAAACTAGCATTCGTAATGCAGATAGCACATAGCGCGAATCGTCTCTCACCAAACTTTATTAACATGAAGATCAGCAAAAGCGTCCCAAAGGGTGGTGCCATTCAAATGGAACTTCCCCTTTATAGTGCCGTCGTACGCGTTGTACGTCACCGCGCTTTGCTCAAGCGTTTTTTTTTTCATGAACGTGTGTATGCAAGGCAGGCTTGAGAGGAAACACGAAAAATCACTTCGAGAAAAACGCCCTCTCTTCTCAGTGCTCAGGTTGCTCAGCTGTCGGTTAATTGTCAGCACTCATCGTTCCACAGTGCCTCACCTGGTGATCATTTGCTGCTCGTCAGCCAGTCCCTTCTGGCTATTTAAACTGCCTGGTTCATTTCTCCCATGCCTTCGCCTTGGTCAACATATCTGAAGATTCTCTGCTGTGTTCCTGTTGAAGACTTGCCTGGCTGATGTCGGTTCTGGTTCTGATCCTGTATGCTGTATCCAATTACGCTGATCTCTGGCTTCCTGATTTACTGGCTTGCACTGACTACCCGCTTTGATTCGTCGTTTTTTTCCATGACATGAATAACGGTCGTGTGTAGGTGGCATAACTGTAAGCCCACTAATAAAAGATTCCCTAATAAGTATTGCAGCAACACTGTGTTACTAACTGCAGGTGTGTAGAGTGCAGCCAAACTCACATTAAATAAAAACACATGTATAAAAGCAGATCATGCCCTCTACCTCAGATCCACTATGTGTGCCAAGGTTCAACTATTTTCCACAAACACTTGAATACTATAGTATCATAGAGACCACAATAACACACTTGTTCTGTATTAGAATTATCTATTTGTAGCAAGTATGACTTTCTGTTTATAGATTGATACATATTGATACATTTAATTCAGCACAAGTGTGTTATTGTGGTCTCTATGATACTATAGTATCAAAGTGTTTGTGGGAAATACTTGGCACACACAGTTGGAACCAAGGTGGAGAGCACAATGTGCTTTATGGTAAGCAAATCAGAGGTTGTTCGACCTAAACGCACTTTCTCTCAACAACAACAACGGAGGAGGAGGAAAAGAGAGAGATCTCTCTCAACAACAACAACGGAGACATCTTGAATGAGTATCTTCTACTTGGCAGGAATGGGAACACTCATTCTACTCATCATGATGGCTACAGGTAAGGAGGTCACTTATAAGCCACCAATGTCACCTGTCTGGAAAGACCTGGAGTATTATGGAGAGCTACTACACAAACAGTAGAACATTTTGCCAAGAATGGGACAGCCACTTATACTGGGGGGCTTCTCACTTACTGAACCTGAGGATAAGGACTGAACTAAGGACACTTGAGGATACTACACACTTAATGGGAAAATTATTAGGGCGTTCCTCACCATGAACACATAGTTTGGCTAAATTCTTTGCAATCCTCACTTAGATAAAGTAGTTTGATTTACCGTATATACTCAAGTATAAGCCGAGTTTTTCAGCAAATTTTTTTGTGCTGAAAATTCCCCTCCTTGGCTTATACTCGAGTCACCTTTTGCACCTGATCTCCCGGAATTTGGGGACCCGGTACCGGATGGCCGTAGGTCCCCTGGACCCCAAGCATGGCACACATGTAGCCCCACTCTTCCTCTACAAGTGTACAAAGTTTGTTGTCCGGGAGACCTACGGCCGGGGAGCACCGATTTTTCAAAGCCGGGCACCCCTTCCATAGACTCCCATGTTAAATGGTAATTTCTCTGGTGACTTTGCGGACCCGTTACCGGCGGTTGGTAGGTCTTCTGGACCCGAAACATGGCACACTTATAGCCCAATTTGTTCTCTACAAGTGTGCAAAGTTTTTTGTCTGGGGGACCTACGGCCGGGGAGCAGCGATTTTTCAAAGCCGGGCACCCCTTCCATAGACTCCCATGTTAAACGTCAGTCTAGTCATGGACACAGTGAGGCATGGGCATAGTGAGGCATGGGCACAGTGAGGCATGGACACAGTGAGGCATGGGCACAGTGAGGCATGGACACAGTGAGGCATGCACATGGACAAAGTGAGGCACAGTGAGGCATGCAGATGGACACCCTAGGCTTATACTCAAGTCAATACATTTTCCCAGTTTTTTGTGGTAAAATTAGGTGCCTCGGCTTATATTCGGGTCGGCTTATACTCGAGTATATACCGTATTTTTCAGAACTTCTTGAATAAAATGTGTCTTTTAAAGGGGTGCCATTGGTAGCTTTAGGAAATGTGATTAGGACCTAAGCACAATAGTCATTAAAATCTCAATTTATTGAAGAGATATGGAATTAAAACATTTGTTTTATATTTACCGTTCTGAAATGTTCTGAAACAGTTTAGAGAAAGGATTGAACCATTCACACCATTCTCTGCAATATGCAATATTATTTGTTTAGTGTAAAATTCCTTCTAGGGCATTGGATAACACTACACATGTGATACTAGATATACAAATTGTTACCAAATCTGTATATGCCGATCACCATGACAGCATATAAGAATACAGGATAATAAAGAACAAGAGATAAATCAATAATTTATAGAACCCTGGTTTACCCCCATGTGGAATATGCTGTTCAGTTTTGGTCACCAATCCTCAGGAAATACGTCATTGAATTAGAAGGTGTTTACTGAAGGGCAACAAAATGAATAAAGGAGATATAGGAGCTCAGCTATGTGGGATGGAGGAGCTCAGCTATGGGGGATGAAGGAGCTCAGCTATGGGGGATGGAGGAGCTCAGCTACGGGGGATGGAGGAGCTCAGCTATGGGGGATGGAGGAGCTCAGCTATGGGGGATGGAGGAGCTCAGCTATGGGGGATGGAGGAGTTAAGCTATGGGGGATGGAGGAGCTCAGCTATGGGAAATGAAGAAGTTCAGCTATTGGGGATGGAGGAGCTCAGCTATGGGAAATGGAGAAGTTCAGCTATTGGGGATGGAGGAGCTCAGCTATGGGGAATGGAGGAGCTCAGCTATAGGGGATGGAGGAGTTCAGCTATGGGGAATGGAGGAGCTTAGCTATGGGGAATGGAGGAGCTCAGCTATGGGGGATGGAGGAGCTCAGCTATGGGGGATGGAGGAGCTCAGCTATGGGGGATGGAGGAGCTCAGCTATGGGGAATGGAGGAGCTCAGCTATGGGGAATGGAGGAGCTCAGCTATGGGGAATGGAGGAGCTCAGCTATGGGGGATGGAGGAGCTCAGCTATGGGGGAGCTCAGCTATAGGAAATGGAGGAGTTCAGCTATGTGGGATGGTGGAGATTAGCTATGGGGGATGGAGGAGCTCAGCTATGGGAGATGGAGGAGCTCAGCTATGGGGGATGGAGGAGCTCAGCTATGGGGGATGGAGAAGCTCAGCTATGGGGGATGGAGGAGTTCAGCTATGGGGAATGGAGGAGTTCAGCTATGGGGGATGGAGGAGCTCAGCTATGGGAAATGGAGGAGTTCAGCTATTGGCGATGGAGGAGCTCAGCTATGGGGGATGGAGAAGCTCAGCTATGGGGAATGGAGGAGTTTAGCTTTTGGGGATGGAGGAGCTCAGCTATGGGGAATTGAGGAGTTCAGCTATGGGTGATGGAGGGGCCTAGCTATGGGGGATGGAGGAGTTCAGATATGGGGGATGGAGGAGCTCAGCTATGGGGGATGGAGGAGCTCAGCTATGGGGGATGGAAGATCTCAGCTATGGGGGATGGAGGAGTTCAGCTATGGGGAATGGAGGAGCTCAGCTATGGGGGATGGAGGAGCTCAGCTATAGGGGATGGAGGAGTTCAGTTATGGGGGATGGAGGAGCTCAGCTATGGGGAATGGAGGAGTTTAGCTATTGGGGATGGAGGAGCTCAGCTATGGGTAATGGAGGAGCTCAGCTATAGGGGATGGAGGAGTTCAGCTATGGGGGATGGAGGAGCTCAGCTATGGGGAATGGAGGAGTTCAGCTATTGGGGATGGAGGAGCTCAGCTATGGGGGATGGAGGAGTTCAGCTATTGGGGATGTAGGAGCTCAGCTATTGGGGATGGAGGAGCTCAGCTATGGGGAATTTAGGAGTTCAGCTATGGGTGATGGAGGAGCCTAGCTATGGGGGTTGGAGGAGTTCAGCTATGGGGGATGGAGGAGCTCAGCTATGGGGGATGGAGGATCTCAGCTATGGGGGATGGAGGATCTCAGCTATGGGGGATGGAGGAGTTCAGCTATGGGGGATGGAGGAGCTCAGCTATGGGGGATGGAGGAGCTCAGCTATGGGGGATGGAGGAGCTCAGCTATGGGGGATGGAGGAGCTCAGCTATGTGGGATGGAGGAGATTAGCTATGGGGGATGGAGGATTTCAGCTATGGGGGATGGAGGAGCTCAGCTATGGGGAATGGAGGAGTTCAGCTATGGGGGATGGAGGAGCTCAGCTATGGGGGATGGAGGAGCTCAGCTATGGGGAATGGAGGAGTTCAGCTATGGGGGGTGGAGGAGTTCAGCTATGGGTGATGGAAGAGCCTAGCTATGGGGGATGGAGGAGCTCAGCAATGAGATGACAGACTACAGTCATTCACATTTAAGCAGAGGCGTTTAAGAGGGATGTGATTAAAATGTACAAGTACCTGTATATCAAAAGTTACTCCATACACTGTCTACTCTAAGGTCCCTCATGAGGACATGTGACCAGGATTTGAGGTTAGAAGAAAGGATGTTCAACCTTAGATTGGTGAAAGGGTTCTTTCTAAAAATGTGGAACTCCCTCTCTCAAGAAGTGGTACTAGCTGGGAGTGTCAACAACTTCCAGAAACTTTTAGATGTCTTCCTTTAGGAAGCACAATATAAAGAGAGTAGAGAATAATGATAATGCAGAGATTCACACTATGAACCGAATGAACTGGATGGGGCCGGGTCTTTTTTTCGACCTTATCAATCTTTTTTTTTTTAACCAGTGTAGGGAAACCTTGCAAAAAGATCTTAACAAATGAATGGGGTGGGCAACTAAATGGCAAATGATGTTCAATGTAGAAAAATGTAAAATAATGCATTTGGGTGACAAAAACATGAATGCAATCTACTCATTGGGGGGAGAACCTCTGGGGGAATCTAGGATGGAAAAGGACCTGGGGGTCCTAGTAGATGACAGGGTCAGCAATGGCATGCAATGCCAAGCTGCTGCTAATAAAGCAAACAGAATATTGGCATTAAAAAGGGGATTAACTTCAGAGATAAAACGATAATTCTCCCGCTCTACAAGACTCTGGTCCGGCCGCACCTGGAGTATGCTGTCCTGTTCTGGGCACCAGTCCTCTGGAAGGATGTACTGGAAATGGAGATAGTATAAAGAAGGGCAAAAAAGCTAATAAAGAGTCTGGAGGATATTAGTTATGAGGAAAGGTTGTGAGCACTGAACTTATTCTCTCTGGAGAAGAGACGCTTGAGAGGGGAGATGATTTCAATGTACAAATACCGTACTGGTGACCCCACAATAGGGATAAAACTTTTTTGCGGAAGGGAGTTTAACAAGACACATGGCCACTCATTAAAATTAGAAGAAAAGAGGGTTAACCTTAAACTACGTAGAGGGTTCTTTAGTGTAAAGCCCCATATACACGGTCGGACTTCCATCGAACTTTTCCATGGTTTTTTATCCGAACAGAGTTGGTCGGGAACACCCATAGCATACACACGCTTGGACTTTTCTGCAAACTTTCCCCAAACTTTTTCCAACATCACGTGGTTTTTCTGCTCTTTTCTGCTCTTTACCACCACCCTTTGGTCAACTTCTGCTATTGTTGATTGATTGTAACATTAGTTGTTTTGTCAATTTGACAAAAGTCCGATGGTTTTCTGTACACACGGTCGGACTTTGCTCCATCAGACTTTTGTTGGCCAAAAGTTTGTCCGTTTGCAGACCCAACATTTGTCCGATAAAAACAAAAAAAAAACAAAAAAAAGTTTGTCAGATGGAGCGTACACACGGTCGGATTGTTGGTCCCACTTGCTCAAAATGAAGTTTGTTGGCCAAAAGTCCGACCGTGTGTATGGGGCTTAAGAGCGGCAAGGATGTGGAATTCCCTTCCACAGGCGGTGGTCTCAGTGGGGAGCATCGATGGTTTAAAAAAACTATTAGATAAGCACCTGAACGACCACAACATACAGGGATATACAATGCAATACTGACATATAATCACACACATAGGTTGGACTTGATGGACTTGTGTCTTTTTTCAACCTCACCTACTATGTAACTATGATGTAAAGGGCTTCCCCAGTGATCATGGCATTGCACACATTACAACTGTGACATTTGCGGAATCCCTCCCTGCTGAAAAGCAGGATTTAGGGGTAATATATTTCTTTCCATGATCAGTCTGTATCAAAAAAATCCCAAAGTGATTTGTTTTTAGAATATACCACTTGGGCTGGTTGTCTACTTACTGGTGGTTGCCCAGTGTCGGCTTCAAGGATGTGACTGTTTTTATTGAAGGTCTTTTCAAACATTCCGTGGAAGAAAGGTTGCCTTGTTATGAAATAAGCCATTTCTGTGTGGTCCTGTTGTGGTTTTAGGTGTTGGAATCCTTTACAGGGCTTATTGGAGTTTATAATCTAGAATCATGTCAGGGATCTAGTGCAGCAGGTTCTCATTCTTATGCCCATGTGCAGAGCCTTCATAGAAGCCCAAAAGGAGAAACTACTAAAATGAGCATGCAAATGCGCATTGGTGCATACATGCAGGCACGTGCGCGTACACGTAGGTGTGCGCACGCATCCACAGATTCTGGTGTGTAGCAGTCTATTTAAACTGGGAGTCTGCCTGGCCTCAGCGCTGGATTGCCTTCAGCTCTGGTTCCTGTCTCTAATCCAAGCCTGCTAACCTTGTTACTCCTGACCCGGCTACATCTGACACCTACCTCTCTTGGATAACCCCTGTCTGTTATATCTTCTGCTCGCTTATGTTACCGACCTCAGCTTGGATTTATGACTAGGTCTCCGTTTCCTGATTTGGTTCCCCACCGCCAGCACGTTACCGACTTCGGCCGGTTCCCAACCTTGAACCTGATCCTGATTCTGCACCTGTCTGCCTGGCTGCTGCTGAGCAGGGCTTGTGACCAGACTCCAAACTACCACTGGAAGGACTTCTGTGTCTCAAAGCTAAAGCTCACTACGAAAGCTTCCAGGAACCTGCACCCTTTCACTGTCCTAGCAGTCCCTATCTCCACTACCAGGGGTGCTTGGATGGAAATTGTGCAAGAGGCCACCCTCATCATCTCAGGCTCCACAGTCCCGGTACATGACAGATTATTTTTGGATAACCCCTGTAATATAGCAAATAGTAGGATTTTTAAAACAGCTTACCTGTAAAATCCTTTTCTTGGAGTACATCACGGGACACAGAGCGGCATAGTCATTACTATGTGGGTTATATAGAATTACCTTCAGGTGCTGGCACTGGCAACTTCCAAAACAGGAAGTACCCTCCCCTATATAAGCCCCTCCCATCCGGGAGCACCTCAGTTTTGTAGCAAAGCAATACGTGTCCCCAAAAGAGGGGTGGGAGCTCTGTGTCCCGTGATGTACTCCAAGAAAAGGATTTTACAGGTAAGCTGTTTTAAAAATCCTACTTTCTTGTTCATACATCACGGGACACAGAGCGGCATAGTCATTACTATGTGGGACGTCCCAAAGCAATGCCAAATGAGGGGGGGGATATACCATACATAAGCTGGGCGCCATCAGGCATGAGGATCTTTTGCGGCCTGCAACACACTGCGCCCAAAGGCGACATCCTCCTGACTTCTAACGTCCACCTGGTAGAACCTAGTAAACGTGTGTACTGAAGACCATGTTGCGGCCTTACAAATTTGAGCCAGGGAGGCCTGGTGATGCACTGCCCATGAAGTTCCAACTGCTCTCGTGGAGTGCACCCTAACTTTGAACGGAGGCGGTCTACTTCTCAAGCCATAGGCTTGTATTATGACCTGTCGAATCCACTTGGCTAAAGTAGATCTTGATGCTGCCTGACCCTTTCTGGGGCCTTCCGGCAGAACAAACAAAGAATCCGTTCTACGAATCTGAGCAGTGGCTTTTAGATAAGCTTTAACTGCTCTTACTACATCCAAAGAATGCAATAACTTTTCCTCTACCGAGCTTGGTTTGGGGGAAAAAAGAAGGAAGAACCACATCCTGGTTCAAGTGAAACCTCGATACCACCTTAGGAAGAAAGGCTGGGTGAGGGCGTAATACTACTCTGTCCTAATGGATAACCAGATATGGCTCTTTAGAGGACATGGCGGCTAATTCCGACACTCTTCTAGCCGAGCATATGGCTACTAAAAATATCAATTTTCTGGTGAGTGGAACCAAGGAAATGTGCCACAAAGGTTCAAATGGCTGCTTCTGCAGAACCGACAGAACCAAATTTAGATCCCATGGACATATGTGAGCTTTAATCGGTGGAATAATACGAGTCACCCCTTGCATAAAGGATTTGACAAGTGAATGCATAGCCAGGGGCCTTTGAAATAGTATTGATAAGGCCGAAACCTGACCCCTGATAGTACTTAAGGCAAACTTCCTGTCTACAGCCCACTGTAGGAAGTCCAGAATTCTGCCTATAACGTACTTACGTGGATGCCACTTTCTGGCCTCGCACCAAGTGATGTACGCCTTCCAAACTCTATAGTAGATCTGCCTGGATACAGGCTTCCTGGCATTGATTATAGTTGATACCACAGAGTTAGAGAGACCTCTCTTCTTTAGGATGTGGGATTCAATAGCCAGGCCGTTAAACTTAGAGTTAGTAAGGAAGGGTGGTATATCGGCCCTTGCGAAAGCAGGTCCGGACGACGTGGAAGGGTCCAAGGACTCCCCACAGACATTTTGATGATCTCCGCGTACCAGGCCCTTCGGGGCCACGCTGGAGCCACCAAGATCACCGGCTTCTTTTCCAACCTGACTCTGCGAAGGAGTCGAGGCAACAATTGTAGCGGAGGGAATGCATATATCAGTCTGAACTGATTCCAAGGGAACACCAGAGTATCCGAGCCGCAAGCGAGGGGATCCCTTGTCCGGGAGACAAATCTGTCCACCTTTGCGTTGAATCTGGATGCTAGCAGATCTACATCCGGTGTTCCCCACCGCTGACATATTGCTCGGAAGACCTCGGGATGAAGGGACCATTCCCCTGGGCATAACTGTTGGCGACTTAGAAAGTCCGCCTTCCAATTCTCCACCCCTGGAATGAAGACAGCTGACATACATGGGACATGCTTTTCCGCCCATTCCAGGATGTGACTTACTTCCCTCTGGACTGCACGACTCCTGGTGCCTCCCTGATGATTGATATATGCCACTGCTGTGGCATTGTCTGATTGAATTCTGACAGGGGACCCTTGGAGTCTGGATGCCCAGGCTACTAGGGCATACCGGGCTGCTCGTATCTCTAAGAGATTGATGGGCAGGGTTTTTACTACATTTGACCATCTGCCCTGGAGAGACCATTGCTCCAGTACTGCCCCCAGCCTATAAGGCTGGCATCTGTAGTGACCACCTTCCAGGATATCGGACTGAAGGGTTTTCCCTTCTGGAGATTCTGGGGGATCAACCACCAGCAGAGACTCTTCCGAACGGCAGGGGACAAAGCCATCGGGAAGTCTAGAGCCTGAATTTTTCCGTTCCAGGCTGACAATATGGCCCTCTGTAAATTCCTTGAGTGGAATTGGGCGTATGGCACAGCTTCGAATGATGCTACCATCTTTCCTAGCAGCCTCATGCACAGGCGTATGGACGGCTGTCTTTTTGCACAAAGCAGACGGACCAAGCCCCTCAAAGAGGATACCTTGTCTAGAGGTAAGAAAATCTTCCTCTGGTCTGAATCCAGCCGTAGCCCTAGATATACCAGGTTTTTCACTGGCTGTAGGGCTGACTTGTCCAGGTTGATGACCCAACCGTGAGATTCTAGATACTTGATTGTATCGACAATTACCACTTCTAGCTTGGCAACTGAGTGGTCCATCAACAACAGGTCGTGTAGGTATGCCATTATCGTTACACCTCGTGTTCTTAGATCGGCCAACAGTGGGGCCAGAATTTTTGTGAACACTCGTGGTGCTGTGGCCAGACCGAATGGTAAGGCTCTGAACTGAAAATGGCGCCCTTCTACTGCAAAGCGTAGAAATTTTTGATGACCTGGAAAGATGGGAACATGCAAGTAAGCATCTTTGATGTCGATCGAGGCTAACCATTCCTCCCCCTGTAGGGCAGCGGTGACTGATCGGATCGACTCCATCCGGAAGGACCGGACGTTTAGAAATTTGTTTAGACTCTTTAGGTCCAATATGGGTCTTATGTCCCCGTTTGGTTTCGGGACTGTGAAAAGGTTTGAGTAGAAACTCAACCCCCACTCTTCCATAGGAACCTCCATAATTACTCCTTGGAGCAATAGTTGTTCTAACGCCACTAGGAGACACCTTCTTTTCAGAGGGTCTTTTGGCATGCCTGACCACATAAAATGGGAAGGAGGAGACTCTTTTAACTCCAACTTGTATCCCCGAGTTACTGCGGAGAGCACCCATCTGTCTTTGATCGTCTCCCGCCAGGTCTCTGTGAACAACTGAAGTCTTCCCCCCACCCGTTTGAGTGGGGGCAGCCCTTCATAGGCTTGACTTGGAGGCTGGTTTAGTACCTCTTCGGATCCAGGGCTTTTTATTACCCTGTGACTGTCCCTGATTTTTACCTCCTGAGTTTGACCGAGGAGGCCGTCGGAACTGCTTAGTAGCAGACGTCCCAGGGATAGGAGAGGTAGTCCTCTTAAAAGACGGACCCCTAGACCTCTTTTTAATTGGTAAGAGAGTACTTTTACCACTGGAAATCTTCTGGATATATTTATCCAGGTCTTCGCCAAAAAGGCGTTCTCCATGAAATGGGAAGCTAACTAAGAGCTTCTTACAGGGAGCCTCAGCAGACCAGTTCTTGAGCCACAGAAGCCTACGCATATGTACCAAAGACAGCGTGAGGCGGGAGGCCTGATGGATAGAATCCTTGATGGCGTCAACCGCAAAGCATAATGCTCTAGGCAGATCAGCCAGAGCCTGGGCCTGCTGGTCTGGCAAATCCCTCAGGACCATTTTCATTTGATCCTTTAAAGCATGGCAGACCCCAATAGCTGCCACTGCTGGCTGTGTAACAGCCCCTGCTGTGGAAAAAGCAGATTTTAATAAAGATTCCAATTTTTTATCTACTGGATCTTTGAACATTTGAACATTATCTACTGGACATGTCAGTGATTTGTTCACAGAAGAAATGGCTGCGTCCACCGTAGGAACATTCCATCTCTGGGTGAATTTTTCCTCCATGGGATAGATCACCTGAAATTTCTTAGGTGGAACCAATAGTTTATCAGGATGTTCCCAGTCCTGGTATATAAGTCCTTCCAATAATGGATGAATTGGAAAGGAGCAATTAATCTGGGGAGCTTTTAGCGACCCCAACGAGGAGACAGCAGTAGTTGATGGTTCAACAAGAGGCATTTTAAATGCAGATCGAACCATGTCAGTTAGGGTCTGGACCCACAATCTTTCAGTCTGTGATGCTGAAAATGGTTCATCTACTGTCGATTCCTCAAAAACAGAGTTAACCTCCTCCTGATCCCCTTCAGGAAGGTCAGTCCCTTCCTGGGACTGTTGCTCTGCCAACAGGCACTCTAATGGAGGGGATGGAGATCTGGCGCGCTTTCTTTCCTGTAGAGAAGAAGCGATCAATGCTGCCAATCTCTGCTCCAATCCCTCCAGAGTTGAGGCAAAAACCTCCTCTGTTATATATGCAGGAGCAGGTGGACTGAGGACAGCCGCAGTACCTGGCACTCCCGGGGGTTCCTTATGGGTATTAACCTCTGATTTCTCAGGGGAGGAAGGTGCAGATGACTGCTCCAGATCCTCAGAGCCCGATGGAGACCCCCTACACTTCCTGAGAGGTATATCTCAGAGTTTTTTAGGCGGCATATTCCTTAGTTCAAAGCTGAGGTATTCCAGCCGCAATACACCCCTTTACTGAAATAGTCTAATGCAATTTGCTGCTATGTACATCAGTGGGTGTCTACTAATGCGTCTTTCTGGGGATGCCTGTATCAACCGCCCGCTGTAAGCCCCTATACCATGCTACCAGCTCCTTTTCATGCTCTGTGTCCATAGCAAGCAGCGTGGACTGAGTCCTTTTATCTTGCTGGGACGCCCGCACATGCGCAGAAGCGCTGGGCGCACAGAGACCGTCATCTGCCAGGCTCCGCCCCCTTTTTTTAAGCTAAATCTTATAAAAAGAAAGCGTGTGTGTGCGCGCGCGCGGCGCGCACACGTGTGCGCTCTTGGCGCCATGTAGGGAGAGGAGCCAGGGTCCCTGTTTCACCAGGACTCGGGGATGGAAGGAAACTACTTGGCAGCATGACAGAGGAATGAAGCTTCCCTGATAGAGAGCTCACTCATCTGCCTGGACTTTCACCATGGAAGGAATAGTCCCAAGAAAAAAAGACGTTCCACAGCAGCCTCTAGTGGACAAACACAGGTACCGCACTTTTGTCTTTTTTTTTTTTAAAACCTCCTTTATGAAAAACATTTCTAGGTTTACAGTTTTTAAAACTTCCTTTATGAAAAGACATTTCTAGGATTTCTTAGGCATATACAGCTATTAGCGGGAATACCTTTAGGTAACAGGCAGAAAGACATATTAGGCTTGGGGGCCCCCTCAATAGAACCAAGTTCCTGAGGGGCCCCCACTTACCTTTTCCCCGCCGCAGGACTTTGTTTGGTCCACAGAAGCCCAAACTTCACCTCTCACGGCAGGCATTGTACTAGACCTTCAGGGACCGGGTTCCCAAGGATTCCACTCCCCTGGACCTGTATAGCACCCTGCACAGATAGCCTCTTGGTTTTGGGTATGACCAGAGCTCTGGATCCCAGGGTCCAGCCCTCCTAAGAGAGGCATTACAGGCAAAACCCTGCTCTTCTCTGCAAGGCCCGGGTACCGACCGTTTAGCTATGAAGCTTTTTTTGGTCGGATCCGGAATAGCTTGCTAAGGCCCAGAGAACCTGTACACAAGCCCAGATGAATACATGTTAACCTTGGCCAACCCCTTAGACACTGGCAAAAAACTGAGGTGCTCCCGGATGGGAGGGGCGTATATAGGGGAGGGTACTTCCTGTTTTGGAAGTTGCCAGTGCCAGCACCTGAAGGTAATTCTATATAACCCACATAGTAATGACTATGCCGCTCTGTGTCCCGTGATGTATGAACAAGAAACATGTGACCCTGAGGGACCGTAAAATCAGTAGACTATTCTTTAGGTTCTCAGGGTGCGTGCTCTGTTATGTTAGCAAAGTCTTCCTATCAGTCATTTTGATGTCATATGTAGTGTACTGCTGACTTTCTCTGACTTTCCCTTGACATCTAGAAAGGTAATGTCAGCACACAAAATTTCAGGATTGGAAGCAATATATTTATGATAAACATGTGCATTCGTTTTCGTCCGAATGCATTTTCGTCCGAATTTCGCGTATTTTCGTTGTCATTTTAACAAACGAAAACGAACACGCAAAATCCGAAATCCGAAAGATCCGACATAAAAAAATGCTTTATTTTCGTTTTCGTTGCTACAACAGTTCGATATAGATAGAAGATTCGACATGACGGTGACAATAGCAATCTGTGTCTATCGAACCTGCGGTCGAATGTGCTCTATTAGTCCAAGATTATTCTACATAGAGAGGAAAGATTCGACATAGAGAGAAAAGATTCAACATTATAGAGACAGTGTTGGGGGTAGACCATTCGTCATGAACGGCGAAGATTCGACGAAGCAGCGAAAAACATACAAATGTTGAATCTGTCATTGAAGGCTTATGGTGTCTGTCGAAAGTTCTAAAAAGATTCGACAAGCAGCTAAACTGTACGACGCCGCAATCGTACATTTCCGGTCAAATGCTCGGCCCATAGGCTATAGAAGAATTCTAATGTTGGTTGACTAGTAATAATAATTTATAAATATAATTATTACTAGTGTCATACAACATTAGAATTCTTCTATAGCTTGTGGGCGGAACATTCGACCGGAAATGTACGATTGCGGCGTCGTACAGTTTCGCTGTTCCGTCTAATCTTCTTAGAACATTCGACAGACACCATGAGCCTTCAATGACAGATTCGACCTTAATTCATTCGGATTTTCGGACGAATGCATTTTTTAACTAAACAAAATAAATAAAAACGAATTTCGGGAGTAACTAAATAAATTTATTTTTCGGACGAAAACGAAATTCCGAAACAAAATATTTCAGTGTGCACATGTCTAATTTATGAATGATATTAGAGAAAAACGAAATACATAAATCCCAACAAAATCTTGAATCCCTTTCTCTGGGACATGTCCTCCTGATAATGAAAATGTCATCCACATACCTAGACCAACTTTTAAAGTATGTAAAACCATTGCATAAAGCAGGTAAGTATAACATCTTAAAAGAAAAAAAAATCTGACTTTAAAATTTTGCTGGTTATTAACCACTTCAGCCCCGGACGATTTTCCCCCTAATGACCAGGCCATTTTTTGCGACACGGTACTGCATCGCTTTAACTGACAATTGCTCGGTCGTGCGACGTTGTACCCAAACAAAACTGACATCCTTTTTTCCCCACAAATAAAGCTTTCTTTTGAAGGTATTTGATAACCTCTTCAGTTTTTATTTTTTGAGCTATAAACAAAAAAGTAGCGACAATTTTGAAAAAAATTATATATCTATTTTATCCTTGTTCTATAATAAATATCCCCCAATAAAATGAATAGAATAGAAATGTCTTCATCAGTTTAGCCCTATATTTATTCTTAAGCCCTGTACACACGGGCAGGAATCTCGTCGAAAAAAAAAACGTCGGTTTTCCCGTCGAGATTCCTGGCAAGCTTTTCTTGCTCGCCGAGTGTACACATGGCACATTCAAAAGAACCGCCGTTCTTTTGAATGGCAAGAACGCGGTGACGTCATTGACTACGACGACTACTACGACTACTACGAGCATGCGCTCGTCACATTCGATGCCGTCGCCGCCATCTTGCTTCACCCTACACTACCCTTGTAAGCTACCGTGCATGCGTCGAAGTCTCATCGAGCATACGCAGGCTTATCTGGGGACAGGTAAGCATACAAGCCTCGTACACACGCACGGTTTTTCCAACGAGAATCCCGACGAGAAAATAGAGAGCAGGTTCTATATTTTTCTCGTCGAGATTCCCGGCAGTTTTCCCGACGAGAAACCCTACACACGATCGGTTTTCTCGGCAAAAAGCTTTCCCTGCAGCTTTCTTCCCGAGAAAACAGGCCGTGTGTACGAGGCTTTACACATATTTTTGGTTAAAAAAAACCACAATAAGTGTATATTGATTGGTTTGCGCAAAAGTTATAGCATCTACAAAATAGGGGATTTTTTATTTATTTATTTTTTACTAGTAATGGCGGCGACAGATTGGACACTTTTGACACATTTTTGGGACCATTGACATTTATACAGCGATCAGAGCTATAAAAATGCACTGATTACTGTGTAAATGTCACTGGCAAGGAAGGGGTTAACACTAGGGGGTGATCAAGGGGTTAAATGTGTTCCCTTGTGTGTGTTCTAACTGTGGGGGGAGGGGACTGACTAGAGGAGGAGACATATCGTTGTTCCTGATTACTAAGAACAGACGATCTGTCTCTCCTCTCCTGTCAGAACGGGGATATGGGTGTTTACACACCCACATCCCTGTTCTGGCTCTCGTGCCCGCAATCACGCATGGCCGGTAAACATTGCGGGCCGCCGGCCACGCACATTGAGTTCCCCCGCCTTGTTCAGCGGGCGCGCACCTGCTATCACGCCTGCTATGAGGGCCGACGTACATCTAAGGTGATTTATGACTTACATAAATTCTATTTCACAGCCCCTTTGTTTCTGTACAGTCCGCAGGGTGTTCTCTATTGAAGATTTTTCAGTGTGCGGTATCTCTGCGGTGTCCAGTCGGATAGTTGGCGGTAAAGATGCATTGGATGGGGAGTGGCCCTGGCAAGTCAGCCTGCACTATGAAGGATCACATATCTGTGGGGGGTCCCTGATCTCACCCGAGTGGGTGCTGACTGCAACACATTGCTTTGAAGAGTGAGTATAACATTTTTATTTATTTTTATTTCCATCAAGGACCAATAATTCTGTTTTGCGATGAACTGTTTTCATTATATACAGCTTAACAAACTTATCTTATACAAGTCTTTGGTCAATTTAGGAGTAGTAAACATGTATCAATGAGGGTAGGCACTAGTGGTCATCAAAGTTACATATTGTATAAAGTTATAGATAAAGTGGATGGTCAATATTACGTAACTAGGGTCATACAGTGAACATTGGACAACTAGAGAAGTATTTTGACTGTCTTAGTACTGGGCTTCCAGGAGGTGCTTGCTACCCAACATCTCTTGGATATTACCAACCAGGAGCACTGTTATGCCTTGTACACACGACCGGACTGTCCGTCGGAATAAAGTCCGACGGATTGTTCGACGGAGTTCCGACGGAATTTCACTCAAGCTGTCTTGCATACACACGGTCACACAAAAGTCCGACCGTCAAAAACGCGGTGGCGTACAACACGCATGACGAGCCGAGATTAATGAAGTTCAATAGGCAGTTAGTCTCTTCTGCTTGATTCTGAGCATGCGTGGTTTTTAGTCCGTGTGTAGTCTGTGTAGAGCCCTTTTCTGTGCTCTCCCCTGGGGATTACTTTAAGCCTGTCCAGTCTAATAATAGTCACTACTCGGGGAGATCTGTATCATATATCCCTTCTGAGTTTTGGACCCCAGCCCATTGATATTTTGAACTATCACTTTGACTATATTTGGGCTTGTCGGCTGAAAAGGAAGACATTCTTCTTATATCCATTTTCTCTATATGTGACTTTTGAAGTCTTATATACCGTCTACTTAGAAATTACAGCTGGTTTCCTCGTTTCTGCTTCACCCAGCATTGCACCTTCTTTGCGTGGCTTGTATTCTCTCCTTTATTGGATGTCTGGTTTGGCTACATGCTAACCTAGAAACAAATTTGTAAGAGTGAGATCCCTTTGCTTGCCTCTACAATTACTGTTTTCCTGAATTTGCATCCTGAAGAAGCCCTCAAGGCGAAACGCGTTGATGCAGTCCGGTTCTCATCATTTATATGTATTAATATGTATGATTTTTAATTCTTGAATTGTCCTTGTATCCTATGTCATATATGTGGTTCTCTTTTTCTATTAAACATTTATATATATTTTTTTACACATCTCTATTGTTTACTGTGCCGCTGAAAGTCCGATTAGGGCCCATACCCCTATTTTTTTTCTTTTTCTCTATCACGTTTTTAGTCCGTCGGAATTGCATACAGACGAACGGACTTTCCGAAATTTTTGTCCGTTGGAAAAAAAGAGAACAAGTTCTCTATCTAAGTCCGTCGGAATTTCAGAAGGAAAAAGTCAGAATATCCGATGAAAAGAGCCTGTCTGACTTTTTCCATCGGAAAATCCGGTTGTGTGTACAAGGCATTCGAGATTTTCACCTCCCCAGGTCTATGTGACAACAGGAGGGTGTGTCAACACCTACTGTACCTGACCACACCTAGTATAAATGGGCCCTTAAGTCCGAGAGAGACCCCACAGTCTATACACAATGTACATTACACTCCCTTCTTTCACTATCAATTCTTGATGACTCTTTTCTATAACATATTGCTGAGAGGCTCACAAAGGACTGGTGGTCCTCAACTATGGTTTCCAAGCCTGAAGGTACCCAATGCAAATGGCTCTAGGCAATGATAGGGGGGTTAAACATGTGAATGTAAGGATGTGATAGTATGGAGAAGAGGGGTGTATAACTTTGGAATACAACACTGGAAAATTGCATACTGCACTGTCTACACAAGCAGATAGCATCTCATCGTTAAATTTTCTGTACCGTTTTCTTTCTACAGTCCTGATGAGATATGGGAATACGAAGTGTATTTGGGCCTGTACAGGCTGGATGTGGACAGCCCTCATACAGTTGTTGTCAATGTACGGACTATCATTGTTAATGACAATTTTGTAAGCACTGGAGACATCGGAGACATCGCCTTGGTGCGGCTAGCCGTGGCTGTCAACTATACTCAGTACATCAAGCCAATCTGTCTACCATCTATCTCAGCCACCTTCCCCTGTGGCACAGAGTGCTGGGTGACCGGCTGGGGTGATATATCTTCTGATGGTGAGTATATGGAACGATTTCCCTAATTTTCCATGCTAAGGAGCCATTACAAATTCCTTTGTTCTGCTTTCAAAGCAAAAACCGACTTCTGTAAAAAAAAAAAAAATTTTGTATGAAACGGATTTCCAAAGCAAGGAAGATTAATCAGAAAAAACGGTGGGGGGGGGAGGCGGGGGCGAGGATGGCGGGGGGGGGGGGGAGGGGGGTTCAAGGATGGCGGGGGCGAGGACGGCGGGGGGAGGGGTGGCGAGGACGGCGGGGGGGGGAGGCGGGGCCGAGAACGGCATTGCATTATCTTTGTTTAGGCATCATCCAGGGTCACCATCTACTTCCTGATATGCTGGTTTAGAGATGACACAATCATGTAAATCCTGGTGCCCGTGGTGTTTGGGGGTTGTGGGGTGCCGGTGAGGTTCTGCCTAGTGACATGACAGGGATCTACTGCTCTCAGTGATCGGGAGCAGTAATCTCTGTCATGTTCTAGTGAGCCCACCCCCCCTAGAGTTATAACACACTGAGGGAACACACATTTAACTCCTTGATCGCCCCCTAGTGTTAACCCCTTCCCCGCCAGTGACATTTATACAGTAATCAGTGGCTATTTTTAGCTCTGATTGCTGTAATAAATCTATCCCCTATTTTTTGTCGCACTGACTGTTGCAGATACCTTAGGCGGTCTAACCTGGCTACCTCCCGCACAGTTTGATCCCTATCGGGGTGCGGGAGGTGAAGGGGACGGATGCCTTTAGACAATCCGTTGAAGTTGTGTGAAGTGTATTGTCGCCTTATATTGGTCAGTGTCTTTTGTATACAAATTTGTTTTGGACTATGTTGTTGGTCCATTCTTGTATTTTTGAATATTTTCAATAAAAATAACTTAAAAAAAAAATCTATCCCCTATTTTGTAGACGCTATTACTTTTGCGCAAACCAATCAATATACCGTATATACTCGAGTAAAAGCCGAGTTTTTCAGCACATTTTCTTGTGCTGAAAATGCCCCCCTTGGCTTATACTCGAGTCTGTGTCCATCTTCAAATTTGTGCGCCTGATCCTGGCCGGCCGTAGGTCCCCTGGCCCCCAAACTTGGCACACATGTAGCCACACTCTTCCTCTACAAGTGTGCAAAGATTGTTGTCCGAGGGACCTACGGCCGGGGAGCACCGATTTTTCATACCCGGGCACCCCTTCCATAGACTCCCATGTTAAACGTCAGTCTAGTCACACAGCGCCGGAGATCAGGTAGGGAGATTGGGCACAGTGAGGCATGGGCACAGTGACGGTGAGGCATGGGCACAGTGAGGCATGGGCACAGTGACAGTGAGGCATGGGCACAGTGAGGCATGGGCACAGTGACAGTGAGGCATGGGCACAGTGAGGCATGGGCACAGTGAGGCATGGGCACAGTGCGGCATGGACACAGTGAGGCATGGGCACAGTGAGGCATGGACACAGTGAGGCATGGACACAGTGAGGCATGGGCACAGTGAGGCATGGACACAGTGAGGCACAGTGAGGCAAAGTGAGGCACAGGGAGGCATGCAGATGGACACCCTAGGCTTATACTCGAGTCAATACGTTTTCCCATTTTTTTGTGGTAAAATTAGGTGCCTTGGCTTATATTCGGGTCGGCTTATACTCGGGTAGATACGGTATGCTTATTCCAATTTTTTTTACCACAAATATGTAGAAGAATACAGATTGGCCTAAACTGATGAAGACATTATTTTTTTAGGGGATATTTATTATAGCAAAAGGTAAAAAATATATATATATTTTTTCAAAATTGTCGGCCTTTTTTTGTTTATAGCGCAAAAAAACAAAAAAAACCTCAGAGGTGATAAAATACCACCAAAAGAAAGCTCTATTTGTGGGAAAAAGGGACATAATGTTTGTTTGGATACAGAATTGTACGACCGCGCAATTGTCAGTTAAAGCGACGCAGTGCCGTATCGCAAAAAATGGCCTTGTCATTAAGGGGGAAAATCCTTCCGGTCCTGAACTAGTTAAAAGACATTTGGAGACCATCATTCGAAAATCAACAGATGCAACCTTATCCTTGCAGACACAAATGAGTATGATGTTTTCCATAGGGTATGCACATTTGAACCAGGGACCTATTGATCTGTAGTTCAATGCTTGCCAACTTAGCTGTACCACAACTTTTTTTCCAAAATCTTTTTCTTACACGTTTTTTTTTCTCTTTAAAAATGCTCTTTCTGAAAAAGACGTTTCCAGACATCATTATAAAACTATCAGGCCTCGTACACACGGACGGGAATCCCGTCGGGGAAAAAAAACGTCGGTTTTCCCTGACGGGATTCCCAGGAAAGCTTGCCTTGCACGCCGAGTGCACACACGGCCATTTAAAAGAACCGCCGTTCTTTTGAATGGCAAGAACGCGGTGACGTCATCGACTACGACGAGCCTGCGCTCGTCACGTTCGATGCCGCCGCCGCCATCTTGCTACCCCCTACACTGCCCTTGTATGCTACTGCACATGCGTCAAAGTCTTTTCGAGCATGCGTGGGTTTACCGTGGAACAGGTAAGTATACAGACGACCGGTTTTCTCGGCAGGAAAACTCTGCCCAGAATCCTGACGAGAAAAATAGAGAGCAGGTTCTCTATTTTTGTCGTCAAGATTCCCGGTAGTTTTCCCGACGAGAAACCATACACACGGACGATATTCTCGGCAAAAAGCTCTCCCAGCAGTTTTCTTGCCGAGAAAACCGGTCGTGTGTACGAGGCTTCAGGGATGATTTTTTTTTACGTGTTGGAACCTGAATTTGAGCTAGCAACCACTTGATCTGCTGTGTTGTGACAAAATGTTTATTTTTTTGTTGATAACCTTTTTTGGTAAGTAGGATCACCATTTGAGAATCAAAGGTTGGGAACTGTACCACCACTTTTTTTTTTTCCAATTTCTTTTGCATTTTTTATTTCTTTCTGTTTAATATCGCTCTACCTGAAAATATGTTCATAACTTTTATTTTATAAAGTCTTTTGGATTGCACCATTCGAGAAGCAAAGGTTTGGATTTTTTTTCTTTCCTTGTCTATTATTGTTATCTTTTCTTCAAGTAGTTTGGAGAGTACTGTTCAAAATTGTGAACTTTTCCTGCATGAATAAAGGCAGCTGAAGTCTTCAAGGGGGCACTCAGATTTAAATTGGGGAACTCTACCCCCATGTCTAATTTGAAAAATTGCTCCCAAGGGCCTATAGACAGCTAGAAAAAAATTGGACTGAAAAGAATATATATATTAAAAAAAAGTTCTTTATTACATACAAATATATGAAAAAAACTCATGAATTAAAAACTGCATGAGCTCTGGTATGCATGGTATCCAAACATGAGAAGTCAATATTGCAAATAGCAAAAAAGAGTTTCTGAACACTAAATGCTATTGCTCACAGAAGAGTTCCAACGCGTTACGATTGTATATTGTTCTGATCTTCCTCAGGGGGATGAAGACATCTAATATCACAAAACATATCAAGGTTATTGAACACTAAATGAAGAGGTGTACATATATGTACACATCGTCCAATTAGAATGCCATATCCTTGATATGTTTTGTGATATATGATCAAAACGTGTTGGGGCTCTTCTGTGAGCAATAGCATTTAGTGTTAAACTCTTTTTTGCTATTTGCAATATTGACATCTCATGTTTGGATACTATGCATACCAGAGCTCATGCAGTTTTTAATTCATGTGGTTTTTTTTTCATATATTTTTATGTAATAAAGAACTTTTTTTGATACATTCTATTCAGTCCAATTTTTTCTAGCTGCCTATATATAGGCCCTTGGGAACAATTTTTCAAATTAATCATATTTTGGGCTAGCAGCACTTTCTCTCCACCCAGGTGGGTGGGTTTCACTTGATTACCCTACCCCCATGTCATCCTCTGCTATTTCTGCCCTTTTATTTTTCTTCTTTTTGAATATACTCTTCAAGCAAATAGGTTTGAAAGCTTGTCATTTGAAAATCAAAGGCTATCACCCTTTCTTGCAGACACAAACAAGGCCGATGAATTACAGGGACACCCATATTTAGGTGTCGCTGAATCTGCAGTCGAATGCCCAACCACTAAGTTACACGCCCACGTTGTTTGACTTTTGTTTTTTTCTTCCTGAAAAGATGTTTGCAGGCCATCATTCAAAACCAGAATGACCATTTCTTTCACACACCAACAGGGGGAACCCACATTTTAGGTGGGAACCGTTTGATCTCCAATCAAATGCTCTACTGCTATACACCCCAATTTTTCATGGCTTTATGGACTTTTTTCTCCACAGAGATAGCTGGAAATAATGCAACTGATACATTTGTGATCTTCTTGTTGTCTGCGTTCATTACCAGGGACACCACCTGTAAATGGGACCCTCCAGGAGGTCATGCTTCCACTTATTGACCACAATACATGCACAGAAATATACAAAATCGTGGGATCTAGCGTACCCATCCACTATGATAGGATTTGTGCTGGCTACAGAAATGGACAGAAGGATGCCTGCCTGGTGAGTGACACCATTAGCATTGAGGCGCAGCTCACTTGTTAGGTCTGAATCTTCTAATATGACAGAGAAGCAATGCATGACATCAGTTATTGACAAATTAAGCTAAACGTTTATCTTTAGGTGTAGATGGAATGGGGGTTATCATTTCTGACATGTTTTAAGTAGATCAATTGTGGGTATAGAATTGGGTATATGGGATTGTACGATATTTTATTAATTTTTATGGTCGAACTAGATTGACTTCTGTCTTTTTTCAACCTGACTAACAATGTAACTATGTGAGAACTCCCAAAAGTACTGCATTTATCGGCGTATAACACGCACAGGCGTATAACACGCACCCCAAGTTTAGGAGGGAAGTTTAAGGAAAAAAAGTTTTAGGAGGGAAGTTTAAGGAAAAAACTTACATTTTAAATGCCCATCAATGCAGCCTTATCAGTGTCCATCTGCAGCCTTGCCCATCATTGCAGCATGATCAGTGCCCATCTGCAGCCTTGCCCACGATGGCAGAATGATCAGTGTCCACCTGCCTGCCAAGGAGGGAACGAGCTCCGCCGAGCTAGACAGAGCCTGATGTCCTATGTACTCGGCTCGTCTCGCAATCCAGCCCCTTGGCCCGACTCCTATGACACTGGTCCAATGCCCATCTACAGCCTTGCCCATCATTGCAGCATGATCAGTGCCCATCTGCAGCCTTGCCCATCATTGCAGCATGATCAGTGCCCATCTGCAGCGTTGTCCATCATTGCAGCATGATCAGTGTCCATCTGCAGCATTGCCCATCATTGCAGCATGATCAGTGCCCATCTGCAGCCTTGTCCATCATTGCAGCATGATCAGTGTCCATCTGCAAGATTGTCTATCATTGCAGCATGATCAGTGCCCATCTGCAGCCTTGCCCATCATTGCAGCATGATCAGTGCCCATCTGCAGCCTTGCCCACAATTGCAGAATGATCAGTGTCCACCTGCCTGCCGAGGAGGGAACAAGCGCAGCCAAGCTAGACAGAGCCTGATGTCCTGTGTACTTGGCTCGTCTCGCAGTCCGGCCCAGTCCCTCCCAGTCCTGCCCCTTGGCCCGGCTCTTATGACACCGGTCCAATGGCAGGACGTAAACGCTAGGATGTGGGACTGGTTGTGACTGTGAGCTGAGCCAAGTACACAGGAGATTCGGTTCTGTCTATTTTGGCGGCGCTAGCTCCCTCCTTCCCCTCTGAGGCAGCCATTCGGCGTATAACACGCACCCGCGATTTCCCCCTGATTTTAATACAGTATTTTGCTTGTATGAGAGACAGAGAGAGAGAGAGAGAGAGAGGGGCCAAGGAGGAATTGGAAAAAAAATTGGACAATGCTTTATAAAGTTTTTTGTTTTGCCTTCCGGATCAACTGTGAATATAGGGAAGTTTTCCCATTTATTTATTCAGTTTTTCCATTGGTTAAACTTTTTTTCCAGTTGACCAACCATGCAAACATATAACAAATAAATAGGGCAGTTAGCTGTAAATGATTATTGTTTTATTATCAGTTGAAAGCAAACACACTAAGAGGGGAGTTTACATAACCCCCCTTTTTCCTGGCTTTTATGTGCGGGAAAGTCATTATCTCAGCACAAGCTCACTCTCAATCTTGTGCCAGTACAAAAAGCCCACTCTTATGGGGGCCATAAACGCTTTGATAAATGATAGATTTATTTTCTGATCAATTACTTCCAATAGGAAAAATCAATCTTTAGTCGACAGCCCATTTGATCGAAAGATTTCAATTTATAGGGTACGACCGTAACTTATGATCGTGAGCTATCAATTTCCTCTCGGTTTCCACCATGTAATTGCATAATCTAATCGATCAAAATTCAATCAAATTCACAACCAAAGTATCTCATCAAAGCTTTTTGTGGCCACCATTGTAGCAGTATGCCAGGCTCATCCTCAGTTTTTAAGTTGCCACATAAACTCATTTATAGTCTTTCAGATTTGTTTTTAGATGTACTGTACTTTAGGCACAAGACTATTTATTATAATTGCAAATTTAAGGAAATAGAAACATTTTATGAAACATTTACAATTATTCTGAAGAAACAGCTGATATTTAGACATTAATGCAGCTACTGTAATGGTTGTTGCTGTCTTCCAGGGCGACTCAGGAGGACCTCTGGTATGTAAGGTCCGGGGAGTCTGGTACCAAGTTGGAATCGTAAGCTGGGGCATTGGCTGCGCTGAACCATATTACCCTGGGGTGTACACCCAGGTGACTGCCTACCAAAATTGGATCAGATCCCACCTAAATCAAACATTCAGTCATGTCCAAGATATTCCCCCACCAACACTGAAATGTGGAGGAGACTTCAACAGCAATGGAGGAAGCATCCATCACTCCCACCTTCACTGGACCATCCTCATTATAAATGCTTTACTCTTCTTTTTATCTAAAACCAGTTACTGTCCACCTATTCAATCAGTAGACTGCAATAAAGGGTTTAATAGACCACAGAGTGCCTACTAGAGTAAGATGAATATTCAAGCACAACTTGATATTATTTGTGGATGTTCTGTTTTACTTTGTTAATGTGTAAAAATAAAATTAATTGTTTTATTTATGGAAGCTGACTAATGGTTGTATATTTTTTTCATCAATGATACACTGTAGCAATTTCCAAATGTTTTATGTTTACTTTCATATATACAATATACTGTATATTGTGGTTTGACAGGCAACAATTTCCCTAAAATCTAAACCTTTCAATAGCACAGGCCAGGGTTAACTAAAGAATGCTTCAGTGGCTTTATATTGTATATTATATTAAACATAAATGCGTATTCAAAATAATTAGTTTTTTTGCGTTTTCTTGATACAATCAAGTGCATCTTTATCCACCTCTGTTACAGATGTAATCTCCTTTTCTAGAAATTCTGGACCACACCCTTTCTCCATGAATTGTAATTTAAAATGATTAATTTTGTATATCATTATCTCCCATATATGTCCTCTTCATCATCATGAATTGTCCTCTAGGGACATTTAAGATCCAATTGGTATGATGTCCACTATGCACAAGTATAAGACTGTTATGATCAGTTTCCTTAACTGATTGCCGACCGCTGTACGACTATTTGCGTCGGCAGAATGGCACGGCTGCGCATTTGGACGTACCTGTACGTCCCCTTCAAACTGCGGTATTGCAGGCGCGCGCCCGCTGCGAGCTCTGTAAGTGTGACTGCGGGTCCCGCGGACTCGATGTTCCGCCGGGTGCCAGCGATCCTGTCACGGAGCTTCAGAACAGGGAGATGCCATTGTAAACAAGGCATTTCCCTGTTCTGCCTTGTGACAGGACACTGATCTACTGCTCCCTGTTATCGGGAGCAGTGATCACTGTTGTGTCACTCGTAGCCCAGCCCCCACACAGTTAGAATCACTCTCTAGGGCACACTTAACCCCTTCCTCGCCCCCTAGTGGTTAACCCCTTCCCTGCCAGTGTCATTTACACAGTAATCAGTGCATTTTTTTAGCACTGATCGCTGTATAAATGACAATGGTCCCAAAATAGCGTCAAAAGAGTCCGATGTGTTAGCCATAATGTCACAGTCACGATAAAAATTGCAGATTGCTGCCATTGCTAATAAAATAATAATAATAATAAAAATGCCATAAAACTATCCCCTATTTTGTAGACGCTATAACTTTTGTGCAAACCAATCAATATAGGCTTATTGTGATTTTTTTTACCAACAATATGTAGAAGAATCCATATCGGCCTAAACTGAGGGAAAAAAAATATTTTTTTATATATTTTTGGGGGATATTTATTATAGTAAAAAGTAAAAAATATTGCTTTTTTTTTCAAAACTGATGCTCTTTTGTTTATAGCGCAAAAAAAAAAAAAAAAACTGCAGAGGAGATCAAATACCACCAAAAGAAAGCTCTATTTCTGAGAAAAAAAGGACGTCAATTTTTTTTGGGTACCACGTCGCATGACTGCGCAATTGTAAGTTAAAGCGACGCAGCGCCGTATTGCAAAAAGTGCTCTGGTCAGGGAGTGGTTAAATTCTTCGGGGGCTAAAGTGGTTAAAATAAGTATGTGTGCAAAATGTTCCATCTGAAACAAAAATTTCCAAATCCCCAAAAAATCGACTTTCCGTCTACTTTGTTGAGAAGTGAACTGTGATCAATACTATTGATGTCCCTCAAGAAATTTTCCAGATCTTCCTCAGTTCCCTTCTAGATAAAGAAAACACCTTTATATTTTGCCAGCAAACAAGTTACTGAGGTGCTAGCTGATACCCAGACTAACATAAATATGTTATCAAGACTTGGCACAAATTTTGCGTCCATAGCTACTCCATTTAATTGCAAATACAAATTGTCTCCCCCCCCCCAAAAAAATGTTTGTGTTTGAGGAGAAAATCAAGACATTCAATCATGTATTTTTTTAGGAAGATTGGACATCTCATACAATATTTTATTTTATATTTTAGTAGAGAAAAAGCCATCATCGTGGTCAATTTTTGTGTTCAAAGTGCCTACCATAGCCCAAAAGAAGCGTTACTTGTTTTCTTTTTGTTTACATACCTTTTAACCACTTCTTGACCACATATAACCCCTTGATCGCCCCCTAGTGTTAACCCTTACTTGCCAGTGACATTTATACAGTAATCAGTGCATTTATATAGCACTGATCGCTGTATAAATGTCAATGGTCCCAAAAAGGGTCAAAACTGTACGACCTGTTTGCCGCAATGTCGCAGTCCTGTTAAAAATCACAGATCACCGCCATTACTAGTAAGAAAATAATAATAATAATGTCAAAATAAATGCTATAAATATATCCCCTATTTTGTAGACACTATAAATTTTGAGCAAACCAATCAATATACGCTTATTGGGATTTTTTTTACCAAAAATATGTAGAAGAATACGTATCGACCTAAACTGATGAAGAAATTTGTTTTTGTTTTTTTAAATGTTTTTTAGGGATATTTATTATAGCAAAAAGGAGAAAAAATATTTTTTTTTTCAAAATTGTCGCTCTTTTTTTGTTTATAGCGCAAAAAAAACAAAAAAAAAAAAAACACAGAGATGAGCAAATACCACCAAAAGAAAGTTCTATTTGTGGGAAAATAAGGACGTAAATTTTGTGTTCGGCCCAACTCTAATCCTTGTCCCTAACTTCAGGCTTGTGGCTGCTCCAGCATACCTGCATAGGAAAGAGTTTATTTTTGGCATAGTCCATGGTTGGTTTCAAGTCCCAGCAATTCCCTCTGATAGCAGGAACTCTGATCTCGGCATAGCACTGGAAATCCAAACTCCTGCAACGGTGGGAGCAAGGTTAGTCTCTCCTCTTAGTAAGAAATCTCCCCTAGGGTTCGGGCCTCCGTCTCTTTTATAGCACGCAGGACTCGGGGGACAGACCCCAAAAAAACACCAAGAAGCCCCAGGAAACTCAATTAACCCCAACCTTCCCAACCGGGCAGCATTAGCCAATACCTGCCTACACATATACATGGCTACTATATCTTTTTTCCTTCTGGGTATTTATTGCAACTGCATGAGTTAAGATGAATACATCAGGAATTGACAGCTAGGATGTATATAGTCAGTTGGATTGGAGGATATAAGTGAATCGCAAAGAGTCTAGATATCACCACATGTGTTATCTGACCTTCCTATAATTTGGAGGTCTTGTTATCTTGTGAGATTCTAACTGAGGTGGCAGCACACCTGATGATTATCAATAAGACCCCTTTCACACTGAGGGCGTTTTCCAGGCGCTATAGCGTTAAAAATAGGGCCTGCAATCTGCCCTAAAACAGCTGCTCTATTCACTCCAGTATGAAAGCCCGAGGGCTTTCACACTGGAGCGGTGTGCTGGCAGGGCGTCAGAAAAAGTCCTGCCAGCAGCTTCTTTGGAGTGCATTAGGATAAACTCACCGCTCCTAATGCGTTCCTGCCCATTGAAATCAAGGGACAGTGCTGCCGTACGGCCGGCAATACGCCGCTGTAGCGGGGCATTTCGGGTGGTTTTAAACCCTTTCTCGGCCGCTATCAGGAGTTAAAAGTGGCCCGCTAGTGGCCGAAATGCACCGCAAATCCGATGGGAAATATAGCAGCGTTTTACCGCCGACGTTCAGGGCGGCATAGTGTTAAAGCACTCCTAAAGAAGAAATTGAGAACTATAAGTCACACAAACAATTTATTTGGACACATTGTGATTCATAAGGATTTTTTTACAGATTTCTTTCTTTTCATACCATTTGATGGACATTTATCACAAGGAAGCTTATTTTTTGGTTTATTTCACGTTTCACTTATCAAGGACACAGATCTCGTATAGATGTTGAGAAAAATTGCAGGCCACTTTGTTTACAAACAGGACAAAGTGGATGGGAAATGTATTATAGTAGCGATAGTATTTTATTTTTTGGAGTAAATGTCAGTTTTGCTGTAGAATATCATACAGGTTGTCAGAAACATTGACGTATCTCAGCAAAGTGCCTACAAATATGTCAGAATGTTTATACTGAAATATTAAAATATTATTATATTTATGGAAATAGGCAAATCTTAATTTTGGGAGATTTCCAATTCCCTACAATATCCTACAATATCAAACAAGAAATTCTAAATTCTTTATATCCATGCTAGTTTGAAGACAAGTAACACAAATGAATATTGCTTAAAATATTATATATATTTATTCACTAAAGATACAGTGCAAAATTAAAATCAGGTATAAGTTGTGATAAAACAAATAAATGGATTTACTTCTACAATCAGAGATAAATGATGATTAATGTTCAGATATTATTTACATACATTTCTATGCAAGCTCTATATGACAAAGTATATTCACAGTTCAATACTTAAATGATACTTGTACATCTAAAACTTGGTAACTCTTGTGAAATGTTTCTCCGTTACTTCACGGCTTTAGGTAAACACTGTTGTTTACATTGACACTATGTTATCTTTCTCTAAACAAATAGATCTCCTGATTACACTTCTTAAACGTGTCCAGACCAAGTGTCATATAAGGAACACGGCTTGACAATACAATCAAGGCTTATGTTAAATTTAGAGAGAATCTATTTTTACACATACTTCACACCAAAACCATTGTACTACTTAGCTCTAGCTTTATAAAGACAACCACATTAGGGCATGTGTCTTAATATTTGGAATATAGTTACTTTATACTGCAGTTAAAAATAACCATATCTTCAACACTAGGCTATATATATTTAAATGGTTTTAGTTATTTGCAAGTAAAAACAATTCCATTACCAAAACAGGCAAATAAACAAAATAATACGTTACCAGGTTCTGTCTGTTTGAGAAGCTTCCCGTAAGGTAATGATGAGTCCCATTAGGACTCCTCTTCTAACCCCTACATGTTTGCGTTTAAGATCTCCCCCTCCAGCTTCCTTCAGATGTAGACCCCTGAGAGAGATCTTTTCAGAGAGTGAGTGCCTTCAGAGATCATCCCTGTGTAGAGTGACCTGTTCCCTCAAAGAGATCTCCTCAGCGAGAGCGTCCTTCCAGCGATCGAGTTCCTCCTCTCCCTAAACTCTTCCTACTTTTATCTTACTCCAAAAAGTGGGTGTGTATCTTATTACTAGGTAATTTATGACGTCAAGTGACGATGTGATTGGGTAGGTTGTCATAGCAGCCAAACAGACGCCATCTTGAACAATGTCATTTTTAACCTGTAGGGGAAGTGGTGTATAAGGAATAATTCCTAATGTTAGGGTCACCGAGGCCTAATAAAATTTATGACCCCCTTTGACCAAGGCTTAGAAAAACACACTTAATTGTCTAAGGGTGTCAAACACATTTCAAGTATCCCAGCCATCTCGGCGAATGGCTCAGAGTAATGTCTTGGGAAAATCTACCCACATCTCAGCTAATGGGTTATTAACATTCCTCGAAGCTAAAGTCATTCAAAACACAACCCTTAACTTATATTTTACAAATACAGCTCCTAATGTCCTTCACAGTTAGGATCTCACCTCATAAGATATTATATTTGTAACTTCCTAATATATAAACCCATTTATGCATATATATATGGATTACTATTGATTACTAGAACAGATACTTTGTGAAGATACTTAAAATAAACATTATTTAAGATATACAATACCACAGCTTATTGTGAATAAGCCCTATGATCTTGTTATACAGAAACAATACTACACAGTTTGTGTTAGCCCGTACCAACACCTCCCTTATCTCTAAGTGTCAAACCTTTGAATTACAACCTGGGGAGACTGGTACAGCCAGACCCCTTAGTGAGACATAAGAACAAGGCCTATTCATGCCTATGAATATAATTTAAACTTT
This sequence comes from Rana muscosa, assembly GCA_029206835.1. NCBI lineage: Eukaryota > Metazoa > Chordata > Amphibia > Anura > Ranidae > Rana > Rana muscosa. The sequence continues at coordinate 178,893,795 of CM055127.1, forward strand.
TAAAGATAGTGAATTTGGGTTTAACCTCTTAGAGATAAAATAGAATCCAAAGTATTGTTCATAGCATATCATTAGTCATGAACTTAACTTTATAGACAAAATGGCTGTCCTCTCGTTCACAACATACATGAATATGAACAACACGAAAAATACGTAATATGCATAATATAAAGGCCTATATGTAATTCTTTTAACCCCCAAATGTTCTGACAAGGTGCACAACTTTATAGAAAGGTTTAAAACCTTTCATGCCTAAGCCTATTTCTGACATTTGGTGTTTACAAGTTAAAATGCGTATTTTTTGCTAGAAAATTACTTAGAAACCCCAAACATTATATAAATATATATATTTTTTAGCAGAGAATCTAGAGAATAAAATGGCGATCATTGCAATATTTTATGTCACACAGTATTTGTGCAGCTGTGTTTTAAACGCAACTTTTTGGGAAAAATTAACTTTCATGAATTTAAAAAAAAAATAAAAGTAAAATTAGTCCAATTTTTTTGTATAATGTGAAAGATGATGTTATGCCGAGTAAATAGATACCAAACATGTCATGCTTTATAATTGCCCGCACTCGTGGAATGGCGACAAACTACGGCACCTTAAAATCAATTTTTTTTTTTTACGGCTACTAGGTTAGAGTTACAGAGGAGGTCTATGGCTATAATTATTGCTCTCGCTCTGACGATCGCGGCGATACCTCACATGTGTGATTTGAACACCGTTTTCATATGCGGGCACGACTTCCGTATGCGTTTACTTTGCTGCGCGAGCTCGCGGGGACAGGGGCGCTTTACATTTTTTATTTTTTTTTCTTATTTATTTTATTTTTTTTTATAATAAAAAATAGTGTTTTTAAAAAAATAAAAATGTAATCACTTTTATTGCTGTCACAAGGAATGTTAACATCCCTTGTGATAGGTAATAAGCGGTGACAGGTACTCTTTATGGAGAGATCGGAGGTCTAAAAGACCCCCAATCCCTCCTTTGCACTTCAAAGTATTCAGATCGCCGAAAACGGCGATTCTGAATACTGTGTACTTTTTTAAATCCGGCGCCATTGGCAGCCGAGTAACCCGGATGTGACGGAATCAAAGCCGTTCGTGGCTTCGATTCAGTCTCCCTCTAGGCGCCCAAAGTGGCGGATCGTGGATCGGGTCTCCCGGTGGGATGGGAGGCACGGTCAGAGCGGCGGAGGCGGCAGGAGGGGGGGGGATGTCCCCTCCCGCTCCTCCGGTAGAACAACAGAGCGGCTTTTAGCCACATTGGTTGTTATACCTGGAAAGCCAATCGCCGGCTCTAAACAACGGTACTGGGATGATGCCTGCAGCTGCAGGCATCATCCCGGCATAACCCCCGAAAGCCGAGGACGCATATATGCGTCCGCTCGGCGGGAAAGGGTTAAGGCATCCCCCAAGCATATCATTTAAAGGAATTGTCTATTTTTAATGTTGCTATTTTTAAAAGAGCTGCTCCTGCTGATTGTTTTTATTTTTTCCCATTTATGTTTTTGCATTGGTACATGTCCTCCATGCAGTGCCCAGCTCTCCGTGCCCTTTGTTTGACAATTCCTTGCCTGTTAGCTTTAAAAATGGCCATAACTGATTTTCAAGATTCACCTTCCATTGACGTCAAAGGGGTTTGCATTCCATTCCACAGTTTGCAGATTTTAGGATTCGTTTAACAAGCTCTCCGCAAATTGAACCCAAGCACATTCGCTCATCACTACTGCATTGATAGATTCTGTAGGTGTTTCTTCTTAGTATGACATTGGTTGTATCTTCAATTGTTTGGAGGACTAGATCTACCAAAGCCATAAGTGGTGCAGTTGGTATCTTTACTGGCTACATTGACAAGAAGGATTACATTAGAGTCATGCTTATTTAACCAATCAGTTCAGCTAATGAGGTTTTAATCATTATAATGAAGGTTAAATTGAGTTTAAGATTACTGAAAAATAATTTTGAATAACCAAAATAGTAGCGCTCAGTGTCTTACAACACAAATCTAAATATAAACCATATACACTCCGTGAGATAGTGCATAAATGCGAATGTTCATAAATATACACCCTGTAAAGAAATGTGCATACAATAAACTCATCAAGTGTCCATAACGTTCATGACAGTGATTTAAAACAATTGATATAAAGTGTTTAACTGAAAATGAGTCCATAAAAAAGTGCACAAAATAAGTCCATAAAAAGTGCATCCAAAAGTGACTTCAAATGAAGATGATGACAAATAAAACTTTCTTGTGTTTTCTTCAAACCTTCACCACACCAATGTGCTCAGTGATTCCACTCCCTAAGGACTTGCACTCACCACAAGAATATGCCTCATGCTTGGCTAATCAGCTTGATTACCCCCCAGGGTATCACAAACGATTCCAAAATGATGAAATTAGGTCAGTCAGGCCACTTTTTGCAATTCCGCACTGCAAAGCTTTAACTGACAACTGCGCGGTCGCGCAACGTGGCTCACAAACAAAATTTTCCCCACAAATAGAGCTTTCTTTTGGTGGTATTTGATCACCTCTGCGGTTTTTATTTTTTGCGCTATAAACAAAAATAGAGCGACAATTTTGAAAAAAATGCAATATTTTTTACTTTTTGCTATAAAAAATATCCCCAAAAAATCTATAAAAAAAAAAAAAATTCCACTGTTTAGATCGATACGTATTCTTCTACATATGTTTGGTAAAAAAAAACGCAATAAGCGTTTGTTGATTGGTTTGCGCAAAGGTTATAGCGTCTACAAAATAGGGGATAGTTTTATGGCATTTTTATTAATAATTTTTTTTTTTACTACTAATGGCGGTGATCAGCGATTTTTATTGTGACTGCGACATTATGGCGGACACATCGGACACTTTTGACACCATTTTGGGACCATTGTCATTTTTACAGTGATCAGTGCCTTAAAAATGCACTGATTACGGTAAAAATGACACTGGCAGTAAAGGGGTTAACCTGTAGGGGGCGCTGAATGGGGTTATGTGCGTCCTAGGGAGTGATTGTAACTGTTAGGGGGCATGGCTTGCCGTGACACGTCACTGATCGCTGTTCCCGATGATAGTGAACAGACGATCAGTGACATGTCACTAGGAACAACGGGGAGATGTTGTGTTTAGTGCCCCTGGAAGACGCAATTCTATTGCGAAACGTCGTAGGGCGGAACGGAGCGGCGTGTCAACGTCACCACCCTCTTTTCATCCAGTAGGACGGGCTTGTCTGCGTATGTCCGGCCGGGACCGCAGACTTAAGGCTGTTTTATACCATTGCACATTGTAAGTGTGTTTTTATATCTTTTATTCAATAAATGTAAAACGTTTTTACACTATGGGAGGCCTCCATCTTTCTTACATGTCCATCACATGAAATCTGATCGGTTCTGGATTGACTTTTGAGTGGCTTGTATAGGCTACCTGTGGGCTGAACCTCTTTGGAAGCCGTTTTGGATTCTCTATCCATCCCGGATTGATCAAGGCTCCATGCGATCCTCTGTAATGGGGGATCATTGACCTTTGGTAAGCAGGCACTTTTATTTTTGGTGGTGGTATTTTGGCTACAAAGAGAAGATTCTTCACGGAGTTGTTCTTTGTTCTTTTTTCCTGTCACATTGACTTTACGTTACACGGGTGTTAAACAGAGACTTTTCGAACAATTTATCTAACCAAAAGGGACCATTCACATAGATTGTGTTACTGTATACTGTTGTTTCACTAATATGCTTATGATATGTTACTTAAATATTGGGTTTAATTACCTAATTTATCCATTACTGTATTTATTTTTCATATCAGGAACAACAGGACTTGATCACTTGTAGATGTGGGTTTATTTTCACCACATCCATTTTATTCACTATATTGTATGTAGTGCTACCTATATTTTTTCCACATTTTTTTCTGTTTATGTTCACAGAAGGTTTGCTGCTTCTATTTTTCCACTTGAATTTACTTAACTGTAGTTTTTCTTATTTAGCGCGTTTTTTTCCCCTATTTTCCACTTACAGATGTTGTGTTTACACTGACATCTCCCTGTTCTTCAGCTCTGTGACACGATTGCGGGACACCGGCGGACATCGAGTCTGCGGGTCCCACGGGCATGGTCACGGAGCTTGCGGCAGGGTCGAGAGCAATTTCAAGGTGACATATATATATTAGGCTTGTGCAATTCGTTTCGTAACGAATTGAAATTCGTCCGAATTTAGCAACTTTCGGACATTCGGAAGCATTCGAATTTCCGAACAAAGCAATTACGAATAAGACCGAATCCGAAATAAATTATACCGCAAATAGCGAATGCCCGAATGTCTTCGGCATAATTCGTTATGAAAAAGTTACGAATGTACGAATCCATACGAAGCACAATAACACTCACTCTGCTCTGCTCTCTGCTTCTCCCACACCGTGCTGAACTCCCTCTCAAAATGGTGTACAGGGGCGGAGGTTATAGCCGCATGTAAAAAACGAAAGTAAAATACGAGATTTCGAATCCATTCGAAGCACAATAACACTCTGCTCTGCTCTCTGCTTCTCCCTCACCGTGCTGAACCCTCTCAAAATGGTGTACAGGGGCGGAGCCTATAGCCGCATGTTAAAAACGAAAGTAAAATACGAGATTTCGAATTGTTACAAATAACCGCAATGTATTTAGAAAAGTACAAATCCATTCGAAGCACATTAGGCATAATAGGCAGCGTCGTTGTGAGAGAGACACGGAAAATTACGAATCAACGAACCCAAAAAAAGTTACGAAAGTAGGAGTTGTGTCCAGAATCAACGAAAAACAACGTACTCTACCGAAAGTACGAATTATAAAGCAACAAAAAATTCAACGAAAAATGTCGCTTGCAAAAATACGAATGAGTCCGAACACGAAAAATCCCGTCTAGCAAAATTACGAATGATTACGAATCAACAGGACCGGAAAGAAACGAACCGAAACGGAACGAATTTTTCCGTTGTGCACAAGTCTAATATATATACGCCCATTTGCCCAGCCGTGCCATTCTGTCAACGTAAATGTTCTTGCGACGGTCGGCAAGTGGTTAAACTATAAAACAACATTCCTTATTTTTAAACTTTAACCATCAGTGAAAAAGGCTTTTTTTGCGTCACTAATCTTTTAACATTACACTTTAATTATTTGTATCAATTTTATTAAGTGCATTGGGTGTGGCTCCAATGACCACATGATTAGCCACCCCAGCAAGTATTTAAATTACGTTACCGATTTTCAGCTCACAGTTCTTAGATTAACTTTTCTTTCAGAATAAGCAAATGTAATATTTTTACATTTTCTTGCCATATTAAATTTACCACAGTGCAAAATGACTACACATTGCACATGATTTTACAATTTTAGGCGGCCCAGACCCATAGGGGAATAGCTGTTGGGGTATCAGGACAGGCGGGGGAGGTGTCTGGAGGGGGCCTGGCTGATTGGGGATGTTTGCAGCAGGTGGTGTGCCAATGAACGGGTTCTGTGTTGTGGGCAAGGCATGAATTTCGCTGTCTGGGAGCTGGGCAATGGGAGGCGGTGCAGTGGCTTGGTTGCTGCCAGCTGCAGATCCCCCTGTCACAGACCCGTTCCAATTTGGCATTAAAGTTACAGGGGTGTTTGGGCTAAAATACAAACTGTTAGCATTCAACACAGGGTACAGAGGTGTTGGTGTGTTTTTAGGCTAAGCCCTCTTCCCCTTGTATGGGGGTGGGTCAGATAGGGCATCAGGGACACTTTTTCCTTCATGGTACACATATACAACATTACCCCCTGCTGAGTTTCCTGTTTTACCCAGTTCTCCTTTTGGATTGCTCTTGCCACATTGAACCAAGCCTCTGCAGTTTCTAGTAGACCATTGTCAGATAACACCCCCCGTTTTTCCTTCAGTATTTTCCGCCATTCCTATGGCTGCAATTTACCCCCTGGAGGATTGGTGGTGCTACAGATGTTTGCCAATTTTTTTTGCTTTCTTGACATAATTTCCCCCCTCCCTCTCCATAACTAAATCACATGCTAGTTTTCCTGTCTCTGGCTTAACCAATTTCTGCCCCATAATTTTCTGTCTTGATGACTGGGATATTTATGTGTCTGCTCAGGATTTTAGACGGGTCACGAGGTTGCCTTTTGGATTCTAAAAGGGTCTGGCAATTCCTCTGTTCGTCACCTGGTACCGGTTCAGACTTTATCCCAATCTCAAGTTAACGAGGACAAAAGACAAGGAGAGGATCTATCTACTGTGCTCGACTGCCACCCAGGTTGCCCCTGGTGCGTCTTCCCAAAACGTAGACTTAGTCTCGGGGTCTGCCCATCCGAGACGGCCACAGAATACGGGACGGGTAGTGTGTGACCACTCAATTTCCTTCAACAAGGAGAGGATTTGTCTACTGTGCTCGACTTCCACCAAGGTTGCCCCTGGTGCGTCTTCCCAAAACATAGACTAAGTCACGGGGTCACGGGGTCTGCCTGTCCATGTCCAAGACGGCCACAGAATACGGGTCGGGTAGTTTGTGACCACTTACTAACCTCAACAAGGCATTTAACAGACAGATAAGAAGTACAGCAGGTAATATTCAACAATGAGATCCTCAAGCTTTCACTTTCCTCCATTTCCTTCTAAATCTCCCACTTTGACCAATCCCCAATCAATCCATAAACACAATTATAACATGACATTTGCACGAATTGTAATAGATGTGTATGTTTGAATTATAATGACCACACAGAAAATTTTCCTTCCACGCTATCTGCGTCCCTGACGCCCCCTTCTTGATGACGTGCTACACCGCACTATCACCTTTCCAAAGGAGTTTGTCCACGTCAGCTGAGTCCCTGTGTGTCAATCTCTTTCAACATCACACATCATGTATCACAGACCCCTACAGCACAATTACAACACAATGCTCTTACAGGCTGCAGATAATCAGAATACAGGTTCCTGTAATGGACCCCGGGCAAGTTTTACCTGTCTTTGGTGACCTTTGGCAGCCGACACGGACACAAAGACGGACCATCACGGGGAACGGGATATACTAAGCAAGATATGAAAGTGATATCTTACCGTATTTTCAGAGGTGATCAGTCTCTGTCCCGCCCGTGATGGTTCCTCTCTCGGTGGCCTCTTGGTCGGCTCTCCACCGGTTCACAACCCGAGGCCCCACGATTGGGCTGCCAGATTGTTTTGGAATCAGACAAGTGTCTGTTTTGAGTATTTGCATCTGGCCTAATTTCAAATGTAAATATACGTGCATGTTAGAAGAAATACGCTGAGACCTTTGTTTAGCCTAAATGAACCTTCTCTTTTATTGCCTGGGCATATAGCCCTTTTTATAGTGAAGCATGAGTCATTGTTTGCAATGCCGTTACATAGATGTAGCTTGTGCTGTCATTCATGGATTGGGTGATTCCTTATCTAAGGGTCTTCTAGCCAGATCCATCCAGGTTTATCCAGTCTTTTGGAGGCCTCAGCAATCCTGTTTTCCTTGATGGGAGGGGGTGTCTAGTCAGCATTTTGAGTAAGTATTTTACCATATATATATATATATACATAATAGAAATAGTCATTTAATTTGAGTATTAAGCAATCCATAACATTTCCAAGCAGTAGCGATGGATATTTTGGCCGCAAATAGCATATAATAAATATGAGTTTGTGTGTACCTTGGTTTTGTGTGTGTTTTCTCCTGTGTACAATCTGATCCCATTGGGGTGACAGGTACTATGAATGTTCTGGTTGTATAAGCCTTTATTATATAAGTATGTTGACTGGATATACAGTAAATGTGTTAACTTATTATATAGATGTTAATTTTGGAAATCTTTGTTGTTTGCTTAAATCAACCTTAGTGATTTTTCTTTATTGTAATGATCTAATTTCAACAAAACACTATTAAAAAAAAAAAAAATTGTGCATTTTATTTGGGGAACCTTTACTTATTAATGAGATGAGCGTTTTTCTGAGAGGTGCTGATCTCCGTGCGAGTCAAGTGAAGACATCTTATGATTACAGGTGGATAACATGGTAAAGATGATGAAAAGTTCTTCTAATGTTCTCAGGGGGACTATAGGAAATGTATAAAGAGTTCTAACCTGTCTGAAAAAATCCGGAAGAGATGATTTACTGTAAGTTGGAGAACAGGTTCAATTCAGTATCATGTGTGGCAAACATTTTTTTGTTTGAGAAGACACAGACAGATCAGAACATTGCTTTGCCCTTCAAAAAAGCCTAATTTTTTTCTATAACTATTGCAAGTTTTAACAATACCTACAGTAAATCTATCATATCCCCCCCCCCCTCATATCATATATTGTATGCTATCCTGCACATACTGCCAGCTGTCATATCCTCCACACTCCTCTCCTGTATATACCACTCACTGCCATATCCTTTGCACTTCACTCCTGCACATCCTGGTCACTCCTCTCCTGCACATACCAACCATACTTCTTTCCTGAGAAAAATGATTAAAACTACAGCTAGGGTTGGGACTTTAAATGAGGCAATATTTAATATGTACCTCCATCCCTGAGTATGTTGAAATAGGAAACTACATTTTGGGACTTTTAGTTGAAACACACTGCTAACTTATGAACCAACTATAGTAAATATTGTTTATTAATAGCAAATAAGGCATGACATACACATAATAAACAAGGATAAAACATGATATTAATAGATCACATAAAATAAAGTCTAGACAATGCAAGATGGTACCTAATTGTCTCAACATAACATACATGGTAATGTATGATAATCATAGGTCTCGCTAAATAAAATCTAGACAATACATGGTTGTAACATGTTGGCTCTAAAATAACATACTTCTTTCCTGCACATACCACTCCCATTATACCCTCCATACTCCTCTCCTGCATATACCTCCCCCATTATACCCTCCACACTCCTTTCCTTCACATAATGCCCCATCATACCCTCCCTCCACACACCTTTCATGCACATAATGCCCCCATCATACCCTCCACATTCCTCTCCTGCACCTATTGCCCCCATTATACCCTCCACACTCCTTTCCTGCACATAATGCCCCATCATACCCTCCACACTCCTTTCCTGTACATAATGCCCCATCACACCCTCCATATTCCTCTCGAGCACCTATCGCCCCATCATACCCTCCACACTCCTCTCTTGCACCTATCGCCCCCATTATACCATTCACACTCCTCTCCTGGACATAATGCCCCCATTATACCCTACACACTCCTCTCCTGCACATACTGCACCCATCCTACCCTCCACACGCCTCTCCTGCACATACCACCCCATCATAACATTTACACTCCTCTCCTGCACATACCGCCCCTGTCATACCCTCCACACTCCTTTCCTGCACATCATACCCTTCACACTCCTCACCTACACATACCACCCCCATCATACCCTTCACATTCCTCTACTGCACATACCACCACCATCATACCCTCCACATTCCTCTACTGCACATACCACCACCATCATACCCGGCAACTCCTCTCCTACACACACCGCCCCCATCATACCCTCCACATTCCTCTACTGCACATACCACCACCATCATACCCTCCACACTCCTCTCCTACACATACCACCCCCATCATACCCTCCAAACTCCTCTTCTACACATACCATCCCCCATCATACCCTTTACACTTGTCTCGTGCACATACTGCTCACATTATACCCTCCACACTCCTCTCCTGCATAAACCCTCGTCAATCACAATGCATTGCACTGCTCTCACTAAATTACAGATCCTGACACTAGGGCAGGGATCCTTGATGGTGTTATGACTATATTTGGTCAATGCTGTCTCGTGGGATCCTTTGCAGCTTTTTTACTTTTCAATGGCCTGAGATTTAAACATTTTGAAAATAATTTGTATGGTCAGAAACCACTTTTTAACAAACATTTATGACATCCAGGGCCCCATGTTTCTATCAAATATTCCATAGATTTGGAATCCACATTCAAGGGAACCATTTAGACCTCATAGCCAGATCTAGGGGGTGCTGGGGTGGGCTGCACCCCCACAGATTTCAGTTGCGCCCCCCCCAAAGACACTCACTACCCCTGATCCTGTGCCAGCCTTCTCCCATCCCTGCACAGTACACAGCCTGAGCACAGGCAGCAAGAACTCCTCCTCTTCACAGTACACACTGTAGCTGAAATCTGATTCCATTACACACAGCTATGATCTGCACAGTGTGTAGCTGGCTACTGCTACTGAGGTGCCATTTTGACCAGGGAATTTCACAGGTCAGGACTGCAACACAGTAAACAGGTATACACTGTGCGGATTGTAATTGTGTGTAATGGAATCAGATTTTAGCTATAGTGCCTCTGGGGAGGATGAGTTCTTGCTGCCTGTACTCAGGCTATGTACCTTGCAGGGATGGGAGAAAGAACTCTGCCCACTGTCCTGTCAGCAGTGACCCCTGTCACTGCTGCCAGCCATCACTCCTGTTCTCCCTCCTGCCAGGAGGGACCCCAGTCCTCCCTCCTGCTGGTGGTGGCCACTGTCTTTTATCCTGCTAACAGTGACTCCTGTCCTCCTGCCTGCCAGCTGTGACCCCTGTCCTCTCTATTTCCAGCAGTGACCCCTGTACTCTCTCCTGCCAGAGGTGACTCTTGTCTTTTCTCCTGCCAGTGGTGAATCCTGTCCTTACTCCTGCCAGCTGTGATCCCATTCTCCCTGATGCCAGCGGTGCCCATGTCCTCTCTTCTGCCAGCAGTGACTCCTGTCCCCTGCCCTGCCAGCCCTGTACACTCCCCTGCTGAACCCTGCCATTCGCCCTGCTGACCCCTGTCCTCAGCCCTACTGACCCAGTACACTGCCTCACAGATTCCTGTACACTCCCTGCTGAACTCCCATCCTGCTCTCTACTGACCCCTGTCCTCCGCCCTGCTGACCTACTTTCCTCTGACCTGCTAACACCCTCTACACTGTCCTACATAATAATAGCCCCTGTACACTGCCCTACAAACTGCTACTCATTCCTCTGCCTTGCTGACCCCCTGTACACTGTCCTGCTGACCTCCCATCCTCTGCCCACCTGACATATTTTTACTACAACCCCACATCAGACAGGCTAGATCTGGCCCTGTTAGACAAACAGAATGAAATCCTTTGGTAGACAATGACATTTCCGACAGATCAGAACATCATCTCCAAAGGGCATTCTTCCCTTTGTTTTTCTCCTGCAGTTATCTTTCATATTGGTTGAATTGGAGGAAACACCGATCCGTCTGTAGCTAATCTAACGGTGAAGCCACCCCTCATTGTAATGCACTAAAAAGAATTAATCTCCTGCAATGCAGTGTGTTAGCATGTGAGGAATTAGTGAGTTGGCACTTAATAATAGGTGGCAGGTGGAATTCTAGACAAAGCTAGGAATGACTAGAAAGGAAACCAGAGCTTGTCTACCCAAATTACACTATTATCAGGAATGAGGAAGCTAAAAAGGTTTAATTTGATGAACAGAAAATTTTATTTTTCACATATTAATGAGAGCAACAGAGAGAGATCTGCTGAAAATTTACCTCTCTGCTGGGATGGGAACGTTGACTCTACTCGTCCTCCTAGCCACAGGTAAGTAGCTCACCTAAAAGTCTGCACTGACCCAAGGCCTCGCGGAAGGCTGCCCAACAAAAAAGGTAAACAAAGTACCTTGCAAATAAGGTGCTCATTATCATACCTAGGAACTCTGTCTAAAATGTATTTGACGTGAGGATTCCTGGGATCATTATAACGAGGGAGGAGTGGAGTGATTTCAGATACATTTATTTTGCTGTGAAATTACTCTTTCCGTTGCATAGTGACCCTTTGCTGAAGTGAGAACTTTGCCTGTTAAGCTTCCCAGGTAAGAATTGCTACAGTATAAAACAAGACAATTTACAGTTTTTTTTTATTTATTTGGAAGATCTGAAGATTCCTGAGAACATTATAACTTGAGATGAACAGAGTGGTTTTAGTTAGAGGTTAAACATCATAGACCAGGGGTGTCCAAACTTTTTTCAAAGAGGGCCAGATTTGATGAAGTGAACAAGCTTAAGGGCCGACCATTTTGCCTAACATTCTTTAGTGTGTTAGTTCGAGTACGAATACACTGCCCAACAAGTTTCTCTTGCCTTTGTGGCGTGTTATTTGGATATACCGTATTTATCGGCTTATAATACGCACCTTAACCACTTAAGACCCGGACCATTATGCAGCTTAAAGACCTGGCCACTTTTTGCGATTCGGCACTGCGTCGCTTTAACTGACAATTGCGCAGTCATGCAACGTGGCTCACAAACAAAATTGGCGTCCTTTTTTTCCCACAAATAGAGCTTTCTTTTGGTGGTATTTGATCATCTCTGTGGTTTTTATTTTTTGCGCTATAAACAAAAATAGAGCGACAATTTTGAAAAAAATGCAATATTTTTTACTTTTTGCTATAATAAATATCCCCAAAAAATATATTAAAAAAAAAAAAATTTCCTCAGTTTAGGCCGATACGTATTCTTCTACATATTTTTGGTAAAAAAATTTGCAATAAGCGTTTATTGATTGGTTTGCGCAAAAGTTATAGCGTCTACAAAATAGGGGATAGTTTTATGGCATTTTTATAATTTTTTTTTTTTTACTAGTAATGGCGGCGATCAGTGATTTTTTTTATGACTGCAATATTATGGCGGACACATCGGACACTTTTGACACATTTTTGGGACCATTGTCATTTTCACAGCGATCAGTGCTATAAAAATGCACTGGTTACTGTGAAAATTACACTGGCAGTGAAGGGGTTAACCAGGAGGGGGCGCTGTAGGGGTTAAGTGTGCCCTGATGTGTTTTAATTACTGTGGGGGGGCATGGCTTAGCGTGTGACATCACTGATCGTCGTTCCCTATGACAGGGAACAGGCTCACTAGGAAGCACAGGAAGAGGTTTGTTTACACTTACCTCTCCCCGCTCTTCCTCTCTGTGACCCGCGGTGGTGGGCGGTGATCCGGTCCGCTGTTCCCGCGGGGACGGTCACGAATAAAAGGACCGGGTTGCGAGCGCGCCTCCGCCGGCACGCTCGTGACCCACGGCACGCTCGCGACCCGCGGCTGGGCTCTAAAGGGGGACGTACCTGTACGCCCATGTGCCCAGCCGTGCCATTCTGCCAACGTACACCAGCGTGCGGCCGTCCTCAAGTGGTTAACTTTAAAAAGGAAGTTTCAGGAAAAAATCTTAAATTTTAAATAAAGAACTGTGAAGCAAAATAAGGGTCAGTGCCCATCAATGCAGCCTAATCAGTGCCCATCTGCAGCCCCACCGTTGCCATGAATGCAGCACCCACTGTTGCCATGAATGCAGCACCCACCTTTGCCATGAATGCAGTCCCCACCGTTGCCATGAATGCAGCACCCCATTGCCATGAATGCAGCACCCCATTTCCATTAATACAGCACCCACATTGACATGAATGCAGAGTCACCATTGCCGTCAGTGCAGCCTGATTCATGTCCATCTGCAGCCTTGGAGGAGGCAGGGAGGGGCGGGACGAGCGCCAACAGACATACAGGAGAAACTCCTGTTTTCTCGGCTTACTTCTTAATAGAAAGCCCCGCCTCCTATGATGGACAGAACAGCCGTCCAATGGCAGCGCAGGAGATGGGACTTCCTTTTACACAGGACGCCGTGTAAACAGGAAATACCCCTCTCCTGTGTGTACGGCACTCGTCCCGTCCCCTCCAAGGCAGCCAGCATTTATATATTTTGTGGCCCCCGGGGCTCAGGGATTCGTTGGGGGCCACAAAAGATATATATATGTAAAAATTACCAGACGGGCCATCCGAAACCAGAACGCGGGCCACTATTGGCCCGCGGGCCGGAATTTGGGCATGCCTGTCATAGACATCTGCCTTTTATCACCTTACCTATATAGCCTCAGTCTGTAGAATTGGTGTTAATAGTTTGTCACTTGAATGGGTTAAAAAATTAAAAAATAAACTATAAAGAAAACAGACAAAAACAGACAGTGGTTGGGAGAGTTATTTATGGTTTTAGAAGTTGACCAAAGCTTCCAATGGTAATATAATGAGAAATAAGAACATTCTGCTTCTGAGCCATTTTTGTGTTTTTTGCACACATTGAAAAATCATTTTGAACCTGAAGACCAAAAATTTTTTTATAACTTCTAAAAGCAGAGACGTTGAAAAATAAAAATATTGGTAGTCTAAATTTGTATGCCTTGCAATAGGGATGAGCTTCGTGTTCGAGTCGAACATACGTTCGACTCGAACATCGGCTGTTCGATCGTTCGACGAAGATCGAACGATTTGGGCCGTTCGCGCCAAATTCGAGTGACGCGAACGACCCACAATGCACTACGCCATCGCAGTGTCATCCAGGCGCTGTGATTGGCCAAGCATGCACTGTGACCCCGCATGCTTGGCCAATCACAGCGCCGGCAGCGAGGAGAGCAATGATTGGCCACAGGCAGGATGCCTGTGGCCAATTATTGCTGAGGGTGTTTAGTACACGCCCCACACTATAAAAGGCCCCCAGCACGGCGGCCTAGTGTAGTGTGTTCCGGAGCAGGGATAGAGCAGCATAGGCAGGGACAGTGACTGTTATTTCTTTCTTGCTTAACCTGGATTCCTTTAGTTTAGGGAAAGAGAAGGATAGGTAGGGAGAGTGTCAGTGTGTTTTGTGCTTGTGCTATAGTGTGCTTAAAAAAAACATTTATTCTAGGGACAGAAAACTGTAGGTAGGGACAGTGTCAGTTTCTTTCACTCTGCAAGTCCTTGTTTCCAGGGACCTGGAAGGACAGTGAGTGAATTGTCCTTGTGCTATATTGTGCTTAAAAAAACATTTATTCTAGGGACAGAAAACTGTAGGTAGGGAGAGTGTCAGTTTCTTTCACTCTGCAAGTCCTTGTTTCCAGGGACCTGTAAGGACAGTGAGTGAATTGTCCTTGTGCTATATTGTGCTTAAAAAAAACATTTATTCTAGGGACAGAAAACTGTAGGTAGGGAGAGTGTCAGTTTATTTCACTCTGCAAGTCCTTGTTTCCAGGGACCTGTAAGGACAGTGAGTGAATTGTCCTTGTGCTATATTGTGATTAAAAAAAAACATTTTTTCTAGGGACAGAAAACTGTAGGTAGGGAGAGTGTTTTTTTTCTTTCACTCTGCAAGTCCTTGTTTCCAGGGACCTGTAAGGACAGTGAGTGAATTGTCCTTGTGCTATAGTGTGCTTAAAAAAAACATTTATTCTAGGGACAGAAAACTGTAGGTAGGGACAGTGTCAGTTTCTTTCACTCTGCAAGTCCTTGTTTCCAGGGACCTGGAAGGACAGTGAGTGAATTGTCCTTGTGCTATATTGTGATTAAAAAAAACATTTTTTCTAGGGACAGAAAACTGTAGGTAGGGAGAGTGTTTTTTTTCTTTCACTCTGCAAGTCCTTGTTTCCAGGGACCTGTAAGGACAGTGAGTGAATTGTCCTTGTGCTATATTGTGATTAAAAAAAACATTTTTTCTAGGGACAGAAAACTGTAGGTAGGGAGAGTGTTTTTTTTCTTTCACTCTGCAAGTCCTTGTTTCCAGGGACCTGTAAGGACAGTGAGTGAATTGTCCTTGTGCTATATTGTGCTTAAAAAAAACATTTATTCTAGGGACAGAAAACTGTAGGTAGGGAGAGTGTCAGTTTATTTCACTCTGCAAGTCCTTGTTTCCAGGGACCTGGAAGGACAGTGAGTGAATTGTCCTTGTGCTATATTGTGATTAAAAAAAACATTTTTTCTAGGGACAGAAAACTGTAGGTAGGGAGAGTGTTTTTTTTCTTTCACTCTGCAAGTCCTTGTTTCCAGGGACCTGTAAGGACAGTGAGTGAATTGTCCTTGTGCTATATTGTGCTTAAAAAAAACATTTATTCTAGGGACAGAAAACTGTAGGTAGGGAGAGTGTCAGTTTATTTCACTCTGCAAGTCCTTGTTTCCAGGGACCTGGAAGGACAGTGAGTGAATTGTCCTTGTGCTATATTGTGATTAAAAAAAACATTTTTTCTAGGGACAGAAAACTGTAGGTAGGGAGAGTGTTTTTTTTCTTTCACTCTGCAAGTCCTTGTTTCCAGGGACCTGGAAGGACAGTGAGTGAATTCTCCTTGTGCTATATTGTGCTTAAAAAAAACATTTATTCTAGGGACAGAAAACTGTAGGTAGGGAGAGTGTCAGTTTATTTCACTCTGCAAGTCCTTGTTTCCAGGGACCTGTAAGGACAGTGAGTGAATTGTCCTTGTGCTATATTGTGATTAAAAAAAACATTTTTTCTAGGGACAGAAAACTGTAGGTAGGGAGAGTGTTTTTTTTCTTTCACTCTGCAAGTCCTTGTTTCCAGGGACCTGTAAGGACAGTGAGTGAATTGTCCTTGTGCTATATTGTGCTTAAAAAAAACATTTATTCTAGGGACAGAAAACTGTAGGTAGGGAGAGTGTCAGTTTATTTCACTCTGCAAGTCCTTGTTTCCATGGACCTGGAAGGACAGTGAGTGAATTCTCCTTGTGCTATATTGTGCTTAAAAAAAACATTTATTCTAGGGACAGAAAACTGTAGGTAGGGAGAGTGTCAGTTTATTTCACTCTGCAAGTCCTTGTTTCCAGGGACCTGTAAGGACAGTGAGTGAATTGTCCTTGTGCTATATTGTGATTAAAAAAAACATTTTTTCTAGGGACAGAAAACTGTAGGTAGGGAGAGTGTTTTTTTTCTTTCACTCTGCAAGTCCTTGTTTCCAGGGACCTGTAAGGACAGTGAGTGAATTGTCCTTGTGCTATATTGTGCTTAAAAAAAACATTTATTCTAGGGACAGAAAACTGTAGGTAGGGAGAGTGTCAGTTTATTTCACTCTGCAAGTCCTTGTTTCCAGGGACCTGGAAGGACAGTGAGTGAATTGTCCTTGTGCTATATTGTGATTAAAACAAAACATTTTTTCTAGGGACAGAAAACTGTAGGTAGGGAGAGTGTTTTTTTTCTTTCACTCTGCAAGTCCTTGTTTCCAGGGACCTGTAAGGACAGTGAGTGAATTGTCCTTGTGCTATATTGTGCTTAAAAAAAACATTTATTCTAGGGACAGAAAACTGTAGGTAGGGAGAGTGTCAGTTTATTTCACTCTGCAAGTCCTTGTTTCCAGGGACCTGGAAGGACAGTGAGTGAATTGTCCTTGTGCTATATTGTGATTAAAAAAAACATTTATTCTAGGGACAGAAAACTGTAGGTAGGGAGAGTGTCAGTTTATTTCACTCTGCAAGTCCTTGTTTCCAGGGACCTGGAAGGACAGTGAGTGAATTGTCCTTGTGCTATATTGTGATTAAAACAAAACATTTTTTCTAGGGACAGAAAACTGTAGGTAGGGAGAGTGTTTTTTTTCTTTCACTCTGCAAGTCCTTGTTTCCAGGGACCTGTAAGGACAGTGAGTGAATTGTCCTTGTGCTATATTGTGCTTAAAAAAAACATTTATTCTAGGGACAGAAAACTGTAGGTAGGGAGAGTGTCAGTTTATTTCACTCTGCAAGTCCTTGTTTCCAGGGACCTGGAAGGACAGTGAGTGAATTGTCCTTGTGCTATATTGTGATTAAAAAAAACATTTTTTCTAGGGACAGAAAACTGTAGGTAGGGAGAGTGTTTTTTTTCTTTCACTCTGCAAGTCCTTGTTTCCAGGGACCTGTAAGGACAGTGAGTGAATTGTCCTTGTGCTATATTGTGCTTAAAAAAAACATTTATTCTAGGGACAGAAAACTGTAGGTAGGGAGAGTGGCAGTTTATTTCACTCTGCAAGTCCTTGTTTCCAGGGACCTGGAAGGACAGTGAGTGAATTGTCTTTGTGCTATATTGTGATTAAAACAAAACATTTTTTCTAGGGACAGAAAACTGTAGGTAGGGAGAGTGTTTTTTTTCTTTCACTCTGCAAGTCCTTGTTTCCAGGGACCTGTAAGGACAGTGAGTGAATTGTCCTTGTGCTATATTGTGCTTAACAAAAACATTTATTCTAGGGACAGAAAACTGTAGGTAGGGAGAGTGTCAGTTTATTTCACTCTGCAAGTCCTTGTTTCCAGGGACCTGGAAGGACAGTGAGTGAATTCTCCTTGTGCTATATTGTGCTTAAAAAAAACATTTATTCTAGGGACAGAAAACTGTAGGTAGGGAGAGTGTCAGTTTATTTCACTCTGCAAGTCCTTGTTTCCAGGGACCTGTAAGGACAGTGAGTGAATTGTCCTTGTGCTATATTGTGATTAAAAAAAACATTTTTTCTAGGGACAGAAAACTGTAGGTAGGGAGAGTGTTTTTTTTCTTTCACTCTGCAAGTCCTTGTTTCCAGGGACCTGTAAGGACAGTGAGTGAATTGTTCTTGTGCTATATTGTGCTTAAAAAAAATATTTTTTCTAGGGACAGAAAACTGTAGGTAGGGAGAGTGTCAGTTTCTTTCACTGTGAAAGTCCTTGTTTCAAGGGACAGAGAAGGACACCTGAAGGTAGCCCTTATTGCTTTTTTCCCATCTCCCTGCAGGCCATCTATTAGAATGTCTGGAAGGCAAACAAGGAGAGGCAGACAGTCAGGAGGCAATAAAAGAGGGCAAGCAGGCTCTGTGTCTGGGGGCAACAGTGCTGGTCGTGGACGCGGTGCATTGTCATCAGCACATGGCCATGGGACACGCTTGTCCTTCTTTTCGGCAGCTGGACATGTTGAGCCACATCATGCCGAAGACTTGGTAGAGTGGATGACCAAGCCCTCCTCCTCCTCCTCATCCTCTCTCACCCAGGCTCAGGGTACTGGAAAAGCAGCTGCCAAAGCGTCGTCTTCCCTGGTATCAATGTCAGACAAATCATCAGTCACTCCTTCCCTAGACCCACCATGTCCTCCTCCTGAGGAGTCCCCCGAACTGTTTCAGCACAGTGTTGGGTACATGCTCCAGGAGGATGCCCAGCGTTTCGAAGGGTCTGATGATGAAACCCAGCTAGAGGAAGGCAGTAGCGTGAGAGCAGACAGAGGGGATGCTCAAGAAGGACACCAATCTGGCAGTCATGTTCCAGCAGCTGCAGCATACTGCCAGATTGGCTCCAGTGATGAGGAGGGAGGGGATGATGAGGTCACTGACTCCACGTGGGTGCCTAATAGGAGAGAGGAGGAGGAGGAGGATGAGGAGGAGGCACATCTCCAACGAGGCAGGATGCCCTTTGGTGGCCAGCGTAAGGGCAGTACACCGACGGAATCACACCGCAGAGCTCCGCCTGTGCAGGGCGCTGCCTCTGCCCGTCATTCAAAAAGTTCTTTGGTGTGGGCCTTTTTTGAGGCTAGTGCATCAGATCGCACAGCTGCTGTTTGCAACATATGTCTCAAGCGTATATCGCGTGGCCAAAACATCAGCCGCTTGGGTACCACATGCCTGACCAGACATATGTTGACCTGCCATGCAGCTCGTTGGCAAGCCTACCTCAAAGACCCACACCAAAGAACAAAGCGGACCTCTCCTTGCACCGCATCAGCTGGGATCTCCAACCCCACTATAACTTCAGTCCTCTCTGAAACATGCACTGAGAGGAATGAAGGTGTAGAATTAGGTGTGTCACAGCCAAGTACTTGCGCCCACTCTGCTAGCAGTACACCGACGTCCGATTCTAGCAGGCAAATTTCCCTGCCCCAGCTGCTGGACCGTCGAAAGAAGTTCACTCCCAGCCATCCACATGCCCAGCGGTTGAATGCTAGCTTGGCTAAATTGCTAGCGCTTCAACTGCTGCCTTTTCAGTTGGTAGACTCGGCCCCCTTCCGTGAGTTTGTGCAATGTGCAGTTCCTCAGTGGCAGGTTCCCAAACGCCACTTTTTCTCACGGAAGGCTATTCCGGCTCTCTACCGGCATGTGGAAGGCAATGTCTTGGCCTCGCTGGACAGGGCGGTCAGCGGTAAGGTGCATATTACCGCTGACTCATGGTCCAGCAGGCATGGACAGGGACGTTACCTTTCTTTCACGGCCCATTGGGTCACTCTTTTGGCAGCTGGGAAGGATTCAGGACAAGGTGCAGTAGTGTTGGAGGTTGTCCCACCGCCACGCCTCCAAAATGCTACTACTGGTTGTGACACACCTCTCTCCTCCACCCCCTCCTCTTCTTCTTCCTCCATGGCCTCTTCCTGTGGTTTGTCCTATGAACCAGCGGTGCTCCGTAGCCGTTCACGGGGCTACGCAAGTACGCAGGCAAAAAGATGCCATGCCGTGCTTGCGCTGGTGTGTTTGGGGGACAGAAGCCACACTGGGGCAGAGGTCCTGTCTGCTCTGCAGGGCCAGGCCGAGAGGTGGTTGACGCCACGCCAGCTTAAGCCAGGAATGGTGGTTTGCGACAATGGCACCAACCTCCTCTCCGCCCTCCGACAGGGACAACTGACCCATGTGCCCTGTGTGGCTCACGTCCTTAACCTGGTGGTGCAGCGCTTCTTGGGCAGGTACCCGGGCTTACAGGATGTCCTGAGGCAGGCCAGGAAAGTCTGTGTGCATTTCCGCAGATCTTATAATGCCAGTGCTCGCCTGGCTGAGCTGCAAAAGGAGTTGAACCTGCCCAAGAACCGCCTTATATGTGACATGCCCACCAGGTGGAACTCAACGTTGGCCATGCTGCAGCGGCTGCACACGCAGCAGAGGGCCATCAATGAGTACCTGTGCGACTACGGCACCAGGACAGGGTCAGGGGAGCTTGGTTTTTTTTCTCCACGCCAGTGGGGCATGATCAGGGATGCATGCACTGTCCTGGCACCATTTGAGGAGGCCACGAGGATGGTGAGCAGTGACAGTGCATGCATCAGTGACACTGTACCTCTTGTCCACCTGTTGGAGCACACGCTGCGTGGAATAATGGACAGGGCACTTGAGGCAGAACAGAGGCAGGAAGAGGAGGACTTCCTTGCCTCTCAAGGCCCCCTTTACCCAGACAGTGTTCCTTCTGTCCCACCCATCGCACAGGAAGAGGAGGAGGAGGAGGAGGAGGAGGAGGAGGAGGAGGATTGTGTCAGCATGGAGGTGGAGGCTGGCACTCAGCATCATCAGCAGCAGTCTTTTAGGGATGATTTACAGTCCCAAGAAACCAGTGGACTTGTACGTGGCTGGGAGGAGGTGGCTGCGGATCATGTCGTCCTTAGTGACCCAGAGGACTCCGGAGCGAATGCCTCAGCAAACCTACGCTGCATGGCCTCCCTGATCCTGCAAAGTCTGCGGAAGGATCCTCGTATTCTTCGGATCAAGGAGAGGGACCATTACTGGCTGGCCACTCTCCTTGATCCACGGTACAAGGGTAAGGTTGCGGACCTTATGTTACCGTCGCAGAGGGAGCAGAGGATGAGACAACTCCGGGAGGCCTTGCAGAAAGGTCTGTGCAACGCGTTCCCAGAGACTGGGAGGTTGCAAACTCCTGGTCCTGGACAACGAGTTGCTGAGGCTTCGGCCAGTCAAAGAAGGAGCGGTGGGGAAGGTGGCCGTCTGACCGATGCGTTCAGACAATTCTTTAGTCCGCAGCCCCAAAGTATGATCGGTTCCAGCAACCATCGCCAGCGTCTGATAAACATGGTGCAGGAATATCTAGGGGCAAGGTCAGACTTGGACACCTTCCCCACCGAAAATCCTCTGGCTTACTGGGTCTTGAGGATGGATCACTGGCCAGAGCTTGCACAGTATGCAATTGAGCTACTGGCCTGTCCTGCATCCAGCGTTCTTTCGGAACGCACATTCAGTGCTGCTGGAGGATTTGTCACGGATCACAGGGTGCGCCTGTCCACCGACTCGGTTGATCGACTGACTTTCATCAAGATGAACCAGTCTTGGATCACCACCAGCTACCACACACCTGATGCTGATATAACAGACTAATTGATTTTAACATGTCACATCCCTTCAAGACTGATGCTGATGCTGAGTGCCTGTGCTGTTATGTTGACTGGCTATCCTCCTCCTCCGAGTCCTCAATGATACGATTGATGATGATAGCTTGTAAGATCATTTTTGTTTATGGGTGCCGCCACCAGTGCCTAACGCCCAATTTTTCAGCCCCTGTTTAACAGGGGCGTGTAATTACAATTTTTGAAGCAATACTTTGCAACAGGGCTCATTGCTGTGCTCCAAGTACAGTATCTGTGAGGAGTTGCAGTGTTGTGCCACCAGTGCCTAAGGCCCAATTTTTCAGCCCCTGTTTAACAGGGGCGTGTCATTACAATTTTTGAAGCAATACTTTGCAACAGGGCTCATTGGTGTGCTCCAAGTACAGTATCTGTGAGGAGTTGCAGTGTTGTGCCACCAGTGCCTAAGGCCCAATTTTTCAGCCCCTGTTTAACAGGGGCGTGTCATTACAATTTTTGAAGCAATACTTTGCAACAGGGCTCATTGGTGTGCTCCAAGTACAGTATCTGTGAGGAGTTGCAGTGTTGTGCCACCAGTGCCTAAGGCCCAATTTTTCAGCCCCTGTTTAACAGGGGCGTGTCATTACAATTTTTGAAGCAATACTTTGCAACAGGGCTCATTGCTGTGCTCCAAGTACAGTATCTGTGAGGGGTTGCAGTGTTGTGCCACCAGTGCCTAAGGCCCAATTTTTCAGCCCCTGTTCAACAGGGGCATGTAATTACAATTCTTGATCTAATAATTCACAGCAGGGCCCATTGCTGCACCCACCAAGAGTAACTGTCAGGGCTTACAGTGTTGTGGCACCAGCACCACCATCAAAGGCCCAATTTTTACTACCACTGTTCAACAATTATATGTAATTAAAATTCCTGATATAATAGTTGACAGCAGGGCGTTCCAGCACCAACCAAGAGTAACTGTGAGTGCTTACAGTGTTGTGCCAACACCAACAACTAAGGGGCCTATTTCTGCAGAGTATATACGGCAGGTCCCTACTTTCAAACATCCAACTTACAAACGACTCCTACTTGCAAACGCAAGAAGACAACAGGAAGTGAGAGGAAATCTACCACTAGGAAGGAAAATTCTCTCCTGTAAGAATAAATATGGGAGAAAGGTGTCTCCTCTGTACTGATGCTTTATCAGCAATCCTTGTTTCAAGAAAAAGACCACATTTCAAAAAGAGTTGTCATTGGGACGGAAAGTGAGGTGAAATGTTCTGAACAGGGGCACAGACAGCAAAACAAATGTTACAGGGGTGATAACCCTTACCTATGTTTTCCAAAAAGTTTAAAAATAGATTTTTGGTCTGGAGCTACACTTCAACAATGTACCTGTTCAAAATTACAAACAGACTCTACATAAGAACAAACCTACAGTCCCTGTCTTGTATGCACCGCCTGTATAGGGCTGTTCAGAGTATATAGGGCCTTTTTTATTTTATGTGCGGGGTTCCCCTTAATATCCATACAAGACCCAAAGGGGCTGGTAATGGGCTGGGGTAGGGGGGGGGTCATGGGGTAGCTATGCCATTTTTCTTAAAGAATTTCATCCATATTACCGGGACCAGACATTACATTAAAGCCGCAAGCAGTTTTAAATGGCTTTTTTTTCCTTTAGAAGTGTCATTTTGTGCAGGGACAGCTCTAAACACGGGAAACACGTGGCACTTCACAGGCATACTTTAGACACCCCCCAGGTACGATATTTAAAGGAATATTTGACTTTTTTTTTTTCACTTTATGCATCATTAAAATGACTGCTCCCGAAAAACGACCGTTTTTAAAACTTCTTTTTGCATTGATACATGTCCCCTGGTGCAGAACCCGGGTTCCCAAACCCTTTTTAGGACAATAACATGCATAATAGTTGTTATAATTAGCACTTTAGAATTCGAACGTTCGCATCCATTGTATTTAATAGGGTTCTAATGTTCGTTCGAACTTTCGGTCCGTTCGCGGGTTCTGGTGCGAACCGAACCCGGGGGTGTTCGGCTCATCACTACCTTGCAATATTAGCACCAACAGTTTATCAAGAGCACAA
The DNA here is from genome assembly GCA_029206835.1 of Rana muscosa. Taxonomy (NCBI): domain Eukaryota; kingdom Metazoa; phylum Chordata; class Amphibia; order Anura; family Ranidae; genus Rana; species Rana muscosa. Next base: position 178,917,739 of record CM055127.1, read on the forward strand.
TTTCTTTTACAAGTGTTTTATTGAGGTTTTACACAGAAAGTGTTACAATGCTTGTGGGTCGAGGCTGTTCTCTAGATCAGTGTTTCTCAACTCCAGTCCTCAAGACGCCCCAACAGGTCATGTTTTCAGGCTTTCCATTATTTTGCACAGGTGATCTGATCAGTTTCACTGCCTTAGTAATTACCACAGCCATTTCAACTGAGGGAAATCCTGAAAACATGACCTGTTAGTGCGCCTTGAGGACTGGAGTTGAGAAACACTGCTCTAGATGAAGCACACAAATTCTGTAAAATATACACTAAGGTGATTTTACACAAATGCAATACACTGTGATACAGAACTTTTGGTAAAATATAAAAGATGAGATTGTGCCTAGCAAAGAAATACTCAACGTGTCAAGCCTTAAAATTGTACATGCTATGACCAATCGTAGTGCTCATATCATCACAAGTAAGCAAACCTGTCATGAATGTCATTCATATTGCAAAGCTGTGATTGGCCCACAGCTATCACATGGTACCTTGCACCATATACCATGTGATTGCTGTAGCCAATCCCAGCATTACAATAGTAAGCAAGCGGTCATGAATGAAAGCAATTAATGACAGTTAAAACTATTAATTATAACAGTGATCAGCACTGTCATAAGCAATAACAGTGTAAAAAAAAAAATGGTGACACTGAACTACTCTGATGGCAGTATGTAAAAAAATAAAAATAAATTGTATAAAAAGAAAAACACATTAAAAAAAAAGAAAAAATTGTTTACAAAGTTGAATCATTTTTATTCAATTATTATTATTTTATTTTTTTACATAATGTCACCAGTCAGTGTCCCTGATCACTGCCACACCAGTCATATGGTTATGCTGTACTACACTGGTGACAGTACGTAAAATAAATAAATAAATAATTGAGAGAAAAATTATTACATTTTTTTAATTTTCCCAAAAATTATGACAGAAAATAACAACTTCAAAAAACTTGCCATGCCTCTTACTAAATACCTTGGACTGTCATTGGGGGGATATTTGTACTGACCTGCCATTGTAGGGCCTCAAGAACAGTACACTAATTTGGGTTATTTTTATCAAGGAAATGTAGCAGACTAGATGCTGCTATACAGTTATGAAGAAAGATTATTTGTTTGAAAAATTTGCAAAACATATATTTTTTCTAGATTTTCGATATATTTTTCATTTATATAATAAAAAATAAGAAAACCCATTGGTGATCAAATACCACCCAAAGAAAGCTCTATTTAGGTGAAAAAATATCATTTTTATTTTGTGTGACTGGGCAAATGACAGTTAGGCCCCTTTCACACTGAGGCGTTTTTACCGCGTTTTCGCAGTAAAAAAAGCGCTGTAAAAATGCCTGAAATAATCCTGCCCCATCATTCTCAGTGTGAAAGCCCTGAGGGCTTTCACACTGAGGCGTTTTGCTGGCTGCGCGTTGGAAAAAATCCTGCAAACAGCTTTTTTGGAGCATCATTGGGGCGCATAAAATAGCGCTGTAAAAACGCCTATCCCCATTGAAATGAATGAGTACCGCTGTAAAAACGTGGTAAAAAAACACCCAGAAGCTGTGGGAAGGTCACATGACCGCAGTAGAGTGGAGGATTGTGGGATACCAAATAATCCTTTTTACCGCAAAAACGCAGTAAAAATGCATATGCATTAGCGCTATTTTTACCGCGAATGCGGTAAAAAAACTCATAATTTTTTTGCGTTTTTTCAACGCCTCTGTGTGAAAGGGGCCTTAATGTAGCACAGTGCTGAATAGCAAAAAACGTCCTGGTCATGAAAGGGGTAAAACCTTCCAGAGGTCAAGTGGTTAAACTTACCTTTTTTCAGATGTCTTCAGCCAAATCACATGATGCGCAGGGTCCTCTTCCTCTTCAGATCTTCTCCAGATTCTTAATAATGCAGATGTGGTGAATAACGGGTGCTGTGAGGACACACCTCATTCAGAAGATCGTCTCAGGCTTCCAGATTGAATGACCCGGAGGACATTTAAAAAATATATATAAAAAACGTTGGTTGGGTTTGATGTTGAAAATACATGGCTGAAATTTGTGTTGTCAAAATCCCTTGTATCAGAATCAGTCCTGAGGATTTTTATCCCCTGAAAGGCAACACACCAGACACCAATAAATATGGTTTCATTGTTTATGTGTATTATTTATTTAGGTAATTATTTTATTATGGAAGCCAAACAAATTCAAACTCTTTTTTTTTTTTTCATGCCAGCCGGCAATGCTTTCGGTGCTGCAGATTATTCAGTGTGCGGTTCCCCGTTGGCATCCAGTCGGATAGTTGGCGGTACGGATGCGTTGGATGGGGAGTGGCCCTGGCAGGTCGCTGTTATAGATAAAGAATTAGATGGAGAATATTTATGTGGAGGCTCCCTAATTTCACCAGAGTGGGTTATGACGGCAGCTCATTGCATCAACCAGTGAGTATAACATGTGACCTTTAGAAACCAATTCTTCCATCAGCCACCAATCATTCTGCTTTTGGAAAAACAAAATCTAAAAATCAGTCATGAGTATGTTAATTGATACAGTATTAATTTTTCTATGAAGTGTCCACTTTAACCACTTCAGCCCTGTAAGAATTTACCCCCTTCCTGACCAGAGCATTGTTTGCGATTCGGCACTGCGTCGCTTTAGCTGACAATTGCGCGATCGTGCGACGCTGTACCCAAACAAAATTGACATCCTTTTTTTCCCACAAATAGAGATTTCTTTTGGTGGTATTTGATCACCTCTGTGATTTTTATTTTTTGCGCTATAAACAAAAAAAGAGCGTCAATTTTGAAAAAAAGCTATTTTATTTACTTTTTGCTATAATAAATATCCCCCAAGAAAAAAAAAAAATATATATATATATACACACATATATACATATATATATATATATATATATATATATATTTTCCCCCTCAGTTTAGGCCGATACGTATTCTTCTACATATTTTTGGTAAAAAAAATCGTAATAAGCGTATATTTATTGGTTTGCGCAAAAGTTATAGCGTCTACAAAATAGGGTATAGATTTATAGCATTTTAATTATTATTATAGAGCTTTCTTTTGGTGGTATTTGATCACCTCTGCGGTATTAATTTTTTGCTCTATAAACAAAAAAAGAGCGGCAATTTTGAAAAAAGCAAAACAATATTTTTTAGTTTTTGCTATAATAAATATCCCCCCAATTTAAAAAAAAATGCTAATTTCTTCATCTGTTATGCTGATATGTATAAGATCATATTATTGGTTTGCGTAAACGTTATAGTGTCTACAAAATAGGAAATAGATTTATGTCATTTTTTTTATTTTTTACTAGTAATGATAGAAATCTGCGATTTTTATCACAACTGCGACATTGCGGCGGACAGATTGAACACTTTAACACTATTTTGGGACCATTGACATCTATACAGCGATCAGAGCTAAAAATAGCCACGGATTACTGTATAAATGTCACTGGCAGGGAAGGGGTTAACACCAGGGAGCGATCAAGGGGTAACTGTGTTCCCTAGGTGTGTTCTAACTGTAGGCGGGATGGGACTGGCTAGGGAAGGAGACTTATCGGTGTTCATACTTAGTAAGAACACACGATCTGTCTCCCCTCCCCTGAGAGAACCGGGATGTGTGTGTTTACACACACAGATCCCGGTTCTCACTCTGTCACGAGTGATCACAGGTGCCCGGCGGTCATCGCGCCCGCCAGGCACGCGCATCGGGTGCGTGTGTATGCCTCCGGTGGTGTGCGCACCTGCTGTGACGTCTTAAGGGGGCGAAGTACAGCTACGACAATTTGCGCAGCCGTGCCAACCTGCCGCAGTATAACTGCGGTGGCTGGTCGGCTATCGGTTAGTATTCTCACCTGGCTGCTCAAATGAATTAGAAATCAGCCACCAATGCCAAATTTTTGCACAATTTTTAGGACTCCTCCTATGTTTATATGTTAATTCCTCTCGCCTAAATTAAGATTAAACTTTTTTTGCACTGATCTATCGTTGGAGGGGTTTTTTTTATATCCATTTTTGCAATATGAGTTTATGTGCCATATACATAGTTCTCAATAAGGGACATCAGTTTTATCAGAAGTAAAATTCAATAATTATTTAAGTACCTCTGAGGAATACGGGAGTGGTATATACAGTATATATATATATTAGCTAACACATATGATTTTCTATACATTGTACAATATAAAAAAATATAGCGACCTTTAGTGTCTATTTGCACCTGTCTGCAGGAGAAATCAACATCATTTACAATCAATATAGATTCTCCTCTAGAATATGTAGTATAAGTAGAATGATATTGCCTACTATACTACATATTGTACGAGCTTCAGATAATTAATTTCAAGTATATTTAAATGAGTCCCTGCAGGCAGATAATAGACGGAGAAAGCTATTTCAATGTGGTAAACATTGCTTGTCCCCTAATATACCAAGATACCAAAACCTGCATTATATTAAACAGCTTGCTATATTAAAAATGGAGAAAAAGTCCCCTCCTTGTGGGGAGAGAATTTCTAACTTCATCTTATCTATCTGGTAAGCGCCTATGGGAAATCTATATGAAAAATAAAGCAGCAAACAAAGAGAAGAAAAAAAAAGAAAAGGAAAAAATAATTGTGGTAGTAATAAAGCAGAAAAAAAAACAAAAAATTTCTGCCAGTCTCACATAAACCCCTATAAAATTGACATACTTCTCAATAACCATCTCTTGAAGTGTCTTACATATCGGAACATCACAATATGCACATAGTAAACTTTTATCAATAGTAGAAACCAAGTATTGAAGGTTGTGACAGGGGGTCACTTTGGACACAGGGTTAGCCAGGAAACAATGGACATTGAGAATATATATGGCTTGGATTGCTTAAAATGGGTCTGTAATATTTATCCACCATATTCCCCATTTACCTGCAAAGAACTATCTACTGTTTTATGAACTCAACAGGTTAAATTAAGAGAGGCTGATGTGTCTCCTGTCTCCTTGTGTAATGCTAATGAGCCCCACCTATGTTACAGGCCCTTTCATTGTGTTAATGTGGATTGGAGCTTGGTAAAGCGTCTGGCTCCATATTATGGGATGTGGAAGTGTCTTCTGTGAGGAGGGGGGGGGGATCAACCCTCCTGCCTAAGACTGTTTATCAAAGGAGAAGTTTGAACACACCTGACCTGTATTACCATTGTCATTGGACAGTTTAACCCGCCCTGTTCCCCAAAGGATGGGGGGGAGGGTTTTGAAGAGAAATGTGTTACCATGTGTTTTGAAAATAAAGGCATTCCCTGTTTTGGAACTTGAATACAGAGCGTTGTCTCGTATCTGGGGGGAGAACCATTCGTATGGGGTCTTATTCAGCTGGTTGGAGTGTCTGGTGGCTGTCGTGTGGTTGGAAAGGGAATATCCTAACGGTGTTAACCCCTTTCATACTTGGGGTGCCGTTACAATTGTTGGCAAGCAGTGGGATTGATCCCCACAGCCGGAAGGACAGCTACAAGAGGACACAGGCCAATGGAAGCACAGTATGAACGGCTAAAGCGTTCTACCCTCAAAGACTTACTGGAGAACCGGGGAAGACCGGCCAACAACTGTAAGAAGAGGGACATTATCAGAGAACTAGTCGAAATGGATGGAGCTGAAAGACCCAACATAACCGAAAGGCCCAGCATAACAGACAGGACACCCGAAGAGGCAAGTTTTGATCGGGCTGTTAACATAAGACTGGCACATTATGGTCCTAACCCTACAGCGGAGATCATAGACCGAGTTATAGCGGCTGTGGATGTAAATTTGCTACAGCAAAGAGGTTCTGCAGCAGCAGAAGTCAGAGCAGCACCAACTGAAAGGAGAAAGATACATTTTACTGCTTTTAAAAATTTCATTGAAACTGAAGGAGAGATTGATGGGTACCTTGCTGATTTTGAACGGCAATGTGCCCTACACCGGGTGCCCACAGAGGAATGGGTTACCATTTTGTCTGGGAAACTGTCTGGCCGGGCCAGTGAAGCGTTCAGGGCCATCCCAGACGAGGATATTATGAACTATGGACTGGTAAAAGAAACACTGTTGGCCAGGTATGCCGTCACACTGGAGGCATATCGGAGGCGGTTCCGAGAGACGAGCAAGCAGACTGGAGACTCGTATACCGAGTGGGCATGCCGCCTACACCGCACGGCCTCTCACTGGGTCGCTGGGTGCCAAGCAGAATCCGGGGAAGAGGTGCTGCAGGTGTTCCTGCTGGAGCACTTCTTTGACAAACTGTCCCTGGAAGTCAGAGAGTGGGTCCGGGACCGAAAACCTATCACCTTGCCTGAAGCAGCTCGCTTGGCGGATGAATACACAGACGCCCGCAAACTGGATACCCCTGTGGTCAAGGCAACAGCTCGGGTGGATTATCGATCAACGGCACCCCCTCCGGCTATCGCCTATCAACCACAGTCGTACCGCCCTACAGCACCACCTCCAGCGGCCACTTATTCTCAGCAGCCCAGGTTCAACTCCCAGGACTACTCACAACCCATCAGGTGTTTCGGGTGTAAACAGCTAGGGCACAAAAAGCCAGACTGTCCGTTGAATCCAGCCAGGCAGTCCCAGTCATGGAGACAGCCAGCAAGGGGGAACCCCCACACATCCATGCCTGCGGCCCACTGCGTTGAGGAGGAAGAACATTAGAGCGTCCTGCACGAGGCTGATCCAATACAAGCAGCTAACCGGGACAACAGGCAGCAACACAGGCAGACGGTCCGGGTTAATGGAATGGTAGCCAATGGCTTACGTGATAGTGGCGCTACCATGACCCTACTACAGAAGAACCTCATCCCAGAGAGCCAACACACCGGAGACACTGTAGCCGTAAGAGTAGCGGGAGGTACCGTCTTCCGGCTACCTGTTGCCCGTGTTCACCTGGATTGGGGGGTTGGTTCGGGACACGTGAATGTGGGGGTGATGAAGGATTTGCCAGCGGATGTACTACTGGGGAATGATTTGGGCCCCCTCCTTTCTGCTTACGCCCCGATGGGCCCCGATGAAGTCAACCCCGTGACTACCCGTGCCCAGACACGTACTGCTGGAACCGGCCCGCTTGATGCTGAGACACAGGTGAGACTACCTTCCCCGACACGTACCTTAGATCAGGCGCTCTTAGGCTGGGATACCCCAGAAGCATTCGGGAGGGAAACTCGGGAGGACCCGACCTTACACAAGTATAGGGCTAAGGCAGACACTCAGGAAAGGGGAATAGATGGGGAGCTTTTTGAATGGGTGGGGGATAGACTGTACAGGATCCCTAAGCCAGCTCGGAGAAGTAAGGCCCCTTCGCAGAAACGACAGCTGGTGGTACCTAAGAAATACCAGCTGGAGATTCTGCGAATCGGGCATGATGTACCGCTAGCAGGACATCTAGGGTTCCGTCGCACAGCCCATAGGATCACACAGAATTTCTTCTGGCACAATTTTAGCCAGGATGTGCGACAATATTGCAAAACGTGTGACACATGTCAACGGATAGGTAAGAGGGGGGACCACCCTAAGGCTAAACTCATATCCATGCCTATTATTGGGGAGCCCTTTTACCGCATAGCCGTTGACATTGTGGGTCCCCTGGCCAGGCCTAGTCCATCCGGGAAGAAATATATTCTCACCGTGGTGGACTACGCCACCCGTTACCCAGAGGCAGTGGCTATGTCTAACATTGAAGCAGAGACAGTAGCTGATGCCCTGGTTAAGATTTTTACCAGAGTGGGGTTCCCTAAGGAGATTCTCTCTGACCAGGGAACCCAGTTTACCGCGGTGCTCACCCAGCAGTTGTGGAAGGTGTGCAATATTAAGCCCTTGCTGAGCTCACCTTACCACGCCCAGACTAATGGTCTCTGCGAACGCTTTAACGGGACCCTCAAGCAAATGCTGAGGACCTTTTCGGACGCTTGCAGAGACTGGGAGAGATTCCTGCCTCACCTGTTATTTGCGTACAGAGAGGTACCCCAGGAATCTACGGGGTTCTCGCCCTTCGAGTTGCTCTATGGGAGAAGGGTCCGCGGACCCCTCGACCTCATCAGAGGACACTGGGAGGGAGAGACAGAGCAAGAAGGGACCCCCATAGTGCCCTACGTTCTGGAACTCCGGGACCGCATGGAGCAACTGTCTCTGATGGTAAGGGAGAATCTCCAGGCGGCCCAGGGAAGACAGAAGAGATGGTACGATCGGGGGGCCCGACAGCGTATCTTCCAGGTTGGGCAGAAGGTCTTAGTGCTCAAGCCTGTGAAGACCGACAAGATGCAGGCATCTTGGCAGGGCCCGTATAAAGTAGTAGCCCAGGTATGTGATACTACCTATGTTATTGCCAGCTGTGCAGATGAAAGAATCCAGCGAACCTTTCATGTGAACATGCTGAAGGAGTATCAGGAACGGCAGGAGGATGTTGCTGCAGTATGTGCCCCTGCTGCGGACGACTCAGAAGGTCTACCCCTCCCTGACTTACTAGAGAGAGAGCCCCAGACTGATCTCATTAGCCTTGTGCAGCTAGGAGACCGATTAAGCCCCCCAAAGAAGGAACAGGCTAAGAGGCTTCTGTGGGAGAAACAGGCGACGTTCTCCCAAAAACCGGGCTATACGACCCTGGCTGTGCATAAGGTAGAGACCCCTGGACAAGCACCCCTTCGCCAGCCCCCTACCGTATCCCTGAAGCAGTCCGAGAAGAAATGCGGAAGGAGATACAGGAGATGATTCAGTTAGGAGTCATTGAGCCTTCTGACAGCCCTTGGGCCTCACCTGTAGTCCTGGTGCCTAAGAAAGACGGAACTACCCGGTTCTGTGTGGACTACAGGCGACTCAATGAGAAGACCACCACCGATGCCTACCCGATGCCCAGGGTAGACGAACTGCTAGATCGGATAGCCAGGGGACGTTATTTAACTACAATAGACCTGTGTAAAGGTTATTGGCAGATCCCCCTGGCCGAGGATGCTATCCCCAAGTCGGCATTTGTTACCCCATTTGGCCTGTACCAGTCTAGGGTCATGCCATTTGGGATGAAAAATGCCCCGGCGACCTTCCAACGTATGGTGGATAGGCTCCTCGATGGCTTCCAGGATTTTGCATGTGCATACCTGGATGACATTGCGATCTACAGTGGGTCTTGGGAGGAGCACCTGGTGCATGTAGGGGTGGTTCTGGACAAAATTCGGGCCGCAGGCCTGACCTTGAAACCAGACAAGTGCCATCTAGGTATGGCGGAGGTGCAGTACCTGGGACACCGAGTGGGGTGTGGGAACCAGAGACCAGAGCCAGCCAAGGTAGAGGCAGTAGCTAACTGGCCCACGCCCCGTACTAAGACCCAAGTATTAGCCTTCTTGGGAACTGCAGGGTATTACCGACGTTTTGTCGCTAATTATAGTGCTATCGCCAAACCCCTGACGGACCTGACGAAAAAGAATTTACCTAGGCAGGTCCTGTGGTCTCCAGCTTGTGAAACCGCGTTTCTAGCCCTCAAACAAGCACTTGTAAATGCTCCTGTCTTGGCTGCCCCAGTACCTAACAAACGCTTTCTTGTCCACACAGATCCTTCCATGTTTGGACTGGGGGCGGTGCTGAGCCAAGTTGGGGAGGATGGAGGAGAACACCCTGTCGCATACCTGAGTAGAAAGCTATTACCCCGGGAAGTGAGCTATGCGGCAGTGGAGAAGGAATGTTTGGCCCTGGTCTGGGCCCTTAAAAAGTTGAACCCTTACTTATACGGACAGGAATTTTCACTGGTCACCGACCACAACCCATTGGTCTGGCTTAACCGGGTCTCAGGAGACAATGGCAGGTTGTTGCGGTGGAGCCTAGCCCTACAACCTTACAATTTCACCATCAGCTACCGACCCGGTAAGCAAAATGGCAATGCTGATGGGTTGTCCCGGAAAACAGACGTCATCTCGGGCCCCTAGTGGTGATGGGTTGTCCAGACATTAGAAGAATGGAACTATGGACTAACTTCGGAATCAACCCGTCTGGGGTCCACTCCTCTGTTAGTCTCCTGCCGAAAGGGGAGATGTGTGACAGGGGGTCACTTTGGACACAGGGTTAGCCAGGAAACAATGGACATTGAGAATATATATGGCTTGGATTGCTTAAAATGGGTCTGTAATATTTATCCACCATATTCCCCATTTACCTGCAAAGAACTATCTACTGTTTTATGAACTCAACAGGTTAAATTAAGAGAGGCTGATGTGTCTCCTGTCTCCTTGTGTAATGCTAATGAGCCCCACCTATGTTACAGGCCCTTTCATTGTGTTAATGTGGATTGGAGCTTGGTAAAGCGTCTGGCTCCATATTATGGGATGTGGAAGTGTCTTCTGTGAGGAGGGGGGGGGGGATCAACCCTCCTGCCTAAGACTTTTTATCAAAGGAGAAGTTTGAACACACCTGACCTGTATTACCATTGTCATTGGACAGTTTAACCCGCCCTGTTCCCCAAAGGATGGGGGGGAGGGTTTTGAAGAGAAATGTGTTACCATGTGTTTTGAAAATAAAGGCATTCCCTGTTTTGGAACTTGAATACAGAGCGTTGTCTCGTATCTGGGGGGAGAACCATTCGTATGGGGTCTTATTCAGCTGGTTGGAGTGTCTGGTGGCTGTCGTGTGGTTGGAAAGGGAATATCCTAACGGTGTTAACCCCTTTCATACTTGGGGTGCCGTTACAAAGGTTATTAAAAAAAATCTCTAAAATAAATCGTCATATACCGTATATACTCGAGTATAAGCTGACCTGAATATAAGCCGAGGCCCTAATTTTACCACAAAAAAAAAAAAATGGGAAAACGTATTGACTCGAGTATAAGCCAAGGGTGAGAATGCAGCAGCTACTGTAAGCGGAAAAGAAGGTCAACAATGCCCATTTGCAGCTTCACTGTGCCCATTTGCATGCCTCATGGGCAAAGAAAAGACATCCAGTGATGCAGTAATTTCCTCAATGCGGGTAATATAATTGTGGACTTTATTCTTCTACACATTTCGTTTCTGTACACGTTCCTCTATTTGTTGTTTCAGCTGCTGTAGTTCATTTTTAACTTCCTTAGCAATTTCTTTTTCTGCAGAATCTTCCCCAGGGTCACCAGATTCCAACCATCTACTTAACACATGGGTATGCCTGTAGTGTACCTGTATTCTTGTCGGGTCGCGGGCATCCATTTTTCAAAAGTCGCGGCTTCCTCCTGGTCCCATTCTGTGATAGGCGTTTGACACTGTGTTCTGCTACCGCCTATCACGGAGATCCTCTCATCCTCGGACTCAGTTTTCCAGCAGACACTGTGTTCAGTGTTCCGCCAATCATGGACCTTCTTTCATCCTCGGACAAGAGGACGTCCATGATAGGTGAACACAGTCTCTGCTGGGAAAGTCAGAGGATGAGAGGATCTCCGTGATAGGGGGTAGCGGAACACAGTGTCAAACGCCTATCACGGACCAGGAGGAAGCCGCGACTTTTGAAAAATGGACGTGCGCGACTCGACAGGTACACTGACTCGAGTATAAGCCGAGGGGGCTATTTCCAGCCCTAAAAAATGGGCTGAAAAACTTGGCTTATACTCAAGTATATACGGTACCTATATGTGTAAAATAAAATAAAAAATTAAAAAGGAAAAAACAAAGCAAAAAACAAATACCAAAAATTAGCAACCAAACATTTCCCACAGGAAAAAACATAGAGAGTCTATTCAGTAAAAAAAAAGAAGAAAAGGAAAAAAAGAAAATTATTTTCCTACTGGACTCTCTCCCCCGGCTCTGCATAAGAAAAAAGAATACAAAAGAGTGACTAATGCTGGCCATACACTATACGAAAAATCGTCCGAACGAACTTCCGAAAAACAAAAGTTTGTTCGTGAGCGCAAACGATAGTGCCATCATGTAATGACCGATAAATCGTTCAGTGGACATAAATAAAAAAAATATATATATTTTTTTTTACATATACCTAGTGCAGAAAGTTCAAACGGAAAACACATTAACCTTCCGATTTATCGTTCGTTCGGCAGAAAATTTCCAATCTTGTCCTTCGTTTTTTCGGCTCAAAAACGTCCCAAAGATTATCGATTTTGTGCCCATTAACTGTTCGAAAAACGAAAGAACTGTCTGAACGACCGATTTTCGCCCGATTTTTCGTATAGTGTATGGCCAGCATAACTCCCACCTGTAAAGGAAGAGAGAATGAGGAGCAAAAGGAGAATTTTTTTTTTTCTCTAATTCTATTTTATTTATAGCGTCTATCCACCCATTCAGTGGTAGCCTTTGGATTATCAAAAAAACGTGCAACTTCATTTGCCTCTACTCCTTATTTACCGTGTTTCCCCGAAAATAAGACCGGGTCTTATATTAATTTTGTCTACAAAAAACACACTGGGGCTTATTTTCGGGGAAACACTTATATACGGTATGCACAATGACAATCTTAAAGTAGTTGTAATCCTGTTCCTTTTAAAGCACAGTGCTTGTGCTGTGTCATTTACCCCTCTCTACAGTATGTTCTAAAAATCCTGGAATAAAACAATAAAATATATTTTTTAAAGTTCCTGTGTCCCCTGTTTTTTCTCTCTCCCCACCTCCCCCTTTCAGGTCAGGAGTAAATTTTCAACATCGTTTTAAAAACATCTTGGTTAAAGTCTTTTTAAAATGTATGTAATCAGTTTTATAAAAGGATCACACTGGTATAAGGGGCAGTGTCACGATCAGGCGTCGGGCTTGAAGACCAATTGCAATAGCAGTTGCAGGACAGGCATACAGGCAGTCACTTCTGGTAGATGACACAGGCTCACCTGAGGTGCGGAGTCTAAGTACTAGCTGGTTTTCCCCAGAGCTCCGGGTGGTGGAGATGGATTTGGCTGCAAGCTAGTACCAGGTCGCGGTCCTCAGGTTTGCCCCACCAGGGTGTGAGCAAGCCGGGGTCCAATAGCGGATAAACAGACAAGGATGAAACAGCAACGTGGTCAAAGAACAGGCCGAGGGTCAAACACGGGTAGTTGCAGATTGGGATCAGGCAGTAAAGAAGTCCAGGAACAAGCCAAAGGTCAATCACGAGTGGTTGTAGTTACAGATGGCAACAGGAAAACCAACAGCAAGGCACTGGCAGGGAAGGCACAATAACTTGGCCAAGAGGAAGTGCTGAGACAAGGCTTATATAGGAAGTTAATGGGAGGAGCAAGGAGTTCAAGGTTCATCGGTAATCAAGACTCAAGTCAGGGTTGTCCATTGGATCAGATAGGTTTGTCCAGCAGATCAGGCAATGAGCTGTCCAGCATCCCAGATAGCTCAGTGGGAAGAGTAAATGCCAGACACTGACGAGGTCCCAGGTTCAAGCCCAGGTCCTGACAGTACTCCCCTCCTCTCAGGACGTCCTCTGGACGTCTTAGGGCTGGGTTTGTGAGGAAACCTCTGGTGGAATTCTCTTGTCAATCTAGGGGAGTGAACCTTATCTTTGGGCATCTTTTTCTTTAGAAGTTTCTGCTGGGGAGATTCTCCTCACTTGCAAGGCTTTTTCAAACATCTCCTTTTTCAAACATCTCCAGCTCCTGCTTACGGATAAGGGTGCCATTCGAGGCATACATACAGTCAGGTGGTAGAACTTCTTTGGCAGGACAGGAATTTGTGATGGAGCCAGACTTTACGGAAGTGGTGACGGTATCAAGAACAGGTGTTTTCTTAGGATGTAGCGAAGGCGTCTCTGGAGCAGGAGGTGGTTCTTTGGCAGGACAGGGTGATGTTACTGCATTTACCACTGTGGAATGTGGGATGACTACCGGAACTGGTCTGTTGTCGGCAGGTTGCATAGTTGCCTTCGAGGCCAGATGGTAGGAGTTTCACAGGGGTATTGGTTGCGGGTTCAAGAAGGGCACTGGTATCGTTGACCACCGTAGTCTGGGAACCTACTTGTGTCATTGAACATGGACAGGCCTTACGGCAACCTTGGCAGTTCACAGGCCGAACAGCAGCGATAGCAGAATGAATCCCAGTAGTACCCACTTGAAGAACCTTTGGCCGAGGTGGATGAGTTGGGCAGAGAGAGATTAAGTGCCCTCTTTCTCCACAATAGAAACAAAGGCCACAGCCTCTCCTCCGCTCTCTTTCAGCTTTAGACAGCGTGGTCTGGATGACCCCGATCTCCATAGGTTCCACATCTTCCAGGGTAGGTGTGTGTATATCCACAGTAACGTCAAGGCTTTGTGGTGTTAGGGCTTCATGGCTTGGCACGTACTGGGGTGGCTTGAAGTCATACCTGTACAGGGTATTCCTGTCCCTGGGTCCTCGAAGGCCAGATGAGCTAGGAGCAGACTTGGGAACCCTGGTTTTCTTGGAAACTGTACAGTGAGAGTCCAGGGCTAACATAAAAGCTTCCCAGCTGTCCAAGACTGGACTCCTTTCCTGTAATACCTGGTGAGCCCATGTTTTGATGGGTCCAGTGAGCAGGTTGATAGTAGCGAGAACCTTTATATAATCTGTGGCATAGGTCCTAGGCTTAAGAGCAAACAACAGCTCGCAATCCATCTTAAAGGATGAAAGAGACGCACGGCTACCGTCAAACCTCTCGGGCATCACAACAAATGGCTCAGGACAGGCTGGTTCCGGGCCTGGGCATACTGTACCTTTCAGGAACAGAACTTCTTGCTGCAGGTCTGAGATTTGCTGTCTGACAGGAGTCAGAGCATCTGCTATAGCGGCCTTCATGTTTATGGGCAGGTTATTCTGTCACGATCAGGCGTCGGGCTTGAAGACCAATTGCAATAGCAGTTGCAGGACAGGCATACAGGCAGTCACTTCTGGTAGATGACACAGGCTCACCTGAGGTGCGGAGTCTAAGTACTAGCTGGTTTTCCCCAGAGCTCCGGGTGGTGGAGATGGATTTGGCTGCAAGCTAGTACCAGGTCGCAGTCCTCAAGTTTGCCCCACCAGGGTGTGAGCAAGCCGGGGTCCAATAGCGGATAAACAGACAAGGATGAAACAGCAACGTGGTCAAAGAACAGGCCGAGGGTCAAACACGGGTAGTTGCAGATTGGGATCAGGCAGTAGAGAAGTCCAGGAACAAGCCAAAGGTCAATCACGAGTGGTTGTAGTTACAGATGGCAACAGGAAAACCAACAGCAAGGCACTGGCAGGGAAGGCACAATAACCTGGCCAAGAGGAAGTGCTGAGACAAGGCTTATATAGGAAGTTCATGGGAGGAGCAAGGAGTTCAAGGTTCATCGGTAATCAAGACTCAAGTCAGGGTTGTCCATTGGATCAGATAGGTTTGTCCAGCAGATCAGGCAAGGAGCTGTCCAGCATCCCAGATAGCTCAGTGGGAAGAGTAAATGCCAGACACCGACGAGGTCCCAGGTTCAAGCCCAGGTCCTGACAGGCAGTGTGTCTCCCATTGCAAATGTCTTATGGAGAATACCTTTTTACATCTCCCCTGGTCGCTCACTTGATCTGCTCTTCTCCGTTCTGAGATCCCTGCTGACGTCAGCCCGCTCCGTGCACTGAAGAGGGAGGGGCCGCAGACGTCAGCTGGGAGGAGAAGAGAAGGGTGAAGATCCGAGATCCCTGCTGGCGTCAGCCCGCTCCGTGCACTGAAGAGGGAGGGGCCGCAGATGTCAGCGAGGAGGAGAGAAGAAAACCTCCGGCGGGTCAGCAGCGGCTGCTAATAAAGTAATTTCTACCGTAATACAGTCACAAGGGAAGACACACTGCACTCCATACCAGTACGATCGTCCTACAAAACAGACCACAGTTTTTTCATGTACTTTACTAGGGCTTATTTTCGGGGTAGGGCTTATATTGCAGTCCTCCCCAATAATTACGCTAGGTCTTATATTCAGGGTAGGGCTTATTTTCGGGGAAACACGGTTGCAGGAAATAACATTGAGTATGATAAATGCAGGGTCTGCAATCTTTTTTTTACATCTTGAAATTTGACACACTGTTTTTGCACAACAGGAGAAAAATCCTGAAAGAACATAACTTTAGTTCCATTAAAAAGAACTTCCTTTAGTAATCTAACTCTTCTGAGAATAAAATCTCTATCTCGTTGGTTGAGTAATCGTATTAGAAACGGCTGTGGGGGAGATCCTGTTGGTAGAGGCCTACTAGGTACTCGATGTACTCTTTCAACCGAAAAGGACATAGAGAGATGCTCTTTCCCAATTGTCTCCTAAAGCCATTTTTCTGCAAATTCTGTAGGGCTACCTCACTCAGAGTGCTCTGGGAGACCCACCAGCCTAATATTATTACGTCTAAGACAATTTTAAAGATCTTCCAACTTGCGAGCATTGATATCTGATTTTTTAATCACTTCTTTAATATCTTTAGCCAACGGCTGTGATATATCCTCTAATTCTTTAACACGCCCTTGCAGAGCTGATGTTCTTTCTCTTATTTTCTGTACATCCTGACGAAGAAAGGTAAATTCTTCTTTAAGACCCTGTACTTGTCCTATTAAATTGCTGTCAATAGAGATTACTGTGACTTAGCATCACAGTAAACTCTGATGACCCCGATCATATCATTGGGCTTGTGTATATACAATTATAGAGAGCAAATTGT
The DNA here is from genome assembly GCA_029206835.1 of Rana muscosa. Taxonomy (NCBI): domain Eukaryota; kingdom Metazoa; phylum Chordata; class Amphibia; order Anura; family Ranidae; genus Rana; species Rana muscosa. The sequence continues at coordinate 178,934,318 of CM055127.1, forward strand.
GAACAAGTTTCATTCATTAGATTCTGATGTTCATTGATAGTAATGATATTGCACTGCCTTCTGCAGCAGATGTATCCTAATTTATACATGTTATGTTCTGTTTTCTTTCTGCAGTCCTATCCGGGTATCAAATTATAAAGTATATTTGGGCATGCACGAGCTGGGTGTGATCAGCTCTCATACAGTTGTTGCCAATGTAAGAAATATCATCGTCAATAGTAATTATACAAGTGATGGATACCCTGGGGACATCGTCTTGTTGCGGCTGGCCATACCTGTCAACTATACTCAGTACATCATGCCAATCTGTCTGCCATCTTCCAACACAACCTTCCCCTGTGGTACGGAGTGCTGGGTGACCGGCTGGGGTACAAGATCTTCTGGAGGTGAGTCCATGATATGATACGGCAAACCTTTTTTTACTAATTTTCAATACTAAGAAGCCAGACCTGTCACTTACACCCGATGCATCCTGTTATTTAGGGATGGGTGATTCCACCTTGGTTAGATTCACAGGGGGATTGTCGAATCCTGTTTGAAATCTATGAAACGTCAACTTAGCAGAGGATTCTATTGAAAAATTTTTTTTTTTGGGGGGGGGTTGGCTGTTCCGATCCTACTATTCTTGGGTCTACCGGTAGTGCTCTTGTATCCTTCCCTGCACTGAGTGTCTCCATAGCAAGCTGCTTGCTGTGGGCGCACTCATGCATGCTCGCTCCTGGGGCATCTATGTGTGTCTATAAGACTTTATTTTTTCTTCTCTGTTTCATCACCAGGGAACGTAGTTAAGAATGGGATCCTCCAGGAGGTCATGGTTCCCCTAATTGACCACAATACATGTCAAACATATTACATTGAGGGAAGTTACGACCACATTCAGTATGATCAGATCTGTGCCGGCTACAAGGATGGGGGAAAAGACTCCTGCCAGGTGAGTGACAATGAGATTATTCCAGCATGGCTCACCTTTAGGTCTGACTATCTTCACAGGAAGTGGAATCAATGCATGACATCACTTAAAGTTACGCTAAACTATTTTTTTTAATAAAAAAGAGGTTTTACCTACTGTACCTGATCAGCTTCTAGCTGTCATCACCGGTTCTATTGGCTCTTCTCTCCCTTTGGTAACGCCTTAGCAAGTCTGCTAAGCAGGCACCTGTGCATGTGCACTCCTGGGCCACACCCCAACTCTCTCCTCACAGAGTTTGACTGATGGTAGCAGGAGGCTATGGCTACACTGCCATTGGTTTCCGCTACGAAAACAGGAATGGGAAAGCTGATGGAACCACATATAGTGCTAAAGTGGTGACTTGAAGCCAGAAAAGTGTTTAGGGATAAGAGGGTTTACTTGGAATCGATTTAAAAATGTTAGATGCTCTGTCATTCAATGGGGGAGGGGGCAGTATCTGGGGTCTCCTTATTCCTAAAGGAGGCTTTCTGATTTCAATAAGTCCTCTGATCACAGACCCAATGCCAGGGTTGTGGAGAAGAGGTCATTATCATCATCGACATGGGAACAAGGTGCTTGCCAAACAAAGTACTCCCGCATGTTAAGGGCATGTAGCCTGGTATGGTTTTGGGAGGGGGTACACACTCGCCAGCCCCTTTCCTGGCCACCAAGGTTGTGCGATTTGATAAAGGTCTTATATGGTACACTATGCCTGCAGTTTGTTCACATTCCCCTGTCAGTTGGGAAACCCTAGCTGACAACTTAAAGCAGAGTTCCACCCAAAAATTTAACTTCCGCTTTTCGGAACCCTCCCCCCCTCCGGTGTCACATTTGGCACCTTTCAGGGGGATGCAGATACCTGTATAATACAGGTATTTGCTCCCACAGGAGTCACTCTACTTTCCACCCCCCCCCGCTGCCTTCCGGCAAACACACTGGTCCCAGAAGACAGCAGGGACCACTGGCAATGCGCCGCGCTATTCGCGCATGCGCAGTAGTGAACGGGGCAGTGAAGCCGCAAGGCTTCATTTCCTGATTCCCTTACCGAGGATGGCGGTGGGGGACAGCAGAGAGACAAGCGATTGCTCGTCTTCTGCTGCCGACATCTTGGGCACCCTGGACAGGTAAGTGTCCTAATATTAAAAGTCAGTAGCTGCAGTATTTGTAGCTGCTGGCTTTTAATATTTTTTTTAGTGAGTCACTGGTTGTTAGAGCATTGATGGGTGCTGGCTCCCTAACAACCAGGAGGAAGCTGTCAAATCGAATGTTAGGGGTTGTTACATATGCCAGCGAAAGGCAACAAGGAATCTAACACACACATGTTACAAATATTATATATAAAATAGTTTTGTCTTGGGTTCAGTTTTAATACATTTATTGTATGTGCATAATCATGATATAAAAAAGGGTCACAACTAGTGTTGGGTGAACGGTTCAGCCTGAGCATGAGCTTTTCAATTGAGTTCACGGCTCATGTTCAGCCTATCTCTAGCTACAACCCACTATGTTCCTTTTCCATTTACACACCACTATACTACAGCCCATTTCCCCCCTCCCCACCCCACTCTTTTGACTCTATCACTAAGTGCAAAAATGTCAAAAAGCAAGGCCTTCATTGTCCATTTTTCCGATTATGGCTCTGCTCAGGAGCAACATCCACCTAAACAATAAAAAAATAAAAATTGATACAAACATTTTAACCACTTGCCGACCGCGCTATGCACATATAAGTCGGCATAATGGCATGGCTGTGCAAAGCAACGTATATATACGTTGCTTTGAATTTCACACCGCGCCTCTGCCATGAGCTCCGTGACCGCGGCCATGGGACCCGCGGACTCGATGTCTGCCGGTGTATAAACAAGGCATCTCCCTGTTTTGCCTTGTGACAGGAAACTGATCGTTTGATCCCTGTCATCGGGAGCATCGATCAGTGTCGTGTCACTCGTAGCCCAACCCCACACAGTTAGAATCACTCCCTAGGACACACTTAACCCCTTCCTCGTCTCCTAGTGGTTAACCCCTTCCCAGCCAGTGTCATTTACACAGTAATCAGTGCATTTTTATAGCACCGATCACTGTATTAATGACAATGGTCCCAAAATAGCGTCAAAAGTGTCCGATGTGTTTGCCATAATGTCGCAGTTACGATAAAAATCACAGATCGCCGCCATTACTAGTAAAAAAAAAATATTAATAAAAATGCCATAAAACTATCCCCTATTTTGTAGACGCTATAACTTTTGCGCAAACCAATCAATAAAGGATTATTGCCTTTTTTTTAAACAAAAATATGTAGAAGAATACGTATCGGCCTAAACTGAGGATTTTTTTTTTATATATATGTAGCACTACCCCCAGTTAAGAGAGCTGCTGGTATTGATTTGGGCCTGTACCTTACTGCTGTCAACCCCCGATAAACTGGCTCTGACCCTCCGCTGGCACAGCGGTTAAACAAGAGAGATTCTGCAGCACACGAGTAATGAAAACCACAATGCAATATAACTTCACTGTTTAAGACTAGAGTACCTTTGCTGGCCGTCTCTCTGGAACAGTTAACAGTCCACACACCGTGATTGCTTAACCATAAAATATCTTTACTAGGTAATAAAAATGTTAGGTTAACAGACAGGCATTTAAACATAATGGAAGGTAATAGTACAGCGCTACATATAGGCCAGTAAAAACTGGACTGTAACTCAAATGTGACCATAAATGGAAACACACAAAAAAGTGAGAAGGGGCAGGCTGAACGCCCTACCCAATATATATAAAATGTCCACAATGATAAACAAAAACAAAAAAATTAAGAGTGTCCAAAACAGTGGGTAAATAACAAGGAATGGATGTAAAACTTCTGGCACAATTCTTCACGTGGATGGTGACATTCATGTGTGCTTACCAGAAACGTTGGACCCGAATGTCATACGACAGCGGATCAATCGAGCTTGAGAGTATCTCCAACGGCTGCTCAACAGGAACGTCCCCGGATCTCTGATGGATGTAGAGGTATACCGGCTAGACGATCGGATGTCTTCAATCCTGGGTGGAACTGATGGATGCAGTACTTCTCGGGTCTCCAATACCCCCAAGGCTGGAGATCCCACCAGAAGACTGGCACTCTGGATCCCGGTATTCAACCGGACGATGGAATACGATCAAACTTAAATGGAAAATACCCCGACAAGCAGGGCCGGGACAAGGGGTGGGCAGGAGGGGCGGCTGCCCCTGGCGCAATGGTTTATTGCAGGGATGGGGGGGGGCACCCTGACCCTAACCCTAAGGGAAAGGGGGGCGCAGTTTGGCATCTTTGCCCTGGGCGCTTGATGACCTTGTCCCCCCACTGCCGACAAGGGTATTGTAGAAGGACCAACTGGAGAAAACTGAAAAAACTTTTCCTCACCGATTTCATGCAAAGAGAAGAAAAAAATAGGGGGCTCCAATGGTGTAGGTCAAAAAAAAAATTGGGTTTTTAATCAGAAAAACACCAACATACAAAGATAAAAAGTGATCACAGTTCATATATTAAAAGACAACATGGGAAGCAAAATGCATAGCCCGACGCATTTCGTTCCTAACAGGACGTCTACAGGGGCATTTAAACATGCAGGGCCCTGCAAAGTCAAAGTTTTGCACAGTATAACCACTGTCTCGATATACCAATCTTATACACACTAATTGTCTCTAATAGAACTGCGCTCTCGAGCTTCCCCCCTCGTGGGCAATATGGCGCCCGAACAATGTCCCTGTGAAGTATAGTCACTCCTATAGAAGGAATCTTCGCTAGCAACGTTGGTGCACTTTTACATTTGTAATCCAAGGAATAACCCAGTTAGATGTAATCCTACTGTAGTCTTGGGCCTAAAGTCACAGGCTATGAAACACCCAACTTCAACTGCGCAGCCACTATACGGGGTGCGCGGCACACTGCTGTGATGGCGGAGAGGGCCTAGGTAAAGTATCTCTGGCCTAACACAGTTAAGAATTCCTGAGCAGTGCTCTCTCACCCGACCAGACCAATCCGTCAACCGATCTCGCTGTGGGGCTTTAGCACTCAATCTCCCGGTCACTCTCAGTCTCCGATCTTCCGGACAACCAAAGGGGAAGGTGAAGATGGCTCGACCCTCAGGAACTCCGAGATGTCAGCAGGCTCTCTGGATGAGGCTTCTCTCCCTCTCTGATTAGCAGGCTTGCTCTCACTCAGTAGGCCCGGACTCTTCTGGCCTAAATCAACACAATAGGCCCCAACAGGATCCAATTTGCTGGGCGGGCGATGTCCAAAGAGACTGCGCTTTGCTCCTCCTTCCTTTAAATAGTCCATCCCCAGCAGACCTTGCGCCGGGCAATGCACGATGGATGTTCCGTTGCACTGTGGGTATGGTAGTCTGTGTAGTACCCTTTCTATTGGAGTCCAACTCTCCCGGTACCACAAATCCCACCATGCACTTCCCTTCTCATTGTCAATCAATAGCCAGCATATTACCCAATAGGAACCAGAGGAGAACGGGACTCACTTAAAGCAATATAGTCTCTTCTGAACACCATAAAGTGCCACCCCGCTACATAAAAACCGCAGAGGTGATCAAATACCACCAAAAGAAAGCTCTATTTGTGGGAAGAAAAGTATGTTAATTTTGTTTGGGAGCCATGTCGCACGACCGCGCAATTGTCAGTTAAAGCGACGCAGTGCCGAATAGCAAAAAGTGGCCCGGTTATTTGGCAGCCAAATCCTCCGGGGAATTTAAGTGATTAAAATTCATATACAATTGAAACATGATGCATACAACAAAGTAAGCAATACATGTCATGTCAAGGAATTGCACATGATATCATTCCTCAAAATCACACAATACCCCTACGTGTTTTAACTAAGTCTTCTTCAGGGAGTTCTTTGTTGAGGAGTACATTGAATGGACACTAAAACACAAATGTCAATCAGAGACACGTTCTACAAAATCATGTTCAAATATATACATCAAACATTGAAAATATGAGTATATCTTACACAATGTAGGTGGAAAAATCATACATGGACACCAGTTCCAGCTCCAAGAGAATCCAAGAGTCAAGAGGCTATTCAAGAGAAGGCTACCTAATGTATAATGGAGATTAAATCAATACTGTATCCAATATATAAATGCATCCCTGTAAGACCCGGTTCACACAGGGGCAAATCGTCAGGCGACTCAGTCGCCTGACGAGTCGCGTCCCGCTCTGTTCAATGGGACCGTTCTAATAGGAGCGACTCAGGTCGCTCCGACTTAGAAAAAGGTTCCTGTACTACTTTGGGGGCGACTCGGGACGACTTGCATTGACTTCTATACAGAAGTCATTTTGCAAATCGCCTCTCAAGTTGTCTTGAGATCGCGTCGCCGAGTCGCCCCCAAAGTCGTGCCGCCACAGTGTGAACCGGCTCTAAGGGGGCACAGAGCCCAAAATTGGTAAAAAGTTGCACATAAAGTATCAAAAACGTACAGCTTGGCTTTTTGGAAGAAATACTTACTTATTGATAGACAAGGGTCTAATAAGACCCAAAATGTGAGGCCCAAACTTTGACAGAGCAGAATGGAAGAAACACAGTGGCTCCAATTGTCAAGACTCGCTAACTGGGTATATTCAAACAAAGGTATAGGGATTTTGCTAACCAGCAAAAGGATCTTGAATTTGAAAAAAAAAAAAAAAACCTGTGTAAGAAGAAGCTCCAAGAGAAAGCAGGGAATACCTATTAAAGTACAGCAAAATGTAAATGGGCACATTGGAAAAGGGCCAATTGTAAATAACACCTAAACAATCTTAAAATCCACCCTTTGTGTCCCCCCCGCCATGCACTGTGGTTCCATCTGCTGACCCATTACCGTAGAAGCCAGCTAGTGGAACCACGGAGCATGGCAGGGGACCAGTCATGAAACACACCGGTAAGTATGTAAGATGTGAACATGCCATTGCTCTGCAGTCAGAAGAGTGGACGGCAGGGCATGTAATTGTAACTCCTCCTTTTTGCAGGTCCTGGTTGTTGACATCTTTTTTTACCTGGTTACAGAGTTGCTTTAGGCAAAGTTACCAAATTAAAATTGACCTGGTTGCTGCTTCCTAAAACTCTTGTGCATTACCAATTTTGTACCCACTTACTGAGTGCTCAGCTAGTTTGTGTAAATGCTAAGTTTGAAACATTATGTTGAATTATCCTGAAAAGGTATCCATTGGTGTAGCTAATGATTGTCAATGTCTTACAGGGTGACTCAGGAGGACCTCTGGTGTGTAAGGTCCAGGGTGTTTGGTACCAGGTTGGGGTTGTGAGCTGGGGAATAGGATGTGCATACCCCAACTTCCCTGGGGTGTACACACTGGTGACGGCCTACCAGGCCTGGATCAGCACCTACCTGAATGTTACATTCAATTATGTGTCAAATATCCCTAAACCAACAATGACATGTGGAGGAAGATTCGTCAACACAGAGAACATCAGCAGTGCAAATACACACCTTTTTTCAATAAGCACTGTAGGAAGCACTGTCTATCCTTACACCAGTGCTTCTTTATCAAAAACCACAACTGAAGAAGGACCCATCATCACAATTGATCCAGACAGTGGAGTGACCCGCAGCCTTTCCCACCAGTACTGGATGATCCTGGTCCCAATTACTCTTCTGCTGACACTAATATAATGAAACACTTCCATCTCAACTGTCCAAGACAATTGAGATGTTTACTAAAATAGTAGAGAACATTCACTTTGCAAAGAATACTCAATCATGTGGAAGGAAAAAAATGGGTTTTAGCTTGCGAATGATTGGATGATTGAAGTCAGCACAGTTTCCCCTCATTTAATAAATAAGCCACACTATCTTCTGTGTCTTATATTCCCAATATTCAAAAAATAATGCTAGTATGATGATGGAGGTATGTGCACATTAAAGAATTCAAGAACATAAATGTAATATATTCAACGTACCTGTCTTTAGATGAGGTGGCTGCATTAGGGCTGGATGGACTTAGAGGACACCTCCTTTTCTCATCATTCTTGTTGGTGGTGTTCTGTTTTCCACAGAGCTGGTCCGGACTGACCATTATGCCGCGAACACACGACCATTTTTCATGACGAGAAAAATGCCATTTTTAAAAATGGTCGTGAAAAACGGTCGTGTGTATGCTCCAGAGCATTTTTATCAACGAGAAAAATGCCCGAAAAAAAATTAGAGCCTGCTCTATTTTTTCTCGTCGTTTTTCACGTCGTTCTTTTTAACGTTGTGAAAACCGCTCGTGTGTATGCTTTTACGAGGGGAAAAAAAAAACGCACGTGCTCAGAATCAAGTATGAGATGGGAGTGCTCGTTCTAGTAAAACTAGCGTTCGTAATGGATATAGCACATTCGTCACGCTGTAACGGACTGAAAAGCACGAAGACTGAAAATCGCAAATCGTCTCTCCCCAAACTTTATTAACACGAGGATCCGCAAAAGCAGCCCAAAGAGTGGCGCTATTCAAATGGAACTTCCCCTTTATAGTGCTGTCGTACGTGTTGTACATCACCACGCTTTGCTTGAGCGTTTTTTTTTTCATGAACGTGTGTATGCAAGGCAGGCTTGAGAGGAAACACGAAAAATCACGTCGAGAAAAACGCCCTCTCTTCTCAGTGCTCAGGTTGCTCAGCTGTCGGTTAATTGTCAGCACTCATCGTTCCACAGTGCCTCACCTGGTGATCATTTCCTGCTCGGCAGCCAGTCCCTTATGGCTATTTAAACTGCCTGGTTCATTTCTCCCATGCCTTTGCCTTGGTCAACATATCAGAAGATTCTCTGCTGTGTTCCTGTTGAAGACTTGCCTGGCTGAAGTCGGTTCTGGTTCTGATCCTGTATGCTGTCTCCAATTATGCTGATCTCTGGCTTTCTGATTTACTGGCTTGCACTGACTACCCGCTTTGATTACCAAACTCTGGCTATGTTTTGACTACGTTTAGGCCGGTTTCACACCGGGGTGGTGGCGGTATAGCGCCGCTATTTTTAGCGGCGCTATATCGTCGGGATCGCAGAGGTATTCGGCCGCTAGCGGTGCGGTTTTAACCCCCGCTAGCGGCCGAAAAAGGGTTAATACCACCCGCAAACCGCGGCTACAGCCGCGGTTTGCGGGCGGTATTACCGCGGTTTCCCATTGCTTTCAATGGGAAGTAGCGGTGTAGGAGCGGTAAACACACCGCTCCTCTCACCACTCCAAAGATGCGGCTAGCAGGACTTTTTTTTAAGTCCTGTTAGCGCACCGCTCCAGTGTGAAAGCCCTCGGGGCTTTCACATTGGAGAGACAGGAGCCGCTGTTTAGGCTCGGTTTGCAGGCGCTATTTTTAGCAAAATAGCGCCTGTAAACTGCCCCAGTGTGAAAGGGGCCTTACTATATAGACTCTTCTCTTTTATTTTGTATGTACCAGCAGGGGGCATTAGAACGTGTAGGATTCTTCAATTAACATTTAGAATTTACTGTATTTTTTTTGTGTGTTTTCTAATTATTTAGTCCTGTGTACAATCTGATCCCATTTACGGTGACAGGTACTATGAATGTTCTGGTTGTATAAGCATTTATTATGTAGCACCCTTGTCCTAAACAGGGCTGCTAGTAAATTTAGCGGTGCTAGGTGGTAGCTAGCCTGGCTAGTTTGTAGTCTAAGTCTGGTGTCAACTGGGATTTCTCCCTTTCTTCAATAGGTGGCACTGTTACCTTTGACTTCAGTGTGATGAATTACAGTGGATTCAGGTTATGAGTGCATATACTTCTCTCAGCCAATCAGTAAGAGTTTATTTGGCCATCGAGAATGCTGGGAGAGGGTATTTATTCTGAGAAGGTCAGATTATCTGGGTTTTTTCCACCCGGGCAGCGGCATGGGTGGGCGGGTGTGGAGCAGCAGCAAAAGTGTAGTCCTGGTCATTGCTGGGAGGCATGGGAGAAGAAGTTGCCAGAGGGTCAACCACTCTTGTTGTGAAGTGGCTAGGAAAGCTTCAGGAGAGAACTCATCCAAGAAGTACAGCGGGTAGCTGTGAGTAAAGCTTGAAAGAGTACAGTGGGTAGCTGTAAGTAAAGCTTAATGGAGTACAGCAGGTAGCTGTGAGTAAAAAAAGGGCCTTTAAGCTGAATTCAGCAATCTGTATTTCGTAGCAATTGCTGTCTCCTATAGCAGCAAGCTCAGCTCCCAGCTAAGCTGTGAGTAAAGCTTGAAGCAGTACAGCGGGTAGCTGTGAGTAAAGCTTGAGGAATCCAGTGGGTAGCTGGGAGCCGAGCTTATTGCTATAGGAGACAGCAATTGCTACGAAATACATATTGCTGAATTCAACTTAAAGGCCCTTTTCTTTTTGTATTGCTGTCTGGCTAGTTATATTTTTGTCTAAGGAGTCTGCCAATTTGCTATTGCATTTGCCTAAGGGTGCCCTAGCTCTCTCTCCCACATTTTCTGTTAAGAGAAATTAAACTCTTTGTTCATTTTAAAAAGTGACTGGCACCCATTTTTCCACCTTACCCAACACCCACCAAGCCTAGTAACCTGCACCCTGAGGAGGAATGTCAGCCCTCCCTGACTCTAGGGGGGGGGTCACCACCAGGCCTCTGGAGGTCGGGGAGAGCGCTACAATTATATAAGTACGTTGACTGGATATAAATGTGTTAAGTTGTTATATAAATGTTGTTAAGGTTGGAAATTTGTGTTGTTTGCTTAAAGCAACCTTAGTGGTTACATCTTAACATGTCTTTATTGCAATGACTTAATTTTAACAAAAACTATTGTTTAATAAAAATAATAAAGTTGTACATTTTATCTGGTGAACCTTTACTTACTAATGGGATGAGTGTTTTTCTGAAAGGTGAACTTAAGTCAAGTGAAGACATCTTATGATTACAGGTGGATAGCATGGTAAAAGTTGATGAAAAGTTCTTGTGATGTTCTCAGGGAGATTACAGGAAATGTACAAAGAGTTCAAACTTATCATTCCAGAAAAAACCCTGAATAGAGGATTTACTGTAAATTGAAGAACAGGTTCAATATCAGGTGTGCAAACAGCATTTTTGTTTTGAAAAAACACAGACAGATCAGAACATTGCTTTGCCCTTGAAAAAACATAAATCTTGTTCTATACTTATTGCAAGTTTTAACAACACCTACAGTAAATCTATTGTATCCCCTTCATATTCATATACTGTATGCTATCCTGCACATACTACCCATTGTCAAACCCTCAGCAGGCCTCTCCTGCACATAGTGACCACTGTCATATCTTTGGCACTCCTCTCTTGAACATACACCCCAATCAAACCCTCCATACTCCTCGTGTGTTTGTTGACAGGAACAAGCCCTTTACCAGGTAGAGATGAGATAGCAGAGGGGGGGGGGGGGGGGGGGAGTCCTGTGCTATGCTCTATAGCAGGAATCATGTACCCCTTTTTTTTTGTACCATACCAGGCAATGTGCCTTTCAACATGGGGGAACCTTGCAAAGAGGGGTGTGAATTCATCAATCGTGACATCCAGTAATGTAAACCCTTGTCACTCACAATGCATTGCACCCCCTCACTAAATGATGGATCCCCCTCACTACTTTTTTACATTTCAGTGTCCTTATCAGGAGCATCTAGCGCTCCTGTTCCTTATGCCAGCATCCAGGTTTTGACATTCTCCCTGTCTTTGTCCACCTGCAGGCTGATTGATGTGATCAGTCCCTGGGTGGAAACTCAAACCTGTTATAAGCCAGCTAAACCCTCATTTGCATGCTTGTGATAGACAGGGATATGTGTGTTTTATCCTGATCAAGCTGCCTGTCTGTCCTGCTCTGCTAGATTGAATTTCCCTGTGAATGACTTTGGACCAGATTTTGGACTATTCCCTGAACTCAGCCTGCCTTTTACCTGGACTGCCATAGAACCACGCTACCTGTCTTCTAACTGCAGTTCACACCTGCCCTGGCACTATAGCATTGTGTATAAGTCCTGAGGGCAATTGAGTACCGGTAGGCCTGCTTGCCTTAAGGGAAAGGGGGCTTCTATAGGTGAAGAACACAGCAGCCAGCTACAGTGTCTGACCGCCTGCATTGGGGTGACAGCATACCTCCCAACAGGCACGGATTCCGCGGGTTTCTCCCGCACAGGCCCCTCATTCCCGCGAGAGCTGTATTTTTCCCGCACAGCCGACACAGCATAAAAAAATTGAAATGTCCCGTGGCAATCCCCCCTTCATCAACTTTCGTTCTGCGGACGAAAAAAAAAATTGATGCCCCGCGGCACCCCCCCGCTCAACAACTTTGGTTGGGACTTTATCAAGTTGGGAGGTATGTGACAGTCCTGAGATTTAGACAATTTTCAAAATAATTTCTATGATCAGGAAACCGCTTTTTACCAACAACTTATGACATCCAGGGCCCTAGATTTCTATCATATTCAAGAGAACCATTTAGACAACATGTCCAGTAGAGATGGGCCGAACACCCCCCCCCCCCCGGTTCAATTTGCGCTAGAACTTTCAAATATCACAAACGTTTTGAGCCGCACAACGAACCCTGTTAAAGTCTATGGGGGACGGAGTACTGCCCTGGGGGACATGTATCAATGTAAAAAAAAGTTTGAAAAAAATATAATTTTTAAATGAGCAGTGATTTAATTAAAGTGAAACAATAGAAATGAAAAATTATTTTAAATATAGTGCCTGGTGGGTCCTCTTAGTCTGCCTGTAAAGTGTCACATCTGTACCGTGTATAGAACCTGCTGCAGCAAAAATTACATTTATAAAGAAAAAAAAAATGTAAATTTTCCTGCAGGCTTTCTTTATTTAGTAAACAACGGCTTGGGGAGCCAGTCTGTATGAGGAGGCCACAATTTAGTGCACTCAGGACAAGATTAGAGATTGTTTGGATAAATTCTGGTATCTGTTTCTTGGATACAGGTGCGGAAAAAAGGGAGCTTTGTCTGTTGGTATGAAAGGTGTGTACCGCTCCAAGCTGTGAAACTCCAAGGAATGCTCCCGCCCTGATACTGGAACAGGTGCTGGCTCTGCACTAATGCATGGGAAAGAAAAGAGCCCTGGACTGCCGCTCTCTGTATAAACGATTTATTTTCAAAATTCCAAAATTAAAATCCAAAGTTAATCCATAGATTCAAAAGTCCAAAAACAGAAAACTGACATGCAGGGGTGGATAGCTGACGCGTTTCACATCAAAGATAGATGCTTACTCAGAGCTATGAGTAAGCATCTATCTTTGATGTGAAACGCGTCAGCTATCCACCCCTGCATGTCAGTTTTCTGTTTTTGTCTGTTTTTGGACTTTTGAATCTATGGATTAACTTTGGATTTTAATTTTGGAATTTTGAAAATAAATCGTTTATACAGAGTGCGGCAGTCCAGGGCCTTTGTCTGTTGGTGGCGCCTTCATATCGCAACCCTATAGGGGTGCTCTTGATGAAAGCAAGAATTGGCCTTGATGTCAAAATTTTTAATGATATGCCCCGGTCAAACATTGGCTTTGGCTGATGGTGGTGCCTTCCCACTACTGTTGATGAGAGCAAGCTCAAGCAGATTATGCTCCAGCAGGAACACAACAGAGATTGTGTCACTGATACATGCATCGTCATGGCTCACCATCCTTGTCGCCTCCTCAAATGGTGACAGTACAGTGCATGCATCCTTTATCAGCAGCCATTGGTGTGGGAAAAAAAAGGCAAGCTCGTCTGAGCCTGTCGTTGTTCCATACTCACATGGGTACTCATTGACAGCCCTCTGCTGCATGTACAGCCACAGCAATGGCAAAGTCGAGTTCCACCAGGTGGAATTCCCTCTGAATTTCAGCCAACCGAATACGGGCTGTATATGACCGCCTGAAATGGCTACAGAATCTTCCGGCCTGCTTCAGCAGATCTTCCAACCCTGGGTACCTGTTTAAGAAACGTTGCACCACCAAATTGAGGACCTGTGCCAGGCAAGGAACATGTGTTAACTTTCCCTTTCCAAGGGCGGACAGGAGTATAGTGCCATTATCGCACACCACAAATTCCTGGCTCCAGCTGGCGTGGTGTGAACCACCTCTGGGTCTGCCCCTGCAGAAATAATCTGTGCTCCAGTGGGGCTCCTGTCCCCTCTTTTAGCCTGACTTGTTGAATAGCCCCTTGAACTCTTATGCCGTGTACACACGATCAGTTTTACCGATGAAAACAGTCCGATGGACTTTTCTCATCGGACAAACCGATCGTGTATGGTCCCCATCTGTCTTTTTTCCATTGGTGAGAAAAAATAGAACAAGTTTTAAATATATCCGATGGAAAAAAAAACAATAGAAAATTCCAAGTGTCTGTGTGGAACTCCATCGGACAAAAAACCCACGCATGCTCAGAATCAAGTCAACGCATGCTCAAAAGCATTGAACTTCATTTTTCTCGGCTTGTCGGAGTGTTTTACGTCACAGCGTTTGGAACGGTCAAATTTTTGACTGATGGTGTGTAGGCAAGACTGATGGCAGTCAGCTTCATCTGGATTAGAATCCATAGGAAATCCGATCGTGTGTACAGGGCTTTAGGGGGGGTACTGGTGATCATATGCGTGCGCACAGGGTGTGCCAGGTGTGCCCAGGCACACCCTAATCACAGGACAGATTTCCCCTACTGCCCTGGTCCCCTTTCCCTCCACCAGCTGCTGCTGCGGGCACACACAGGGGGGTGATTTAGGATGAGTGGGGGAAGGGGTCGGTAAATATTTACTGGCCCCTTCCCTTTCTGAGTGAACACAGTGAGTGATCGGTAGCGTGTGTGAGCTTTGGGGTGCACAAAAATAATGTGACAATCCCTTGCCTATTAGCTTTAAAAATGGCCATATTTGATTTTCACCTTCCATTGACTTTAAGGGGATTTGCATTCCATTTCACACTTTGCAGATTTTAGAATTAATTCAACACGTGCTCCGCGAATTGAACCCCAGAAAATTCGCTCATCACTAATTGATAGATTCTGCAGGTACTTCTTCTTAGCAAAACATTGGTTGGATCTTCTTTTGTTTGGAGGACTAGATCTGCTGAAGCCGTAGGTGTTGCAGTTGGCAGCATTATTGGCTACACTGACATAAAGGATTACATTAGAGTCATGCTTATTTCACCACTCATTTTAGCTAATGGGATTTTAATCATTTTACTGAAGGTTGAATTGAGTTTAACCACTAGAGGCCCGTGCTATAGCCGAATGACGGCTACAGCACGGACCTAGAATGCCAGGAGGACGTCTTTTGACTTTCCTCGTTCCCCCCGCGCGGTCCCGAGTGCGCATTGGGGAACTTCTGTGCCCGCCGTGTCACGCAGGTGCCGATGCACGTGCCTGGCGGCCGCAATGTCCTCCAGGTACCCGCGATCGGCATTTACAGAGACAGGGATGTGGATCTCTGTGTGTAAACACAGAGATCCACGTCCTGTCAGGGAGAGGAGACCGATGGTGTGTCCCTTGTACATAGGGACAACCATCAGTCACCTCCCCCAGTCAGTCCCCTCGCCCCACAGTAAGAATCACTCCCTTAGGTACACTTAACCCCTTCAGTGCCCCTAGTGGTTAACCCCATTCACTGCCATTTTTACAGTAACCAGTGCATTTTTATAGCAGTGGTCCCAAAATGGTGTCAAAAGTGTCCGATGTGTCCGCCATAATGTCAAAGTCACGATAAAAATCGCTGATCGCCGCCATTACTAGTAATAAAAAAATTATTAATAAAAATGCTATAAAACTATGCCCTATTTTGTAGACGCTATAACTTTTGCGCAAACCAATCAATAAACGCTTATTGCGATTTTTTTTACCAAAAATATGTAGAAGAATATGTATTGGCCTAAACTGAGGGGAAAAAATTTTTTATATATTTTTTGGGGATATTTATTATAGCAAAAAGTTAAAAATATTGAATTTTTTTCAAAATTGTCGCTCTATTTTTGTTTATAGCGCAAAAAATTAAAACCGCAGAGGTGATCAAATACCACCAAAAGAAAGCTCTTATTGTGGGAAAAAAATGACGTAAATTTTGTTTGGAAGCCACGTCGCACGACCGCGCAATTGTCAGTTAAAGCGACGCAGTGCCGAATCGCAAAAAAGGGCCTGGTCCTTTAGCAACAAAATGGTCCGGGCCTGAAGTGGTTAATATTCCTCCACTGGCTCTTCCGCTCAAAAGGAATAAAGACTTACATGGTGTTTTGCTGTTTTAAAAAAATGGCACTTTATTAAAATACATAAAACAAAACTAAATACAGCATTGAATCAACATAAAAATGCTATAAGCCATTCAGGTACATGCCCGCTTTAAGACAGAGACCTCAGCGCCATCTCAACAAGCAATCCAACAGCTACTTCCAGGTAGTGTGATGACGTCATTGGGCTCTGCCCTGACGGATTTTGTCACCGCCCACATGACTTCTTCGAAGGGTAAAAAAAAAAAAAACATAAAACTAATAATAAGTAACTAATTACTGTTTGGTGTCCTGTTTTTATTTTTTTTTTATTTTTTTCATTATGCTTAAAAATATCATATAATTTCAAATAAAATAAAAATTGTATGTGTTGTATGGTATGGCTTATGGCTTTCCCACCCAAAAGTATGGCATTCCTACCCTAAAGCTTGGGAATATTTAGAAAGGTGTAATATGACTTATCTTCTGTTTTATTACATATGTACCAGAAGGCGATATTGACAGTGGAACCTTCTTCAATTAACATTTATAATTTACTGTATTTTTTTTTTCTTGTGCGTGTTTTCCAATTATTTAGTCCTGTTTACAATCTGATCCCATTTCGGGTGACAGGTACTATGAATGTTCTGGTTGTATAAGCCTTTATTATATAAGTATGTTGACTGGATATAAATGTGTTAAGTTATTATATAGATGTTGTTAAGGTTGGACATTTGTGTTGTTTGATTAAATCAATCTTAGCAGTTAAATCTGTGACAAAAACTATTGTTTAATAAAAAATAATAAAGTTGTGCATTTTATTTGGGGAACCTTTACTTTCTAATAGGATGAGTGTTTTTCTGAGAGGTGCTGAACTCCGTGCGAGTCAAGTGAATACATACCGTATATACTCGAGTATAAGCCGAGGTACCTAATGTTACCACAAAAACCTGGGAAAACTTACTGACTCGAGTATAAGCCGAGGGTCAACAATGCCCACCCATTGCAACTTCACTAAGCCCATTGCCACCTTACTGTTCCCATCCTCACATGTTCCCGTCCTCACATGTTCCCGTCCTCACATGTGCCCGTCCTCACATGTGCCCGTCCTCACATGTGCCCATCCTCACATGTGCCCGTCCTCACATGTGCCCATCCTCAAATGTGCCCATCCTCACATGTGCCCATCCTCACTGTGCCCATCCTCACTGTTTCCCTAGAATTAAAATTAAACATTGTAAATTGTAAATTGTACCTGAAGGCTGCGGCGTCCATCGTTTAAAACTCGCGGTCTCTTCCTGGTCTCTTCTGTGATAGGCGGAACTGTGTCTGCTGAGAATCGCCTATCACGAACGTTCTCTCATCTTCAGCCATCCCAGCAGACACTGTGTTCAGTTTCCGCCAATTACGGACGTCTGCTGGGAAACTGAGGATGAGAGAACGTTCGTGATAGGCGATTCTCAGCAGACACAGTTTCGCCTATCACGGAAGGGACCAGGAAGAGACCGCGAGTTTTAAACGATGGACGCCGCAGCCTTCAGGTACAATTTACAATGTTAAATTTCACTGACTCGAGTATAAGCCGAGGGGGGGACTTTCAGCCCAAAAAAAAGGGCTGAAAATCTCGGCTTATACTCGAGTATATACGGTATTATGATTACAGGTGGATGACATGGTAAAGACGATGAATAGTTCTTGTAATGTTCTCAGGGGGACTACAGGAAATGTACAAAGAGTTTCAACCTGTCTTTCCAGAAAAAAAACCTGAATAGAGGATTTCCTGTAAGTTGGAGAACAGGTTCAAGTATCAGATATGCAAACAACTTTTGTTTTATTTGTTTGAAAAAACAGACACGTAAGAACAATGACCTTGAAAAAAGCCAAATTTTGTTCAATACCTCTTGCAAGTTTTAACAACACCTACAGCAAACCAACTGTCATATCCTCAACATTTACTAATAAAACATTACTAATAAAAACAAATTAATAATAAAAATGCCATAAAACTACCCCCTATTTTGTAAACGCTATAACTTTTGCGCAAACCAATCAATATACGCTTATTGCGATTTTTTTTTACCAAAAATATGTAGAATACATATCGGCCTAAACTGAGGAACAAATTTGTTTTTTTATATATTTTTTGGGGATATTTATTATAGCAAAAAGTAAAAAATATTGCTTTTTTTTCCAAAATTTACACTTTTTTTTGTTTATAACGCAAAAAAATTAAAACCGCAGAGGTGATCAAGTACCACCAAAAGAAAGCTCTATTTGTGGGAAAAAAGGGACGTCAATTTTGTTTGGGTACAGCTTCGCACAACCGCACAATTGTCAGTTAAAGCGACGCAGTGCAGAATCGCGGAAGTGGTTAAGCTCCAGGGGCAGAGCAAAACACATTGGGGGCGTGGCCTATCGGGACCCCAGGCTGAGGTTATTTATTGTATTACTTCACTATATGCTTGGATGTGCGGCATTGGAGGTCCCCTCTTTTCCTCTCTTTAGTTCAATATGAAGGTGGGGCTTTGTGTGGGTGTGATTTCAGTGTGGGCGGGGACACAGGTGGCCCCCATGATCTCCCACTACCTGGGGGCCGCATAAGTTGTCAGTTCACCCCTGAGTGCAGAGCATATGGCAGTGAGTGGTATATACAAGAGAGAAGTGTAGAAGATATGACAGCTGGCAGTATGTGCAGGATAGAATACATGAGCCTAATCTAATCTAATCTAATCTTTTTGTGGGTTACATGTTGAACTGCCCACATTGCATGCAATCAGGTATCCCTGGTCTCCCCTACCCCCAGTTTCTCTCAGAACTCCAGATTATCCCCTTGAGGAGGGAGGGGTGGGGCTGAGGAGGCAGAGTGTCCAGAGAAGCAGAGACTTAAAGCTGGTGACTCAATAAAAGGTACCAGGAGTCAGGGCCGGTGCCAGGATTTTTGTCTACACAGGTGAAGGGGCATTTTGCTGTATCCCCAGAACACCTCTGCATCTCTCCACACACTTCTGCATCCCCCAGCACATCTATGTGCTCTACTACAAATCTCTGCAATCCTTAAACCATGAACACTCCTTTGTACTCACTTGTATATCTCTGCACCCCCCTTTACACCTCTGCACCTCTAGCACATCTCTGTACCCACCCCCCTTTCCACACACACAAAACTCTGCACTTCTGATCGGCAGCTCACCCACTTGTGTGCCTGGGTCAGACATCCCTCCCCCTCCACTGTACAGCAAGAAGAAACCCAACAAAGGAAAACCACACTAACTACAAAGCACTCACCAAGAAATATCACAAAGCAATTTTCAAAGCAAAAAAAGAACATTTCTCAAACACCATCTCAAAAGCCCTAAATTGACCTTGTGAACTCTTCAAACTTGTCGCTCAAACTATGAACCCCACCTGCCTAGAGCCCCCAGCAAACGAAACTCAAGAATTCTGCAATGAATTATCTGATTTTTTTATTGCCAAAATCAAAAACATTCTAGAAAAAATTCAACATAAAAAAGCAACCAATCTCACTCAGCCTAAACAAGAAGAGGAAACCAATATACAACCGAGTACATTCTCGCTGGTCCCGATCACAGTTGACATTACCAAAAATATCATCAGAAGTCTCCGAGACAGCACATCCCCAAATGGCATTTTTTATACAAAACTCCTGAAAGAATGTACCGACATTCTGGCACCCACCATAACACATCTCGTAAATCAATAGTTCAAAGAAGGCATTGTTCCAAGCTCCCTCAAGCAAGGCATTATCAAACCCCTTCTAAAGAAGCCCAACCTCGACCCAAAAGACCCAAACTAGCGCAGACCGATAACAAGCCTCAATACCATTGCAAAGATCATGGAAAAAGCAGTTGTACAACAGCTACAACTCCATTTAGACTCCCACAAACTTTTGGATCCACTACAATCAGGCTTCCGCCCAGGCCATGGCACAGAAACTGCCCTTCTCAAAATCTGGGATGACGCCCTCAAAGCTGCAGATGACGGAGAATCATGTCTCCTGGTGCTGCTGGATCTCAGTGCAGCATTCGACACAGTAGACCACAAAACTCTACTCATTCGCCTTAAAGAAGTAGCAGGAGTCGCAGACCCTGACCTAACCTGGTTTGCATCCTTCTTAGAAAATTACTCTCAGACAGTGAAACTAGGAGCCTTCACCTCTGAAACACGTGCAATTTCTTGCGGAGTCCCTCAAGGATTGTCACCCGTGCTCTTTAACATCTACCTCCGCCCACTCCTTAAAATCATCAGCAAACAGGACTTGTGCTACCACTCATACGCTGACGACACCCAACTCTACTTTCGGATCACCGAAAAAAAAGACCAATATCATGGACGGGAAAATTGCCTCACACTGATCGATGATTGGATGACTGAGAGTTCCCTCAAACTCAATGGATCCAAAACAGAACTTCTTCTCCTCCAACGCAAACCGAAAGACAAAAACAAAGACGTCCTGGACACCACCCACCATTCTCGGACAGATCATTACCCCGAGCACCAAAGTCAAAAGTCTCGGAATCATCTTTGACTCGGAGATGTCGATAGATGCACAAATAGGATCAGTAGTCAGTGGATCGCACCATCTCCTCCGCCTGCTACGGAGACTCATCCCCTTCATCCCGGAAGAGGACATAGCAGTAGTGGTTGGAACAATCATCAACTCCCGACTCGACTACGCAAACTCCCTCTACATAGGACTACCTAAATATCAGATTTTGCGCCTACAAGTTGTCCAGAACATGGCAGCCAGACTGGTAACAGGGAAAAAACCCTGGGAATCCATCACCCCTTCACTAAGGACCCTGCATTGGCTAACTGTAAAGGATCGGATCACATTCAAAACCCTCTGTCTCACTCACAAGTGCACACAAGGAAACGCTCCTCAATATTTATGCGAGAAGATAAAACACTACATCCCCAATCGCATTCTCCGATCAACCAACCAAAACCTCCTCCACATCCCCAAGGCTCGCTACAAATCAAAGGGAGAAAGAAGATTTGCAGTCCAAGGACCACGGCTATGGAATGCTCTACCCAGGGACATCCGTATGGAAGAAAACCATCGGGCCTTCAGGAAAAAACTCAAGACCCCCCTCTTCTGAAGAATCAGGATGTCATTGGATGCAAAGCGCCTTGAGGTGATTTAGTTCGCATTTGTAGCGCTATACAAGTTATTCACTCACTCACTCACAGCGTGAACTGCTGGAGGCATCACAGAGCAGTATAGCAGGCTCAATATTTTCCCTGCTGTCTGCCTCACTCTCTCCCTGAACATCGGTTGGCCATATTGAGAGGCATGGAGCTGCTTGTCAGCCTGCTTCATGGGGGACTACAGCCGTCCCTGCCAAAAGCCTCTTATGGGGTCTGCTACTGGCCCTGGGCTCTCGGGCAGTGCCCGAGTGCCCTAATTGTCAGTTCCCCCCTGTCTGCACTCCACTCCTGCATATACTGCCATTTGTAATATCCTGGGAACTCCTCTCCTGCTCATACTGTCCCTATCATACCCTCAGCATTCCTCTCCTGCAGATACTACCCCATCATACCCTTCTCCTTCCTCTCCTTCACAAACCTCCCCTTTATAATCTCCACATTCCTTTCCTGCACATACCGCCCCCTTTATAATCTCCACATCCCTCTCCTGCACATACTGCCATTTGTAATATGCTGGGCACTCCTCTCCTGCACATACTGCCCCCATAATACCCTCTACCTTCCTCTCCTGCATATACTGCCCAATCATACCCTCCACACTCCTCTCCTGCACATACTGCCTCCTTTATAATCTCCATATTCCTCTCCTGCACATACTGCCTTTTGTAATATGCTGGGCACTCCTCTCCTGCACATACTGCCCCCTTCATACGCTTCACATTCCTCTTCTGTATATACTGTCCACTATCATATTGAACGTACTGTTCTACTGTACATCCTTCCCATCGTCAAACCCTCAGCAGGCCTCTCCTGCACATAGTGCCCACTTTTATATCCTTGGCACTCCTCTCTTGAAAATACATCCTCATCAAACCTTCCATAATCCTTGTGTGTTTTTCAACAGGAAGAAGCACTTTCCCAGGTGGATATGAGATAGCAGTGGGGAGGGGGTCCTGTGCTATGCTTCACAGTAGGAATCATGCACCCCACTCTTTGTACCATACCAGGCAATGTGCCTTTCAACATGGGGGGACCTTGCAAGGTGCATATTTGGTCAATGCTGTCTCCTAGGAGCCCTTACTGCTTTTTTACATTTCAGTGGCCTGAGATTTAGACATTTTCTAAATAATTTCTAGAATCAGGAAAACACTTTTTAACAACCACTTATGACTAGAGATGGGCTGAACACCCCCCGTTTGGTTTGCGCCAGAACATTCGAACTTTGCAAAAGTTCGGATCTGAACAACTAACCCCATTGAAGTTCATGGGACCCAAACTGGAAAAATCAAAAGTGCCCATTTTGAAGGCTTATATGAATGTTTTTGGGCATACAAAGGGTATGGGGGTTCAGGTACTGCCCTGAGAGACACGTATCAAGGAAAAAAAAGTTTGTAAAAAATATCTTTTTTAAATAAGCACTGATGCTTAAAGTAAAATAATATAAATTAAAATTTTCTTTAAATATAGTGTCTGGGGGTCCCCTTAGTCTGCCTGCTGCAGGAAAAACTACATTTATAAAGAAAAAGAAAAATTCCTGCAAGCTTTCTTTATTTTAAAAACAATGGCTTGGGGAGCCAGTCTGTATGATGAGGCCACAATTTATATTTCAAATAATTTTTATTAAGGTTTGATTATAACAATCATAGAGGCAGTACAACGCAGTAATCAAATGCGCATCAGTCAATACCATCAAATCTTAAGCAGCTAAGCTAAAGTATGTTGCAAAATGTATGTCTTCGAGCCCATAGAATGTTGCACCTTAACACAGTTTAATGAGTAAGCAGAGAAAACAAAACATTGATATAGGTTGGCATAAGTTAACTGCATTATTTTTTCATACCTTTATGAAAGAGTGGTTTGGGGAGGGAGGATCGGTATGGGAGTGAGTCTTGGGGGGGGGGCGATAAGAGGGTCCAATGGGTGGCTTTCAGAGACTCACAAATTCCAGGATAAAGTTATGCCATAAAAGGGCAGTCACGGTAAAGCTAATATTTGGTGTGGGGGGTGGGGAAGTGACTGATGTTGGCTCAGGAAATGGGATAAAGGGGTTATATATCTCTTTCTACTTTCCCCTCTTCCAGTAACAATTCCTATTCTCTTTTTCTCTTACTGTATATTTTTCAATTTTTGCTTTCCCCTTACTACACCCTTTTTTCACAGGGTCAAGCTCTCATTGTCCAGTATCATTTTGGCCATTTAGTAACCTGAAGAATTCCGTTGATTCTGCAAAGTTTAGCCAACGGGCCCATATTTTCCAAAATTTGTCAGGGGTCTCTCTAGCTTGGTGAATCAAATCTTCCATTTCAGCCGTTTTCCTAACACGTTGGAGCCATTCAGCTATGGTGTGGGGGTTTGTCTCTCCAATGTAGGGGGATGCACATTCTATTCTCATGACCCAGTAATCCAGTGGATCGTCAACTGGAAAGCTCTCCATGTCTGTTTTCACCCCTAGATAATCTTCCAACATATGATGCAGACGCTGACGATGGCATGTAGAAGCTGACAGCCCTGGGTGCCGAGGACCAAAATTTATTTTTAAATGCATCACCGAGGCGGCCCCTTTCTCCACCGCTCCTCTCTTGACCAACAGAAGCCTCAAAACTAGCTTTTCTATGAGACTGTAACCTACCAGAGTCTGTAAAGGCATTACATAGAGACCTCTTTAAAGGGGAGTTTCAGCCTTTTTTATGTTTATTAAAAGTCAGCAGCAACAAAAAGTGTAGCTGCTGGCTTTTAATAAACAGGCACTTACCTGCTCCACTGTCCAGCGACGCGGCCGCCCGGAGCTTTGCTCCTCTCCACCCTCTCCGCCGGTGCCTTCATTCATAGTGTGGGCACCCGGCGTGACAGCTTTCAGCTTCACGGCCGGGCACTCACTGCGCATGCGCGAGCCGCGCTGCGCTCTAGGAGTGGACAGGTGAACGCCTGGGACCTGTCACGTGTCCCAGGTCATCGCCTACAGGGAGGGGCCGCCTAAGGCGATATGACGTGTTGCCTAAGCGGTCCCTGGGCGGAAGTAGGAAGTGGGACAGGAAGTCCCACTCCTAACGAAGCCCCCCCCACCCCCCCCCAAAAAAAAATTACATGCCAAATGTGGCATGTAAGGGAGCGAGGAGTTTTTTAAGCGGAAGTTCCACTTTTGGGTGGAACTCCGCTTTAAGATGTCCTCAAGCTATTTCATCCTCTGACTCCTCTGTGGGGATGGGATGAGTTCCGAGACTTTCTCCTTGTATTTGTGGTCAAGGAGGGTTGCCAACCAATAGTGATCCTTCTTTGAATATAAACGTTTTTTTATAGAAGAAAAAACAGTACAAAATAAACATTGTAGTGGTGGTACGTGTCGGGATGCAACCCAAACCAATAGGCATTAGAAGAAAACATAATGGTACTATTTTAGCATACACAATTTCTATACATCTTAGTTAGACATTGGTGCCATATAGTGATATGTACAAAAAAAAAAAAACATGTGAACCTAACTAGACAAACATAAAATAGATGGTCATAGGGAGATAGGAGAGACATAATGAGCTAGTAGTTGAGGTTGTATTGCAAATATCAGGATTATCCCCGAACATCTGGTGCCTGATATAGATATCTCTAGAAACCGCCATATGCCATCCAACCTGACCATTTTCCGTGGAAAACCTGCATAGTATCCAGTATCATGTGGTGGATTCGCTCCATTCATTTAATGGATTCCATTCTTTGGAGAACTTGGGTCCAAGGGACCGTGGAGGAACGCCAGTTCAAGGCTATAGCCCATAGGATAGCACAAAACAGGGTGGTAATTAACCTTTGGCTCGTGGGAGGGACATTCGGGATAGGGGTGAAGAGTAAGCACATTGGAGCTGTCAATGTGATCATAGACCCCGATACCTGTGCTACCTTAGAGGCAGCCTGATCCCATAAAGGTTTTAGTTGGGGACAACTCCAGAAAGTATGAAGTAATGTGCCCGTGGACTGGCAGCCCCTAAAGCAAGTGTCAGGGATCAGAGGATAAAATTTGTGAACATTATCGGGGGTGAGGTACCACCTTGTATGTAGTTTCACCACCGTTTCCATGAGAGACATAGAGCGTGAACATTTATGCATATTTACCAGCATGTCTGACCATTCCTCTGAGGAAAATTCTTGTCCTATGTCTGATTCCCAATGGGTCATAGCATTAGATTTGTCTGGAAACTGCATGTCATTGACGTATCTATACAACAAGGAGATGACCCCTTTCTCTCTAGACAGGTTATGACAAACTGTTTCATATTGAGAAAGTCTGGGGTCTGTGTCCTAGAGATTAAAAAAAATGTCTTATTTGGAGGTATTTATAGAACTCGGTTCTCGGGAGATCATGTTGTTCCTGAAGGCGTGCAGAAGTGGCAAAGTGTGTATCGTGCGATAGAGCCTTCAGTGTGGTGAGACCCTTCCTTTCCCCCCAGAGAAATTCCTCTGGGGTGTCAAATGCAGGGTGGAATGTCGAATCACCCAGAAAAGAGGTGAGGGTGGGTTTGGTGGAACGCAGTTTGAATTTCAGTTGATATAAATTCCACAGGTGTATGGTCTGGCTGACTATACTATTTAGAGCGCTCAATTCCCTGGGTCTTGTTCCAGCCCTCCACAATAGACCCGGAACATAGAATGGGCGAGCAGAGATAATCTCGTACAGGACTCATGGAATCCGCTCAGGGGAGCCATACCATAGGGCCATTTGGGCCAATCTGGCCGCTAAATAATAGAGCCATGAATTTGGTAGACCCAGCCCACCCTGTGATAAAGATCTATGAGTGATTAGTTTGCCATATCTGGGAGTCTTGTTTTTCCAAATGAATTTATTAACGGCCCTTTGGATCAACTCTATGGTTTGTCAAGAAACATAGATGGGCAAGGCTCTAAAGAAGTACAAGAGTTTTGGCAGGATAGACATTTTATTGGCTGTAACCCTGCCTATCAAGGAGATGGGAAAGGACGACCATAAGTGTAACCACTGTTTAACTTTGGAGAAGGCTTGTGGGTAGTTGGCGTTATACATAGCTTGAAGGGAAGGGGCCAGGCGTATTCCTAAGTATTGGAGAGTGCTATCGGTGAGGGCGATACCAAAGGAGTCTTTGAGGCTGGTTATAGTGTGTTGTTGTAAGTTTATTGGAAGGGCTGAGCATTTTGCCAGGTTTACTCCCAGCCCAGAGAGGGAATGGAAATCCTTCAGTGAGGACAGTAGGTTAGGGAGGGACACAACCGGATCTGGCAGGAACAAGAGGACATCGTCTGCATACAGACTTATTTTAAAGTCTTCCTCCCCTTTCCAGTATCCTTTGATATTTTGATTTGTGATAATTGCCCTGGCAAGAGGCTCTATCGCCAGGGCAAACATCAGCGGTGACAGGGTCAACCGTGCCTAGTGCCCCTGCCCAGGGAAAAATATTCCGATGAGCAGCCGGGCAGCCTAATGCGGGTATGTGGGTTATGATACAGAGCTTTAAAGACAATTATAAATTCCCCCAAGAATCCAAATTTGGCAAGGACAGCATCGATATAGGGCCAGAGGACACTATTGAATGCCTTATGTATATCTAATCCCAGGATTAGGACTTTGCGGGAGAACAGGTCCGGGTCTTGGATTATTTTTGCTGCTAGACGGATGTTATCTGTAATCTGTCTCGTGGGGATAAAGCCAGTCTGTTCTGGGCCTATTAAGGAAGATATAATAGGCGCCAATCTATCTGCTAACACACGGCCTAATATTTTAAAGTCGTTATTGAGGACGGATATTGGCCTATAATTTTGTGGGAGGGAGTGGTACTTATTGGGTTTGGGGATGAGTGTCATGTTAGCGAAAAGCATATCTTATGGCAGTTTGTTGCCTTGTAGGATGTAATTAATCAATTTAGTCAGTCTAGGGGCTAGAGATCCTGCAAATTTCTTATAATACAGTGAGGTCTCCAGGCGGCCATCATGGGATTGAGCCCTAT
Organism: Rana muscosa; assembly: GCA_029206835.1. NCBI lineage: Eukaryota > Metazoa > Chordata > Amphibia > Anura > Ranidae > Rana > Rana muscosa. The sequence continues at coordinate 178,961,549 of CM055127.1, forward strand.
ATGGGAAGTATGGAATGAGACCACTTGGTGGTCCGACCAAGGGCATGGATGTATTGCTGCAGAGGATGAATTTGCAAGAAGGATGGGGGAGGTGAGGATGTAATCCAGTCTAGCGTAGCTGTCATGAGGGTTAGAATAGTGTGTGTATTCCCTCATGCCCGTGTTCATGGCCCTCCATGTGTCGATCAGTAGGAATGTGCCCAATGATCTCTGTAGTGATTTGGGGAAAGCATTAACTTTCCACCTTACTCCTGTCCAGGACCGAGTGGGCCATGAGGTTAAAATCTCCTCCGACTAGCAGGTGTGGGGAGATGTATCTATCCAGTGTCTGAAAAAATGATCTAAAGAATTTACTTTGGGAGTTGTTGGGGGCGTAGACATTAGCTATCGTCAGGGAGTGAAACAGTTTTTTAATGGCTTCTGGTAAATCAGTGACTGTTTCCGGTTACGGTTGTCTAGGTCTTCCAGGTGGTTCTGGAGCTGGAGAACCGTATCAGAGAGCACCTCATGATCTTTGCGAAGGTTCATCGTGTTTAATTTCCAAAATGTCCGTCCGCCCTCCCAGCACAGCAATCTCCTGAGTGAGGGTGTTGGTGGATTTATGAAGTTCTGCCTGGAACTTGTGGGCTAGTTTGTCATACATTGTGGACAAACTGTCTTCTAAGTCAACTTTAGTGAGATAAGGTGTGTACTCACTTTGTTCTGAAGCAGCCGTGGGAGAAGGCGCTGGATCAGGGACGGCTGGAGGAGCACCCTTCCCGTGGGCACCATCTTGGGACATCTCGTCTGCTCCCGTACACAGAGGAGATAGGTCGTTAGAGACCGCTGCGCGGACTTTTGTTTCCCTTTTTTTGCTGAAGGTCCCGCAGGGGAGATCGGGTATTTAGGTGCCAAAACAAGCGTTATGTAGCCCTGGGGAGTTAGAAAAGGTCTCTGCTGTCCTCGGAGCTCCGACACCTAGCTTTCTGACAGTTTTGTGCCGCGCATGCGCCCCCTCAATAGTAATCCTTCTTATTGATGCCACATATTCTAGGGTCCTTTTAAAGGCTTTGAAAAATGAGGTAGGCCATGCACCTCAAGTTTGCCAAGGCATGAGAAGAAGTCCTCGTGGTCACTGAGGTGAGGATTACAGTATCTGGAACTGCCTCCTTCCAGCCACGTACTACTCCCAAGGGTTCTGGGGACGGAAAACCATTTCTTAAGGTTTGACGTATGTCTTCTTCTGCTTCAATGCCTCCAAAACTGCCAGAATCCTGCTCCCTCTTCTCTTGTGTGTCCTGTGGCGGCACAAGAATGGTGTCTGTATAAAGCTGGCCTTGAGAGGAAAGGAAGTCCTCCTCTTCCTCCCACTGCTCTGCCTCGAGTGCCCCGTCCATAATACGACGCAGAGTCTGCTCCAGCAGGAACACAAGAGGGATTGTGTCACTGATGCATGCATTGTCAAGGCTCACCATCCTTGTTACCTCCTCAAATGGTGAAAGCACAGTGCATGCATCCTTTATCAGCAGCCATTGGTGTGGGAAAAAAAAGGCGAGCTGGCCTGAGCCTGTCGTTGTTTCATACTCACATGGGTACTCGTTGACAGCCTTCTGCTGTATGTGCAGCCGCTGCAGCATTGCAAAAGTTGAGTTTCACCTGGTGGGCATGCCACAAATCAGGCGGTTTACAGGCAGGTGGAAATCCTGCTGAATTTCAGCCAACCGAGCACGGGCTGTGTATGACCACCTGAAATGGCTACAGACTCTTCTGGCCTGCTTTAGCAGATCTTCCAACCCTGGATACCTGTTTAACCACTTCAATACAGGGCACTTTCACCCCCTTCCTTCCCAGGCCAATTTTCAGCTTTCAGCACTGTCACATTTTGAATGACAATTGTGGTCATGCAATACTGTACCCAAATGAAATTTTTATCTTTTTTTCCCCCACAAATAGAGCTTTCATTTGGTGGTATTTGATCACCACTGGCTTTTTTATTTTTGTAATACATATAAAAAAGACTGAAAACTTTTAAAAAATAAAACGTTTTTCTTTGTTTCTGTTATAAAATTTTGTAAATAAGTAAGTTTTCTCCTTCACTGATGGGCACTTATGAGGCAGCACTGATGGGCACTGATGAGGCAGCACTGATGAGGTGGCACTGATGGGCACTGATGTGGAGGCACTAATATGCAGCACTGATGGGCACTGATAGGTGGCACTGATATGCAGCACTGATTGGAACTGATATGCAGCACTGTTTGGAACTGATAGGTGGTACTGATGGGCACTGATAGGTGGCACTGATGGGCAGCAATGATGAGCACTAATGGGCAGCAATGATGGGCACTGATTGGCGGCACTGATGGGCACTGATGGGCAGCAATGATGGGCAATGATGGGCGACAATTATGGGCACTGATGGGTGCCACTAATGTGCAATGATGGGCACTGATTGGTGGCACTGATAGATGGCACTGATAGACAGCACTGATGAGAATAGAGCTGCTGGGCTGCCCAGCATCCAGCGCACTTTCCAAATGGGCATTTAGTGCATTTAGTGCTGCCGGAGGTTTTGTGACAGATAGTCACAAGAGAGCATCTGTCTATAGACTCCGTGGACAGGCTAACATTTATCAAAATGAATCAGTCCTGGATTAGCAGCAGCTATCAAGCCCCTGATGCCGATGTCACTGATTAAGTGCTTTCTAGATCTCGAATCTCTAAAAGACTGTCAAGGCTACCTAGCTTTGTGGGTGTTGATTTCATCTGGAAGACATTTCTTGGTGTACAGTAGGTTTCATGGGCACAATTAACACCTAAGGACCAATATTTCCACACCTGTTTGACAGGTACCGTATTTTTCGCTCCATAAGACGCACCTGACCATAAGACGCACCTAGGTTTTAGAGGAGGAAAACAAGAAAAAAATATTCTGAACCAAATGGTGTACTAAAATATTTTATATTATACTACTACTATAGGTGGGTGGTGGACAGACAGCAATACCACCCCCCCTATCAAATCAGCTCAGCTACACTATTCCTGGGTGGTGGACACAGCAACCCCCCCCCCTTCCCAGATCAGCTCAGAGTGACAGGGCAGACACAAACACCCCTTCAGCCTCTTCTATCACAACAGCTCATGTGACTGGGCAGTGGATATCATGCCAGCCCACATCTCCCACCCCCTTATCACCAGCTCAGCTCACCTCAGGCAGTGGAGGAAACTGTCATTACAATTCACAACCCCCTCTGGCTGGCTGGCTCTCAACCTCAGATGTACATGGGCAGCAGCTAGGAAGGAGGACTGGGAACATAGTTTACAACAGCAGCAGCTGCCGGGGGAAGGAGCAGGAAGTGAGACTGGACCAGACCACGGCGCCGGGGGGGGGGTTCCGGCGAAAAAAAAAAACAGCCAGGGTTCTCGCCGCTTTCAAGATAATGTCACCTCTGGCGGGTGTGACCCGATTTGGGTGCGGAGCGCACCCCCATAGCAGCGCTACTGACACTGACATGTTTTGACACCCGGCCGTCTCCCCTCCGCTCCCCCTTGGTATGTCCCTGCCAGGATCCGCCTCACTCCCTTTCTCTCTGCTTCACAGAGAAGCCGAGCACTGGTATTCTGACGCGGCGACGGGGGGGGGGTCAGTATTCGCTCCATAAGACGCAGGGACATTTTCCTACATTTTTTAGGGGGGAAAAAGTGCGTCTTATGGTGCGAAAAATACGGTACATATCATTTCAATTTTTGACAGCAAGGCCAATTCTTTCTTTAATTAAGAGTACCTGTAAAGGGGGCGGTGTGAAGGCCCCACCGACACCCAAAGACCTATTTTGACAGGTGCATATCGTTGCAATTTTAGACAGCAAGGTCAATTCTTGCTTTCATCAAGAGTAACTCTATAGGGTTATGGTGTGAATGCACCACCAACACCCAAAGCCCAATTTTCTAAAGTCTGCGAAAGAGACAACAGAATTTATCCAAAAAATCTCAAATCATGTTCCGAGTGCACTAAATTGTGGCCTCATCATACGGACTGGCCTCCCAAGCAGTTGTTTATAAAATAACAAAAGTAAAATTGAGTGGAAAATTTAATTTTTTTGGCTTTATAAATGTAATTATTGTTACAGCAGGCTCTATATACAGTACAGATGTGCCACATTACAGGCAGATTAAGGCCCCCCAGGCACTATATTTAAAGATTTTTTTTATTTATCATTTTGAAGGTTTCACTTTAAACATCAGTAAATCACTGCACTAAAAATTATGTGTTTTACAAACCTTTTTTGCATTGATACATGTCCCCCAGGGCAGTACCCAGACCCCCATAAAAAGGCGCTAAAGCGGTGGTCATTTTTGCCGTGCTTTAGCGGAGTTTTATCGGCACTTTTGCACGCGGCTTTCAGGCGCTAGCGGGCCGTTTTTTAAAGGTCTCGTGACAACGGGCCCTTAAAAAAAAACACAAAAAAGACAGCATTCTGAATCGCTTTTCAAGCACTTTGGAAGCACTGCCCATTCATTGCTGCTTGCAGGACTTTTTATAACGCCCTGCAAGAGCACCGCCCCAGTGTGAAAGCACACACTGCAGTGAATGGTAGGCAGTTTTCAGGCGCTTTTCAGAGGCTATTTCTAGCGCTAAAACACCTGAAAACTGCCTCAGTGTGAAAAGGGGCTCAACTAATGCCTGTGCATCATCAAGGAGCAAGTGGCTGACAGTGTGATTAAATAACTCAGCTGACTCATAATGCTGGGGCTATGGCAGTAGTAGCTGTGGACTAGTGATGAGCCGAACACCCCCGGGTTCGGTTCGCACCAGAACCCGCGAACGGACCGAAAGTTCGAACGAACATTAGAACCCTATTAAATACAATGGATGCGAACGTTCGAATTCTAAAGTGCTAATTATAACAACTATTATGCATGTTATTGTCCTAAAAAGGGTTTGGGAACCCGGGTTCTGCACCAGGGGACATGTATCAATGCAAAAATAAGTTTTAAAAACGGTCGTTTTCCGGGAGCAGTCATTTTAATGATGCATAAAGTGAAAAAAAAAAAGTCAAATATTCCTTTAAATATCGTACCTGGGGGGTGTCTAAAGTATGCCTGTGAAGTGCCACGTGTTTCCCGTGTTTAGAACTGTCCCTGCACAAAATGACACTTCTAAAGGAAAAAAAAGCCATTTAAAACTGCTTGCGGCTTTAATGTAATGTCTGGTCCCGGTAATATGGATGAAAATCTTTAAGAAAAATGGCATAGCTACCCCATGACCCCCCCCCTACCCCAGCCCATTACCAGCCCCTTTGGGTCTTGTATGGATATTAAGGGGAACCCCGCACATAAAATAAAAAAGGCCCTATATACTCTGAACAGCCGTATACAGGCGGTGCATACAAGACAGGGACTGTAGGTTTGTTCTTATGTAGAATCTGTTTGTAATTTTGAACAGGTACATTGTTGAAGTGTAGCTCCAGACCAAAAATCTATTTTTAAACTTTTTGGAAAACATAGGTAAGGGTTATCACCCCTGTAACATTTGTTTTGCTGTCTGTGCCCCTGTTCAGAACATTTCACCTCACTTTCCGTCCTAATGACAACTGTTTTTGAAATGTGGTGTTTTTCTTGAAACAAGGATTGCTGATAAAGCATCAGTACAGAGGAGACACCTTTCTCCCATATTTATTCTTACAGGAGAGAATTTTCCTTCCTAGTGGTAGATTTCCTCTCACTTCCTGTTGTCTTCTTGCGTTTGCAAGTAGGAGTCGTTTGTAAGTTGGATGTTTGAAAGTAGGGACCTGCCGTATATACTCTGCAGAAATAGGCCCCTTAGTTGTTGGTGTTGGCACAACACTGTAAGCACTCACAGTTACTCTTGGTTGGTGCTGGAACGCCCTGCTGTCAACTATTATATCAGGAATTTTAATTACATATAATTGTTGAACAGTGGTAGTAAAAATTGGGCCTTTGATGGTGGTGCTGGTGCCACAACACTGTAAGCCCTGACAGTTACTCTTGGTGGGTGCAGCAATGGGCCCTGCTGTGAATTATTAGATCAAGAATTGTAATTACATGCCCCTGTTGAACAGGGGCTGAAAAATTGGGCCTTAGGCACTGGTGGCACAACACTGCAACCCTTCACAGATACTGTACTTGGAGCACAGCAATGAGCCCTGTTGCAAAGTATTGCTTCAAAAATTGTAATGACACGCCCCTGTTAAACAGGGGCTGAAAAATTGGGCCTTAGGCACTGGTGGCACAACACTGCAACTCCTCACAGATACTGTACTTGGAGCACAGCAATGAGCCCTGTTGCAAAGTATTGCTTCAAAAATTGTAATTACACGCCCCTGTTAAACAGGGGCTGAAAAATTGGGCGTTAGGCACTGGTGGCGGCACCCATAAACAAAAATGATCTTCCAAGCTATCATCATCAATCGTATCATTGAGGACTCGGAGGAGGAGGATAGCCAGTCAACATAACAGCACAGGCACTCAGCATCAGCATCAGTCTTGAAGGGATGTGACATTTTAAAATCAATTAGTCTGTTATATCAGCATCAGGTGTGTGGTAGCTGGTGGTGATCCAAGACTGGTTCATCTTGATGAAAGTCAGTCGATCAACCGAGTCGGTGGACAGGCGCACCCTGTGATCCGTGACAAATCCTCCAGCAGCACTGAATGTGCGTTCCGAAAGAACGCTGGATGCAGGACAGGCCAGTAGCTCAATTGCATACTGTGCAAGCTCTGGCCAGTGATCCATCCTCAAGACCCAGTAAGCCAGAGGATTTTCGGTGGGGAAGGTGTCCAAGTCTGACCTTGCCCCTAGATATTCCTGCACCATGTTTATCAGACGCTGGCGATGGTTGCTGGAACCGATCATACTTTGGGGCTGCGGACTAAAGAATTGTCTGAACGCATCGGTCAGACGGCCACCTTCCCCACCGCTCCTTCTTTGACTGGCCGAAGCCTCAGCAACTCGTTGTCCAGGACCAGGAGTTTGCAACCTCCCAGTCTCTGGGAACGCGTTGCACAGACCTTTCTGCAAGGCCTCCCGGAGTTGTCTCATCCTCTGCTCCCTCTGCGACGGTAACATAAGGTCCGCAACCTTACCCTTGTACCGTGGATCAAGGAGAGTGGCCAGCCAGTAATGGTCCCTCTCCTTGATCCGAAGAATACGAGGATCCTTCCGCAGACTTTGCAGGATCAGGGAGGCCATGCAGCGTAGGTTTGCTGAGGCATTCGCTCCGGAGTCCTCTGGGTCACTAAGGACGACATGATCCGCAGCCACCTCCTCCCAGCCACGTACAAGTCCACTGGTTTCTTGGGACTGTAAATCATCCCTAAAAGACTGCTGCTGATGATGCTGAGTGCCAGCCTCCACCTCCATGCTGACACAATCCTCCTCCTCCTCCTCCTCCTCCTCCTCCTCCTCCTCTTCCTGTGCGATGGGTGGGACAGAAGGAACACTGTCTGGGTAAAGGGGGCCTTGAGAGGCAAGGAAGTCCTCCTCTTCCTGCCTCTGTTCTGCCTCAAGTGCCCTGTCCATTATTCCACGCAGCGTGTGCTCCAACAGGTGGACAAGAGGTACAGTGTCACTGATGCATGCACTGTCACTGCTCACCATCCTCGTGGCCTCCTCAAATGGTGCCAGGACAGTGCATGCATCCCTGATCATGCCCCACTGGCGTGGAGAAAAAAAACCAAGCTCCCCTGACCCTGTCCTGGTGCCGTAGTCGCACAGGTACTCATTGATGGCCCTCTGCTGCGTGTGCAGCCGCTGCAGCATGGCCAACGTTGAGTTCCACCTGGTGGGCATGTCACATATAAGGCGGTTCTTGGGCAGGTTCAACTCCTTTTGCAGCTCAGCCAGGCGAGCACTGGCATTATAAGATCTGCGGAAATGCACACAGACTTTCCTGGCCTGCCTCAGGACATCCTGTAAGCCCGGGTACCTGCCCAAGAAGCGCTGCACCACCAGGTTAAGGACGTGAGCCACACAGGGCACATGGGTCAGTTGTCCCTGTCGGAGGGCGGAGAGGAGGTTGGTGCCATTGTCGCAAACCACCATTCCTGGCTTAAGCTGGCGTGGCGTCAACCACCTCTCGGCCTGGCCCTGCAGAGCAGACAGGACCTCTGCCCCAGTGTGGCTTCTGTCCCCCAAACACACCAGCGCAAGCACGGCATGGCATCTTTTTGCCTGCGTACTTGCGTAGCCCCGTGAACGGCTACGGAGCACCGCTGGTTCATAGGACAAACCACAGGAAGAGGCCATGGAGGAAGAAGAAGAGGAGGGGGTGGAGGAGAGAGGTGTGTCACAACCAGTAGTAGCATTTTGGAGGCGTGGCGGTGGGACAACCTCCAACACTACTGCACCTTGTCCTGAATCCTTCCCAGCTGCCAAAAGAGTGACCCAATGGGCCGTGAAAGAAAGGTAACGTCCCTGTCCATGCCTGCTGGACCATGAGTCAGCGGTAATATGCACCTTACCGCTGACCGCCCTGTCCAGCGAGGCCAAGACATTGCCTTCCACATGCCGGTAGAGAGCCGGAATAGCCTTCCGTGAGAAAAAGTGGCGTTTGGGAACCTGCCACTGAGGAACCGCACATTGCACAAACTCACGGAAGGGGGCCGAGTCTACCAACTGAAAAGGCAGCAGTTGAAGCGCTAGCAATTTAGCCAAGCTAGCATTCAACCGCTGGGCATGTGGATGGCTGGGAGTGAACTTCTTTCGACGGTCCAGCAGCTGGGGCAGGGAAATTTGCCTGCTAGAATCGGACGTCGGTGTACTGCTAGCAGAGTGGGCGCAAGTACTTGGCTGTGACACACCTAATTCTACACCTTCATTCCTCTCAGTGCATGTTTCAGAGAGGACTGAAGTTATAGTGGGGTTGGAGATCCCAGCTGATGCGGTGCAAGGAGAGGTCCGCTTTGTTCTTTGGTGTGGGTCTTTGAGGTAGGCTTGCCAACGAGCTGCATGGCAGGTCAACATATGTCTGGTCAGGCATGTGGTACCCAAGCGGCTGATGTTTTGGCCACGCGATATACGCTTGAGACATATGTTGCAAACAGCAGCTGTGCGATCTGATGCACTAGCCTCAAAAAAGGCCCACACCAAAGAACTTTTTGAATGACGGGCAGAGGCAGCGCCCTGCACAGGCGGAGCTCTGCGGTGTGATTCCGTCGGTGTACTGCCCTTACGCTGGCCACCAAAGGGCATCCTGCCTCGTTGGAGATGTGCCTCCTCCTCATCCTCCTCCTCCTCCTCTCTCCTATTAGGCACCCACGTGGAGTCATTGACCTCATCATCCCCTCCCTCCTCATCACTGGAGCCAATCTGGCAGTATGCTGCAGCTGCTGGAACATGACTGCCAGATTGGTGTCCTTCTTGAGCATCCCCTCTGTCTGCTCTCACGCTACTGCCTTCCTCTAGCTGGGTTTCATCATCAGACCCTTCGAAACGCTGGGCATCCTCCTGGAGCATGTACCCAACACTGTGCTGAAACAGTTCGGGGGACTCCTCAGGAGGAGGACATGGTGGGTCTAGGGAAGGAGTGACTGATGATTTGTCTGACATTGATACCAGGGAAGACGACGCTTTGGCAGCTGCTTTTCCAGTACCCTGAGCCTGGGTGAGAGAGGATGAGGAGGAGGAGGAGGGCTTGGTCATCCACTCTACCAAGTCTTCGGCATGATGTGGCTCAACATGTCCAGCTGCCGAAAAGAAGGACAAGCGTGTCCCATGGCCATGTGCTGATGACAATGCACCGCGTCCACGACCAGCACTGTTGCCCCCAGACACAGAGCCTGCTTGCCCTCTTTTATTGCCTCCTGACTGTCTGCCTCTCCTTGTTTGCCTTCCAGACATTCTAATAGATGGCCTGCAGGGAGATGGGAAAAAAGCAATAAGGGCTACCTTCAGGTGTCCTTCTCTGTCCCTTGAAACAAGGACTTTCACAGTGAAAGAAACTGACACTGTCCCTACCTAGAGTTTTCTGTCCCTAGAATAAATGTTTTTTTTAATCACAATATAGCACAAGGACAATTCACTCAATGTCTCTCCAGGTCCCTGGAAACAAGGACTTGCAGAGTGAAAGAAACTGACACTGTCCCTACCTAGAGTTTTCTGTCCCTAGAATAAATGTTTTTTTTAAGCACAATATAGCACAAGGAAAATTAACTCACTGTCCTTACAGGTCCCTGGAAACAAGGACTTGCAGAGTGAAAAAAAAAAAACACTCTCCCTACCTACAGTTTTCTGTCCCTAGAAAAAATGTTTTTTTTAAGCACAATATAGCACAAGGACAATTAACTCACTGTCCTTACAGGTCCCTGGAAACAAGGACTTGCAGAGTGAAAGAAAAAAAACACTCTCCCTACCTACAGTTTTCTGTCCCTAGAAAAAATGTTTTTTTTAATCACAATATAGCACAAGGAAAATTAACTCACTGTCCTTACAGGTCCCTGGAAACAAGGACTTGCAGAGTGAAAGAAAAAAAACACTCTCCCTACCTACAGTTTTCTGTCCCTAGAAAAAATGTTTTTTTTAATCACAATATAGCACAAGGAAAATTAACTCACTGTCCTTACAGGTCCCTGGAAACAAGGACTTGCAGAGTGAAAGAAACTGACACTGTCCCTACCTAGAGTTTTCTGTCCCTAGAATAAATGTTTTTTTTAAGCACAATATAGCACAAGGACAATTAACTCACTGTCCTTACAGGTCCCTGGAAACAAGGACTTGCAGAGTGAAAGAAACTGACACTGTCCCTACCTACAGTTTTCTGTCCCTAGAATAAATGTTTTTTTTAAGCACAATATAGCACAAGGACAATTAACTCACTGTCCTTACAGGTCCCTGGAAACAAGGACTTGCAGAGTGAAAAAAAAAAAACACTCTCCCTACCTAGAGTTTTCTGTCCCTAGAAAAAATGTTTTTTTTAAGCACAATATAGCACAAGGACAATTAACTCACTGTCCTTACAGGTCCCTGGAAACAAGGACTTGCAGAGTGAAAGAAAAAAAACACTCTCCCTACCTACAGTTTTCTGTCCCTAGAAAAAATGTTTTTTTTAATCACAATATAGCACAAGGAAAATTAACTCACTGTCCTTACAGGTCCCTGGAAACAAGGACTTGCAGAGTGAAAGAAAAAAAACACTCTCCCTACCTACAGTTTTCTGTCCCTAGAAAAAATGTTTTTTTTAATCACAATATAGCACAAGGAAAATTAACTCACTGTCCTTACAGGTCCCTGGAAACAAGGACTTGCAGAGTGAAAGAAACTGACACTGTCCCTACCTAGAGTTTTCTGTCCCTAGAATAAATGTTTTTTTTAAGCACAATATAGCACAAGGACAATTAACTCACTGTCCTTACAGGTCCCTGGAAACAAGGACTTGCAGAGTGAAAGAAAAAAAACACTCTCCCTACCTACAGTTTTCTGTCCCTAGAAAAAATGTTTTTTTTAAGCACAATATAGCACAAGGAAAATTAACTCACTGTCCTTACAGGTCCCTGGAAACAAGGACTTGCAGAGTGAAAGAAAAAAAACACTCTCCCTACCTACAGTTTTCTGTCCCTAGAAAAAATGTTTTTTTTAATCACAATATAGCACAAGGAAAATTAACTCACTGTCCTTACAGGTCCCTGGAAACAAGGACTTGCAGAGTGAAAGAAACTGACACTGTCCCTACCTAGAGTTTTCTGTCCCTAGAATAAATGTTTTTTTTAATCACAATATAGCACAAGGAAAATTAACTCACTGTCCTTACAGGTCCCTGGAAACAAGGACTTGCAGAGTGAAAGAAACTGACACTGTCCCTACCTAGAGTTTTCTGTCCCTAGAATAAATGTTTTTTTTAAGCACAATATAGCACAAGGACAATTAACTCACTGTCCTTACAGGTCCCTGGAAACAAGGACTTGCAGAGTGAAAGAAACTGACACTGTCCCTACCTAGAGTTTTCTGTCCCTAGAATAAATGTTTTTTTTAAGCACAATATAGCACAAGGAAAATTAACTCACTGTCCTTACAGGTCCCTGGAAACAAGGACTTGCAGAGTGAAAGAAACTGACACTGTCCCTACCTAGAGTTTTCTGTCCCTAGAATAAATGTTTTTTTTAAGCACAATATAGCACAAGGACAATTAACTCACTGTCCTTACAGGTCCCTGGAAACAAGGACTTGCAGAGTGAAAAAAAAAAAAACACTCTCCCTACCTAGAGTTTTCTGTCCCTAGAAAAAATGTTTTTTTTAAGCACAATATAGCACAAGGACAATTAACTCACTGTCCTTACAGGTCCCTGGAAACAAGGACTTGCAGAGTGAAAGAAAAAAAACACTCTCCCTACCTACAGTTTTCTGTCCCTAGAAAAAATGTTTTTTTTAATCACAATATAGCACAAGGAAAATTAACTCACTGTCCTTACAGGTCCCTGGAAACAAGGACTTGCAGAGTGAAAGAAAAAAAACACTCTCCCTACCTACAGTTTTCTGTCCCTAGAAAAAATGTTTTTTTTAATCACAATATAGCACAAGGAAAATTAACTCACTGTCCTTACAGGTCCCTGGAAACAAGGACTTGCAGAGTGAAAGAAACTGACACTGTCCCTACCTAGAGTTTTCTGTCCCTAGAATAAATGTTTTTTTTAAGCACAATATAGCACAAGGACAATTAACTCACTGTCCTTACAGGTCCCTGGAAACAAGGACTTGCAGAGTGAAAGAAAAAAAACACTCTCCCTACCTACAGTTTTCTGTCCCTAGAAAAAATGTTTTTTTTAAGCACAATATAGCACAAGGAAAATTAACTCACTGTCCTTACAGGTCCCTGGAAACAAGGACTTGCAGAGTGAAAGAAAAAAAACACTCTCCCTACCTACAGTTTTCTGTCCCTAGAAAAAATGTTTTTTTTAATCACAATATAGCACAAGGAAAATTAACTCACTGTCCTTACAGGTCCCTGGAAACAAGGACTTGCAGAGTGAAAGAAACTGACACTGTCCCTACCTAGAGTTTTCTGTCCCTAGAATAAATGTTTTTTTTAATCACAATATAGCACAAGGAAAATTAACTCACTGTCCTTACAGGTCCCTGGAAACAAGGACTTGCAGAGTGAAAGAAACTGACACTGTCCCTACCTAGAGTTTTCTGTCCCTAGAATAAATGTTTTTTTTAAGCACAATATAGCACAAGGACAATTAACTCACTGTCCTTACAGGTCCCTGGAAACAAGGACTTGCAGAGTGAAAGAAAAAAAACACTCTCCCTACCTACAGTTTTCTGTCCCTAGAAAAAATGTTTTTTTTAAGCACAATATAGCACAAGGAAAATTAACTCACTGTCCTTACAGGTCCCTGGAAACAAGGACTTGCAGAGTGAAAGAAAAAAAACACTCTCCCTACCTACAGTTTTCTGTCCCTAGAAAAAATGTTTTTTTTAATCACAATATAGCACAAGGAAAATTAACTCACTGTCCTTACAGGTCCCTGGAAACAAGGACTTGCAGAGTGAAAGAAACTGACACTGTCCCTACCTAGAGTTTTCTGTCCCTAGAATAAATGTTTTTTTTAATCACAATATAGCACAAGGAAAATTAACTCACTGTCCTTACAGGTCCCTGGAAACAAGGACTTGCAGAGTGAAAGAAACTGACACTGTCCCTACCTAGAGTTTTCTGTCCCTAGAATAAATGTTTTTTTTAAGCACAATATAGCACAAGGACAATTAACTCACTGTCCTTACAGGTCCCTGGAAACAAGGACTTGCAGAGTGAAAGAAAAAAAACACTCTCCCTACCTACAGTTTTCTGTCCCTAGAAAAAATGTTTTTTTTAATCACAATATAGCACAAGGAAAATTAACTCACTGTCCTTACAGGTCCCTGGAAACAAGGACTTGCAGAGTGAAAGAAACTGACACTGTCCCTACCTAGAGTTTTCTGTCCCTAGAATAAATGTTTTTTTTAATCACAATATAGCACAAGGACAATTAACTCACTGTCCTTACAGGTCCCTGGAAACAAGGACTTGCAGAGTGAAAGAAACTGACACTGTCCCTACCTAGAGTTTTCTGTCCCTAGAATAAATGTTTTTTTTAAGCACAATATAGCACAAGGACAATTAACTCACTGTCCTTACAGGTCCCTGGAAACAAGGACTTGCAGAGTGAAAGAAACTGACACTGTCGCTACCTAGAGTTTTCTGTCCCTAGAATAAATGTTTTTTTTAAGCACACTATAGCAGAAGCACAAAACACACTGACACTCTCCCTACCTATCCTTCTCTTTCCCTAAACTAAAGGAATCCAGGTTAAGCAAGAAAGAAATAACAGTCACTGTCCCTGCCTATGCTACTCTATCCCTGCTCCGGAACACACTACACTAGGCCGCCGTGCTGGCGGCCTTTTATAGTGTGGGGCGTGTACTAAACACCCTCAGCAATAATTGGCCACAGGCATCCTGCCTGTGGCCAATCATTGCTCTCCTCGCTGCCGGCGCTGTGATTGGCCAAGCATGCGGGGTCACAGTGCATGCTTGGCCAATCACAGCGCCTGGATGACACTGCGATGGCGTAGTGCATTGTGGGCCGTTCGCGTCACTCGAATTTGGCGCGAACGGCCCAAATCGTTCGATCTTCGTCGAACGATCGAACAGCCAATGTTCGAGTCGAACGTATGTTCGACTCGAACACGAAGCTCATCCCTACTGTGGACAAGGAGGCAGAATAAGCCGCTCTTTCAGCTGTGGTGGACTGTGCACTAGTCTCTGCTTGGGTGACGGAGGATGAGGAGGATGAGGAGGATTTAGAAAGCCAGTCCACCACCTCTTCTGCATGCTGTGGCTGGATAGCACTGGCAACATCACTAAACAGAGGAAATGGTGCCCTGCCTGTGGAAGGACCATGTTCACCTTTGCCTGTGGACACATACACTGCTGGCCCCCTCACAGTGTCATGGGAATGTCTGCATCTCCTTGTTGGCCTCCCAGACATGATGGGTGGCTTATTACCAAAATGTAATAGATAGCATCTGCTAAAGGCATACTTTCCTTTGTTTTCCTCTTGCAATTATCTTTCATGTTGGTTGAATTGGAGGAAACACTGACCCATCTAAATTTTATCTAATGGGGAAGTCACTCCTAAATGCACAAAAAAAAAAAGAATCTCCTGCAATGCAGTGTGGTAGCATATGAGGAATTTTCAGCCAGCAGTGTAATATAGGTGGCAGATGGAATTCTAGACCAAGCTCGGAATGACCCGAAAGGAAACCAGTCTACCTGTGTACACTATTCTCAAGAATGAGGAAGCTAAAAAGGTTTAAATTCATGATCTGAAAATTTTGTTTTTCACAGATCAATGAGAGAGAGGGCAAGAGAGATCTGATTAACATTTTTCACTCTGCTGGGATGGGAATTTTGATTGCACTCGTCCTCCTAGCTACGGGTAAGTAGCTCACTAAGTCTGCACTGACCTAAAGTCTCATAGAGGGCATTGTAAATTTGGGCCGCAATCAACTGCCCATTATCAAACATGGGAAACTTGGCTAAAATTTCTTAGCTGAATTAAGGATTCCTGGGATCATTATAACTAGGGAGGACTGGGGTGATTTCAGATACAAATTATATTGAGGCAAAATTACTGATTCCCACTGTTGGTGACATTTTGCTGAAGTGGGAATTTCGCCCATTAAGCTTCTTAGGTAATTGCTATGAAATAAGACAATTTACTCTTTTCTTTTATTTATTTAGAAGACCTGAAGATTCCTGAGATCATTGTAACTTTGTATGAACAGAGCGATTTTAGTTATAGGTTAAACATAATGGACATCTGCCTGAATAAATGAACAAGAATTGGTGTAAAAAGTTTGTGTGGGTTAAAAAAAAAAAAAAAAAAAATGGTACATAAAACAGATAGTGGTTGGGAGAGCTATATATGGTTGAGAAGTTGATCGGAGCTTCCAGTAGTAATATAATGAGAAACAAAAACATTCTGCTTACATCTCTTGAAGTTCCAAAAAAGAACGCACATAGTCCTTAAAGTGATTGTAAAGGATGTTGTTAGCCTCAGTCTGTAGCCTCGGGTGTTAATAGTCTGTCACCTGTCGACTTTAATGCACTAATTGGACAACTGTGTGGCAAATGATGTTTACTGCTGATACGTGCTAGACATGTGCACACTGAAATATTTCGTTTCGGAATTTAGTTTTCGTCCGAAAAATAAATTTATTTAGTTACTCCCGAAATTCGTTTTTATTTATTTCGTTTTTCGTTAGAAATTGCATTCGTCCGAAAATCTGAATGAATTAAGGTCGAATCTGTCATTGAAGGCTTATGGTGTCTGTCGAATGTTCAAAGAAGATTCGACGGAGCAGTGAAACTGTATGACGCTGCAATCATACATTTCCGGTCGAATGTTCCGCCCACAAGCTATAGAAGAATTCTAATGTTGTATGACTAGTAATAATTATATTTATTCATTACTATTACTAGTCAACCAACATTAGAATTCTTCTATAGCCTATGGGCGGATGCATTTGACCGGAAATGTACGATTGCAGCGTCGTACAGTTTTGCTGCTCCGTCGAATCTTCTAACTTTCGATGCTTTGTCACATCTTCGTCATTCTAGCTATTTTACTGCTCCTCCTCTTTGGTTACAATCAGCCAATAACATTCATCATCAACTTTATTTTTATTTTACTTTCCCCACCCAATTCCAGCAGTGATCTTTTCTCTCCTATGTCGAATCTTTTCTCTCTATAATAACAAATCTTTTCTCTCCTATGTCGAATCTTTTCTCTCCTATGTCAAATCTTTTCTCTCCTATGTCGAATATTTTCTCTCTATAATGTCGAATCTTTTCTCTCCTATGTCGAATCTTTTCTCTCCTATGTCGAATCTTTTCTCTCTATAATGTCAAATCTTTTCTCTCTAATGTCGAATCTTTTCTCTCCTATGTCGAATCTTTTCTCTCCTATGTCGAATCTTTTCTCTCCTATGTCGAATCTTTTCTCTCCTATGTCGAATCTTTCTCTCCTATGTCGAATCTTTTCTCTCTATAATGTCGAATCTTTTCTCTCCTATGTAGAATAATCTTGGACTAATAGAGTTAAGGTTAGTCACATTCGACCACAGGTTCGATAGACACAGATTGTTATTGTCAGCGTCACGTCGAATCTCCTATCTATATCGAACTGTTGTAGCAACGAAAACGAAAATAAAGCATTTGTTTATGTCGGATCTTTCGGTTTTTGGATTCTGTGCTTTCGTTTTCGTTTGTTAACACGATAACGAAAATAGCTGAAATTCGGACGAAAATGCATTCAGACGAAAACGAATGCACATGTCTAATACGTGCTAAGTTATGCACTTTGGGGCTAAAACATGCATAAATCATAAGTAATAGGGGGAGTACAACTGGGGGAATCAATGGTGGAGAAGAATCTGGGTGTTCTAGTAGATTATAGACGTAATAATAGTGTGCAATGCCAAGCTGTGGTTTCCAAAGGCAGCAAAATCCTTTCTTATATTAAGAGAGGTATGGACTGCAGAGAGAGAGATATAATTTTGCCCCCCTGTACAAATCAATAGTAAGATCTCATCTGGAATATGCAGTTCAGTTCTGGGCACCAATTTGCAAAAAGGATATCGGGGAACTGGAGAAAGTGCAGAGAAAGGCAACCAAACTGATAAGAGGCATGGAGGAGCTCAGCTATGAGGAAAGATTAGAGGGACTGAATATATTCTCTCTTGAGAATAGAAGATAAAGGTCTCGTACACACGATACAAAATCAGAAGGAAAAATTTCAACAGCCGATTTGACTTTTTCGTCAGACAAAAGCTGGATGTGAAGGCTATAAAATTTTTGTTGGATGTGAACTCAACGTCTGATTTTCGGATGGTCAGTACAGAAATCGTCACACAAAAGTTGAAAGTACAAACACGCATGCTCAGAATCAAGGAACGACTGGGAAGAGTTCGGTCTTGTAAACTACCGTTCGTAATCTAGAATTAACATTCGTGACGCGGCAATTGATGAAATGTCGAAATGAAGGGCACATTCTCATCTTCCTTAAGGGGATAATAATGAAGCTGCTTTGCTGGTGATACTGATGTAGTTATGCCAAACGTATTTTAAAAGGCATTTGTTTTGTACGATCTGAAAATCGCAAATCAACTTTCACCAAACTTCTACTAACACAAAATTAGCAGAAGGGGCAAAAGGGGTGGTGCTTGAGAAATGAACTTCCTCTTTATACTCTCATAGTATGTCACTACTTTCGTGTTTGTCAAATGACAATTTGCTGATAGTTAGTATGCTAGACAAAATCCTGCACACGCGCTTTTGACAAAAATCAAACGCTCGGTCGCACAACAATAAAACCGTGTGTACGAGGCCTTAGGGGGAATATGATCACCAATCATCATGTATAAATACATAAGGGGGGATATGATCTCCATGTATAAATACATAAGGGGGGATATGATCACCATGTATAAATACATAAGGGGGGTATGATCACCATGTATATATACATAAGGGGGGATATGATCTCCATGTATAAATACATAAGGGGGGATATGATCTCCATGTATAAATACATAAGGGGGGATATGATCTCCATGTATATATACATAAGGGGGGATATGATCTCCATGTATATATACATAAGGGGGATATGATCGCCATGTATAAATACATAAGGGGGGATATGATCTCCATGTATAAATACATAAGGGGGGATATGATCTCCATGTATAAATACATAAGGGGGGATATGATCTCCATGTATATATACATAAGGGGGGATATGATCTCCATGTATATATACATAAGGGGGGATATGATCTCCATGTATATATACATAAGGGGGATATGATCGCCATGTATAAATACATAAGGGGGATATGATCTCCATGTATAAATATATAAGTGGTCCATATAGTGGTCTTGGTGTTGAGTTATTCACTTTAAGGCTAATAGAGAGGAAAAGAGATTTATTCTGCAAATACAGAAGGGCTTCCTCACAGTAAGAGCTGTGAAAATGTGGAATAGACTCCCTCAAGAGCTGGTTCTGGCCAGCAGGGTAGATTGTTTAAAAAAAATAAAAAATACTTGGATTCTTTCTTAAAGCGATACTAAAGGTTTGTGTTTTATTTTTTTTAAATAACAAACATGTCATACTTACCTCCACTGTGCAGTTCGTTTTGCACAGAGTGGCCCCGATCCACCTGTTCTCGCGGGTCCTCCCCACATTAGATAACCCCCTCTGGGAAGCTCTCTCCTGCTATCAATCTATCCAATCATAGCCAGGACTCCGTGGAGAGAAGGACGCGCCCACAGAAATTCGGGGCTCAGGTAAGTAAAACGGGGGGGCTGGGGGGCCGGACACATAGGATGCATTAAGGTGAAAAAACATGTAGGTTTACAACCCCTTTAAATTCCAAAAATATAACTGGATACTAATATTTACTGTATAGGTAATGTTGATCCGGGGAATATCTGATTACCTCTCGGGGGATCAGGAAGAATTTTTTTCCCCTACTTGAGCAAATTCGATCATGCTTTATTAGGGTTTTTTTTTTTTTGCTTTCCTCTGGATCAACTGCGAATATACTATTGTGTATATGGAGGTTTTCTATTTGCGTGTGTTTTTTTTTTCCCTATGGTTTGAACTAGATGGATTTGTGCTTTTTTTTTTTTCAACCAGGCTAACTATGTAAGTGTAACTATGTAACTTGTGTAACATAATAGACATCTGTCTTTTGTCAAGTTAAAGCGGAGTTCCAGCCTCAAAAAAGTTTTTACTTTTAGTAAGTACTATAGCTGCTGACTTTAAATAAGGACACTTCCCTGTCCAGGGAGCCCACGATATTGCCCCCCCCCCCCAAGGCCAATTTGTCCACCTGCTTGGGTGCAGGCACCGCCATTACGACTAAGGGAAACCAGTGTCTTGTCACATTCGGCTCCCCATCACAGATTGCTCCGCAAGTGACGTTCCGTCGCCGCCATCTTGCTACACCCCAAACTCCTGCACAGTAATGATAGAGTGAGAAGGGGGCAGGGGGACATCTTGTTACACCCACCGGAGTTTTAGATTTCACAGTTATTTTCAACACAAAATGGAGCTTACTGTATATGCTTAAATACAGTATTTGGAAATCCGACGGACTGTTTAGATGTTAAATTTTACAAGCATCAGCAAACCTGCTGACCTTACATGGTTGCTAATGTGACAGAACATCTCTGATTTTCACATTTAACATTTAAACAGTCCGTCGGATTTACAAATACTGTATTTAAGCAGATAAGCTCTGTTTTATGTTGAAAATAACTGTGAAATCTAAAACTCCAGTGGGTGTAACAAGATATCCGCTTGCCCCCTTCTCA
Organism: Rana muscosa; assembly: GCA_029206835.1. NCBI lineage: Eukaryota > Metazoa > Chordata > Amphibia > Anura > Ranidae > Rana > Rana muscosa. Next base: position 178,981,911 of record CM055127.1, read on the forward strand.
CTCTATCATTACTGTGCAGGAGTGTGGGGTGTAGCAAGATGGCGGCGACGAAACGTCACTTCCGGAGCAATCTGTGATGGGGAGCCGAATGTGACAAGACAGTGGCAATGAAGCCTTCAGGCTTCACAGCCGGTTTCCTACTGCACATGCGCGAGTCGCACGGCACTTTCTGAATGGCCATCTCGTCTTCTGGGACAAATACGGGTCCCAGAAGGCATTGGGGCAGAAGTAGGAGGGCTCGCCGCAGGAGAGGAGATTACGTACTTTGTCGCAGCCCGGCTGGGACGGAAGTGCACCTTTGTACTTCTTAAAAGGTAGGAAATATAAATAAATAAATAATATATATATCCAAAAACGGAAGGGTGGAGGGGTGGTCTTTAGTTTAAGACCACCTTGTAAAGTTGGGTGGAACTCTGCTTTAACTATAAAGCTTCAGAATCTGCAGAAGTGGTAATAATAGTATGTGCAAAAAATCTGCGCTGTGTTAAATATGTACTAACAAAGGCGGCTATCACATAGGTAGTATAACCTATCTCAGAAACATACAGATATGAATTGTAGAGCCAGAAAATATTTAGACCATAAGGCTGGTTTCACACTGGGGCGGTGGGTGCGTTGGCGGTATAGCGCTGCTATTTTTAGCGGCGCTATACCGTCGGAATTGCGGAGGTATTCGGCCGCTAGCGGTGCGGTTTTAACCCCCGCTAGCAGCCGAAAAAGGGTTAATACCGCTGGCAATGCGCCTCTGCAGAGGTGCATTGCCGGCGGTATTACCGCGGTTTCCCATTGCTTTCAATGAAAAGGAGCGGTGGAGGAGCGGTAAACACACCGATTCTCTTACCGCTCCAAAGATGCGGCTAGCAGGACTTTTTTTACCATCCTGCTAGCGCACCGCTCCACGTAGGGTTGCCACCTCATCCCCTTAAACCTGAACACATATAAATTACACAGGTTCTGAGGCTAATTAAATGCAGATACGACACCAAGTGAGTTTAATTACCACCTTAATCATCCACAGAACCTGTGTAATTCATATGTGTTCGGGTTTAAAGGGATGAGGTGGCAACTCTAGATCCACGGTTCTGCTTTAATCACGGGCAACTGCGGGTGCCCGGATAACATCAGCACGCACACCAGGTCCTGAGTCATTTGACTATGGGCGGGTAGGGAAGTGGTTAAAAAAAAAAAAAGGAATCTTTACAAACCCTTTAAGCCATGAGGGATATCTCTTTTCTATAACAATCTCCAGGAGAAACATACATTTTGTAAAACTAGTCCTATGTTAAAGTGAGAAGTGGATCTACAGTACATAAACCCTTCTCACCATTTCAATGGCAAACCGCATTTAGATCAATTGTCAAGGCTTTCCATTGCACCAACCACCAAGAATAAATGATTAAAGCCACTAACAGGTTGTATTACACAACTTTTAGACTTACCAAATTTCCCCCATCCTCTCTCTATGTTGGCTAGACATGGACGCCGTCAATAAATTTGTTTAGTTTCGTTCCGTTCCGTTTCGTATTTCATAATTTGTGTCCGAAATTCAATTTGGATTCGTACGAAATACGAATTTTCGTTAGATTCGTGATATTTTCGTAAAATTACGAACATTCGTTATGATGAATTTAAAAAGCAAACCCAGGAAGTCAGCAGTTCCTAGAGGAAACATTAATGCAGATAGGAATGGGTCCAAAAATGCTTAGTAGGATTGTTGCATTGTATTCTAACTCACGGGCAAACATTTGAACTAATGGAATGTTATCAGAATATATAGAAATATCGAATGGAATTAGACAGGGATGTCCATTGTCCCCCTTGCTCTACATACTAGTGATGGAACATCTTACACAGGCAATAAGAAAAAATAAGGATATCCAAGGAATTAGAATTAAAGATAAAGAATACAAAACAGCGGTTTATGCAGATGATTTATTAATTTAGGTAACTAATCCTATTATCACAATACCAAACTGAATAAAGGAATTTAAACGATTTGGGGAATTAAGTAATTTTAAAGTTAATTATGACAAATCTGAAATGTTGAATGTATCATTAATACAAAATGATTTTCCATTCAAATGGCAACGGATTGCAATTAAATATTTGGGTATTTATATTTCAAGAGATCTGAATAAATTACAGGAGTTGAATTATAATGCGGCAATCCGAAACGCAATAAAATTATTGCAAAAATACGAAAAGGTAACATACTCATGGACGGGAAGAATCAACATAGTAAAAATGGATATACTATCAAAAATATTATACATCCTTCAAACTATCCCTTTAATTATCCGAAAAAAAGTAAACACTGAATTAAGGAAGGCCATAGGAAGTTTTATTTGGGGACATAAAACCCCAAGAATTAAAAGAGAAATATTAATTAGAACTAAAGATAAAGGGGGATTAGCATTACCAGATTTTTCAAAATATTTACAAGCTGCTTCTCGGACTAGGATTGTAGATTGGCACCATAATATGAAGGATAAGCAATGGGTAAAATTGGAACAAGATATTATAGGAATTCAACTTAAAGCCCTCCCCTGGATTAAGCCCCATTTAAGACCTGGAAATAAAAAATTAACAATTTTTGCAAGAGCTACACTAAAAATATAGGATGCAGAATTAAAAAAGGGGAAATTATCTACCATGATAAGACCAATGACCCCACTGTTCTACAATCCAGGATTCCCGCCAGCCTCAGCAACCACAAAATACTTGAAATGGAACATATTGGAGAATTTACGGGTGGCTCAGATTCTAGTGGATGGGAAAGTACCAGAAATTCAAACTATGGGACCAGAACATAAACACAAATGGTTACAATACTATCAATTAAATACATACATTATAGATAATATTGAGATATCTCTAATAAATAGAACTAAAACTAAATTTGAACAAATGTTAACAGAGGCACAACAACCAAAAAATAAATTATCTAGGATAAATGGACTATTACTTCCTTCAGATTCCTTTAAAGAGATAACAGGAATGAAGAAATGGGAAAAAGGAATAGGTAGAATGCTGACCTCCTCCTGGGGCTGTGCCCCTGCTGTGCTCATTATGAGGGGCTGCCACTATCCCTGTGCTGTGCTCATTATGAGGGGCTCCCACCATCCATGTGTTGTGCTCATTATGAGGAGCTCCCACCATCCCTGTGCTGTGCTGACTTCCTCCTGGGGTTGTACCCCTGCTGTGCTCATTATGAGGGGCTCCCACCATCCCTGTGCTGTGCTCATTATGAGGAGCTCCCACCATCCCTGTGCTGTGCTGACTTCCTCCTGGGGTTGTACCCCTGCTGTGCTCATTATGAGGGGTTCCCACCATCCCTGTGCTGTGCTGACTTCCTCCTGGGGCTGTACCCCTGCTGTGCTCATTATGAGGGGCTCCCACCATCCCTGTGCTGTGCTGACTTCCTGGGTTTTTAACTTCATCATAACGAATAATCGTAATTATTATGACAATAATAAAACAATATTAACAAAAATTCTTATTTTGTCTGATTCTGAATCTCCCATCGACTACCAGTACCAGTCTCCCACGCCCAAAATAAAAAAGGTAATTTTCCCAACCCTCACTCAGCAGCAGAAGAAAACCTCTGATTGGTCAACAAAACACCAGTCACGTTTCCGACCAGTTGTAAGAAATTCGGATCTGAAATTTGTCAACGAAATTTCGTATATCATAAAATTCGGAATCATAGCAATTCGGATTTCGGATGCTTCCGAATGTACGAATTTTTGGAAAATCGTAAATAACCTGTCACTCAAAGCAAGGGGGCGGAACGGACAAAGGTTTTTCTCTGTTTGTCCGTTTTATCTCACTGAACAATAAAAGAGGATTGCTCAGAGCTGGATTATCTCTTTGTGGCAAGACCTGGCACAAATGATAGGAAATCTTATACTCTACATTGTGACAGCAAAAAAAAAAAATAATTTTTTGGGGTTTACATCCACTTTAAAGCTTTGAATCATGCTCGATTTTCCAACTCATGGAGCATATGGACAGATAAGCATTTAGCTCCTCCTGCATGACTATTGGAAGCAAGTGTTTGTAGCCCTACATCATGTACTATCGAGAACCTTATATGCCGTCTAAGTTCTGTATCTGACATTCTTCTTGAGCTCTGTGACTTGTACTGTATGTTATAAACTAAAGCAGCACATAATTGTGAAGTGGAAGGAAAATTATAAATGGTTTTCAAATTGTTTACACATAAATATGTGAAAAGTATGGGGGGATTTGTATAGCGCCCCCCGGAGTCAATACTTTGTAGAACCACCTTTCTCTGCAATTACAGCTGCAAGGCTTTTTGGGGATGTCTCTACCAGCTTTGCACATCTAGAGAGGGACATTTTTGCACATTCTTCTTTGCAAAATAGCTCAAGCTCTGTCAGATTGGATGGAGAGCGTCTGTGAACAGCAATTTTCAAGTCTTGCCACAGATTCTCAATGTGATTTAGGTCTGGACGGTGACTGGGCCATTCTAACACTTGAATATGCTTTGATCTAAACCATTCCATTGTAGCTCTGGCTGAATGTTTAGGGTCGTTGTCCTGCTGGAAGGTGAACCTCCTCCCCAGTTTCAAGTCTTTTGCAGCCTAACAGGTTTTCTTCTAAGATTGCCCTGTATTTGGCTCCATCCATCTTGCCATCAACTCTGACCAGCTTCCCTATCCCTGTTGAAGAGAAGCATCCCCACAACATGATGCCACCACCATGTTTTACGTGGGGAAGGTCTGTTCAGGGTGATGTGCAGTGTTAGTTTTTCGCCACACATAGCGTTTTGCTTTTAGGCCAAAAAGTTAGATGCTGGTCTCATCTGACCAGAGCACCTTCTTCCACATGTTTGCTGTGTCCCCCACATGGCTTCTCGCAAACTGAAAACTGTACTTCTTATGTCTTTCTTCTTGCCTCTCTTCCATAAAGGGCAGATTTGTGGAGAGCACGACTAATAGTTCTCCTGTGGACAGATTTTCCCACCTGAGCTGTGGATCTCTGCAGCTCCTCCAGAGTTACTTATCCACAACTTTATCAGTGACCTGTCTGGTGTGTTCCTTGGCCTGCGTTATGTTGTTTGTTCACTAAGGTTCTCTAACAAACCTCTGAAGGCTTCACAGAACAGCTGTATTTATACTTAGACTCTTTTTACTAATTAGGTGACTTCTGAAGGCAGTAGATTTTAGTTAGGGGTATCAGAGTAAAGGGGGCTGAATACAAATGCACCCCACACTTTTCAGATCTTTATTTGTAAAACATTTTGAAAACTATTTATCATTTTCCTTCCACTTCAATTATGTCCCACTTTGTGTTGGTCTATCACATAAAATCCCAATAAAATACATTTAAGTTTTTGGTAGTAACATGACAATATGTGGAAAATTTTAAGGGGTATGAATACTTTTTCAAGGCACTGTAGAGGTAGTATACAACCTCCTCAGTTAACCTCAGTTAATGCAGAGAACGCATTAAAGTAAAAAAAAACAAACTTTAGCCTTTACAAGCACTTGATTTTACTGATTATTAGGCTTGTGCAATTCGTTTCGTAACGAATCGAAATTCGTCCGAATTTAGCAACTTTCGGACATTCGGGAAGCATTCGAATTTCCGAACAAAGCAATTACGAATAAAACCGAATCCGAAATAAATTATATCGCAAATAGCAAATGCCCAAATGTCTTCGGCATAATTCGTTATGAAAAAAGTTACGAATGTACGAATCCATACGAAGCACAATAACACTCACTCTGCTCTGCTCTCTGCTTCTCCCTCACCGTGCTGAACTCCCTCTCAAAATGGTGTACAGGGGGGCGGAGGCTATAGCCGCATGTAAAAAACGAAAGTAAAATACGAGATTTCTAATCGTTACAAATAACCGCAATGTATTTAGAAAAGTACAAATCTATTCGAAGCACATTAGGCATAATAGGCAGCGTCGTTGTGAGAGAGACACGGAAAATTACGAATCAACAAACCAAAAAAAGTTACAAAAGTAGGAGTTGTGTCCAGAATCAACGAAAAACAATGTACTCTACCGAAAGTACGAATTATAAATCAACTAAAAATTCAACTAAAAATGACGCTTGCGAAAATACGAATTAGTCCGAACACGAAAAATGCCGTCTAGCAAAATTACGAATGATTACGAATCAACAGGACCGAAAAGAAACAAACCGAAACTAAACAAATTTTTCCGTTGTGCACAAGTCTACTGATTATATGATTTAGTGACATTAACTGATATCCAGTCAAAAATTTAAGAAATGACAAAAAGATTTTATAACAAGATAAGAAAAAAATTGTTCACATATTCATAGAATAAAATATTTTGTCATGACATCCATGAAATAGCTAATTATTCAACATCCTATTGTTACCCAGTAGAATATCAAACCATCCACAATATATTCGTTTTGAGTTGCTCAACATGTTTCGTATTAGCCGTTTCTTCAGGAGCTTTGCACATATATATATTTTTGTCAGATGGTACATACATAGATTTTGTCATATGACATAGGGAGTTGCGCCAAACAAGAGGTCACCAGGGCCCGGATCAAAATGGTGACCCACCCTGGAGGACACAGGAACTCTCGGAGGGACACCCACATCCAGTGATTATTTCTGGGCTTTGCTAATACAAGTGTATCAGAAGGATTGAGGCTACGAGTGTTGTGCACATGGAGCGTCTCTGTGTCCTAACTACGGCATCGATGGACCAAGTATACATTTGGAACTTTGCTACATCTAGCTAACCGGGAGGCTGTCTGAGCAATATATGGTGTTTATATACACCTCTGATGATTATATGTCAAGGTGCTCTAATTACACACTCATCAGCACGCCTCCCAGATGGCCTCAATCCTTCTGATACACTTGTATTAGCAGAGCCCAGAAATAATAACTGGATGAGGGTGTCCCTCCGAGAGTTCCTGTGTCCTCCGGGGTAGGTCACAATTTTGATCCGGGTCCTGGTGACCTCTTGTTTGGCGCAACTCCCTATGTCATATGACAAAATCTATGTATGTACCATCTGACAAAAATATATATATGTGCAAAGCTTCTGAAGAAGCAGCTAATATGAAAAATCCGCGAAACATGTTGAGCAACTCAAAACGAATATGTTGTGGATAGTTTGATATTCTACTGGGTAACAATAGGATGTTGAATAATTAGCTATTTCATGGATGTCATAACAAAATACTTTATTCTATGAATATGGGAACACATTTTTTTCTTATCTTGTAATAAAATCTTTTTGTAATTTCTTACATTTTTGACTGGATATCAGTTAATATACGGTACCATAAAATTCTACCTTTAGCCCCCTTCCAATCTCCTGCCTACATTTTGACGGGACGAAGGCACCACTTATAAAAACCTCTTTTACATTTACCACTCCTATATATGATTTAGTGACAATAATTGTTATTCTGTAACTCTAGTATAGAATACTACGTGCAAAAGTTGTAGAGTCACCTTGTGCCTTAGAGGGATATACTGTAAAAAAAATGTTGCTGGGTAGTGACGTCAGCAATAATTTTAATATGAGAGTTATGATGTTGCTGTACAGCAGGAGTCTCAAACTGTTGGACCTCCAGCTGTTGTGAAAATACAAGTACCATGAGGCATTGCAAGGCTGACAGTTACAAGCATGACACTCAGAGGCAGAGACATGACTGCAATTGTAGTTTCGCAACAGTTAGAGGGCCGCCAGTTTGAGACCCTTGCTGTACAGAGAGCACTTAGTCAGTCACATCAGTCTCTGCACCAGAGGAGTTTACACTCGAATTCCACCCAACATTCACACACTACTATTATAGATGAATATATCTCTGACATATAGACTAGTGCTGTACAGAGATCACTGAACCAGTCACATCAGTCTCTGTACCAGAGGAGCTTCTCCACCAGGTGGTGCTGTTCTGCAGGGCGCTGATGGCTCACTCTGCTGGGATCTCAGCTGAGAGAAGTAGCAAAGCCTGGGGCCTCTCATGCAGGCTTTTCCCTGGCAAGCATGGACCATTTTGGGCAAGACGAAGGTGGAGGCTTTCCAGAGGCACTGAGGCCTACTCCATGTGCTCAAGCTGCAATGGATCCTGGGCCTGTCCCTATGAAAGAGGAGCCCTTACCAGTCTTCCAGGATAAAGTGGTGAACAGACTTCGCCGCATTGCTAAGGAGGAACAGAAACTTTCTGTCATGAAAGAAGATCTCAGGAAAAATAAATCCCTGCATAGTAAGTCTGTAAAGAGCAATGCCGTGTACACACGATCGATTTTCTCAACATGAAAAACGAGGACCGGCTTGGTCCCCTACACACGGCCGGTTTTCATGACATTTTTTCTCTTGGTCGAGAAAAACGACCGTGTGTAGGCTCCCTGGCAGTGTTTCCCTATGGGAAAACTGCCGCAAGAAAAAAATGCCGTGAATCACGACGAGAAAAATTAGAGCATGTTCTAATTTTTCTCGTCGTGATTCTTGCCGTTTTTCTCGTCGGGAAAAATGCTGGAAAGCCCACACACGGGCGTTTTTCTCGTCAAAGAGAAAAAATGAAAATTTTCCAGACGAGAAAAATGGTCGTGTGTACACGGCATTAGAGGGAAGTATCCAAGCTGAAGTCTCTGGAGGGGGCATTGAAAAAGCAGGAGAGGTTTATCGCTTCTCTGAAGGAAAGCAGCGGTGTGTTCAGAGAAAAGTGTGAGAATGAGGAGAGATTCCAACAGATGAAGGAGGGTGGATGCCACAGCAACAGCGACAGTATGAATGGGGGGGGTAAGGAAGTGGCTTGACATGGTGAGTCAGTATCTGCCCTCCTCCCTCCCCAGCAGCCTGGGCCATCTCAAGAGGAGGTTGAGGAAAATGGCGGATTGCTGCAGGCCATTACAGAAATGGAATCTCCCTTGAGTGGCACAGACTCATTAGATGAAGATCATGGGAATGCAGGAAGAGATGGCATGTATCCAGACAGAGAAGTTTCTGCTGGCTGTTTCCTTTGAATATGATTTGTCATTTGTGCGTCCAGAATTGCTGGATCTGTTTTGGGAGCAATGTAGACAGGAAATGTAGTTTAACAGCAAAAGATTTTTTTTTTTTCTGGCATCCCACAAGCATATCACTTAAACGCATTGTGTATTTTTAATATTGCTATCATTAAAAGAGCTGATCCTTTTTTGCATTGGTACATGTCCTCAATGGCAGTGCCCAATGCCCCATGCTTATTTCACCACTCAGGTCAGCACATGGGATTTTCATTGGTTTAATAAAGGTTGAATTTAGTTTAAGATTACTAATTGCTGTTCTGTATCCCGATTTTTTTCTTTTCATTGTTTTTAAAAATATCGTATCATTCCAAAGAAAATAAAATTGTATGTTTTAATTGGGGAACCTTTCCTTACTAATGGCATGTGTGTTGTTCTGGGAGGTGAACTCCACACAAGTAAAGACATCTTATGATTTCAGGTGAATAACATGCTAAACATGCTGAAGATGCTGAGTTCTGCTAATGTTCTCAGGGGAATTAAAGTAAATATGCAAATAAAAAGCTGTCTTTCCAGAAAGATCCCAATTAGAGAATGTACTGTAAGTTGGAGAACAGGTTCAAAAAGTATTAGGTTGTTTGAAAAAAAACACTGACGGGTAAGAAAATTGCTTTGCACTTTAAAAATGCCTAATTTTGTTCTATACCTAGTGCACATTTTAACAACACCTACAGTAAATCTATCATATCCTTCCTCATATCATATACCATATGCTATCCTTCACATACTGCCCCCATCATACCCTCCACACTCCTCTCCTGCACATACCACCCCCATAATATACTCTCAGTCTCTACACTCCCCTCCTGTACATACTGCCCCCATCATACCCTCCACCCACCTCTCCTGCACATACTGCCCCCATCATACCCTCCACACTCCTCTCCTCCACATACTGCCCCCATCATATCATTCACACTCCTCTCCTGCACATACCACCCCCATCATACTCTTAGTCTCTACACTCCCCTCCTACACATACTGCCCCCATCATACCCTCCCCCCACCTCTCCTGCACATACTGCCCCCATCATACCCTCCACCCACCTCTCCTGCACATACCGCCCCCATCATACTGTCCCACACTCCCCTCCTGCACATACTGCCCCCTATCATATCATTCACACTCCTCTCCTGCACATACCACCCCCATCATACTCTCAGTCTCTACACTCCCCTCCTGCACATACTGCCCCCATCAAACCTTCCATCCACCTCTCCTGCACATACCGCCCCTATCATACCGTCCCACACTCCCTTCCTGCACATACTGCCCCCATCATACTCTCCACCCACCTCCCCTGCACATACTGCCCCATAATACTCTCCACCCACCTCTCCTGCACATACTGCCCCCATCATACCCTCCACCCACCTCTCCTGCACATACTGCCCCCATCATACCCTCCACCCACCTCTCCTGCACATACTGCCCCCCCATCATACCTTTCACCTTCCTCTCCTGCACTTACTGCCTCCATCATACCCTTCACACTGCTCTCCTGCACATACCACCCCAATAATACCCTCCACACTCCTCTCCTGCATATACTGCCCTTATCATGCCCTCCAAACTCATCTCCTGCACATACCACTATACTTCATATCCTCCACACTTCTGTCCTGTATAAACTGCCCATTGTCATATTCTCTGCACTCTACTGTATTTGCTACTCACTGTCAAGCCCTCTGCACTCCTCTCCTGTACATACTGCTCCTTCTCTCACGCATACTTGCCACTGTCATACCTTCCACACTCGTTTTCTGCATTTACTGCTCTCACTGATTGAGATATCCTGACACTATGGCAGGAATTCTTGATGATGTTATGACCATATTTGGTCAATGCCATTTACTTTTCAATGGCCTGAGATTTAGGCTGGGCTCACACTTATGCGAATTGGATGTGGGCTTCTCCGTATCCAATTGGCATTACAGGAGACAGTGACTGGCTCTCAAAGGAGCCGGTTCACACAGCTTCGTGGTGGCTGCAGTCCACACTGGAAAAGGGTCCTGTGTGTCATTGGCTCCATTTCAGATCTAAATTCAGGCAAAAATTCGGACCCGATTCACACCTGAAACGGAGAACAGGGACCCCTTGCTGTGAGCCACGGCCACAACTTGTGTAAACCCGGCCTAAGACTTTTTCGAAATAATTTATAGAATCAGGAAACCACTTTTCAACAACCACTTATGCCATCCAGGGCCCCAGATTTCTGTCATAGAGTCCATAGATTTGGAACCCACTTTTAAGGGAACCATTTAGGCAACATGCCTGGATCTAGGGGAGTGTTGGGGTGGCCAATACCCACCACCACTGATGCTCTGCCAGCTGTCTCTCATCCCTGCACAGTACACAACCTGAGCACAGGCAGCAAGGACTCCTCCTCCCCACAGCACACACTGTAGCTGGAATCCAATTCCATTACAAGCAGCTACGATCTGCTGCTGAGCTGCTGTTCCGACAAGGGAATTTCACAGGCCAGAGCTGCAACACTGTAACCAGCTACACACTGTGCAGATCGTAGCTGTGTGTAATGAAATGGGATTTCAGCTACAGTGTGTGCTGTGGGGAGGAGGAGTTCTTGCTGCCTGTGCTCAGGTTGTGAACTGTGCAGGGATGGGAGAAAGAATTCTACCTGCCAGGGGTGACCCCTGTACCCCTGCTTCTTTTCTGACAGCAGTGACCCCAGTCCTCTCTCCTGCCAGTAGTGACCACTGTCTTTTCTCCTGCCATTGGTAACCCCTGTCTTACCTTCTGCCAGAGGTGCCCCTGTCCTCTCATCTGCCAGTGGTGACTCCTGTCCTCTGCCCTGCAGACTCCCCTGCTAACCCCTATCCTCCTCCCTGCTGACCGCTGTTCTCTGCCCTACTGACCCCCAGTACATTGCCTTACCAATTCCTGTACACTCCCTGCTGACCTCCCATTCTCCACCCTGTTAACCCCTGTCCTCCACCCTGCTGACCCTATCCTCTGCCTTACTGACCCCCCTGTACACTGTCCGGCTGACCTCCCATCCTCTGTTCCCATGACATTTTTTTACTGCACCACCACATCAGACAGGCTAGATCTGGCCCTGTTCGACAAGCAGACTAAAATTGCTAGACAATAACTTTTCCAACAGGTCAGATTATCACCCCTTTCTCTTGCAATTATCTTTTTATATTGGTTGAATTGAAGGAAACACTGACCCATCCGCAGCTATTTTAACAGTGAAGCCACCCCTCACTTGAATGCACTAACAATAATGAATCTTCTGCAATGCAGAGTGTTAGCATATGGGGAATTTATAGGTGTCAGGTGGAATTCCAGATCAAGGTAGGACTGACCAGAAATATAATGAAGAATGAGGAAGCTAAAAAGATTTAAATTCATGAACAGAAAATTGTGCTCTTCACAGATCAATGAAAGAGAGCGAAAGAGATCTGCTGAACATCTTACACTCTGCTGGGATGGGAACGTTGACTGTACTCATCCTCCTAGCCACCGGTAAGTAGCTCACCTAAAAGTCTGCACTGACCTAGAGCCTCATGGAGGGCTGCCCAACAAAAAGGTAAACAAAGTAGATTGTAAATTAGGGCCACAATGAACTGCCCATTATCATACCCAGGAACCCTCTGTCTAAACTTTCTTTGCTGAATTGAGGATTCCTGGGATTATTATAACTAAGGAGGAGTGGAGTGATTTCAGATACATTTGTTTTGCTGTGAAATCACTGATTCCGCTATTGAAGACATTTTGCTGAAGCGGGAATTTTGCCCATTAAGCTTCTTAGGTAAGAAGTGCTATCAAATAAGACAATCTACACTTTTCTTTTATTTATTTAGAAGAACTGGAGATTCCTAAGATCATTGTAACTTCATATGAACAGAGTGATTTTAGTTAGAGGCTAAACATAATAGACATCTGCCTTTTGTCACCTTACCTATATAGCCTCAGTCCGTAGAATTGGTGTTAATAGTCTATCAATTGTTGACCTCTATGCACTGTTTAACCACTTAAGGACCGAGCCTGATGCCGCGTACACACGATCGGACATTCCGACAACAAAACCGTGGATTTTTTTTCCGACGGATGTTCGCTCAAACTTTTCTTGCATACACACGGTCGCACAAATATTGTCGGAAATTGCGAACGTCAAGAACGCGGTGATGTACAACACTACGACGCGAAAAATTAAGTTCAATGATTCCAAGCATGCATAGAATTTTTGTGCGTCGGAATTGGCTACACACTATCGGAATTTCCGACAAGAACTTTTGTTGTCGGAGAAATTGAGAACCAGCTCTCAAACATTTGTTGTTCGAAATTCCGACAGCAAAGGTCCGATGGAGCATACACACGGTCGGATTTTCCGACAACAAGCTCACATCGAACATTTGTTGTCGGAAATTCCGACCTTGTGTACGCGGCATTATTCTGAGATTTGTTGTTTACAAGTTAAAAATATTATTTTTTTGCTCGAAAATTACTTAGAACCCCCAAAACATTATGCATTTTTTTATAACACCCTAGAGAATAAAATGGCGGTCGTTGCAATACTTTAGGTCACACCGTATTTGCATAGTGATCTTACAAATTTGAGTTAAAAAATAAGACAACAGTAAAATTAGCCCATTTTTTTTTATATTGTGAAAGATATTGTTACGCTGAGTAAATTGATACTCAACATGTCATGCTTCAAAGTTGCGCCCGCTCGTGGAATGGCGACAAACTTTTACCCTTAAAAATCTCCATAGGTGACGTTTAAAAAATTCTACAGGTTGCATTTTTTAAGTTAAAAAGAAGATCTAGGGCTAGAATTATTGCTCCCACTCTAATGATCATGGTGATACCTCACATGTGTGGTTTGAACACCGTTTTCATATGCGGGCGCTGCTCACGTGTACGTTTGCTTTTGCGCGTGAGCTCGGCGGGACGGGGCGCGTTTATTTATTTTTTTATCTTATTTATTTTACCTTTTATTTTTATTTTTTACGTTGTTTTTTTTAAAAAAAATTGTTACTTTTATTCCTATTACAAGGTATATAAACATCCCTTGAAAGAGAAAAAAAGCATGACCTCAGATCTCATATTTACACTAAAATGCAATAAAAAAAATAATAATAATAATTTGGGCATTTGAAAAAATGCAAAAAAAAAATGTCCCTTTAAGAACTATGGGCAGAAGTGACGTTTTGACGTCGCTTCTGCCATGCTATGGTAAGGGGACGGGTGGGGGCCATCTTCCCCTTACTCGTCTCCATACCCAGCCTGTAAGAGGACCCGATCGCCTCCCCCGCTGCCGACGGCTCCGGTAAGCGGTATAGAGCACGGGAGAGCGACGGGGGGGGCCCCTCCGGCCGCTGATAAAAGTGCTCTTGCGCCGAATCCGCCGCAGAGACCACTATTATCGGAAACCGGAACGACAGCTGAAGAGGAGGATACCAGGGTTATGGTAGCTAGCTGCTGCCATAACAGAGATATCCCTCTTCAAACAGCCGACGTATATCGGCGTGTGGTAGTCCGGAAGTGGTTAATTGGACAACTGTATGGCAAATGAGGCTTACTGCTGATACATGCTAAGTTATGCACTTTGGTGCTAAATCGTGCATGCATCATAAGTAATAGAGGGAGTACAACTGAGGGAATCAATGGTGGCAAAGGATCTGGAAGTTCTGGTAGATTATAGACTTAATAATAGCATGGAATGCCAAGCTGCGTTTCCAAAGAGAGCAAAATCCTTTCTTATATTAAGATAGCTATAGACTGCAGAGAAAGAGACACCATTTTGCCCCTGTAAAAATCATTAGTAAGACCTCATCTGTAATGTGCAATTCAGTTTTGGGCTCCAGTTCTCAAAAAGGATATTGGGGAACTGGAGAAAGTGCAGAGAAGGGCAACCAAACTGATTAGAGGCATGGAGGAGCTCAGCTAAGAGGAAAGATTAGAGGAACTGAATTTATTCACTCTTGAGAAAAGGAGATTAAAGCGGAGTTCCACCCAAAAGTGGAACTTCCTCTTTCAGTTCTCCTCGCCCCCTGACATGCCACAATTGGCATGTCATTTTGTTTGGTCCAAAATGATAATCTACATCAAAAATAAACTCATATGGGAATCCAGGTTATTTCAAATTTAGAGACAATGTTACAGATTACCCTCCTTTAAGTAATGAGATGCTCTAGGATGAGATAGTTAGGTGTACCATTTTTTTTTTTAACGAGCAAGGGGTGATGGCTGCTAGTACCATCCCACCCATAAATGATCAGTAGGAAAGGAATTGGATTTTTCTAGGCACTGATGGAACGACAATCAAGTCATATAAAAAAAATGTATTACATAAAAAAGACACAATACAGTTGAATTAAAAAACATAGGCCAACCCCACAGCAATGAAATAGCATGTATAGGTAGCAAAGCAACCGTCACCATCTATTTGAAGTGGAGAAGGCAGTAATCTCAACTGGTTTCGCGGTTAGCACCGCTTCTTCAGGAGGGTCTATACAATACATAATAACAGTAATGAATGAACTAGAAAAATCATATGCAAACATAACACAAAAATGCCAAAAATATAAGAGATTTTCAATATCGTAAATAGCCAAAGTCATGATGTCTGCTCACCATAAGACGTTCACTGGAACACACACATGCCTGGATTACCCCCCGCGGCAAACAAGGGGGACAAAAAATGGTGCAGTCTGATAATATTATAATATAATATAATAATATTGCCCGAAACACTTCAGAATTCATCCTGCTGCTTTTGTCAGCAGTCACATCATCAATAAATACAAGAGAACCAGTTCCATTGGCAGCCATACATGCCCACGCCATGACACTACCACCACCATGCTTTACTGATGAGGTGGTATGCTTTGGATCATGAGCAGTTCCTTTCCTTCTCCATACTCTTCTCTTCCCATCACTCTGGTACAAGTTGATCTTGGTCTCATCTGTCCATAGGATGTTGTTCCAGAACTGTGAAGGCTTTTTTAGATGTTGTTTGGCAAACTCTAATCTGGCCTTCCTGTTTTTGAGGCTCACCAATGGTTTACATCTTGTGGTGAACCCTCTGTATTCACTCTGCTGAAGTCTTCTCTTGATTGGTGACTTTGACACACATACACCTACCTCCTGGAGAGTGTTCTTCATCTGACACACATACACCTACCTCCTGGAGAGTGATCTTCATCTGACACACATACACCTACCTCCTGGAGAGTGTTCTTCATCTGACACACATACACCTACCTCCTGGAGAGTGTTCTTCATCTGACACACATACACCTACCTCCTGGAGATTGTTCTTCATCTGGCCAACTGTTGTGAAGGGTGTTTTCTTCACCAGGGAAAGAATTCTTTGGTCATCCACCACAGTTGTTTTCCGTGGTCTTCCGGGTCTTTTGGTGTTGCTGAGCTCACCTGTGTGTTCTTTCTTTTTAAGGATGTTCCAAACAGTTGATTTGGCCACACCTAATGTTTTTGCTATCGCTCTGATGGGTTTGTTTTGTTTGTTCAGCCTAATGATGGCTTGCTTCACTGATAGTGACAGCTCTTTGGATCTCATATTGAGAGTTGACAGCAACAGATTCCAAATGCAAATAGCACACTTGAAATGAACTATGGACCTTTTATCTGCTCCTTGTAAATGGGATAATGAGGGAATAACACACACCTGGCCATTGAACAGCTGAGCAGCCAATTGTCCCATTACTTTTGGTCCCTTAAAAAGTGGGAGGCACATATAAAAACGGTTGTAATTCCTACACCTTTCACCTGATTTGGATGTAAATACACTCAAATTAAAGCTGAAAGTCTGCAGTTAAAGCACATCTTGTTTGTTTCATTTCAAATCCTCCATTGCGGTGGTGTATAGAGCCAAAAAGATTAGAATTGTGTGGATGTCCCAATATTTATGGACCTGACTGTATGTTATGGGGTATATATCTAGATTTAAACCTAATAGGGCTGTGGCTGGAGTAAGCTTGGTTAGATTTCCCATAAGATCTGCTATGACGGAGGCTATTGATTTCCAAAAGCTATGTAGGTTTTTACAGCTCCATAAGATGTGCATAAGGTTGCCTGTCTGTTCATTACATCTCCAACATAAGTCAGATGTAGAGGGGTATATTTGTGATAATTTGTATGGAGTCAAATACCATCTATTTACTATTTTTTGTGTATTGTCTCAGTGTTCGATACAGGAGGAAGATTTACTAGCTATTAGAATGGTTTTCTTCCATTGGTCCCAAGAGAATTTTTGAGTCTTTGGCCTCGTACACACGACCGATTTTCTCGTCGTAAAAAACACGTCGTTTTTTTCGACGAGATTCTTGTTAAGCTTGTCGATTTTCTCGTCAAGCTTTCTATGCGTACACACTGTCATTTTCCAATTTCCTCGTGGTTCTCTGCGCTCACGTCCAGCACGTACGACGGCACTATAAAGGGGAAGATCTTTTTTCTTGGCGCCACCCCTTGGGCTGCTTTTGCTGATCTCGTGTTACCGCGTGTGAAGTAAAAGTTTGGGAAGAGACGATTCGCGCTTTTCAGTCTTCGTGCTTTCAGTTCGTTTTAGCGTGACGAATGTGCTATTTCCATTACGAAGGCTTGTTTTACCAGAAGATGCGCTCCCGTCTCATACTTGATTCTGAGCATGCGCGCTTTTTGAAGAGTCGTAAAAGCATACACACGAACCATTTTCTCGTCACAAAACAGGCCGACGAGAAACACGACGAGGAAATCTGGAATCCTGACGAGAAAATAGAGAGCAGGTTCTCTATTTTCTCGTCGAGATTCTCGTCAAGTTTCTCGTCGTAAAACCATACACACGAACGTTTTTCTAGACAAAAAAACTCTCGCGGCACTTTTCTTGACTGTTTTGGACGAGAAAATCGGTCGTGTGTACGAGGCCTTTCTCTCACTTAATCATATGAGCGTTTTTAATATTATTAGGGTGGGCAGTCAATAATTCATACCAAAGGAAAATTCCTTTCCTTCTTTTGTTCATTTTGCTGATTAAGAAATTACCACATTATTGAAGGGATTTCTGTAGAATTATTGGGATTAAAGTCTTTTAATTGGGTGTAATTTACAAGCTTACTCATGACTATCATTTTATACTACAGAGGTAGGTTTTTATAAAAATGGTAGCCCTGTTTAATCCAGTCATTTACAGATAGGCGAATTCTGCAATAATTTATTTTTATTTATTTAATTTTTGTTTATAGCGCAAAAAAATAAAAACCGCAGAGGTGATCAGATACCACCAAAATAAAGCTCTATTTGTGGGGAAAAAAGGACGTCAATTTTGTTTGGGTACAACATCGCATGACCGCACAATTGTCAGTTAAAGCGACGCAGTGCCGTATCGCAAATGATGGCCCGGTCAGGAAGGGGGTAAATCCTTCTGGGGCTGAAGTGGTAAAAACCTGGGGTGTATTTGGGGGTGTGCTTGGACATCCATATTTGAGATCAGCATCTCCCTCCAGCATCCTTCCCCGGAGAGCCACTGACCTCCCCCTACAGTGCAGCACACCTAGAGAGACCACTGACTAGCTGTACAACAGCAGGGAGAAGAGAGCAGCCGGCAGATCCAGGATGGTGGAGGGGCACTGCCTCAGAGACACAGCTTCTGAAGGGCGCAGGTTTGCTCACTCTTCTATCAGCACTCCATCTCAACTATCTGCTGCTGCACTGGCCTCTTCTAATTCCCCCTGCAGAGTCTTCGCAATGTCCAGAGAACATACAGACTGCATAGTTTGACATCCCCCTCCCCCTCAAACACTTGACGTCCTGGGCACAGGAGGAGCGCTGTACAACCAGGAGAAAGGCCCGGGCTAGGTTTTAAGCCATAGGCGCTGATTGATCCCTTGTAATGGGGGATCAACTGGAGCTGGTAAGTAGTTAATTTAACTGTTGGTGGCAGCACTGTTGCACAAGGTGGTGGATGGTGTGAGTTTAACAACAGCAATAATCTTGACTCACATCTCAATTATTGGTGGACTGTTTTGTGGACTTTTTTGCTCATAATTACATATTTATTTTATGTGAACAATTAGCGCGATTCTATTTATATACTAAATTAAGTTCTTTAGCTCCTATGTAATTATTGGAGTGGTGTGTGATTATTATTGGCTGTTCTGGGTCTCACTGGCTGCAGGCTTAACTGCTTGCCCCTGCCTTTTAGTGGATTCTAGAATGTAGTGGTTTGAAAGGCGGACCCTGGGCCTGAATATTTATGTGGTCTCAGCCAATCCCTGAGGGAGCGGATGGTCAGTAGGTGGCTGAAGGGTGCATAAATAGTCTTGGGCATGTGCTAGCAGGGTTCTTGTCAAGGAGGAGAAGACCCCAGCCTGAAGGGCTGCAGCTCTTCTGTCAGTGTAGCTGAAATCTGCAGCAGTTCATTGAGATCCCAGCTCAGGGAGAGCTGGGGGGAGTACTTTCTGAAAGGAGCTGGAGCCAATTCAAAGGGGTTCTCTAAGGATTTGGCCTGGAAGTCTGGTCGGTATTGGACAGAGGTATCCAAGTACAAGGGTATATTATGAGGGATCCTAGTGGCTGTTGCTGCTTTAACCCTTTAAGCATCAGCTCCAGTGTTGCTGATTTTCTCAAAATCCCAGGGTTACTTGTTCTACTATGGTCTGCCAAGAGAGAATTGTCTTGGGTGTAGACAAAGCAAAGAGTATACTCTGCTCACTTAGTGCACTCAATTTGGAGCATCCCAAAGCCCACCCTGCACTCCATCCAAGTGCAATGGGCATTTAGACTTAAAGAGACTTTCCCTGTCTGGTCCTTGAGTCATGAGATTGTCTGTGCTGCTGTGTGCCTGGCTGCCTTTACATCGCAGTCTTTCCTCATGGATTTTCTACTGCCGGCTTCTTCATGAGAGTACAATTTCATCTCTTGGAGAGAAATGGATTGCCTCCGGTTTTTGGTGTTACGCGTTGATCAAGTTACTTATATGTAAATGCAGTTTTAATTTATCGCCATTAAAGCGGTTTAATTTTAACAGTTCAGTGTACTCTGTTTCTGCTTTTATCACTATATCTGCTTTTATATGTACGTATAGAATTACAGGCTATAGCCTCAATTCACAAAGCTTTAGCACAAGTATACATACTTTTATTTTAGCCATGTGACCGTAATTTTCCCACTATGAGTTTTTTTTTTCATTCAACCCTGCTGTACTAACAACAATCTTCCCTGCTGAGTTGTTGTGTTCTGACAGGGGTGCGGACATTGGCTAAGAGCGCTGATCAAGAGTCGGTCGGCTGCTGGTTTCCCAGCATGCTCATCCAACAGAAGCCAGCCAAACGGCCTGCTTCTGCCTGACAAACCGACATACACAAGGGCCAAATGTCGGACGTTTTTTTTAATCGGCCGATGTCTCCTGACATTCGGCCTGTGTGTACGGGGCTTAACAGAGTGACAGAAAGCCTAACTGGTAAACAACTATATACAATATATACAAAAAGGGGAACACAGAAATGCAGGTTTAAACTAGAGGTGCATGGAGCAGATGGAAAAGGGGGAACCAAAACTGGGATCAGGAACAAATGTTAGTAGGAATAAGGCATCAGGGTACAGGTACAAGGCCACAGAGCAAACAGGATAAATGGCAAGCAGTAACTGGCAGAAAAGCAAAACATTGGAGCGGGAGGAAAATGTACAGGAAGAACTAAATACCCTCCCAGCAGCAAGCATCAAGTTGAAACTGATTAGTGGGATCTACTGGCTGCTGGGAGACACCTTCTGGTGGACTCCAGAACTACAACCTTTTGTTCTGGGAAGCACAGTGCCACCAGCAGGTGATCCAGGTCCCAGTGTTACATAATGTTTCAGGATTATTTCCATTATTCAGATTACATCCATATAGTTTCAAACAGATGATTATATCCTTTAGTTGGTGGATATTTTTGACTCAATTTTGTATTCATAGTTGAGGATAATCAACTTTTAAGATGCTATTTGAAGTCTTATCTCAGTGTTCCAGGTTCCCTCTTCAACTGGCCCTCTTTTCCCCCCGACAGTCCCCTCCAGCAGTATTTTATGTTTCCTTTTTTTATACTTACAGTGTTTCTTCTTCAGCTCATTCACATAATGCACAGGATCCTCTTCCTCTTCAGATCTTCTCCAGGTTCTTAAAGTGGTTCTAAGGGCTCAAGGATTTTTACTTTAATGCATTGTATGCATTAAGGTAAAAAACCTTCTGGGTGCAGTTCCCCGCACGGCCCCCCTTATACTTTACCTGAGCCTCATCTTGATCCAATGATATGCATGAGAGCAGCGTCTCTCCTTACTGGCTCACACAGTAGCGGAATCCATTGGCTCCTGCTACTGTCAATCACAGCCAGTGAGCCAATGAGTTGAGAGTCTGGGCGAGGCCAAGCCATGCTCTGTGTGTGAATGGCTCAGAAGCAAGCCTGCTCAAGTGCCCCATAGCACTATTATTGGGGACACTCAGCAGAGGGGGAGGAGCCAGAGCCAGGAGACCCAAAAAGAAGAGGCTTGGGGCTGCTCTGTGCAAAACCATTGCACAGAGCAGGTACGTTTAAAATGTTTGTTATTATTAGTATTATTATAAAAAAAAATTCGAGCGTGACTTTAATATGGTGATGTCTGCCTGCATTTTACATTGTGAATGAAGAGTACTGACCTGGGGGACATTAAAAAAATATATTTATAAACTGATTTGGCTTGATGTTGAAAATACATGGCTGAAATTTGTGTCACCAAAATCTTTGTGCCAGAATCAGTTAAGAGGATTTTCATTCCTTGAAAGGCAACATACCAATAAATATAGAGTACAAAAATACCGCTCCAAAAAAGACTCACCCCTACGAAACAAAACCTCTCCAGGAACAAAGGGTGCCGGCAATGCACAAGGCAATGGAAGAAAAGTAGATATCTGGACAGCCGCACTCCAATCCAACGTGGCTTTTATTGGATAAGAAATATAATGAAACAGGCACTACATGTCACAGCAACGGAACAAAATAACAGGGACAGCTAACGCATTTCACACTAAAGAGTGCTTACTCATAGCTAAATATGTTTTCATTGTTTGTGTGTATTATTTATTTATAATTATTTTATTGTGGAAGATAAAAAAGTCCAAACTCATTTTTTTTTTCCTTTTTTTGCTTATGTCAGTTGGCAATGCTTTCGGTGCTGCAGATTTTTCAGTGTGCGGTTCCCCGTTGGTGTCCAGCCGGATAGTTGGCGGTACAGATGCGTTGGATGGGGAATGGCCCTGGCAGGTCGCTGTTACAGATACTGAATTTGAAGGAAAATATTTATGTGGAGGTTCCCTGATTTCACCAGAATGGGTTATGACGGCAGCGCATTGCATCCACCAGTGAGTATAACATGTGACCTTTATCAACCAATTCTTCCACCAGGCACCAATCATTCTGCTTTTGGAAAAATGTTTTCTAAAAATCACACATGTACATTTTAACTGATACATTGTTCATCTTTTAAAAAATTTCCCCTTTAAAACAGGTGTCAGGTGTGCCCCATTGATCATCAATAAATGCTAATATTGGACCTCCCATGCTTATTCACTGTAGATAAATAGATAGATAGATAGATAGATAGATAGATAGATAGATAGATAGATAGATAGATAGATAGATAGATAGATAGATAGATATGAAGAGGAACCTATACCCTGAAATCATAGTTCCCTACCTAGATATTAGGAGCACACTTATGCCGTGTACACACGATCGGTTTTACCGATGAAAATAGTCCGATTGACTTTTTTCATTGGACAAACCGATCGTGTGTGGGCCCCATCGGTCTTTTTTCCATCGGTGAGAAAAAATAGAACATGTTTTAAATTTATCCGATGGAAAAAAAAAACGATAGCAAATTCCGATCGTATGTGTGGAACTCCATCGGAGAAAAAACCCACGCATGCTCAGAATCAAGTCGACGCATGCTCAGAAGCATTGAACTTCATTTTTCTCGGCTCGTGTGAGTGTTTGACGTCACAGCGTTTGGGACGGTCGGATTTTTGACTGATGGTGTGTAGGCAAGACTAATGGAAGTCATCTTCATCGGATTTCCGATGGAAAAATCCATCGAATTTGAATCCATAGAAAATCCCATCGTGTGTACAGGGCATCATGCAGGGTAATTTGAACTTCTGCCTAGAACTAAGCAGGATCCAGGTCTACAGGACAGCAGGAGGGGGTTCTAGCAGCAGTATAAATGGCCCACTGTCACAATACAGACTAGATTTTAAGTTTTTGGGTTGCTGAACCTTCGGCCTGAGCCATGGACTTATTCATAATGCTGGGGGTTATTTACGAAAGGAAAATCCACTTTGCACTACAAGTGCACTTGAAATTGCACTGAAAGTGCACTTGCTAGTGCAGTCGCTGTAAATCTGAGGGGTAGATCTGAAATGTGCAAGCTAAAATGCTGTTTTTTATTTTCCTTGCATGTCCCCCTCGGATCTACAGCGACTGCACTTCCAAGGGCACTTTGCACTTGTAGTTTGCACTTGTAGTGCAAAGTGGATTTGCCTTTCGTAAATAACCCCCAATGTTTGCAAGCAACACCATGTCTTTGCTAAAAAGTACTGAACCATGTGCTTTACCTATTTGTCCACCTGCCCCTCATCCAGTGAGGGTGCAACATTTATAAGCTTGATTCTGCTTACAGCCTATATTTCTTTTTTTCTATCTGCTCTGTGTACCTGTAACCTTATTACCAGATCCTGGATCCTGTCCCTCTGCGTTTGCTTGTCTCTCTGCCTCATTGTGACCTTTACCTATGGTTCCACCTGTTGATCCTGTACTGCTGCCTATTTGCTGGTAACCCAGTTATGGACTAAGCCCTTGTGTGTTGATATTTTCATCAAAACAAGCTTTTTAGAACCCTTGCAGCTAGGGTGACCACATTTCCAAACTACCATTCAGGGAAACCCTCCCTTCCCAAAAATCAGCTTGTGCTGTAACGAATCACAGCACAGTGTTTGGACACAAGAGGCGGATTTATGATTTCTCCAATCACAAGCAGGGGGCGGGGATTGTGCTCCTCCAGGCATTCCCGGCCAGGACAAGTACTGTCAGTGAGTAAAGCGGTGATGTGGCAGCCTTTTTTGGGGGCATCAGATTGGCCCGGGGGGTGGCTGTGCCAGTTTCATTGCGGGACACTGTATTGTCCTGGAATGAAGGTGCCCGGGACAGACCTGCAAAATGAGGGACGTGGTCACCCTACTTGCTGCTGACCCCAGCTCAATTCAGTTTTTTTTTTTTCTGCTATTGAATAAAAACCCTCAAATACCAACCAATTACACACACAACATGCAAAGAGAAATAGAACAAAACACTTTGTTGGCTATTTAGAGTTTACTTTATTTTTTTTCTGCATTCTTTTATTTAAGAGATATGAAGTAATGTATTACAATGCAAATAAAACACATACGAGAAACTCACAACAAACAATAGTAATATATGCAATGTTATAATAAACATAACATGACATGAGATTATACAAGCGATGAGAACGATGAGATATTATCAAGGAAAAGAAAATTAGAAAATAATATTTTTATATAAAAATTTGGCATAAGTCCAAAAAAAAAGAAGGAAAATTAGAACCCCTGATCCAAACGGGAAGAATAATTACAAAAGAAAGACATTGGGGCGGTTTTACTAAAACTGAAGTGCAAAATCATTTGCAGGTCTGCAGAAAAAAACAATCAGCTATTAGGTTTTTGTCAAAGTTTAATTGAACAAACTGAAGTTAGAAACTGATTGGCTACCATGCACAGCTGCACCCAATTTTGCACTCACCAGTTTTAGTAACTCAAACCCCGTTATGTAGGTGCCTAATGATCTAACAAAATCTTCGGCCTGACTTCCATCGGACTTTTCCGTGTTTTTTTGTCTGAACGGAGTTGGTCGGGAACACCCATAGCATACACACCACAGGACTTTTCTGCAAACTTTCCCAAAACGTTTTGCAACATCACTTGTTTTTTCTGCTCTTTTCTGCTCTTTACCGCCACCCTTTGGTCAACATCTGCTATTGTTGGTTGATTTTAACATTAGTTGTTTTGTCCAACGGACAAAAGTCCGATGGTTTTCTGTACACACGGTCGGACTTTGCTCCATCGGACTTTTGTTGGGCAAAAGTTTGTCCCTTTGCAGACCCAACTTTTGTCCGATGAAAACAAGAAAAAAGCAAAAAAAGTTTGTCCGATGGAGCATACATGGCCAAAAGTCTGACCGTGTGTACGGGGCTTTAGGCTCGATTCACACTACTGCGTTTTCTTGATGCATTTTGCAGAAATGCAGCATTTTTTTTTAACATGGGTTCCTATGGAACATGTTCACATCAATGCATTTTGTGCCTCTGCGTTTTTGGAAAGGGTCGGAGACTTTTTTTTCCCTGCAAAATGCAGCGTTTTGCATGTAATAGACTTCAATGAACCCACAACCAAAACGCAAGTAACGCGGTTTTACAGCGATTTTGACGTGATTTTGCAGCGATTTGCGTTTTCAGATTTGTGTTTTTTTAGCTGTACATTCACTGTATATAACTGGTTGCTAAGGAGGGGGCCGGGAAGCTGGCTGACGCGTCTTTAACAACCAATGAGTCATCAGCTGTCAGCGGGTTTCCCCGCTGAATGTAAAAAAATAAGAATTGCCAGCTCATAACAAAATTGTGAAAAAAAACAGCCCTTGGGTCTAGTATAGATTCGTAGAGGACCCCCACACCAAAATGTAAAAAAAAAAATGGCGAGGGGTCTCCCCCAAAATCCATACCAGACCCTTATCTCAGCATGCAGCCCGACAGGTCAGGAAAGGGAGGGGACGAGTGAGTGCCCCCCCTCCTGAACCATACCAGGCCACATGCCCTCAACATGGAGGGTGGGTGCTTTGATGCAGGGGGGGCCCCCCACCCCAAAGCAGCTTGCCCCCATGTTGATGGGGACAAGGGCCTCTTTCCGACAACCCTTGCCCGGTTGTTGTCGGAGGCTGCGGGCGGGGGGCCTATCGGAATAGGGAATCCCCCTATCACAAGATCCCGGCCTCCCCCTATGTGAATGAGTTTGGGGTACATTGTACCCCTACCCATTTACCAAAAAAAAGTAGTGTATTGTGAAAAAATACAGTAGACAGTTTTTGACAAGTCTTTCATTAAAAATATTTTCTTCCAGCTTCTTCCTCCGGTCTTTCTCCTTCTCCCGCATCTTCCTCCTCCAGGCTTCTCCTTCTCCAGCTTCTTCTTCTTCCGCTCTTCTTCCTTCTCCTGTCTTCTTTGTTCGTTGTTCTTCTTCCTCTGCCGCCGCCGACCCTCATCCGATACTGCGTCCCGCTGATCTGTCCGCGCCGATATCAAGCATGTCTTAGATAGCGATTGGGGTGTGGCCATTGGATGACGTCATCCAGAGGCCCCCATCCCCTTGTGTCGTCATAGACCCATCATGCCCTGGGCTTACATACGTAAATGGATGAATGCAATTTAAATAGTAAAAGAGTTTTTCTTTTCCTTGTTTTCTTTGCATGTTTTTTGTGTTTTTTTAGTTCTTATTTTTTGAGGGTTTTTATTCATTATGGTAATACTAAAAAACAAAATCTAAATAGTCAAAAAAATGTATTTTTTATCATTTTTCTTATTTTAATTGCATGTTTGTGTGTGTTATTGGTTGAAATTTTAGTTTTTTTTCTTCAACAGCATATTAAAAATAAATAAGGTAAAAGTTAAAGGGACATATGCCAACTAGTTGGTTACATTTGCTAACCTATATTTTCCTAATCAAAATACAATTCATTTTTTTGGAATCTTCCTTGTCTAAATTATCTGAACTCGCAGAATGCATAGTCGTAGTGGGAGGCGATTTTAATTTCATACGTAACCCGACTATAGACTCCTCCAAAGCCACTTCTCATCTCTCTCTTTCTGCTTACAAACACCAATTGTTGTTGTCTGGAGAATAAATCATCCAACGACTAAGGACTGGAGTTGAGCGGACACCTGGATGTTCGGGTTCGACGGGTTCGGCCGAACTTCGCAAAAAAGTTTGAGTTCGGAACCCGAACTTGACCCAAACTTGACCCCAAACCCGAACCCCATTGAAGTCAATGAGGACCCGAACTTTTGAGGACTAAAATGGCTCTATAAAAGTGATGGAAAGGGCTAGAGGGCTGCAAACGGCAGCAAAATGTTGTTAAGAGCATAACAAGTGCTCTGCAAACAAATGTGGATAGGGAAATAACTTAAAATAACATAAAATACATAAAAATAAAAAAGAATAATCTTGACCTAGGAGGACGAGGTCCATATGGAGTAGGGTTGCCACCTCATCCCTTTAAACCCGAACACATATGAATTACACAGGTTCTGAGGCTAATTAAATGCAGATAAGGCACCCAGTGAGTTTAATTACCACCTTAATCAGCCACAGAACCTGTGGAATTCATATGTGTTCGGTTTTAAAGGGATGAGGTGGCAACCCTATATGGAGTAGGAGGTTGAGATGGTGCCGTGGCGGTGGATGTGGCGGTGTAGGTGGAAGCGGCGGTGGAGGAAGACGAGGTAGCCAACACTGGTTTTTGTTTTAATTTGTATTTATTTTTTAAATTAGGGTACACCCCAAAAGAGTGAGAAACATAAAAAAAACAACAATGGCTGGGTAAGGCCGGTATACATGTCTATTCTGCACAAGGTACGGACAAGTCCTGTGGGATCCATGCCTGGTTAATTTTAATGAACGTGAGCTTGTCCACATTGGCTCTGGACAGGCGGCTGCGCTTGTCTGTGAGAACGCCCCCTGCTGTGCTAAATGCACGTTCAGATAATACACTGGCTGCAGGGCAGGCCAGCACCTCTAAGGCGTAAAGGGCAAGCTCAGGCCATGTGCCCAATTTGGAGACCCAGAAGTTGAAGGGGGCAGACCCGTCATTCAGTGCGTGTAGGCGTGTGCACACATACTGCTCCACCATGTTGGTGAAATGCTGCGTCCTGCTAAGACGTTCCATATCAGCTGTTGGTGCTGGTTGTTGTGGCGTGCTGAAAAAGCTTTTCCATAACCCTGCCTTCTGAGGTGCTGGTGGTACCCGAGCTGCGTTGGCGACCTCTTCCTCCTCCTCTGCCTTCGCCTTGTGTTTCCACTGTGCCCCCGCTATCAGGTGGGAATGCCACCAGCAGCGCGTCTACCAGCGTACGCTAGTACTCGCGCATCTTATGTTCACGCTCCAGTGAGGGAATTAAGGATGGTACGTTGTCCTTGTAAAGGGGATCCAGCAGCGTGGCCACCCAGTAATCAGCACCTGTTAGAATGTGGGCAACTCGGAGGACGTTGTGGAGACACTGCAGCATGTAATCGCTCATGTGTGCCAGGCTGCCCAGAGGCAATGAAAAGCTGTCCTCTGTGGGAGGTGTATCGTCTGTGTCCTTTGTATCCCCCCAGCCACGCACCAGTGATGGCCATGAGCTGGTCTGGGTGCCACCCTGCTGCGAACATGGTTCCTCCTCCTCCATCACCTTCTCCTCATCCTCCAACTCGTCACCCTCCAGAACTGTGCCCTTGCTGGACAATTGTGTACCTGGCGCTTGTTGGTGCAGGAACCCACCCTCGGAGCCACGTGTTTTTTCAAGGAGGCATAGAACTGGGATAGTAACGCTGAGAACGGCGTCATCTGCACTGGCCATGTTGGTGGAGTACTCTAAACAGCGCAACAAGGCACACAGGTCTCGCATGGAGGCCCAGTTATTGGTGGTGAAGTAGTGCTGTTCCGCACAGCGACTCGCGCGTGCGTGCTGCAGCTGAAACTCCACTATCGCCTGCTGCTGCTCGCACAGTCTGGCCAGCATGTGCAAGGTGCTGGGGCCAGCTGCTTGCTCAGGCTCAGGATCTTCTCCCACTGACACTCTGCCCTGCAGCGCTCTATCTCTGCCTCCAGCTTCAGGTGGGACTGGGACAGCCTGGAAGCCATGACCTGTCACAGGGACGGAGGGGCCCCTGGATTGCACACAGAAGGGGTCCCGGACTCTCCAGCTGCGGCTCTGCCTGCACTCTGTCTGCCTGCTCTCTGTCAGCCTGCAGCTGCTTCCTCCACCTTGTGGGCACGTCACCATTTTTTTCCCCATAACAGGAAAGTTTTAAAACTGCCTGCTGTCGTTTACCCTGGCTGTGTTGAAGTTGGTGGTGAAGGTGTTACGCTGGCCGGATGAGGAGGCGGTAGAGGATGAAGAAGCGGAGTAGGAGGAGTTAGCAACAGGAGGCAAACTGAAGCACCCTGCAATCCTCGTGGTGGAAGGACATGCGCCAAACTGCTATCCGCCTCAGGCCCAGCCACCACTGCATTTACCCAGTGTGCTGTTAGGGAGATATAACGTCCCTGACCGTGCTTACTGGTCCACGTATCCGTAGGGATGGCTCGCCTGGAAAAGTAGTGGCGGCTGATCACGATGTACTGTGGGACAGCCAATGCCATCAGGCCTTTAAAACTCTGCGTCTCCACCAGACGGAATGGCAGCATTTCAAAGGCCAGGAATTTTGAAATGCTGGCATTCAGTGCCAGGGATCGCGGGTGGGTAGGGGGGTACTTCCTCTTCCGCTCCAGTGTTTGGGAGATAGAGAGCTGAACGCTTCCATGGGACTTTGTGGAGATGGTTGGTGACCCAGGTGGTAGTGTTGCCGACAGATCCTCTGTTTGCGGGGTGGCAGGTGCCACTGTCACTACAGAGGTGGATGAAGAGGCCGAGACTGCAACAGAAGAGGAAGCAGGAGGAGCCAGAGACCTTTCTTGGTTTTTGAGGTGTCTACTCCACTGCAGCTTGTGCTTAGCACTTGGATGCCTGGTCATGCAGGTTGTGCTCAGGTTGAGAACGTTTATGCCTCGCTTCAGGCTCTGATTGCACAGCGTGCAAACCACTCGTGTCTTGTCACCAGCACATTGTCTGAAGAACTGCCACGCTAGGGAACTCCTTGGACCTGGCTTTGGTGTGCTCGGGTCCCTTGCTGCGTTGGGCAGTAGCAGGCGTACTGTCTAGGGGACGGACGCTCCGCTTTTGCACCCTGCTCCCTCTTCTGCTCTGCTGGTGGCTCTGTGCGACCACCGCCTCTTCCTCCGAACTACACAGGTCACCTGCATGATGTTGATTCCATGTGGGGTCGAGGACCTCATCGTCCTCCACATCATCTTCCACCCAGTCTTCACTCCTGCCCTCCTTGTCGGTTTGCACAATTGCAAAAGCAGCAGCAGTTGGCACCTGTGTTTCATCCGAGACGTGCTGCGATGGTCCTCCCATGTACTCATCTTGAAACATAAGTGGTTGGGCATCGGTCCACTCAATCTCTTCAACTTCTGGGGCAGGGCTAGGTGGATAGCCCTGGGAAACCCTGCTAACAGAGTCATCAAAAAGCAGAAGAGACTGCTGCATGCCTTGGGGCTCAGACTGCTTGGCTGATTTGCAAGGGGGTGAGGTGAAAGACTGTTGTACATCGGCTGCAGGTGCCAACTCTGATCTTTCAGCAGGAGACTGGGTGGGAGACAATGTGAAGGAACTGGAGGCACTGTCAGCAACCCAATCTACTATCGCCTGTACTTGTCCTGGCCTCAACATTCGTAGAGCCGCATTAGGCCCGACCAAATACCGCTGCAGGCTCTGTCGCCTACTCGCACCTGAGGAAGGTGTTTCAAGTGTGCGTGTAGCTGGCACAGATCGACCACGTCCTCTCCCTGCAACAGGAGCTCCACCAGCAGCACCATGACCAGGGCCACGTCCCTTATTTGACGTTCTCCTCATATTTCTCAAATTTAGGATCTTGCCCTAAATGGGTGTTTTTTGAATAGCAGAATAGAACAACAGTATCTAAAGGGTGTATCTCACACGTACAGAAACAGTAGGTGCCGCCGATTTTGTGTCAATCTCACCTCTTCTAGCGGCGAGATTGACACCCTACGAGCCCCGTCGCGAGAGCCAGCGCCAAGCTGTCTCGTCATCGGGAAAGAAAAATTTTGTTTTTCCTTTCGCAATGAATGACACGCATTGCCGGTAGATGGAGATCCGACGTGGATTCCCGCCAATACCGGGCACTGTGTTTGGTATGAATCCTGAGCGGGAACTCCACGCTAATTTTTAAATAAAAAAAACGGCATGGGTTCCCCCTCCAGGAGCATACCAGGCCCTTCGGTCTGGTATGGATTTGAAGGGGAATCCCCTAAGCCGAAAAATCGGCGTGGGGGTCCCCCTCAAAATCCAAACCAGACCCTTATCCGAGCACGCAACCTGGCAGGCCGTAGGAAAAGAGGGGGGGACGAGAGAGCGGCCCCCACCCTCCTGAACCGTACCAGGCCGCACGCCCTCAACATGGGGTGTTTGGTGCTCTGGGGCAGGGGGGCGACCTGCTGCCCCCCCACCCCAAAGCACCCTGTCCCCATGTTGATGGGGACAAGGGCCTCTTCCCGACAACCCTGGCCGTTGGTTGTCGGGGTCTGCGGGCGGGGGGCTTATCGGAATCCAGGAGCCTCCTTTAATAAGGGGGCCCCCAGATGCCGGCCCCCCACCCTATGTGAATGAGTATGGGGTACATCGTACCCCTACCCATTCACCTGGTGGAAAAAAAATGTCAATAAAAGAACACACACAGCTTTTTAAAGTAATTTATTACACAGCTCCGGGGGTCTTCTTCCAACTCCGGGGGTCTCTTCCAACCTCGGGGGTCTCCGGTGTCGTCTCCGCGCTCTCCAGTTCTTCTCTCGCTCTCCGGTTCTTTCTTCCTTCTGCCGGGCCTCCGCTATCTTCTTCCAGCTCTTTTGCTAGCGGAGAGGCCCGGTCTCCCCCGTCGTCTCATCTGGCTCTCTGTTGTCCTTCTGCCGGCCCCTCCACTATCTTCTTCCAGCTCTTTTTCTAGTGGAGGGACCCGGTCTTCCCGTCGCCGTCAGCGTCTTCTTCCCTCTTCTCCTCTTCAATGTTCACTCGTCGCTTCCTCCCGCTGTAATGCTGGCTGTCCGCTCCGCAACGATTTATATAGGCTTCTCATGACGTCACAGTCACATGCTCCGGGTGGCCCCGGAGCATGTGACTGTGACGTCATGGGAGCATGTGACTGTGACGTCATGAGAGGCCTATATAAATCGTAGCGGAGCGAACAGCCAGCATTACAGCGGGAGGAAGCGACGAGTGAACATCGAGGAGGAGAAGAGGGAAGAAGACGCCGACGGAGAAGACCGGGCCCCTCCACTAGCAAAAGAGCTGTAAGAAGATAGTGGAGGGGCCGGCAGAAGGACAACGGAGAGCCGACGGGGAAGACCGGGCCTCTCTGCTAGCAAAAGAGCTGGAAGAAGATAGCGGAGGCCCGGCAGAAGGAAGAAAGAACTGGAGAGCGAGAGAAGAACCGGAGAGTGCGGAGACGACACCGGAGACCCCATAGGTTGGAAGAAGACCCCCGGAGCTGTGTAATAAATTACTTTAAAAAGCTGTGTGTGTTCTTTTATTGACATTTTTTTTCCACCAGGTGAATGGGTAGGGGTACGATGTACCCCATACTCATTCACATAGGGTGGGGGGCCGGCATCTGGGGGCCCCCTTATTAAAGGGGGCTCCCGGATTCCGATAAGCCCCCCGCCCGCAGACCTCGACAACCAACAGCCAGGGTTGTCGGGAAGAGGCCCTTGTTCCCATCAACATGGGGACAGGGTGCTTTGGGGTGGGGGGGGTGCAGGTCGCCCCCCTGCCCCAGAGCACCAAACCCCCCATGTTGAGGGTATGCGGCCTGGTACGGTTCAGGAGGGAGGGGGGCCACTCTCTCGTCCCCCCTCTTTTCCTGCGGCCTGCCAGGTTGCGTGCTCGGATAAGGGTCTGGTTTGGATTTTGAGGGGGACCCCCACACCGATTTTTCGGCTTAGGGGATTCCCCTTCAAATCCATACCAGACCGAAGGGCCTGGTATGCTCCTGGAGGGGGAACCCATGCCGGTTTTTTATTAAAAAATTGGCGTGGAGTTCCCGCTCAGGATTCATACCAAACACAGTGCCTGGTATTGGCGGGAATCAACGTCGGATCCCGTTCAATACAGTGCCGCGTCTCCTTCTCGCTATTGCAGCGAGCGCGAGATGACGGCACCTTGTCGCCGAGATGTCGGCACCCTGTCGCCGAGAATCTCCGCGATGGGATCGCAATGAATATACAATGTCGGCGGCACTTACTGTATGCAGGAAACGCTGCAATTTTTAATTTTTTTTGCCCTAAATGGGTGTTTTTAGAAGAGCAGAATAGAACAACAGTATCTAAAGGATGTATCTCACATGTACAGATACAGACTAGGCCGCAATTTAAGATTTTTCACCTAAATGTGTTTTTTGGAATAGCAAAATAGAGCAACAGTATCTAAAGTGTATATCTCACACGTACAGATATGCAGGAAACACTGCAAAATATTTATTTTTTTGCCCTAAATGTGTTTTTTTTTAATACCAGAATAGAGCAACAGTTTTTAGAGTGTACCTCACACATACAGATACAGACTAGGCCGTAATTTAAGATTTTTCCCCTAAATTTGTTTTTTTTGAATAGCAGAATACAGCAACAGTATCTAAAGGGTGTATCTCACAGGTACAGATATGAAGAAAACGCACCAAAAAATTTTTTTTTGCCCTAAATTATTATTTTTTGAATAGCAGAATAAAACAACAGTATCTAAAGTGTGTATCTCACATGTACAGATATGCAGGAAACACTGCAAAATAATTTTTTTGGCCCTAAATGGATGTTTTTAGAATAGCAGAATAGAGCAACAGTATCTAAAGGGTGTATCTCACACGTACAGATATGCAGAAAACGCACCAAAATTATTTTTTTTTGCCCTAAATTATTATTTTTTGTAATAGCAGAATAGGAGAACAGTATCTAAAGTGTGTATCTCACACGTACAGATATGCAGATAACGTTGCCAAAAAATGTTTTTTGACCTAAATTATTATTTTTGGAATAGCAGAATAAAACAACAGTATCTAAACTGTGTATCTCATTAAATATAGATATGCAGGAAACGCAGCAAAATATCATTTTTTGCCCTAAATGGGTGTTTTTAGAATAGCAGAATAGACCAACAGTATCTAAAGGGTGTATCTCACAGTAACATATGCAGTACTGGTGCACTGAGCTTGTATAAAATCCCCTCCAACGCCAACCTAACTAACAGACGGATAAAAGTTATCTTTTCTCTGGCACTGGGCTCAGGGCAGGGTAAAAAGATTGTGCACTGCACCCACACAACAAAATCAAGGTAGATCGCTGAGTAATTTGATTTCTGAATTAGGACTCCTATCTAATTCTATCCCTCAAAGCAGCAGCAGCAGCAGCAACCTTTCCCTAAACTATCTAAAGCAGAGTGACGTGCTGTGCTGTGCTATGTGCCTCTAGCTTATATAGAGGCTGGGTCACATGCTGCACTGGCCAATCACAGCCATGCCATTAGTAGGCATGGCTGTGATGGCTTCTAAGGGCACACAAGTTAAACGAATGTTGATTGGCTGCCCTGCAGCTTTTTAAAATGCGCCATTACATTGCCGAACACTGAACTCGAACCCGAACATACAGTAAATTGTTCGGGTTTGCTCAACCCTAGTGATACCCCTCACTATGTTTTCCAAAAAGCTTAAAAATAGATTTTTTGGCTGGAGCTACACTTAAAAAATTTACCTGTTCCAAATTACAAACAGATTCTACTTAAGAACAAACCTACAGTCCCTGTCTTGTTTGCACCGCCTGTATACTGCTATTCAGAGTATAGAGGGCCTTTATTTAATTTGGGTGCGGGGTTCCCCTTAATATCCATTCAAGACCCAAAGGGGCTGGTAGTGGGCTGGGGGGGTGGGGTGGGGGGTACCCATGCCATTTTTCTCAATGATTTTCATCCATATTGCCAGGACCAGACATTACATTAAAGGGGTTGTAAAGGTTTGTTTTTTTATTTTCTAAATAGGTTTCTTTAAGCTAGTGCATTGTTGGTTCACTTACCTTTTCCTTCGATTTCCCTTCTAAATATTTTTTTTCTTTGTTTTCTTTGTCTGAATTTCTCACTTCCTGTTCCTCCTCAGTAAGCTGTTCTGGCTGACTCCACACCACTCGGATGATGGTGTTGAAGTTTACTGAGGAGAAACAGGAAGTGAGAAATTCAGACAAAGAAAAAAAACATTTAGAAGGTAAATCAAAGGAAAAGGTAAGTGAACCAACAATGCACGAGCTTAAAGAAACCTATTTAGAAAATAAAAAACGAACCTTTACAACCCCTTTAAAGCCACAAGCAGTTTTAAATGACTTTTTTTCCTTTAGAAATGTCATTTTGTGCAGGAACAGTTCTAAACACGGGAAACACGTGCCACTTCACAGGCATACTTTAGACACCCCCAGGTACGATATTTAAAGGAATATTTCACTTTTTTTTTCACTTTAAGCGTCATTAAAATCACCGCTCCCAGAAAAACGGCCGTTTTTAAAACTTTTTTTTGCACTGATACATGTCCCCTGGGGCAGGACCCAGGTCCCCAAACACTTTTTATGACAATAACTTGCATATTAGCCTTTATAATTAGCACTTTTGATTTTGAACGTTCGAGTCCATTGTATTTAATAGGGTTCCAAAGTTCACGCAAACTTTCAGTCCATTCGCAGGTTCTGGTGCGAACCGAACCGGGTTTTTTTTTGGCTCATCCCTAATGATGGCAAAGGTGATAAGTGTAAGATGTGAGAGTGGAAAAAAGGAGAAATGGAAAAAGTGAGAAATGTGGAGGATAGACAAGGTGTCAGTGTAATGAATTGAAAGACATGGAAAGGGAGTGAATGATGCCTACATAGTGTGGTGAACCAAGATGAAAAAAGGGAGTGAATAGGGAAGGTGGATGGGTCATAAGTGTGGGGTAATCTAGGTGTGTGGGATAATGGGATACCTGAATAGCTGAATAATTCCTGATGTTAGCAGAAAAAAATTGTAACTGGTTTTCAAAAGGAGTCCCACAAGAGGGTTCCAATAGGTATGCAATAGGAGATACCTGGGACCCACAGGATCCCAGGGAAACATTTAAATAAATACAATCAAAATATAATAGAGAACAGAGCTCCGGTGAAAGGCTATATATCATATATGGCATGACTTACCTTCAACCGGATACCGTTTAGGGTCTGTCCATTCTAGTGGCTGCATGGACTCTGAGCAGGAGCCCCACGTGGCCATCTATTTGTATGTTTGTAGGTGCAAGTGGGCGTGCCTTGTGGGCTCCGATTCAGATGGCTCCGAAATCCTTTATATGCACTTCTGAGGTTTCAATAAAGATTACAGTGACTTAGCATCACAGTAAACTCTGATTATCCCGTTTATAACATTGGGCTTATGTACATACAATCATAGAAAACAAATTATAAGTTGTATTTCATTCATTAGATTCTGAAGGTCATTGATAGTAAAGATGCCTTCAGCAGATGGATCCTAATTTATATGATACCTTCTGTTTTCTTTCTGCAGTCCTATCCAGGTATCGAATTATCAAGTATATTTGGGCATGTACCAGAAGGATGTGATCAGCTCTCATACAGTTGTTGCCAATGTAAGAGCAATCCATGTCAATTATAATTATACAAGCATTGGATACCCTGGGGACATCGCCCTGGTACAGCTGACCACACCGGTGAACTATACTCAGTACATCATGCCAATCTGTCTGCCATCTTCCACCACCACCCTCCCCTGTGGTACGGAGTGCTGGGTGACCGGATGGGGTACAAGATATTCTGGAGGTGGGTCAATGAAATGATAAGACAAACTTATTTCAATCACTTTCCATAATAAGAAACCAGACATGTCACTTACACCCAATACATTCTGTTATTTAGGGATCGGTGATTCTGCTTGGGTTAGATCCACAGGGGGATTGTTGAATCCTATTTGAAATCCATGAAACTTTAACTTAGCAGAGGATTCTATTGAAGTATTCGGGGGGTTGGGGGAGCAAATCTTGATACCTAATTATGGCCATATTCAAGTCCGATAGGCAAGTCATTGTCAAAAATGGGTATGGGAAGCTGAGCACTGCCATAGGGGGATATTTAACGAAGCAAAAATATTTTATAAATACAGTGGGGGGGTCTTTATTAGGGATGAGCCGAACACCCCTCTGGTTCGGTTCGCACCAGAACCTGGGAAAGGACCGAAAGTTCGCGCAAACTTTAGAACCCTAATAAATACAATGGACACGAACGTTCGAAATCAAAAGTGCTAATTATAAAGGGTAATATGCAAGTTAGTGTCCTAAAAAGTGTTTGGGGACCCAGGTCCTGCCCCAGGGGACATGTATCAATGCAAAAAAAAGTTTTAAAAACAGAAGTTTTTTCGGGAGCAGTGATTTTAATGATGCTTAAAGTGAAAAAAAATGTGAAATATTCCTTTAAATATCGTACCTGGTCCCAAAATATCGTCAAAAGTGTCCGTCATACACACTTAACCCCTTCAGCGCCCCCTACAGGTTAACCCCTTCTCTGCCAGTGTAATTTTTAGAGTAATCAGTGCATTTTTATAGCACTTTTTATAGCACTGATCACTGTAAAAATGACAATGGTCCCAAAATGGTGTCAAAAGTGTCCGATGTGTCCGCCATAATGTCGCAGTCACGATAAAAATCGCAGATCGCCGGCATTACTAATAAAAAAAACTATAAAAAAATGCCATAAATCTATCTCCTATTTTGTAGACGCTATAACTTTTGCGCAAACCAATCGATATACGCTTATTGCGTTTTTTTTTTTTTTTACCAAAAATATGTAGAAGAATACGTATCGGACTAAACTGTGGAAGAAATTCGTTTTTTTTATATATTTTTGGGGGCTATGTATTATAGCAAAAAGTAAAAAATATTGCTTTTTTTATTTTTTTAAATCGCTCTTTTTTTGTTTATAGCACAAAAAATAAAAACCGCAGAGGTGATCAAATACCACCAAAAGAAAGCTCTATTTGTGGAAAAAAAAGGACGTCAATTTTGTTAGAGTGCAATGTCGCACGACCGCGCAATTATCAGTTAAAGCAACGCAGTGCCGCATCGCAAAAAATGGCCTGGTCATTGGGCAGCCAATTCTTCCGGGGCTGAAGTGGTTAAAAAAACGAATATGTCATAGTTACCTGCTCTGTGGAATGGTTTTGCACAGAGCAGCCCCGATCATCTTCCCCCGGTTGTGATATTGGCTTCCCCCTGCCGAGTCCCCCCCATAGCAAGACGCTTGCCATAGGGGCACTCCTGCATGCTTACTCTCAAGCCAGCTCTGTGTGTCCATAAGACAGTTTGATTACAATACAGTTCAATACAGAAGGAATCTGAGAGCCCTACTCATGGAGCTTACAATATAAAGGATTGTATAAAGTCATGCAGTATTTTAGTAGTGAAAACATGCGTAAATTTTTACGCCTGGCGATAGCCGGCATATTTATCTACAGTAGTAAATAACATGCTGTTAAGGAGTGGGCAGCCAGTGGCGTCTTTAACAACCAGTAACTGTAGTTGTTAAGGAGCGGGCAGCCACCGAAACCTTAACAACCAATGAGTCATGAATATAGAAAAGAGAATTTCCGGCAAATGAAAATTACAAAAAAAAAATTGCATGTGGGTCCCTTCAGGTCTGGTGTGCATTTTGAGGGGAACCCCCATGCCGAAAAATAAAAAAGGGCCGAAATCCATACTAGACCCTTTTCCAAGCATGCAGCCTGGCAGGTCAGGAAAGAGGAGGGGGGGGGAGCGACCATACCAGTCCACATGCCCTCAATTTGCGGCTTTTTTTTGGTGCTTTGCCCCCTCCAAAGCACCTTGTCCCCATGTTGATGGGGACAAGGGCCTCTTCCCCACAACCCTGGCTGACAGTTGTGGGGGTCTGCAGGGGGGGGCTTATCGGAATCTGGAAGCCCTCTTTAACAAGGGGGCCCCCAGATGTGAATGAGTAGCAGTGCATAGTACCCCTACTCATTCACCCAAAAGAATAAGTGTAAAAAAAGAGAGGAGGCAGCTTTTGAGAAGATCCATCGTCAATCACAGTTCCCGAAAAAAAAAAAAAGCTGCCCCGACGCTGTCTTCCACCATCTGACAGCTCCTCTGCCTCCCGCTTCTGAAAAAAACTGAGAAGCTGTGCCACCCAGTGACATCACCAGGCGGCCCTGCCCCATGTGACGTCACCGACCCAGCATGCCCCTGGTCAGTGACATCACATACTGGCCGGGGAAGTGACAACAGAACCTGGAAGTGAATTTTTAAAATTAGCTTTCAAAGCAGTAACAGGAAGGGGAGATCAACGAACAAACATTAACAGAGGTGTGCACAGGAATTACTGGTTTGTGAGGAAGTGATCTGGTGGCTGCACAGCTGACAGTCAGCTTGTCAGGTTAACACTCATTCCCAGTGGCTGCAGCTGCTGGGACTGCAAATAAAACCCTCCAAAACCACCAACATAGAATTAATATATGTGGTAGTAAAAGG
This sequence comes from Rana muscosa, assembly GCA_029206835.1. Lineage (NCBI taxonomy): Eukaryota > Metazoa > Chordata > Amphibia > Anura > Ranidae > Rana > Rana muscosa. The sequence continues at coordinate 179,021,414 of CM055127.1, forward strand.
GTTAAAGCTGAACCCTGGGTTTACACTGATGCATAACTCTTTATTTAAATAGCGCCACACCAAAGTGCATGTTAATTTGTTACCATGTGTTTGTAGTGTGATTTCACATGAACTTTAGAAAGGTGTGTTGGGGTACCCTAACCATATTAATGGCATTGCAGTGCATCTGCAAAAAATGATGTACTTTTTTTGTGTTGTAGCACAGACCCCAGACTGTGCTGGCTGATTTATCCCAGATTCCATTCCCTGTGGAGCGCATGACAACCAGGCACACAGCAGATCGCAGTCTCTCAACTCAGAAACCAGGCAGTGCATGTATTTTCGTACTTATTTGCTATATTAAATTCGGTAGGGTACAAGTAAGCATTGGGATACTGCAAGCTAGCAGAAAAACCTAATGGATGACACTTCTAACTGTGTACTGTCTCTTCAAGGTGCAAGCATCCTCTTGTATTCACTGCTTAGTGAACTACAACTCAGGGGACCGGGACCCTATTGTGAAAGTAAAGCCTGAGTCAGTAAACTAAGCTCTCCCAAAAGGTGATAATGACTGTGTATCTTGTAGAATTGTACTCACTGTGTCTTGTGTACTTTGATTAAGGTGACCAGATTTTTAAAATGAAATCCGGAGACTTATTTATTTATTTTACTAGTAATGGCGGCAATCAGCGACTCTCTGCCCATCGCCGCTGCCGCCTGCCTCATAGCCTGTTGAAGGGGTTGTAAACCCTCCAATTTTTTCACCTTAATGCATCCTTTGCATTAAGGTGAAAAAACACCTTGCAGTGACCCCCTAGCCCCCCCATTTTACTTACCTGAGCCCCAAATTTCCCTCGGCGGGGATGCACCATCCCTCTTTCCACGGGGTCCCGGCTCTTGATTGGATAGATTGATAGCAGCGCAGCCATTGGCTCCAGCTGCCTTCAATCAAATCCAATGACGCGGGGGCGGGGCCGAGTCATACATTCTGCGGCTATGGACGCTGAATGAATGACTCAGGAGCGCGCCCGCAAGGCAGCCCCCCGGGAGAGCGCTTCTCCTAGGGGAGTTATCTGATGAGGGGGGATGCCGTGAGAGCCGAGGGACCCCAGAAGTCAGTGTTTGGGGCCACTCTGTGCAAAACGAGCTACACAGTGGAGGTAAGTATGATATGTTTGTTATTTTTTAAAAAAAATAAACGATCCTTTACAATCACTTTAAGTCTTACTCTCCGGGCCCCGGCTACTGCTGGGTGGGGAGCGGAGGAAGATCACTCCGCCAGGAAAGGCAAGGAGATAAACAGGCACGTGGCTGGCCGGGACTTGAGCCAAGGCAGAAGAACATAGGAGCGGAGCTGAATGGGCATGCACCCGAACTGAAGAAATATTCCCTCCACTCCGACCAGCACATGATCATCAGAAAGGGGCACAGATAATGGAATAATATACACCCGCCTAAGCTAGTAGGAGCGGCGGAGCGGGGGTGTGTAATTCAGATTTTTTTTTTCTTATTCTGCACTGACTGTCTTTGAAATTGCCCCAGCCCCTGTTCAAATCCAATCCGGGGGCAAAACTGGGGACAGACTTGGTCCGGGGACAGTGTCCTCAATCCGTGGACTGTCCCCGGAAACCGGGAATGTCTGGTCAGTGGTCACCCTAACTTTGATGCTTTCTTGAAGTACTGGATGGCTCCAGGTCAGATCCTCTGTGGATTTCCTGCACTGCTGAGGAACACTGGAGATGGGTCCCCTAGTTATAGCTGGAGTTGGAACCCAGATAGACTTCTTCTAAGCCGCAGCTAATCAACCTAGTTTGAAGGGTGCTAGAGTATGTTAAGGGAACACATGCCATTTTTAGTGCAATCCTGCAATGCACAAGTGTGAAAGGATCATAAAGGTGATCCATTTATATATCTGTATATTATCTCATAATCATCTTCACTATTTTTTATCTCCAGGGAGCGTAGTTAAGTATGGGACCCTCCAGGAGGTCATGGTTCCCCTAATTGACCGCAATACATGTCAAACATATTACAATTTGGGAAGTTCCTACAACATTCAGTATGATCAGATTTGTGCCGGCTACAAGGAAGGGGGAAAGGACTCCTGTCAGGTGAGTAACACAAAGAGCATTCTAGCATGGCTCACCTTTTAGGTCTGGATCTCTTCACAGGAAGCAGAATCAATGCATGACATTAGTTATAGTGACACTAAACTCTGTTTTTGTTTTATAAAAAAGAGGTTATACCTACCTGCTCTGTGCAACAATATTGCATAGAAAGGTCACTTACATCAGCTTCTAGCAGTCCCCACCGCTGCTGTTGACTCTTCTCTCCTTCAGGTACCTCCTTTGCAAATCTGCTAAATAGGCATCCATGCATGTCCACTCCCAAGCCACACCCACACTCCCTCCTCACAGGAGTTTTACTGATAGCAGCAGGAGCCTATGGTTCCACTGCCCTTGGTTTCTCCTGCCAAACAAGAACTGAGGGGAGTGGTGATGGAGCCACAGACAGTGATGAAGCAGCCAGGTGCTTAGGGAAGGGGGGTATGACCGATAGTGGGGTGTTTTTTACCCTAATGCAAGTTTGGCTGTACTTCTCCTGTGGACCACATGAGTGCAATTCATTCTGCACTCCTTTTACCCGTTTTCCTGCTGTTGGCTGATGTCACAGAGCCTGTCCCTCACCCGGCTCAGCCTCTCAGTGAGCCGTTGAGAGCCTGCGCCAGCCTCTTCCCACCCCTCCACCGCCCAGTGCTCCAGGGAGCGCGGGGGGCAGATCAGAGAGCTGGTGACTGACAGACACCAGTTCTCTGCTTACTAAGCTCAGAGAACTGAGCAATTGGCAGCATTTAATCATTTGGTTCTCAGTCTTAGATACAGAGGGGGACAGATGCAGCATCGGATGATGCTGCATCCACCTAGGTAAGTGAGATTCCAAAAAAAAACAAAACATCCCTATACTTCAATTTTAATCACTTCAATACCATGCACTTATACAGCTTCCTGCCCAAGCCAATTTTGAGCTTTCAGCGCTGTCGCAATTTGAATGACAATTGCGCGGTCATGCTACACTGTACCCAAACAAATTTTTTATCATTTTGTTCCCACAAATAGAGCTTTCTTTCGGTGGTATTTGATCACCTCTGCGATTTTTATTTTTTGCACAACAAATAAAAAAAGAGCGAAAATTTTTAAAAAAACTAAGTTTTTCATTGTTTCTGTTAATTTTTTTTGTAAATAAGTACCTTTTCTACTTCAATGACGGGCACTGATAAGGCGGCACTGAAGGGCACTGATAAGGCGACACTGATGGGCACCGATGAGGTGGCAACAATGAGGTGGCACTGATGAGGTGGCACTGATGGGCACTGATGATGGGCACTGATAGGCGGCACTGATGGGCACTGATATGTGGCACTGGTATGCGGCACTGATGGGCACTCATAGGCGGCACTGATTGGCACTCATAGGCGGCACTGATTGGCACTCATAGGCGGCACTGATTGGCACTCATGGGCGGCACTGATGGGCACTTATGGGTGGCACTGATAGGTGGCATGGACGGGCACTAATAGGTGGGCACAGATTGGCACGGATGGGCACTGATAGGTGGCACTGATGGACACTAGTAGGTGGCATTGGTGGCACTGGTGCCCAGCAATGCCAGCCACCACACATTGTGAAAGTGCCAGTCAGTGCCCATTTGTGGGCACTGATTGGCATATTTTTTTAATGTTTTTCTTTTATTTATTTATTTTTACTACATGTGGATGGCCATAGGGGCCATCCACATGATTGGGGCTTCCCTGGTGGTCCTGGGGGGCTTCCCTGGTGGTCTAGTGTGGGTATCCGAGGGGGGCTGCGCTGATAAACAATCAGCGCGAACCCCCCCTGTCAGGAGAGCCGCCGATCGGCTCTCTTCTACTCGCGTCTGTCAGACGCGAGTGAGGAAGAGCCGATCAACGGCTCTTCCTGTTTACTTCCTGATCAGCCGTGATTCGACATGGCTGATCACATGGTAAAAAGCCTCCGACGGAGGCTTTTTACCGAGATCAGTGTAGCGGTGGGTCAGACTGACCCACCGCTCCACCGATCGCCGCGATGCGCGCCCCCCCGGGCGCGCGGCGGCTGTTATCCCGCAGGACGTCATATGACGTCCAGTGTGGATAACAGAACCACTTCCCGGATGTCAATCTGCTATTGACTGGGCGGGAAGTGGTTAAGGTGAAAAACACTTAAGCCCTGTACACACGATCGGATTTCCGATGGAATCAAATCCGATGGATTTTTCCATCCTAATTCCGATGAAGCTGACTTCCATAAGTCTTGCCTACACACCATCAGACAAAATTCCGACCGTCGGAAACGCCGTGACGTACAACACGTACGACGGCACTATAAAGGGGAAGTTCCATTCGGATGGCGCCACCCTTTGGGCTGCTTTTGCTGATTTCGTGTTACCGCGTGTTAGTAAAAGTTTGGTGTTAGCCGATTCACGCTTTTCAGTCTCCGTGCTTTTCAGTCCGTTACAGCGTGACGAATGTGCTATCTCCATTACAAACGCTAGTTTTACCAGAACGAGCGCTCCCGTCTCCTAATTCAGTCTGAGCATGCGTGGGTTTTTCTTCGATGGAGTTCCACACATACGATTGGAATTTCCTATCGTTTTTTAGGATAGAAGGAATCAAGGAAATGTGTCAATCTTGGCTTTCCGTGAATGTGTAATTACACAAATTAGTTGAGCACTCAGTAAATATTCTGAACATGCGTGGGTTTTTTCTCCGATGGAGTTCCACACAGACGATCAGAATTTGCTATCGTTTTTTTCCATCGGAAAAATTTAAAACATGTTCTATTTTTTTTCACCGATGGAAAAAAGTCCAATGGGGCCCACACAGGATCGGTTTGTCTGATGAAAACAGTCCATCGGACTGTTTTCATTGGTAAAACCGATTGTGTGTACAGGGCTTAAGACTTTAGAACCACTTTAACAAGCTCTATTTGTGGAAAAAATAAGAACGTCAATTTTGTTTGGGAGCCACGTCGCACAAACCGCGCAATTGTCAGTTAAAGCGATGCAGTGCCGAATCCCAAAAAGTGCTCTGGTCTTTGGCCAGCAAAATGGTCCGGGGCTGAAGTGGTTAATAGAACAGAACTTACAAACCAGCTTGAAAAGTGATCTAAAAAACACCAACAAATGGCGACCCCCACAGAGTTGCGGCACCCAATAAGAAAACCAAGGAGCAGCTGAAGAGGATGCATAGATGGAATTTAAAGATACAAAATCCCAGATAAAGATACAAAAAAGAAACAAACAACAGACATAATAAAACAGAAAGATATGTAGTAAAACAGAATTATATGTGTGCAAGGATCCGACAAGTGCTATGCATCGATAAAGGGGAGTGCCTCAATATATTCTATACGCAAAAGTAATACAGTGCCTTGAAAAAGTATTCATACCCCTTGAATGGTCCACATTTTGTCATGTTACAACCAAAAACGTAAATGTCTTTTATTGGTATTTTATGTGATGGACCAACACAAAGTGTCACATAATTGTGAAGTGAAAGGAAAATGATAAATGGTTTTCAATTTTAAATAAGCCCTGGTTCACACTGGTGCGATTTGACATGTCAAATCGCATGTCAATCTGCGAAATTTGCCGCAAATTGCAGGCAATGGCACCGTCCTAATCGGTGCGACGCCGCATCTGCGGCGCTGCACCGATTACAAAAAGTAGTTTCTGTACTACTTTTTGCGATTTCAGCCGCGATTTACATTGACATCTGTTTCAGATGTCTTTGAAATCGTGGCTGAAATCGGGACTGCCAGCAGGAGTGAAATCGTGCGAGTTCAGCTGAACTCGCAGGCTTCACTCCCGCAGCCCCAGTGTGAACGTGGGCTTAATCTGTGAAAAGTGTGGTGTGCATTTGTATTCACCTAATTAGTAAATAGAGTCCACCTGTGTGTAATTTAATCTCAGTATAAATACAGCTATTCTGTGAAGCCCTCAGAGGTTTGTTAGAGAACCTTAGTGAACAAACAGTATCATGAAGGCCAAGGAACACACCAGACAGGTTCTGGGATAAAGTAGTGGAGAAGTTTAAAGCAGGATTAGGGTATAAAGAAATATCCCAAGTTTTAAATCTCACGGAGCTCTGTTCAATCCATCATCTGAAAATGGAAAGAGTATGGCACAACTGCAAACCTACCAAGACATGGCTGTTCACCTAAACTGACCGGGCCGGGCAAGGAGAGCATTCATCAGAGAAGCAGACAAGTGGCCCATGGTAACTCTGGAGGAGCTGCAGAGATCCACAGCTCAGGTGGGAGAATCTGTCCACAGGACAACTATTAGTCGTGCTCTCCACAGATCTGCCCTTTATGGAAGAGTGACAAGAAGAAAGACATTGGTGATAGAAAATCCATAAGAAGTCCCGTTTGCAGTTTGTGAGAAGCCATGTGGGGGACACAGCAAACATGTGGAAGAAGGAGCTTTGGTCAGATGAGACCACAATTCAACTTTTTGGCCTAAAAGCAAAACGCTATGTGTGGTGGAAAACTAACACTGCACATCATCCTGAACACACCATCCCCAAAGTGAAACATGGTGGTGGCAGCATCATGTGGTGGGGATGTTTTTCTTCAGCGGAGACAGAGAAGCTGGTCAGAGTTAATGGGAAGATGGATGGAGCCAAATACAGGGCAATCTTAGAAGAAAACCTGTTAGAGTCTGCAAAAGATTTGAGACTGGGGCGGAGGTTCACCTTCCAGCAGGACAACGACCCGGAACATACAGCCAGAGGTACAATGGAATGGTTTACATCAAAGCATATTCATGTGTTAGAATGGCCCAGTCAAAGTCCAGACCTAAATCCAGTTGAGAATCTGTGTCAAGACTTGAAAATTGCTGTTCACAGACGCTCTCCATCCAATCTGACAGAGCTTGAGATATTTTGCAAAGAAGAATGGGCAAAAATGTCCCTCTCTAGATGTGCAAAGCTGGTAGAGACATCCCCAAAAAGACTTGCAGCTGTAACTGCAGTGAAAGGTGCTACAAATTATTGACCCTGGGGGGCTGAATACAAATGCCCCCCCCCCCCCCCACACACACACACTTTTCACATATTTATTTGTAAAAAATAATTGAAAATCATTTATCATTTTCCTTCCACTTCATAATTATGTGCATTTACCTTTTTGGTTGAAACGTAAAAAAAATGGAAAATTTCAAGGGGTATGAATACTTTTTCAAGGCACTGCATATACAGCCAAATCACAAAGAGGGGTATCTCCACTATATAAATATTACACCTATGGAAAAGGAAGACAGAAAAGAGGAAATTAAAAGTCCCATGGGCAAATGATTTTTTCTGTGTATGGGTTGAGACTAACTCCTCCTTCTTTTGCGGGTCCTGTTTTTGACATTTGTTTTACCTGGCAACAGAGTTGCTTTAAAGCAGGGATATGCAATTAGCGGCCCTCCAGCTGTTGCCAAACTACAAGTCCCATCATGCCTCTGCCTCTGGGTTACATGCTTATTGCTGTCAGAGTCTCGCTATGCCTCATGGGATTTGTAGTTTGGCAACAGCTGGAGGGCCGCTAATTGCATATCCCTGCTTTAAAGAATAAGTTTACCTCTGTTCACCTTTCTTTTTCTAAATTCCAGCTGTGTACTGATATAGCATTAATGTACTTCTTTTGCAAAAAAAAATATATATATATTTATTCTACACACCCCTTGTGTGTACAGCTGGCTAAAAAAAAAACAAAAAAAAAAAACAACTTCAACATTCCTTCCTTCCCTCCTGGACAGACCTTAGGACATGCCACAGGAAGGAGTTTACCCGCTGACCTGATTAGCACACAACCTGCATCATCTACCTTCCTAAGATCACTCGCACCCACCTCCAGGTGCACTTTTGTTAAATACAATCAGTGATCGCTGTTCTCACTAAATACACAGGCATCATTTTTTTTTTCTACTTTAACCTTCATCCTGTATAGATCATTCATTTGGCAGAGTGTGCAGGAGCTGAGCAATCAGATAACATGTGGATAGAGCTGTAGTATTGAAAACAATATTGAAAACAGGAGAAGTGTGTCCTGGGTTCTGTAAAGCTCACCATACACTATACAATCTGATTGTACAATCACATTTAGATCTACCATCAACTATGTAGTGCAAAGAGCTGCCTGATTGGATACAGAGGGAATGGATAGATAGGTGAGCCGCCCTATTCCATAGTTCTGGTAAATTTAAAGGAGATTATACAGAGATAGTACAATCAGATTGCATAGAGTATGACTATCAGCTTTATACAAGTACATAGGAGGGAGTGGACGTAGACACAGTGCACATCTCTGCGTAGCATGCGTTTTTTGGGGGGCGTTTTGCAGCATTTTCATTCCTTCATAGGGAAGCCTGTAAGAGAAACCCGGGTAACAAGCGTGCAGTAGTGCGCAGGCATGGACTGTCTAAGAAATGCACAAGAAAAGACATGTACTGGCGCATGCGCGAGCACGCGCGGGGCGTGCACGCATTGGCGCGCGTGCGCACATTGGCCCCAGTCTGCCTATTTAAACCTGCCAGTAACATGCATACTTTGCTGAGTGGTCTTTTCAGCTAGTGCCCGTTAACCCGATCTGTACCAGTATCCTGTATCTTGACCCGGCTTGTAAGGGTAAATTATGCAGGGTGTCAGGTCAGCTGGTCAACCTCTACCGGCGTCATGACCTAAGGTCTGTCCAGCAAGTAATGGAGACCTTTTTTTTTATACAGTCAGATGGACACTGAGCAAAGGGTTGTGCAGAATAAATAGAAAGATTTATTTATTTATTTTTTGCAAAAGAAGTACATTAATGCTATAAGGTGAACAAAGGTGAATTTAGCCTTTAAGCAAATTTACTAAATCAAAATTGACTTGGTTGCTAATTCTTAAAGTTCTTGTGACGTGACTATTCTATTCCCATTTACTGAGTGCTCAACTAGTTTGTATGATGACACATTCATGGAAAAGACAAACGGTAAGACTGAAACATTTTGTTGAATTATACTGAACAGATAGACATTGGTATAGCTAATGATTATTGATGTCTTACAGGGTGACTCAGGAGGACCTCTGGTGTGTAAGGTCCAGGGCATATGGTACCAGGTTGGAATTGTGAGCTGGGGAATAAGCTGTGCAGAACTCAACTACCCTGGGGTGTACACACTGGTGGCAAGCTACCAAACCTGGATCAGCACCTACCTGAATGTTGCATTCAATAATGTGTCAAACATCCCTACACCAACGAGGACATGTGGAGGAAACTACAACAACCCAGGTCAGGGCCGTCTTTAATATTGATTGGACCCTGGGCAAAACAATTCCCCCCCCCCCCCCAATTTCGCTCTCCACCTGCTTAGAGACATACAATAAATAGCATCTAGACTCAGATCAGTTTACTGTATCAGATCATGCAGTGATTGTGATTGGTTGCCAGAGGTTACAGCATATCATTACTGCTTACTGACTGGTTGCTGGAGGTTACAGCACACATTACGGCTCACTGATTAGTTGCTAGAGGTTACAGCACATGATTTCTGCTTGTTGATTGGTTGCTAGTGATTACTGTACAGTAATACTACTCACTGATAGGTTGCTAGAGGTTACAGCACATCATCTCCTCACTGCCTGCACACCATGGACTGGGGAGGTGAGCAGACCCATCAATAGACAGAAAACTCCTAGGGATCCAGCAACATTCAGTATAGGTGAAAGTGCATATGACCTTTAGGGAGGCATGATATACATGATATACCTGTACATATGAATGCCACCTTTATTTACATATCAATGCCACCAGACGCCGTTATTTACATATGAATGACTGTTATTTACATGTAAACACAGGGTCTGCAGGTGAGTCATCCGTACACAACAATAGGGCAGAGCTGGGTAGCATTGGTAACAGAACTTCACACTGAGATATCGGGACACATCACAGGACTAAGACTTTAAGGGACAAGGGAATTCAAACCAGGATAGTTGGCAAGCTTGGGGCAGCTTCCTTGGGCCCCACAACAATGACAGGGCCCAGGGCAGCTGTCCCCTTTGCCCTGACCCAGGTATTGCCAGCTCTGTGGGAAGCACTGTCTAGCCATACACCAGTGTTCCATTATCAACAATGCCATCTAAAGGTAATGCCACTTTATCATCACAAACACCTGGATGATGCATCGTCATAACTGATCTAGACAATGGGGTGACCGGTTCCCCCCCTAGCCTTTCACATAATCACTAAATGATTCTGGTCCAAACTACTCTTTCTGCTGACACAAATATAATGAAACACTTCCATCTCAGCTGACCTAAACAATGGGGTTGATTTACTAAAATAGCAGATGACATTCACTTTGCAAAGAATACCCAATTACGTGAAAGGATTAAAAAAATGGGTTTTAGCTCTGAGATGATTGGATGATTAAAGTCAGCACAGCTTTCCTTCATTCGCTGAGCTAAGTAAAACATTTACTTTACAAAACGAGAATGCTCTACTTATTTAGTAAATCAACCACACTGCTATCTATTTCCAATATTTGAAGAAAGAATTCTAGTTTTAACCACTTGACCACTGGGCACTTAAACCCCCTTAATAACCAGACCAATTTTCAGCTTTCGGTGCTCTCACATTTTGAATGACAATTACTCAGTCATACGAAAAAGGAAGTGGCAAATTGGTGGGACTTTTAATGAGGATAGATGGGGCCATTCAATCCCCTCCTCCATCCCTGAGTTAGGTGATTGATAAAGAACAGAGAGTGGGACTTTTGTGAGACACATGAAAGCAAATATAAATATACAATACAAAATAACTTTAATTGGTCAGAATGACTGTTTCTGCATGTACATATACACAGATTCTTTATCAATCACTTTACTCAGTCATACAACACTGTACCCATATGAATTTTTTGTCCTTTTTTTCACACAAATAGAGCTTTCTTTTGGTGGTATTTAATCACTGTTGGGTTTTTTATTTTTTGCGCTATAAGAGAAAAAAGACTGAAAATTTTGTAAAAAAATGATTTTTTTTTTCGTTTCTGTTATAAAATTTTGCAAATTACTATTTTTTCTTCATAAATTTTGGCCAAAATTTATACTGCTACATATCTTTGGTAAAAATAAGTACAAATTGGTGGATATTATTTGGTCTTTGTGAAAGTTATAGAGTCCACAAGCTATGGTGCCAATATCTGAAAATTGATCACACCTGAAGTACTGACGGCCTCTCTCATTTCTTGAGACCCTAACATGCCAGAAAAGTACAAATACCCCCCAAATGACCCCTTTTTGGAAAGAAGACATTCCACGGTATTTAGAAAGAGGCACTGTGAGTTTTTTGAAGTTGTCATTTTTTCCCACAATTCTTTGCAAAATCAAGATTTTCTTTTTCTCTTTTTCACAAAATTGTCATATTAGCAGGTTATTTCTCACACACAGCATATGCATTCCACAAATTACACCCCAAAACACATTCTGCTATTACTCCCGAGTATGGCGATACCACATGTGTGAGACTTTTACACAGCGTGGCCACATACAGAGGCCCGACATGCAGGGAGCACCTTCAGGCGTTCTGGAGCACCCAGGCCAATTCTGACATTTCTCTCCTACATGTAAAAATCATCATTTGTTTGCTAGAAAATTACATAGAACCCCAAAACATTATATATGTTTTTTTAGCAAAGACCTTAGAGAATATAATGGTGGTTGTTGCAACTTTTTATCTCACACGATATTTGCGCAGCAATTTTTTTAACGCGTTTTTTACGGAAAAAAAATGTTTTGTGCTTAAAAAAAAACAAAACAGTAAAGTTAGCCCAATGTTTTTGCATAATGTGAAAGATAAAGTTACGCCGAGTAAATAGATACCTAACATGTCACCCTTAAAAATTGCACACACTCGTGGAATGGCGCCAAACTTCGCTACTTAAAAAATCCCCATAGGCGACGCTTTAAATATTTTTACTGGTTACATGTTTTGAGTTACAGAGGAGGTCTAGGGCCAAAATGATTGCTCTCGCTCTAACGTTCGCAGAGATACCTCACATGTGTGGTTTGAAAACCGTTTTCATATGTGGGCGGGACTTATGTATGCGTTTGCTTCTGTATGCAAGCTCACGGGGACAGGGGCGCTTTAAAAAATAAATATTTTTTTATTGTTCATTTTACTTTATTTATTTTAGTTTGACATGTTTTTCCGCCCCAAAATTTTTTTTGATCACTTTTATACCTATTACAAGGAACGTAAACATCCCTTGTAATAGGAATATGGCATGACAGGTCCTCTTTACAGTGAGATATGGGGTCAATAAGACCCCACATCTCACCTCTAGGCTGGGAAGCCTGAAAAAAAACCCCCAAAAAAACCCAACAATCCTGGCTTTGATCGTAGCGGTGAGTCGGTAGAAGCACCGGAGGGCAGCGGGAGGGGGGACATCCCCTCTCGCCTCCCGTAAGAATGATCAAGCAGCGGAACAGCCGCTATGATTGTTCTTATGGTGTAGGGAATCGCCGGCTGAAAAAGCTGATATCTGAATGATGCCTGTAGCTGCTCCCATCATTCAGATATCTCCGCACAAAGTCAAGGACGTCATATGACGGCCGGCGGGCGGGAAGTGGTTATTGCAGAGTATTGCCGGGCATTGCGGAGTATTGCTGGGCATTGCGGAGTATTGCCGGGTATTGCGGAGTATTGCCGGGCATTGCAGAGTATTGCGGAGTATTGCAGGGCATTGCGGAGTATTGCGGACTATGGCAGGGTATTGCGGAGTATGGCAGGGTATTGCACGGGGTATTGCACAGTGGGTATTGCACAGGGTATTGCAGGGTATTGCAGAGTATTGTGCAGGGTATTGCAGAGTATTGTGCAGGGTATTGCAGAGTATTGTGCAGAGTATTGCGCAGGGTATTGCAGAGTATTGCAGAGTATTGCGCAGGGTATTGCAGAGTATTGTGCAGGATATTGCAGAGTATTTTGCAGAGTATTGCGCAGGGTATTGCAGAGTATTGCGCAGGGTATTGCAGAGTATTTCGCAGGGTATTGCAGAGTATTGCGCAGGGTATTGCGCAGGGTATTGCAGGGTATTGCAGAGTATTGCGCAGGGTATTGCAGAGTATTGTGCAGGGTATTGCAGAGTATTTTGCAGGGTATTGCGCAGGGTATTGCAGAGTATTTTGCAGGGTATTGTGCAGGGTATTGCAGAGTATTGCGCAGGGTATTGTAGAGTATTGCACAGGGTATTGCAGAGTATTGCGCAGGGTATTGCAGAGTATTGCGCAGGGTATTGCGCAGGGTATTGCAGAGTATTTTGCAGGGTATTGCGCAGGGTATTGCAGAGTATTGCGCAGGGTATTGCAGAGTATTGCGCAGGGTATTGCAGAGTATTGCGCCAGGGTATTGCAGAGTATTGCGCCAGGGTATTGCAGAGTATTTTGCAGAGTATTGCGCAGGGTATTTTGCAGAGTATTGGCAGGGTGTATTGCAGAGTATTGGCAGGGTATTGCAGAGTATTGCGCAGGGTATTGCAGAGTATTGCGCAGGGTATTGCAGAGTATTTTGCAGGGTATTGCAGAGTATTGCGCAGGGTATTGCAGAGTATTGCGCCAGGGTATTGCAGAGTATTGCGCCAGGGTATTGCAGAGTATTGCGCCAGGGTATTGCAGAGTATTGCGCCAGGGTATTGCAGAGTATTGCACCAGGGTATTGCAGAGTATTTTGCAGAGTATTGCGCAGGGTATTTTGCAGAGTATTGGCAGGGTGTATTGCAGAGTATTGGCAGGGTATTGCACCAGGGATGGCTGAGCAGGGATGGATGGATGGCTGGATCTGTGACTGCAATTGTCACAGATCCAGCCCACAGAGCTGCTGCTGCCATCCGCTCCCTCCCCCTCTCCTCTCACACTGTACCGATCGGTACAGAGAGGGGAGGGAGGAACCGGCGTCATCACATGACGCCGGTCTGTTTACAAGTGATTGCTCCGTCATTTGACGGAGCGATCACGTGGTAAACGGCCACTATCAGCGGCGATTTACCGCGATTCGTGATCCGCCGGGTCCTCTGGACCCGGCGGTCACGGAGTTTCCCGTTGTGCGCGCCCCAGGGGGCGCACGGGAGCGCGATTCTGGGAGGACGTTATATAACGTCCTCCCAGAGTTAAGCAACCACCTTGTCGACGTTATTTGTCGGCAGGTGGTTGTAAAGTGGTTAAGAAAATATGGGGAAATGTGCTTCTAAACGTATGAACAAAAATGTAATATATTCACCGTAACTGTCCTTTCGAAGTGGTAAATCCATATGAGCTGTGTGTTAGGACTACAGAACAACTTCGTCTCTCATCATCCTCATGAAGGTGTTCTGTAGTCCACAGGTCTGGCCCTGGCTGACAATAAGACTTATACCTATTGTGGCACATCGGGATAGCTTAATGGTAGTGCCAAAACAGTGAGTTTACTACATGCCAGATAGAGTTTTCAGGGCCTTCCTATCCACTTTTATTTGAAAGAAAGTCACATTTCAAAAAGAGATGTCTTACCAGGCAGGGGGTTCTCACCATCAATACGAACCACAACATAACATTCAGCCTCTTGGCTCTCTCATGGCATCTTTACTGCTTCATGCACCTCTTCAGGATCCTCCTGACCTTTTTAGTCATCCTGACCATGAAACATGCCCGTGTTTATGGATAGACACTGTACCCCAGCTCTGCATCTTCCCTACAGCTTCCTAGCTGTTCTGTCCCTCATGGACTTTCTCTACAGCTTCCTAGCTGCTCTCTCCATTATGATCTGTCCTAACCTGGACACCATGGTGCACACCAGCACCTCTCACGGCTCCGTGAGGCGTCGGTATCTAACCCCGGTCTACGCCGAGGGAGCTGACATTTTGCCCACGACGTGTGTTCTAGATTCGCGGCTCCAGGGCTGTGAGTGGCTGGAGCCACAATGACATCTCTGTAATAGAAAAAAAGCATGACAGGTCCTCTTAAATATGAGATCTGGGATAAAAAAGACCTTGGGTCTCATATTTACTCTAAAATGCAATAAAAAAAGTCATTTAAAAAAAAAATATATATATTTCTCCTTTAAGAGCATTCCGCCCTCCAATGCTATGGAGCCGAGCGTGGACCATCTTCCCCTCACTCAGCATCCAGGCAGTGAGGGGAGGGGACGCGATCATTCCCACCTCTACCGGTGGGTCCGGTAAGTGGCAGAGACGACTGGAGCGCGGTGGGAGGGGGGTTGGGCACCTCTCCCGCCACCGATTAAAGTGATCTCACGGCAAATCCACCACAGAGATCACTTTTATCCTAAAGAGAAACGCACGGCGTTCCCGAAAATACCAGGGTTAAAAGAGAAAGGTTCGTCCTTGGGACTTTGAGTGAGGTGAGCACTGTTGAGCCAATAAAAATAGCAGGAATAATTACAGTATATATTTAATCAGGTAAAAAGCGGTACATACATTAATGTGATAAACATTGGCCAATTCATACAGGATACAAGACAAGTAAAAATAGGTAAAATGATATTGCAAGTATCTGTCAATAATCTTGTAAACAAACAAACATCAATTGTATCCGACGCGTTTTGCTGGGCTTAGCTCGCTCTTCAGGGGTAGATGCATGTAGTGTACCTAAAATGAAATTATATAGTATATAGTATGATATAAAGGCACAGGGTAAGGGGGGGCCTTAATATGGAGAATCCCATACTCACCACTGGACATAGCCAAAGAACAGCGGAGGTGTGGCTCCCAAACGGCGGCAGCGGGTGTCTCGCCAGGGAGCAGAGGAGGCGGGGCCAAACAAAGTCCCAACCGGGGCCAAACGGAAGGAAGGCACAGCATGGATGAAATTTGTGTATCCCCAAAAGTCTTAATGGGTCCGTGAGGAATATTGGCTCTAAATATGAATAGGTATGTTAGATAATTAAAGTAATGGAGTAGGTAAGTGTATGGTAACATATGTATATCTATGCGTAGATAAAAGACTTGAGCTAAAGGTAGTAAGGGTATAGAGACTAGGAGGGAATGTGGTGAAAAAGATGCCAAGGACTGGCTGGTGTGATGAAGGAAAGATCAGGTGGGAAAGCAGAAAAGAAAAGAGAGTGAGAATGAGATAGAATGCAGGTGTGTGGTGAGGACTGTAATGAAAAAACAGGCTGCAAGTGAATGCTTCAAGTGAGTGATATGCAAACATATAAAGGTGTACCTGAGTAAAGTGAGTCTGGAGGTGGTGAGTTCCAATGAAGGGACCTAAACTTGTGTGTCTGGCCTCAGTGAAAGAAAGCAAACAATGAGATCCATGCTGTGCCGAACCTCCAATAAGTACCCCGCAAAAGCTTGAGAGGCTCAGCCTCCAACGCCATGTGTGGATGACTGACAAACGATCGCAGGAACCCGCCCACCGCCAGAAGGCGGTGTGCAGGCCCAGACACTCCTCCGGGTCATCTTGGTGGTACAATGCTTACAGCCACAGCAATGCCGCGAAATTGCGGTCATCACGCGGCTGACGCATGAGCATGGCGCCGATATGCAGGTGGCCCCGCCCACTCAAAAAGGGCAGGCGGGGACAGCGGAGGACAACAAGCCCTCCTTGATACATATCGCAGCTTCCAAGGCATGTCCAGTGGTGAGTATGGGGTTCTCCATATTAAGGCCCTTACCCTGTGCCTTTATATCATACTATATCATTTCATTTTAGGTACACTACGTGCATCTACCCCATAAGAGCGAACTAAGCCTCGTGAAACGCGTCGGTTACACTTGATGCTTGTGTGTTTACATGATTATTGACAGATACTTGCAATATCATTTTACCTATTTTTACTTGTCTTGAATATAAATATAAAAAATGTGAAAAAATTTTACTACCAGAACTCCTAGAGGTACTAAATGAGGCGTATGAAAAACAAACACTTCCAGACTCGATGCAGGAAACAATAGTAATAGTGATTCCAAAACAGGGTAAGGACCCAATGTTGCCTGAATCATATTGTCCTATATCCCTCCTTACCTGAGATGTTAAGATTTTGGCCATGGTTCTTGCAAATAGGTTATCAAAATACATTAGTAGTCTGATACATGAAGATCAAACGGGTTTTATTCCAAAGAGAGCAGCCGCAACAAACATTTGCAGGTTATTTTTAAATTTGCAATTGCCTATGGAAAATATGGGATCTAGAGCAATATTATGCTTAGATGCCCAAAAAGCCTTTGATATGGTGGAGTGGGAATATTTATGGACTGTATTGGAGGCTTTTGGAATAGGAACGGGATTTTTAAAATGGGTGAAAATATTATACAGGGACCCTAAAGCTAGGGTAAGAATTAATAATACACTATCCAGCCCGTTTACCTTATCTAGAGGGACAAGACAGGGTTGCCCCCTATCACCATTACTGTTCGCTATAGCAGTAGAGCCTCTTGCCCTTGCCATTAGACAATCAACCAAAATAGTCGGGTTTTGTCGGGCAGGAAGAGAGGCTAAAGTGGCCCTTTATGCAGATGACGCTTTTATTTTTCTGGGGGATACCTCAAACTCATTATCGGAACTTATGAGCCTTATCTCCATATTTGGGCTATTCTCGGGCTTCCAGATTAACTGGGATAAATCCATACTATTACCATTAGATGAGTTAAATACGCCATTATTAAATCAAGCCTCTAAAATCCAAATTAAGGACACAGTGAAATATTTGGGGATAGAGGTTTCTCGGGATGTAAAAGACTATATTAATTTGAATTTGAAACCATTATTAGCAAAATTTTAAGACAAATGCCGAAGTTGGTGTAAGTTACCTCTGACGGTGATAGGAAGAGCAAATCTTATCAAAATGATTTGGGCTCCGCAACTACTTTATGTGTTTAATAATTCACCCGTATGGATTTAGAGCTTTTTGGTTTAGAAAAATAGAATCTCTCTTCAGAGAGTTGATTTGGAGGAAAAAACGACCACGTATAAAGTTAACAACATTAATGAGGAAGAGGGAGGTCTCGCAATCCCCCATCCCAAAAATTATTTTTAAGCCTCACAAATACAACATTTTCAGTGGATGGACAACAGTATCACATTCTGATCCTATACAGAAATTGCTATTATCAGTTTACAAAGTATATCCACTGATTTCTTTATTAGAATCGAGAAATCAATTGTGCGATAAAAGATTCCATACGGGTAAATTATTTGACATGGTATGGCAGGAAATGGGGAAAATTACTGAAGTAAAGGGATTTACTTCATACACTCCAATTTGGAATAATAGTAGTTATGGGGAACTGGGGAAATTGGAGGGGGTTTGAGATTTGTAGGCAGAAGGGACTAAGGTATATGACACAGCTATTTGAGGAAGACGTGATAAAAACCTTTAGTGAATTAAGTAAAGAATATAATATTCCAAATCAAAGATTTTTTCAATTCCTTCAGCTTAGGCACGCATTAACAACACAGGGGCACACACAGGAATTGAAGTTTAATAAGTCAGTGGTAATAGCCTTGTTGGAAAAGACAGGGCAAAAAAAAAAAGGGTCTGATATCACAATTATATGATATATTATTTGATACATTTTTAAAAAAAAACTGTGGATATTCCAGCAAGACTAGCCTGGTCAGGTGATATAGGGTAAATTTCAGATGAACAGTGGGCACAGGCATTATCAGTAATACCTCAGGCCTCCCTATCTCCAACGCAAAATTTAACACAACTATTTATTTACATAGGGCACATTACACACCAGAGAAATTATTCAAATTGAAATGTAGAGATACAGATTAATGTTCTAGATGTAAACGGGGAGTAGCCAATCTAATACACATGTTATGGAGATGGCCTAAACTCCATCGTTATTGGTCTGGGGTGGTATCTATGATTAATAGTGTATTTGTGAGTGGGATGCTTATGGAGCCCAGGGGTTGTCTTCTGGGTATACTGGATGAATCAAAAATCCCAGGGGATTATATTGTTTAAATAAATAGAAGTTTATTCCAGGCTCATAAGCTCATTGCACAAAAGTGGTTATCACCATATCCACCCACTGTAGCAGAATGGAAAATACAAGTAAGGGAAACTGTAATTAAGGAAAAGTATACTTTCTTACACAGAAGCTGTCTAGGGAAATTTGAAAAAATATGCAGAAGGTGGTGTGATTATTTGGAGGTAGGATGAGAGAGGGGAGGGGGGACGGGTGAGTAGAGATGGAAGGGGGCCAGGGGTAAGGGGGATGTGATTTGTTTTGTTTTTTTGTTTTGTTTTTTTATTTATTTATTTGTATTTGTATTATTCTTCTTCTTTTTCTCCTTTTTTTATTTTATTTATTCCTCTCAATGCAGGCTTGGGTTGTATGTTGTATTTGGTGTTTTTTTTTGTTTGTATGTAAAAGAAATAAAAAGATGATTTGATTTAAAAAAAAAAAACCAGGAGAGCATAGTCAGTGCTCTACCAGGGTCCAATGCTTCCACTAAAAGATATAGTTCCAACAATCATTTTGAATTAGTATCTGAATTAGTTTAGTTATTTTTCATTTTTTTTATTTGTTTTTTTCTTTTTTTTTTTGCTTGTGTATTTTTTCATTATTGTACACCGTTCCTTTTTTTTCCCCCTACTTTTGGCACAAGCATAGGTGCTGGATAGTAGAAATTTCAACTTATTAGCCCCAATGCATTTGGCTATACTGGAATTTAGGGAAACAAATCAGTTTTACTCACCTCTAAACCTAACACCTTTAAAGGCTGCATGGGGGGATGTTAATACATAATAAAAGGAAAGCTTTATAATCTTGACTTTGCAGAAGGTTTTATTCAATTTGGGGTTTCTTGGACAACACCTTTCTTTTCATCCCAGAAAATGGAGTATGATTTTCTGTATCACAGTGTCTTGGAGAGAGTTTAGGGACGGGCAACTAAATCTAAGGGGTATAAAAAAAAAAAAATGATACTTTCTGAAAAATGTTCCAAAAGCAACAAATAATATTAGTATAAATATGATTAATAAATAAAAGGAGAGGATTTGGTTAAGGACTTTGATGGGATTGCTCTTGGGTTTTTATTTTCTCCTCCTGTGTGGCAAATATAACAATAGATGCCAGGCAGAGAGGTTGGCCTCCTGTGGACCAAAACTACTGATGTTAGAGGTTAAATGTAATAGACATCTGTCTTTTGTCACCTTAAGTATAAAGCTATCCTTTTCCTGGTGTGGTAGCTTTGTGAACTGAGCCTTATACATAATGTTTCTGGAAACCTTTCGTTACATTAATAGGATTATTTCCATAAATCAGATAACGTTCATAGAGATTCACAAAAGAAGATTCTTTTGACTATTTCCTCTAGATGGTAGATTTTTTTGACATCATTTTACATAAATGGTTGAGGATAATCAACTTCAGTGATGCTAACCTTGAAGTCTAAAGCCCTGTACACACGATCGGTTTTACCGGACAAACCGATCGTGTATGGGACCCATCGGTCTTTTTTCCATCGGTTTTAAAAAATAGAACATGTTTTAAATTTTTCCGATGGATCAAAAACCGATAGCAAATTCCGATCGTCTATGGGCAAGTCCATCGGATAAAAAACCCACGCATGCTCAGAATCAAGTTGACGCATGCTCAGAAGCATTGAACTTCATTTTTCTCGGCTCATCGGAGTGTATAGCGTCACCGCGTTTGGAACGGTTGGTTTTTTGACTGATGGTGTGTAGGCAAGACTGATGGCAGTCAGCTTCATCGGTTTTCCGATGGACAAAACCATCGGATTAGAATCCATAGGATATCCGATCGTGTGTACGAGGCTTAACTCCTGGGTCCAGGCTCCCCCTCTGACTGGACCTCTTTTTTCCCCTGGAGTTCCCTTCCAGAATTATCCTTATATAGTTCATTTTCTTTCAGCTTACTCTTTTCGAGTATCTTCAGGCCAACCACATGATGTGTAGGGTCCTCTTTCTCTTGAGATTATCTCCTGGTGGTGGGCAGTTTTTAATTATGTAGACATGACAACATCAGCACCCCTCTCTGCATTTTTTCCTTGTCAATGAAGTGCTGTGGTGATGCACTCCATTCACAAGTTTATCTCGATATTCTAGTAAGAATGAGGTTGGGTGTCAATTAACATCTTTTGACAAAAAAGCAATAGACATGTGCACACTGAAATATTTTGTTTTTCGGAATTTTTCGTCCGAAAATTTTTTTTATTTAGTTACTCCCGAAATTTGTTTTTATTTATTTTGTTTTGTTAAAAAATGCATTCGTCCAAAAATCCGAATTAATTAATGTCGAATCTGTCATTGAAGGCTTATGGTGTCTGTCGGATGTTCTAAGAAGATTCGACGAAGCAGCTAAACTGTACGACGCCGCAATCGTACATTTCCGGTCGAATGCTCCGCCCACAAGCTATAGAAGAATTCTAATGTTGTATGACACTAGTAATAATTATATTTATTAATTATTATTACTAGTCAGCCAACATTAGAATTCTTCTATAGCCTATGGGCCGAGCATTTGACCATAAATGTCCGCTCGTGGCGATCGTATGTTTTTAGCTGCTTCATCGAATCTTCATGTCTCTATAATGTCGAATATTTTCTCCCTCTATCAAATAATCTTGGACTAATAGAGTTGAGGTTAGGCACATTCAACCGCAGGTTCCATAGACACAGATCGCTGTTGTCACCGTCATGCCGAATCTTCTATCTATATAGAACTTTTGTCGCAACGAAACGGATATAAAGCATTTTTTATGTCGGATCTTTCGGATTTTAGACTCTACACATTCGTTATCGTTTGTTAAAATGAAAATCCCAAAAATTCGGACGAAAACGAATGTACATGTCTAAAAAGCAATTACTGAGGCGGACAACACCAGAGAAGATGTGTGTATTGCAGGCTGAGCTCCATTTTGTATTTTAAACACTGACTAGGGGGACATGAATTGAAATAAAATAAAAGTTAGTTGGGTTTGGTGATGAATATATGTGGCTGAAATTTGTTTCATCAAAATCTCTTACATAGTATCAGTCCTGAGGATTTTTATCTGCTGAAAGATGACATGCCAATTAATAAAGTTTCATTTTTGTGTGTATTATTTATGCATATATTTAATTATGGAAGCTAACAAATTTTTTTTTTTTTTTTTGCTAGTGTCATCTGCAGATTATTCAGTGTGCGGTTCCCCCTTGGTGTCCAGTCGGATAGTTGGTGGTACAAGTTCCTTGGATGGGCAGTGGCCCTGGCAGGTTTATGTTACAGATGGAAAATATATGTGTGGGGGCTCCCTGATCTCTCAGGAGTGGGTTATGACGGCAGCTCATTGCATCAGCAAGTGAGTATAACATGTGACCTTTATAAACCAATTCTTCCATCAGGCACCAATCATTCTGCTTTTGGAAAAATGTTTCTAAAAAAAAACAGTCATGGACATGTTTATTAAAACAGTGTTCATTTTTTATAAAGTGTCCACTTTAAAACTACTGTACCAAGTGTGTCTCATTGATCATCAGTGATTGGTTTACATCACCAAAGAGCCCCTTAACCACTTCAGCCCCTGGAGGATTTGGCTGCCAAATGACCGGGCCACTTTTTGCGATTCGGCACTGCGTCGCTTTAACTGACAATTGCGCGGTCGTGCGACGTGGCTCCCAAAAAAATTGACGTCCTTTTTTTCCCACAAAAAGAGCTTTCTTTTGGTTGTAATTGATCACCTCTGGGTTTTTTTTTTTTTTTTTTTTTTGCGCTATACACAAAAATATAGCGACAATTTAGAAAAAAAAAAGCAATATTTTTTACTTTTTGCTATAATAAATATCCCCCAAAAATATATAATTTTTAATTTTTTTTCCTCAGTTTAGGCCGATACGTATTTTTCTACATATTTTTGGTAAAAAAAATTGCATAAGCATTTATTGATTGGTTTGCGCAACAGTTATAGCGTCTACAGAATAGGGGATAGTTTTATGGCATTTTTAATAATATTTTTTTTTTTACTAGTAATGGCAGCGATCAGCGATTTTTATCATGACTGCGACATTATGGCGGACACATCGGACACTTTTGACCCTATTTTGGGACCATTGTCATTTATACAGCGATCAGTGCTATAAAAATGCACTGATTACTGTGTAAATAAAATGACACTGGCAGGGAAGGGGGTTAATCACTAGGGGGCTAGGAAGGGGGTTAGGTGTGTCCTAAGGAGTGATTCTAACTGTGTGGGGGCTGGGCTACCAGTGACATGACATTGATCACTGCTCCTGATGACAGGGAGCAGACGATCAGTGTCCTGTCACAAGGCAGGCATCCCCCCCGTTCTGCAGCTCTGTGACACGATTGCGGGACACCGGCAGACATCGAGTCTGCGGGTCCCACGGGCACTGTCACGGAGCTCGTGTGCGCGGCTCGAAATTCAAAGCAACGTATATATACGTTGCTTTGTGCAGCCATGCCATTCTGCCAACATATAAGTGCGTGGGCCGGTCGGCAAGCGGTTATTGGGTGCTAATATTGGACCCCTCATTCGGCTATTGAGTTCATTGGCTTATTCACTGTGAATAGATAAACGCAAGAGAAGAGTATCCTATACAACACCCTAAACTCATAGTTTACCACTTGGATATTAGGAGCACACTTGAGACATCATGAAGGGTGCTTTAAACTTCTCTCTGCCTAGAACTAAGCAGGGTCCAGGTCTACAGGACAGCAGGAGGGGGTCCTAGCAGCAGTATAAATGTGCCACTGTCATAACACTGCCTAGATTTGAAGTCTCTGGGGTGCTGAACCTTCAGCTTGAATCAGGGAATCATTTATCTCATTGTGGTTCTTCAAGCCACACAGTATCTCTGCTTCAACTATACCTGTCCCTCATCAAAGGATAATGCAACACCTTATAAGTTTCATTCTGCATACAGAAGTTTGGCAGCCTATATTGTTTTTGTGTGTCTGTCCTGTGTACCTGTAATCTGATTACCAGCTTCTAGATCCTGTCCCTCTGCTTGTCTCTCTGGTTTATTGTGACCATGACCTTCAATAATGGTTCTACCTCTTGCTCCTGTACTGACACCTACTTGCTGGTAATCCGGTTGCGAATTAAGCCTTTGTGTTTTGATATTTGCATCAAAACTTTATATTTTTTTGTTACTCTTGCTGCTGACATTGGTCTACTTCAAGTTACCTCAGATAGCAACAAAGTACATCTGACCATGGCTAGTATGTTAAAAAGAACATTGCATAATAATACCCCAAATATATTATATTAAGTCCTCATGTGAGTCTAAAATATACAAAATACAGGTGATACTCGAAAAATTAGAATATCGTGCAAAAGTTCATTTATTTCACTAATGCAACCTAAAAGGTCAAACTAATATATGAGAGAGACTTATTACATGCAAAGCAAAATAGTTTAAGCCGTGATTTGTCATAATTGTGATGATTATGGCTTACAGCTCATGAAAACCCCAAATCCACAATCTCAGAAAATTAGAATATTGTGAAAAGGTGCAATATTCTAGGCTCAAAGTGTCCCACTTTAATCAGCTAATTAAGCCATAACACCTGCAAAGGGTTCCTGAGCCTTTAAATGTTCTCTTATGTCTGGTTCAGTAGGAATCACAATCATGGGAAAGACTGCTGACCTGACAGTTGTGCAGAAAACCATCACTGACACCCTCTATAAGGAGGGAAAGCCTCAAAAGGTAATTGCAAAAGAAGTTGGATGTTCCCAAAGGGCTGTATCAAAGCACATTGATAGAAAGTTATGTGGAAGGGAAAAGTGTGGAAGAAAAAGGTGCACAAGCAGCAGGGATGATCGCAGCCTGGAGAGGATTGTCAGGAAAAGGTCATTCAAAAGTGTTGGGGACTTTCACAAGGAGTGGACTGAGGCTGGAGTCAGTGCATCAAGAGCCGCCACACACAGACGGATCCTGGACATGGGCTTCAAATGTCGTATTCCTCTTGTCAAGCCACTCCTGAACAACAAACAACGTCAGAAGCGTCTTACCTGGGCTAAAGAAAAACACACCTGGTCTGGTGCTCAGTGGTCCAAAGTCCTCTTTTCTGAGGAGAGAAAATTTTGCATCTCATTTGGAAAGCAAGGAGCCGGAGTATGGAGGAAGAATGGAGAGGCACACACTGCAAGATGCTTGAAGTCCAGAGTGAAGTTTCCACAATCTGTGTTGATTTGGGGAGCCGTGTCATCTGCTGGTGTTGGCCCACTGTGCTTCATTAAGTCCGTGGTCACCGCAGCCGTTTACCAGGAGATTTTGGAGCACTTCATGCTTCCTTCAACAGATGAGCTCTATGGGGATGCCAACTTAATTTTCCAGCAGGACTTGGCACCTCCCCCACACTGCCAAAAGCACCAAAACCTGGTTCAATGACCATGGGATTACTGTGCTTGATTGGCCAGCAAACTCGCCTGACCTGAACCCCAGAGAGAATCTATGATAGAGAATCTATGGGGCATTGCCAAGAGAAAGATGAGAGACATGAGACCCAACAATGCAGAAGAGCTGAAGGCCGCTATTGAAGCATCCTGGTCTTCCATAACACCTCAGCAGTGCCACAGGCTGATCGCCTCCATGCCACGCCGCATTGAGGCAGTAATTGCTGCAAAAGGAAATCCGCTGAAGCTGACTTCCATCAGTCTTGCCTATACACCATCAGTCAAAAAACTGACCGTTCCAAACCAGGTGACGTAAAACACTTCGATGAGCCGAGAAAAATGAAGTTCAATGCTTCTGAGCATGCGTCAACATGATTCTGAGCATGCATGGGTTTTTTATACGATGGACTTGCCCATAGACGATCGGAATTTGCTATCGGTTTTTGATCCATCGTAAAAATTTAAAACATGTTCTATTTTTTAAAACCGATGGAAAAAAGACCGATGGGTCCCATACACGATCGGTTTGTCCAATGAAAAAAGACCATCAGACTGTTTTCTTCGGTAAAACCGATCGTGTGTATGGGGCTTTAGAGGCTGATACTAATTCAGGTGCTTACACCGCTTGTATTCAAAAAAAAAATTGCATGTAATGATATATTAATCAATACAGAACTGCATTATTTTGTATCTTTTTATCTGCCTCTTTTAATATTTTATTTTTGAACTTGTTTGGCTTGTGTACATACAGGCCATTCATAAAGAGCAAATTAAGTTGTATTTCATTCATTAGATTCTGAAGGTCATTGATAATAATGATATTGCATTGCCTTCTGCAGCAGATGGATCCTCATTTCTACATGTTATGTTCTGTTTTCTTTCTGCAGACCTATCCAGGTATCAAATTATAAAGTATATTTGGGCATGTACCAGCTGGATGTGATCAGCTCTCATACAGTTATTGCCACTGTAAGCTTTATCATCGTCAATGGTAATTATAAAGACACTACAAGCCCTGGAGACATCGCCCTGATACGGCTGACCACACCTGTCCCCTATACTAAGTACATCATGCCAATCTGTCTGCCATCTTCCACCACCACCTTCCCCTGTGGTACGGAGTGCTGGGTGACTGGCTGGGGTGTAAGATATTCTGGAGGTGAGTCCATGCAATGATAAGCAAAAGTAGTTTCACTCATTTTCAATACAAGTTTAGCACCCTCTAGTAGTGTGCTAGAGAGGATAGGTAAATTTAAGCCGGCCTGGCTGGTAGCTAGGCCTGTTTGTTTTTATTCTGGGCTGGGAGTGGCTCAGTGTAGTGCTGGGTGACACACACAGGTGGCATCACTAGGACCTCCTACTTCCATCTAGAATCTTCTAGTGTTTTCTACAAAGAGAGGCTGGAGGGGAGGTGGAGCCACCTGGGGTATTCTAGGGAGCTCTGACAAATCCCCAGCTTGGATTGGCAGGGGGCAGGCTTCCTTAAATACCCAGGGTCAGCCCAGCATTGGGGAGCTGTTGCGTGGAAGAGCTGGAGTGAGAGAGTATGGAGGCTGTTGGGGCCCTTGAGGGAGCTCCCCAGTCTGGGGGGGTGACCTTGGGCCTGGGCTCGGATGCAGTCAGGACCGCCTTGAGTGAGGAGTGATAGGCTTCGAGCATTTTTGTGCAGGAGGAAGCTGAAGGAGTATGTATAGGGAGTGTACATTATTGTCCAGTTTCTGTTGATTCACGCTGGGCATCCCATATCTCCCATCCCCATTCAAGTTATACCCCTCACTAGAGCTGCACAATTAATTGTTAAAAAATCGTGATCTCGATTCAACCCCCCTGACGATCTCCAATGCAGAGTTTGCCGATTCTTTCATATAACAAATGGAGAGACTTCTCAGCTGTCAAAAGAAAATATCCGGGCAGTCTGCCAAGTTGTAAACAGGAAACATTGTAACTAATGCTTCCTTCTTAGATCAAAGGGATAAACTTTGATGTGTGTAAAGAAAAAATCTTGTCAGTTTGCCAGGATTTTAACATGAAACATTGTAACCAACTTCCTTCTTAGTGCAGGAAGTTTAACCACTTAAAGTCTAAATCTTTTTCTGACACGTTTCTTAAGTTAAAATCAATATTTTTTGCTAGAAAATTACTTTGAACCCCCAAATATTATATATATATATTAGCAGAGACCCTAGGGAATAAAATGGTAATTGCTGCAATATTTTATGTCACACTGTATTTGCCCAGCGGTCTTTCAAGTGCAATTTTTTGGGAAAAAATACACTTCAATGAATAATAAAAAATAAATAAAAATGAAACAGTAAAGTTAGCCCAATTTTTTTGCCTTAATGTGAAAGATGATGTTACGCAGCGAGAATCGTGAGAGAATCGTGATCTATCTTCTAAGCACAAAAAAACGTGATTCTCATTTTAGCCAGAATCGTGCAGCTCTACCCCTCATTAAAAAAGTTCATTGACCGGTTTATGTCTCGGAGTGTCTGAGAGTGAATGAAGGGCTGGGCAGAGTGACAGCTAAATCACAATTCTCAGCAGCCCCTGTGGGGGTACTGCTATACAAATAAGCCAGATCTGTCATTTACCCCCAATACATCATGTTAATTAATGATGCACAAATCTACCTGGGTTAGATTTGCAATGTACTGATATAAACCTGCCTTTTGTACCTCTCTGAAAGTAAGCTTATTAAAGCTGCTTACATGCTGTGCACTGAGTCTGTACAATATTTGTGTCTTTTCTCCGTGAAATATTACACCCTAATTTTGATTTATAGTTTAAAATATGCTTTGTCTCACCCTCTTAAACTACAGCCTACTAAAGATACTTACATAGTGTGCATGGTGTCTGTACAATATATATGCTTATTGTCTCTGAAATAATACTCTCTAATTTTTATTTCATGATAATCTACTAATTTGTGGCTGCTTGCATACTGTTCATCGACTGCACAATATTTTTCACTATTGTTAGTTAAATAATACACTCCAATATTTATTATACTGTAAAACCTTGGTTTGAGAGTAACTTGGTTTGAGAGCGTTTTGCAAGACAAGCAAAATTTTTTAATAAATTTTGATTTGATATACAAGCGACGTCTTGATATAAGAGTAGCGTTATGTCACAACTGAGTATAAAATAGAAGAGAGGAAGAAGAATGGGAACAACGCATATAAGGAGAGTCCAGGAGCCGCGCACCCCAAGAATATGTAGAGAATCGGAAGTTCCCCCAGCGGGGTTTTTTAGCGGCTATGGGTATGGAATTCAAAAATTAGGGCTGTGTATAACTAAGATCTGATTTTTGAAATTTTTTTATTCAATTATACAATAAATAAAAATTGCAAATACAAAGAATTGGTCAAATAGTTCATTCTGGCTACAAACATTATTGTAAAAAGCAGGTAATAAATAATGCAATAACTGATAAAACAATCAATGAGTTAACATCCATGTGAGTACCCCGACGCGTTTCGACCATCATGGTCTTCCTCAGGGGATTGTACTCTGGTGGGATATATTAAAACATTTATTAGGGTTCTGACATTCCAATGATGGATAACAACAATGGTGCATAAAGTAAAATTGTATTTACCACTCAAATAGTGGAATTTGAGATGTGACGCATAACCAGAAATTGTAAATGAACATGCACTTGGGTCCAGAAATCCTCACATGACGTCCCCCATTCCTCTAAGCGGGGGCCAGACGAATTAGGGCTTGCAAGGGGTCACACATATGGACCAACAGGGGGAGAGGACATGGGTGACACCTGCGATATAATGAAAGTGGATTACTTTTGTATAGGCTGTATGCATCATGCATATACTCAAACAAGTAATGGCGATTTAAATGTAATCAAAGTATACCCCACCCGCAATATTAATATCTAAGTTTCTTGATAAGATTAATTATGGTTGGGTCTATTACTGTATCAAACCCGAGAGGGAGTGAAAGATGTAAAGGTGGGCCACATAATGAAGTCAGTGCAACAAATCAGTGTGAGGATGGTGAAAATAAGAAAATGTGAGTGTGTGGTGAGAAGTGTGTGAGATGATCAATATGGTGAATAAGGGTCTGGGAATGTGTGTTCCCCTTCCGAAAGGATTGTCCAAACGCATTAATCCAGGAATTAATCACCCTGGGTTAACTCATTGGAACACCCACCCTTCAGGCAGGACTTTGTATACTCTTAAAAGCCTACAGCTCTTTAAACTCATGAAATTATAACTCCATTCAACTTTGAATTATGATTATATACAACATCATTATTATTATTATTTATGTTTTTTGACATTGTAAAAATATTTCTTAATTTCTTTCCCCTAGTGAATGGGCTGCATAGGTCCCGTCCTCCGTTTCCTCCCCGTGTTCCCAGAGGGCGGGTGCCGGCTTCCTAGGGCTTCCCGGCACGGTAGGGAGACGTGAAAATCTTTCACGATTCTCCCCCACTATGCTCCCTCACTGTGTGGCCTTCCCATCTAGGCCACCAGGGGGAGCGTCGCCGTGCCGGCGGCGTCCTATGTTCACCGCTGAACGTCCTGGGATGCATCACGCGCGTGCAGCATGGCTCCACGCGCGTCATGACGTTGCGCAATTGCGACGGGGTGACGACAGTGGTCGGAGCCGTTTGGCCCACAAGGACGCCGAGGGAGCCACACTGGCCGCCATTCTGGCGGCGTGGACAGACGGAGGAGGGGGGGAGGGGTTGCATCACCTGCTTTATTGGGAACAGACCCTATTTAAACTTGTATCTCCTTCGGACCTGGATGTGTCCCGAGGAGATCACATATATACAAAGACTGAGTTAAATGTAAGTATTCCAGCATATCAATCCATTTCCCCACCAGCCAATAATATTTTTACCAACATTGTTTATAGCACTACTGTGCTTTGCTAATCCTACTGCAAATACTTAATTATTAAGTTTGTGTGGTCACAACTTGATAGTCTTGTACTACACATCCCTTTTCACATTTCACACACTCTTCCCACACCGCATCACACTCACACTCATTCCCCTACCCAGCACTTATCCTTTTCACCTGTTGCATTCTCATATTCATTGTTTATTTTTTATATATAATTTTTCACTTTATTTATATTTTTTATATTATTTTTTCTCTCACACAATCATTAGCACACACATTCCCAGACCCTTATTCACCATATTGATCATCTCACACACTTCTCACCACACACTCACATTTTCTTATTTTCACCATCCTCACACTGATTTGTTGCACTGACTTCATTATGTGGCCCACCTTTACATCTTTCACTCCCTCTCGGGTTTGATACAGTAATAGACCCAACCATAATTAATCTTATCAAGAAACTTAGATATTAATATTGCGGGTGGGGTATACTTTGATTACATTTAAATCGCCATTACTTGTTTGAGTATATGCATGATGCATACAGCCTATACCAAAGTAATCCACTTTCATTATATCGCAGGTGTCACCCATGTCCTCTCCCCCTGTTGGTCCATATGTGTGACCCCTTGCAAGCCCTAATTCGTCTGGCCCCCGCTTAGAGGAATGGGGGACGTCATGTGAGGATTTCTGGACCCAAGTGCATGTTCATTTACAATTTCTGGTTATGCGTCACATCTCAAATTCCACTATTTGAGCGGTAAATACAATTTTACTTTATGCACCATTGTTGTTATCCATCATTGGAATGTCAGAACCCTAATAAATGTTTTAATATATCCCACCAGAGTACAATCCCCTGAGGAAGACCATGATGGTCGAAACGCGTCGGGGTACTCACATGGATGTTAACTCATTGATTGTTTTATCAGTTATTGCATTATTTATTACCTGCTTTTTACAATAATGTTTGTAGCCAGAATGAACTATTTGACCAATTCTTTGTATTTGCAATTTTTATTTATTGTATAATTGAATAAAAAAAAATCAAAAATCAGATCTTAGTTATACACAGCCCTAATTTTTGAATTCCATACCCATAGCCGCTAAAAAACCCCGCTGGGGGAACTTCCGATTCTCTTAAAATAGAAGAGAGGCGCCTCTAAGTGTAGCAATATTGTTACATTTAATGAGGGTACAACATTTAGAAACTCACATGGTTGATGATTAAAAGAGGCACATCTAAGTATGCAGGAATCCGGGGTAAAGCTGTCCACAAAGACCATCCTTCACACCACCATTGATGTTGTCCCTTCCGCAAGCGGTTCAAGCCTCATTTTCAGATCGCTTTACTGCAGGGCAGTCTTCCCAATCACGATTGCAGACTGACAGTGGTGAGAGCCGGCGGTGCGGAGGACGGTCTATGTGGATTGCTTTACCCCGGATCCCTGCATACTTAGATGTGCCTCTTTTTTTCATCAACCATGTGAGTTGCTATATGTTGTACCTTCATTACATGTAACCATATTGCTACACTTATTGGCACTTCTCTTTTATACTCTGGAGCTCCTGCTGGATTTTGCTTCTAATCCCCTTGTGGAGGCTTCCATTTGTGGATGGATATTTTATGGTTACACAACCTATCACATTGGTATAATCTTTTTATATGGACTATAAACTGAAGGACCTGTAAATAAAGGGTTGTGGAAGGAATCATTTGAGTTTCCATTATTTCTTACAGGAAAATTTGCTTTGATATACAAGTGCTTTGGATTACAAGCATGCTTCCGGAACTAATTATGCTCACAATCCAAGGTTTTACTGTATTTATTATATTTATTATAAGAAATGTGACAGCTTTCCTTAAAAACACATGTCAAATGATGGTACTGCTGTGTTGTAATAGATCACTATGCATATACAGTATACTCAGTTGGACATAGTATCATGAAAAAGAAAAAGACACGCTCTCCATAACGTAATCCCAATTAAAATACCAATTTAATGTGGTAAATGCACTTACAATGAAGAGATGAAAACCAGGCACTTCATATCATATAAACAACTCATATTCCAGAATCCAAGATGGCCGTGGGATCGCGTAAAGGTAGTGGCATGTGTTCTGTCTATGCCCTACAAGTTTCGTCAAAGATGACATCATCAGGAGCATGGGACACACGCTGCCACTCTTCCTTTTTGTATAGTACAACACAAGAAGAAATACATCCTAATTAGAGCAGAGCACACATGGCTGAAGATTTTATTTTTGCATAGGGACAAAGTGGTGTTTAAGCCAAGGATTTTATTTTTGTTAAAGCCTAGTACACACTAGTAGTTTTTTTTTTATTCAACTCAGCAGGGCTGAAAGGAAAAAGAACTGACAGCTCAGGAGGAGCCACTGTACTAACTATACAATGTTAGTACAGCAACCTCCCCCACTGTTCTATTGTTTTCTGACGGGGGATGCCCCCTCCCTCACCAGAACACTCCAGTCAGCGATCGGAAGCAGAAAAGCAGATTTTTTTTCCTTTTTTGGCAATGCCCCTTCCACAGAAGCCAGCCCGACTGCAGTACACAAGGGCCGAATGTCGTCCGGTTTCTATTGGCCCCGCTGATGCTGTCTGACATTTGACCCGTGTGTACTAGGCTTAAGGGAGTGCCCAGGTTGCATTGCCATCTCTGCCTATGTTAGCTTTATCAAGACGGAAGCAACCTTTTCCTGGGTGGGGTCCTGATACAGATAATAAAGGGGGACGCTACATAAAGATATCCCATGGTTCCCCGTAAATTTCAAGCCAGACCCTTACCCAAGCCTGCAGCCTACAGCCAGGAAAGATGGGGGCACAAGCATCTTTCCTGCTCCTGAGCCATACCCAGGCCACACATGTCCTCAACACGGGGAGGGTTCCTTGTCAAAGGGAATGCCTGGCAAAGCACCTTGTCCCCATGTTGTTGAGGGCAAGGGCATCTCCCCCACAACCCTGGCCCATTGGATGTAGGGGTCTGCATGTGGAGGGATTATCAGAATCTTGTGGTGACAGAGGTATATATTTAAAAGAAAATTTTTGTGCCCAGAGTTCAGATTGAGGGCTAGATTCACATATGCATGATGTGGGAGCACAAATATATATTTTTTTCTGTGTAGTGGTGCGGCAGTCCGTTCATTTGAATAGGCTGCTTACTGCATCTTAATTACACCAAAGAGGTACATGTCTCTTTTATTTTAAATAGCGCCATACCAAAATGCATGACACTTTGTTACCATGCATTCCTTTTGCATGATTTTGCACACTTTAGCAAGGTGAATTGGGGTGGAGTTCACAATTAATGGCACTGCAGTCCTTCTGCAAAAAAGATGCCCATTTTTTTGTGTGTTACGAGAAACTGTGCAATTTTGAGTGCAATTATACAGAGCACATGTGTGAATGGAACATAACAGTATTCAGTCTATGTATAACCTTGCCAAGAATGACCTTTAATCATCTTCTTGTCTCTTTTATCTCCAGGAAGTGTAGTTTCATATGGGGCCCTCCAGGAGGCCATTGTTCCTCTAATAGACCGCAATACATGTCAAACAATGTATAGGAATGCAGGAGGTAACATCACTATCCAGTACGATCAGATTTGTGCCGGCTACAAGGAAGGGGGAAAGGACTCCTGCCAGGTGAGTGACACCAAGAACATGCCAGCATGGCTCGCCATTAGGATCTCTTCACAGGAAGCGGAAGCAATGCATGATATCAGTTTAAGTGATACTAAAGTTTATTTTTTTTTTTTTTATAAAAACAAGGTTATTCTTGCCCTCTCTGTTACCTGATAACAAAGAGGAGGAAGCCGTCACATTTCTCAGAGGTAGTAATACCAATGCTAAATATTTCACTTTACAGCTGGAGGTTAATTTGACCAAACACCTATTTATTCAGCCAAACACCTATTCATTCGGGCATTTGTACAAATTTCTCTTTAGGCTGCACACAGTGCGGAAGTCTCCCACATAGTGTTTTCCCTGCTGGTCGATTATTCTTAGCCTATAAATTCTCATGGTCAAGTGTTCTTAAAGTGATTGTAAAGTCTAATTTTTTCCTATAAAAATAACAAACATTTATGCTTACCTGCTCTGTGCAGTGGCTTTGCACACAGCAGCCCCGATCCTCCTCTTCTCGGGTCCCTCGCTGGAGCTCCTGTCCCCTCCCTCCTGTCGAGTGCCCCCACAGCAAGCAGCTTGCTATGGAGGCACCCGAGCCGAGTCATAGCTCCCTGTGTCCATTTAGACACACAGCTGCTGCCTGGCCCTGCCCCCTCTCTCTCTTGATTGGCTGACTGATTTTGATTGACAGCAGCACTGTTGTGTCTCAGCCAATCAGGAGGGAGAGTCTCGGGGGGCTGAGACACCCGTGGACATCGCTTGACAGAGATGGGGCTTAGGTAAGTATGAGGGGGTGCTGGGGCACCTGCTGCACACAGAAGGCTTTTTATCTTAAGCCCTGTACACACGCACGGTTTTCACGGCAGTAAAAAGTCCGCCGTGAAAACCGAGGGGAAAGCTGAGATCCCAGCAGGAAAACTGCCATGGAGCTTTGGCCAGGAATCCCGGCCGTGTGTATGCTCCATGGGCACTGCGTCACAGTGTTTCCCATAGAGTATTGGTAAATCCGGCGGAAAAAAAAACGCCGGGAATCCTGGCCGTGTGTATGCTCCATGGGCACTGCCTCTCAGTGTTTCCCATAGAGTATTGGTAAATCCGGCGGAAAAAAAAACGCCGGGAATCCTGGCCGTGTGTATGCTCCCTGGGCACTGCCTCACAGTGTTTCCCATAGAGTATTGGTAAATCCGGCGGAAAAAAAAAACGCCGGGAATCCCGGCCGTGTGTATGCTCCCTGGGCACTGCCTCACAGTGTTTCCCATAGAGTATTGGTAAATCTGGCAGAAAAAAAAACGCCGGGAATCCCGACGGGAAAATAGAGAGCAGGTTCTCTATTTTCCCTGCCGGGATTCCCGGCAGTTTTCCCGACGAGGGAGCATACAGAGGCTCGGTTTTCACGGCAAAAAGCTCTCCCAGCAGTTTTTTTGCCGGGAAAACCAGCCGCGTGTACAGGGCTTCAGTGCATAGAATGCATTAAGATAAAAACCTTCTGACTTTACAACCTCTTGGAGCTATTTATCTTTTTTGATCCAATGTTATACGTTTACATTTGCCAGCAAGGAACAAGGAGGCAGCAAGGAACCTATTACACACATATTACAAACGTTATGGGAATTATTCCTTACACTTGCATGAATGTTGTAATAAACTGGCCCCTTACACTAAAATAGCGTTAGCTTGAGTTCAGCTCTAATATATACTGTATATGTATGAGTATGATACACAAAAGTGTTATTCCCTATTTACATACCGCTGTCCCACACCCCATTTCCCCCTCCCCATCCCATTCCTTTGACACCGTCATTAGGAATAAAAATTTAAAAAAGCAAGACCTTCACTGTCAATTTCTTTCATCTTTGCTCCACTCAGCAGCAAGAATCTTCGCATTTGAATCCTATATCCCTCACCATGCACTGTGGTTCCATCCCATCTGCTGACCATCACTACTGTGCCCTGTAAGGATTTAGAAGCCAACTAGAGGAACCACAGAGCGAGCATATGGTATACAAAAGGTTTAGAAACTCTCTATGTCCAATTCCCCATTTACATATCACTCTCCCACACCCCACCCCCCTCCCCATCCTATTTCTTCGACTCTATCACTAATTACAAAAATGCCAGAAAAAAAAGGTCCTTCACATTTCAAACCTGTACCCTCCCCATGCACTGTGATTCCATCTGCTGACCTATCATAACTGTGCTGTTTAGGGATGTAGAAATTGGCTAGAGGAACCACAGAGCGAGCAAATGACCAATTATGTGACACATCTGTAAGACCCCTTTCACACTGAGGAGCTTTGCAGGCGCTCTAACGCTAAAAATAGCGACTGCAAAGCGCCCTGAAAGAGGGGCTCTATTCACTCCAGTGTGAAAGCCTGAGGCTGAACCGCTTTGCGGGTAATTTTAACCCTTTTCTGCCACTAGCGGGGGTTAAAAGCGCCCTGCTAGCGGCGGAATACCTCTGCAAAAATTACGGTAAATCACCGCTATTTTTACTGCCGACACCGCCCGCGCCCCAGTGTGAAAGCAGCCTTAAGCCTCGTACACACGGTCGGACTTCCATCTGACTTTTCCGTGGATTTTTGTCCGAATGGAGTTGGTCGGGCACACCCATAGCATACACACCACAGGACTTTTCTGCAAACTTTCTCAAAACTTTTTGCACCATCACGTGGTTGTTCTGCTCTTTTCTGCTCTTTACCGCCACCCTTTGGTCAACTTCTGCTATTGTTGGTTGATTTTAACATTATTTGTTTTGTCCATCGGACAAAAGTCCGATGGTTTTTTGTACACACGGTCGGACTTTGCTCCATCAGACTTTTGTTGGGCAAAAGTTTGTCCGTTTGCAGACCCAACTTTTGTCCGATGAAAACAAGAAAAAACCCAAAAAAGTTTGTCCGATGGAGCGTACACACGGTCGGATTGTTGGTCCAACTTGCTCAAAATGAAGTTTGTTGGCCAAAAGTCCGACCGTGTGTACGGGGCTTTAGTATGTTAGATGTGAAAAGTCTATTGCTCTGCAATCAGAAGAATGGATGGCAGGGTGGGTGAGTGTAACTCCTCTTTCTTCGCAGGTCCTGATTTTTTACCTTTTTTTTTTGTTAACTTGCCAACAAAGTTGCTATAAGTAAATGAAAAATGACTTGGTTGCAACTTCTTAAAGTTTTGGTGCTGTGCCAATTCTGAACCCATTTACTGAGTGCTCAACTAATTTGTGTGATTACACATTCATGGAAAGAATTAAATATTTTCTTGATTCATCCTGAACAGATAGATATTGATGCAGCTGATGATTATTGATGTCTTACAGGGTGACTCAGGAGGACCTCTGGTGTGTAAAGTCCAGGGCGTATGGTACCAGGTCGGAGTTGTGAGTTCAGGAATAGGCTGCGCAGCCCCCAACTTCCCCGGGGTGTACACACAGGTGACGACTTACCAAACATGGATCAGCACCTACCTGAATGCTACGTTCAACTATGTGTCAAATATCCCTACACCAACAAGGACATGTGGAGGAAACCTCTACAACACAGTGTACAGCAATTCTCCTTTACCAACATCCAGCTTTTCACACCATCGCTGGGTGATCCTGGTCCCAACTATTCTTCTGATGACACTAATATAACCCAAAACAGCCATCTCTGCTGATGTAGACAGGCATAGAGAATGTTCACTTTGCATAGAACACCAAATCACATGGAAGGAAAAATACCCCAAAATTTGTTTGGGCTCACACATGATTCAATGTGTTATGTAAATAGGATGGACTAAGTGAAAAAAAAATCACTTTACAAAAATAATATGTTCTAATCTGAAGAAGAATTTAAGTTTTATGAAAATATGGAGGTATTTGTTAAAACTGAGGAGCTTATAACCTTTACAACCCTTTTAAGTTGCAAGTTCAGAACAAGCAGAGTTCACAAGAATTTAGAAGCTCACTGGATTTTTGCCAGATTAATAAATATTTCTCATACCAATCAAAACGATCCCAGTGTGACATAAATTCCTTTTACTGCTGCTGTAATCCCCAATGCGGATGCCATAAGTCAGATGGTTAGGACGAGGATCAGACTTTGATCCAACTTCAATGATATTGAATGGGCTGAAAACAGACCAAAGTCAGACCAAAGTAGTGCAGGTATTGTGGGAGGGGTAAATACTGCGCTAATGTGAAAAAGTGAAAATATGTGCTGATGAAACCAAGCTGTGACACAAAAACATGTGATAATCTTGCAAATAATATGTAAAGAAGGAAATAGTCGCTCTAAATAAAATGATACAATAAATAGTGGTAATGATAAAAGGTGCTCAGATATCAACTTGGTGTATCTTGTGCAGAAACAAATTAACAAATGATAAGACCAAAAATATCATGAAGCATACATTAATTTCAGTGAAAGAAAATGATGACATATATCTATATAAAAAAAAGTCCACCAAATCATGTGCATTGAACCAATAACTGGTGCTCAAGAAAAATAGACAAAAAGGTGAAGTGAAACCGAAACAAAGTAAAATTGATAAAAAATGTAGAATAAAAATATAATTAAAGTAAATATAAAAGTCCAATGTCTCCAAACGGAAACAGATTCTAATATTGTAGATGAATCCAATACTCCAGTGTGACACAAGCAGAGTGAGATGAAAGGTAAAGTTGAAACTGATTTTCACCAACACCAAGGAATAGATTCCTCCTCGTGAGACACACTACAAATAGTGGGGACCCTTACCAGATCGGGTGGACCTCCCGGTAGTAGCGAGGTCTCAGAAGCCTGCAGATATAACCCTCTGCAGGGTCTTTGAATTCAGCAAGATGGTCCGGATCTCCATATTCCAGGCTCCTATCGCCCTCCTCACCACCGAAGGCTGGATTACCATCCTCAGCAAGGCTGAATATCTCTCACCAAAAATGGTTTAAGTCTTCCCTTGGATCGAGGGCCTGCATGACCTGATAGCAGCACTGGCAAGTGTATCATTGATAGAAGAAGAGACACAGAGGACTGGCAGCTTTGTAGCATCTACTTGTAGTCAGTAGAAGACAATAATTGGTAAAGGTGAATGATTTCCTGGTGTACCAAGAAAAAGTAGTGCAGGAACCTTTTCTAAAGTCGGACCGACTTGTGTCGGACCAGTTAAGCCGGCTCTCATAGGGAACCATTGATTTGTACACGTCATGTGACATGTGCTGCCAAAGTCGAGGGCGTATGTCACCCAAGTGTGAACCAGGGTCTAATGCCGCGTACACACGATCATTTTTCCCGTCGGGAAATATATCAACATATCCAATGTTTTTTTTAAATAAATACATAAATATGTTTTATGGTTGAAGTTTATTTTTAATAAGCATTCCAGAATCTGACACATCAACATTTTAGTGGTCAGCGTCCACCTCAACCATCTTGTTGCTTGACAGCTCAGAGTAAAGAAAATTAGAGATGAGCAAACTTCTAAAAAAGGTTGATCAGTTGTGACCTCACCCAACTTTAACCACTTAAGCCCCGGACCATTTTGCAGCTAAAGGACCAGGCCACTTTTTGCGATTCAGCACTGCGTCGCTTTAACTGACAATTGCGCGGTCGTGCGACGTGGCTCCCAAACAAAATCAACGTCCTTTTTTTCCCACAAATAGAGCTTTCTTTTGGTGGTATTTTATCACCTCTGGGGTTTTTATTTTCTGCGCTATAAACAAAAATATAGCAACAATTTTGAAAAAAATGCAATATTTTTTTACTTTTTGCTATAATAATTATGCCCAAAAAATATATAAAAAAACTTTTTTTTTTCCTCATGCCGTGTACACACGATCGAGTTTCATGGCGGTGAAAACACCGCCGTGAAACCCGACGTGAAAAACGAGGACCGGCTTGTTCCCCTACACACGCCTGTTTTTTACGACATGTTTTCTTTTGGTCGAGAAAACCGGCCGTGTGTAGGCTCCCTAGCAGTGTTGCCCTATGGGAAAACTGCCGCGGAAAAAAATGCTGCGATTCGCGACGAGGAAAATTAGAGCATGTTCTAATTTTTCTCGTCGTGATTCTTGTCGTTTTTTCTCGTCAGGAAAAATGCTGGAGAGCCTACACACGCCCGTTTTTCTCGTCCAAGAGAAAAAATGTAATTTTTCCCGACGAGAAAAGTGATTGTGTGTATGCGGCATCAGTTTAGGCCGATACGTATTCTTCTACATATTTTTGGTAAAAAAATCGCAATAAGCATTTATTGATTGGTTTGCGTAAAAGTTATAGCTTCTACAAAATAGGGGATAGTTTTATGGCATTTTTATTATTATTATTTTTTTTTTTACTAGGAATAGCGGCGCTCAGTGATTTTTTTCATGACTGCGACATTATGGCGGACACATCGGACACTTTTGACACATTTTTGGGACCATTGTCATTTTCACAGCGACCAGTGCTATAAAAATGCACTGATTACTGTGAAAATGACACTGGCAGGGAAGGGGTTAACCACTAGGTGGCGCTGTAGGGGTTAAGTGTTCCCTGCATAGTGTCTCTTACTGTAGGGGGGATGGGCTCTGTGTCACATGACACTGATCTCCGTTCCGAGTACACGTAGCCGAGATTAGTGTCATTGTCACTAGTCAGAGTGGGGAGATGCTTGTATACACAAGCATCTCCCCGCTCTATACCTCCGTGAGACGATCGCGGGGATCCCCCGCGGCGATCGAGTCCGCGGGACCCGCTGTCCGACTCATGGGGATGGCGGTAGGGTCGCGAGCGTGCCGCCGGCGGCGCGCTCGCGACCACATGCCAGGCGTTTAAAGGGCTACGTACAGGTAAGTGATTATGCCTGTCAGTGCCATTCTGCCAACGTAAATGTACAGTGGCTGGTCCTTAAGTGGTTAAAACCTCTGGAAATTGGTCCGAATCCATCATCTTCCTAAATTTTGGATCAACTTTAAGAAAA
Source organism: Rana muscosa (assembly GCA_029206835.1). Taxonomy (NCBI): domain Eukaryota; kingdom Metazoa; phylum Chordata; class Amphibia; order Anura; family Ranidae; genus Rana; species Rana muscosa. The sequence goes on from CM055127.1 coordinate 179,062,257, forward strand.
CCCGTCAAGATGAAAATATGGAGGATTTAGCACTTTTGGAGTCATGCAAGAGATAAAAAAAAAGCTATCAACTCAAGAAGTATTGGGGACAGATGGTCAATATAATAGCCAGTAGAATTTTCAAATGCAGAGATGAGCACTGGTAGCCTTCATGACTCTGTGGTAACAAGTTGCCTTTGAGCTTCAATATATGTTGAATTTTAATCACCCAGCAAGCCCCTCAAGATTTAATGGAGGCTGAGACCCCATACACACTATTCGATTTTCTGCAGATTTTTGCCTTCAGATTTACCAAAACCATGTAGTGCAAGGGCCTGCCTGTTTGCATACACATTTAAATTTTGACCTCATATTATATGGTTTTGGTAAATCTGAAGACAAAAACTTGCAGAAAAAATTGTGTGTATGGGGTCTTAGAACGAATTAGACCCGTGAAAAACTCTTCACACTAAGACCCCTTTCACACTAGAGCAGCTAAAGGGCTAAAAATAGCGCCTGTAAAGTGCCTGAAAAACACCTCCCCTGCAGCCCCAGAGTGAAAGCCGGAGTGTTCTCACAATGGGGCGGTGCGCTTGCAGGACGTTGGAAAAAGTCCTGCAAGCAGCATCTTTGGAGCGGTTTAGGAGCGGTGTATACACCACTTCTACACCGTCCTGCCCATTAAAATGAATGGGCACCACTGCCGAAGTACCTGCAAAGCGCTTCGGCAGTGGCACTTTTTAGTACGCATTTAACCCTTTCTTCGGCCACTAGCGGGGGTTAAACGCTGCTAAAAGGACGGTAAAACTAGCGGCGCTTTACTGCTAACGCGGCCCGCTGGCAGTGTGAAAGGGGTCTAATGCCGCGTACACACGATCGGAATTTCCGACAACAAAACCGTGTTTTTTTTTCCGTCGGACGTTAGCTCAAACTTGTCTTGCATATGCACGGTCGCACAAACGTTGCTCGAAAATTCCGATGGCCAAGAACGCGGAGACGTACAACACTACGACCAGCCAAGAAAAATGAAGTACAATGATTCCGAGCATGCGTCAAATTGATTCCGAGCATGCGCAGCACTTTTGTGCGTCGGAAATGGCTACACGCGGTCGGAATTTCCTTTTCTTGTCGGAAAAATTGAGAACCTGCTTTTGCCAGGATCTCTCCCAAGCAAAGTAGTTATCATGTCTTATGCCGCGTACACACGGTCTGAATTTTCGACAGCAAATGTCCGATGGAGCCTACACACGGTCGGAATTTCTGACGAAAAGCTCCCATCGAACATTTGTTGTCGAAAATTCCGACTGTGTGTACGCGGCATAAGACATGATAACTACTTTGCTTGGGAGAGATCCTGGCATCCGTTGACCTCGTGGTTGGCTAAACCTTAATATTAACTTAATTTATTCATTTCTATGAGCTGCCTAAGATGTTATTATTTTGTCATTTTTATATCTATCTATTGCTCTGCTACTCAATTAATTATTCAGATGTATTGTGTCCTTATTTAAAGCGGAGGTTCATCCACATTTTAAAGATTGCTGTCAACAGTCTCTCTTAGCATGAATATAAACAAAAGACTAACCTTTTTTTTTTTTTTGCTGCGCAGTTTTCATTAATCTTCTTTCTTCATTCCTACTTCCGGGATTTCCTCCCGTGGGAGTAGGCGTGTCCTTTGCTGTGCTATGGGTCGCTGTGTATGCTGTGTGGAGAGTGCGCATCCCCGAGATAGAGCCGCAGTGATCTATGGGAGCTCCCGCGGCGTGTACTGGGGATGACGCCGCCCGTTGCTATGACAATCATAATGCTTACGGCGCAGGTCGCGGTAGAGAGTGCGCATCCCCAAGATAGAGCCGCAGTGATCTATGGGAGCTCCCGCGGCGTGTACTGGGGATGACGCCGCCCGTTGCTATGACAACCATAATGCTTACGGCGCAGGTCGCCGTAGAGAGTGCGCATCCCCGAGATAGAGCCGCAGTGATCTATGGGAGCTCCCGCGGCGTGTACTGGGTATGACGCCGCCCGTTGATATGACAACCATAATGCTTACGGCGCAGGTCGCCGTAGAGAGTGCGCATCCACGAGATAGAGCGGTGAATGCCGGGAGCCGAGCATTCACCGCATCCAGGAAGCAATTGCTTGTGGGCTTCACAATGCCCACAAGCAAAATGGCAAATGCATAGATAAAATAATCTAAGTTTATCTTTACTATGAAAACTGACGGGTGATGCTGCAAGACACCTAAAAAGTGAGTACTTAATTGCGATATATAAATCCACTGATTTAATAAAAAAAAAAAAAAAAAAAAACGAATGGTCATGGAACCTCTGCTTTAAGACACTGTCTGTAACTTATTTTTCATTTATAAAATCAATAAAAATATTTCATAAAAAATAAAAAATAAAAGATTTAATGGTGGCCTCGCAAAGACGTATGACAGATCACTGGGAATAATCCTCACCTTCCTGCACAACATGCACAGGAGTTCTTATATGACCTGTGTATCCTGCAAACATCTTGAGATGGTCAGAAAGTGTTGACATGTCTAACTTTATCGACAGGTTAAAGTATATCTACAGCCACTTTTTATTTTTTTTGAATAGAGTGTGAAAAGTGTAAATACCCCTTTCTGTTTTTTTCCCATCTGTGTTCCAATTGAAAGATTTTCCTTTACTTCTGGGGGATCCTGAATACTATGCTTGCCAAAGCAAATTAACAAAGCGCTATCTCGTTGATACCCAGTCCCATCCAGAATCACCAAAATGTATCTGGATGCCTATAAGGGATGCAGGCAAGAGGGCACCATGTACAATGTGTGGTGGGCTTACCTGAAGGTTCAACAATTCTGGACCAGAATTTTCATTCTTATATATAGTGACTAGGGATGAGCCGAACACCCCCGGTTCGGTTCGCATCCAGAACATGCGAATGGACCGATAGTTCGCGCGAACTTTCGAACCCCGTTAAAGTCTATGGGACTCAAGGTGAGAAATCAAAAGTGCGAATTTTAAAGGCTAATATGCAAGTTATTGTCCTAAAAAGGGTTTGGGGACCCGGGTCCTGCCCCAGGGGACATGTATCAATGCAAAAAACAGTTTAAAAACTGACGTTTTTTCAGGAGCAGTGATTTTAATGGTGCTTAAAGTGAAAAAATAAAAGTGAGATATTCCTTTAAATATCATGCCTGGGGGGTGTCTAAAGTATGCCTGTAAAGTGGCGCACAATTCCCATGTTTATAACAGTCACTGCACAAAATAACATTTCTAAAGGAATAAAAGCCATTTAAAACTGCTTGCGGCTTTAATGTAATGTCTGATCCGGGCAATATGGATGAAAATCATTAAGAAAAATGGCATAGGTACCCCCCTCCCCCCCAGCCCATTACCAGCCCCTTTGGGTCTTGTATGAATATTAAGGGTAACCCCGCACCCAATTTAAAAAAAGGAAAGGCGTGGGGCCCCCAGGTCCTATATACTCTGAACAGCAGTATACAGGCGGCGCAAACAAGACAGGGACTGTAGGTTTGTTCTTATGTAGAATCTGTTTGTAATTTGGAACAGGTACATTTTTTACGTGTAGCTTCAGACAAAAAATCTATTTTTAAGCTTTTTGGAAAACATAGGTAAGGGTTATCACCCCTGTAACATTTGTTTTGCTGCCTGTGCACCTGTTCAGAAGATTTCACCTCACTTTATGTCCCAATGACAATTGGATTTTGTAAATTTGGGGTTTTTATTGAAACAAGGATTGGTGATAAAGCATCAGTGGAGACACCTGTTTCCCATATTAACTCCTACAGGAGAGAATTTCCCTTCCTAGGGGTAGATTTCCTCTCACTTCCTGTTGTCTCCCTCCGTTTGTAAGTAGGAGTCGTTTGAAACTCGGATGTTTGAAAGTAGGGGCCTGCCCTATGTACTCTGCAGAAATTTGGGCATTAGGTGTTGGAGTTGCAACAACACTGTAAGCCCTCACAGTTACTCTTGGTGGGCGCTGGAACGCCCTGCTGTGAACTATTATATCAATAATTGTAATTACATGCACCTGTTGATCAGGGGCAGAATGATTGGGTATTTGGTGGTGGTGGTGGTGTTGCCCCAAAACTGTAAGCCCTCACAGTTACTCTTGGTGGGCGCAGAAATGGGCCCTGCTGTGAAATATTTGATCAAGAATTGTAATTACATGCCCCTGTTGAACAGGGGCAGAAAAATTGGGCCTTAGGCACTGGAGCCACAACACTGCAACCCCTCACAAATACTCTAGTTGGAGCACGGGAATGACCCCTGCTGCAAGTATAAGGCCTCATGCCCACTGGCGTTTTTACAGCTGCGTTTTTGAGCGTTTTTTACAGCTTAAAAACGCCTGTCCATGTTATTGTAAATATTTTTTTTTTTTTTTTTTTTTTTTTTGAAAAAAAAAAAAAAAAAACGTCGGAGCTAAAAACGCGACCGCGCGTTAGTGCGCGTTTTTTTGCGCGTTAGTGCGCGTTTTTGCGCGTTTTTTGACGCTCGCGTTTTTTCCTGCCTAGTTCTGACGCTGAGGAACGCACTGGCCCTGGGTTTTTTTTACAGCTTACAAACGCCTATGCTCTTTACAGCTCAAAAACGCCTAGGTGGGCATGAAGCTATAGACTAACATGGACAGGCGTTTTTAAGCTGTAAAAAACGCTCAAAAACGCGGCTGAAAAAACGCCCGTGGGCATGAGGCCTTACAGCAAAAATTGTAATTACACGCCCCTGTTAAACAGAGCCAGAAAAATTGGGCCTTAGGCACTGGTGCCACAACACTGCAACCCCTCACAGATATTCTAGTTGGAGCGCAGGAACGAGCCCTGCTGCAAAGTATTGCAGCAAAAATTATAATTACACGCCCCTGTTAAACAGGGGCAAAAAAATTGTGCCTTAGGCACTGGTGGCGGTGCCCAGAAACAAAAATTTTATTACAAGCTATCAACATAAACAGGAGGAAGAGGATAGTCACTCAGCATAACAGGATAGTCACTCAGCATCAGCATAGGCAGCCTTGAAGGGATCTCACATAAAAAAAAAAAATATTCGGTTACATCAGCATCAGGTGCTTGGTAGCTGGTGATCGAGGACTGATTCATTTTTATGAAGGTCAGACGATCGACCGAGTCGGTGGACAGGCGCACCCTGTGATCGGTTACAAAGCCTCCAGCAGCACTGAATGTGCATTCCGATAGAACGCTGGATGCAGGACAGGCCAGTAGCTCAATTGCATACTGTGCAAGCTCTGGCCAGTGATCCATCCTCAAGATCCAGTAACCCAGAGGATTTTCGGTGGAAAAAGGTGTCCAAGTCTGATCTTGCCCCTAGGTATTCCTGCACCATGTGAATCAGACACTGGCGATGGTTGCTGGAACCGATCATACCTTGGGGGTGCGGACTAAATGCATCGGTCAGACGGCCACCTTCTCCACCGCTCCTTCTGTGACTGACCGAAGCCTCAGCAACACGTTGTCCAGGACAAGGAATTTGTAACCTCCCAAGCTCTGGAAACCCGTTGCACAGACCTTTCTGAAAGGCCTCCCGAAGATGTTTCATCCTTTGCTCCCTCTGCGATGGCTGGATAAGGTCCGCAACCTTACCCTTGTAATGTGAATCAAGGAGGGTTGCCAGCCAGTAATGATCCCTCTCCTTGATACCACGAATACGAGGATCCTTTTGCAGGCATTGCAGGATCAGGGAGGCCATGCAGCTTAGGTTTGCTGAGACATGATCCGCAGCCACCTCCTCCCAGCCACGTACAAGTCCATGGGTTTCTTGGGACTGTAAATGATCCCTTGAAGACTGCTGCTGATGCTGAGTGCTAGGCTCCACCTCCATCCTGACACAATCCTCCTCCTCCTCATCCTCTTTTTCTGTGATACGGCGGGCCAGCAGGAACACTGTCTGGATAAAGGGGGCCTTGAGAGGTAAGGAAGTCTTCCTATTCCTCCCTCTGTTCTGCCTCAAGTGCCCTGTTCATTATTCCACGCAGTGTGTGCTCCAACAGGTGGGCAAGAGGAACAGTGTTACTGATGCATGCACTGTCACTGCTCACCATCCTTGTGGCCTCCTCAATTGGTGACAGGACAGTGCATGCATCCCTGATCATGACCCATGCGCATGGCAAAAAAAAAAAACAAGCTCCCCTGACCCTGGCCTGGTGCCATATTGGCACAGATACTCATTGATGGCCCTCTGCTGCGTGTGCAGCCGCTGCAGCATGGCTAACGCTGAGTTCCACCTGGTGAGCATGTCACAGATTAGGCGGTTCTTGGGCAGGTTGTATTTCTTTTGGAGATCAGCCAGTCGAGCACTGGCATTATATGACCAGCGAAAATGTACACAGACTTTCCTGGCCTGCCTCAGGACATCCTGTAAGCCCGGGTACCTGCCCAAGAACCACTGCACCATCAAGTTAAGGACGTGAGCCAAAAAGGGCACATGGGTGAGCTGTCCCTGTCGGAGGGCGGAGAGGAGGTTGGTGCCATTGTCGCAAACCACCATTCCTGGCTTAAGCTGGTGTGGCGTCAACCACCTCTGAGCCTGCCCCTGCAGAGCTGACAGAATCTCTGCCCCAGTGTGGCTCCTGTCTCCCAAGCACACCAGCTCAAGCACCGCATGGCATCTTTTTGCCTGCGTACTTGCGTAGCCCCTTGAACGCCTACGGAGCACCGCTGGTTCAGAGGACAAATCAGCAGAGGAAGAGGCCATGGAGGAAGAAGAAGAGGAGAGGGTGGAGGAAAGAGGTGTGTCAGAATCACCACTAGTAGCATTTTGGAGGCGGGTGGCGGAACAACCTCCAACACTACTGCACCCTGTCCTGCATCCTTCCCAGCTGCCAGCAGAGTCACCCAGTGGGCCATGAACGATAGGTAACGTCCCTGTCCATGCCTGCTGGACCATGAGTCAGCGGTAATTTGCACCTTACCGCTGACCGCCCTGTCCAGCGAGGCCAAGACATTGCCTTTCACATGCCGGTAGAGAGCCGGAATCGCCTTCCGTGAAAAAAAGTGGCGTTTGGGAATCTGCCACTGAGGTACCGCACATTTTTGTTGTTTCTTAGCTGAACACTGTGTACAGTACACTGACTTAATATACTGCAGCTTAGCTCAACTGCCTGCCAGTATTATTAGAAAGAGAACAGGAATGGTCTGCAGTCAGCTTTAGCTGAACACTGTGCCCTGTGTACAGTTCACAGACTTAATATACTGCAGCTTAGCTCAACTGCCTGCCTGTGTTATAAGAAAGAGAACAGGAATGGTCTGCAGTCAGCTTTAGCTGAACACTGTGCCCAGTGTACAGTACACTGACTTAATATACTGCAGCTTAGCTCAACTGCCTGCCTGTATTATTAGTAGGAATAGAATAACAGGAACGCTCTGCAATGAGATCTAGCTAAACTGTATACAGTATATATATATATATATATATATATATATATATATATACAAAGCGTGCAGTGCATATATATATATATATATATATATATACTAAATATACTGGATCTAACTCGCTCAATCAACTGCCTGCCTGTATTATTAGTAGGAATAGAATAACAGGAATGCTCTGCAATGAGATCTAGCTAAACTGTATACAGTATATATATACAAAGCGTGCAGTGCATATATATATATATACTAAATATACTGGATCTAACTAGCTCAATCAACTGCCTGCTCAATCTAGCTATTGCTAACTGAAATAGAACAAAAATCTCTCTCTCTCTGTCTGTCTCTGAACGCTGCCTACTTCCCTGAGCCATGATTGGCCAAAGGCACCCTTCCTTTGGCCAATTATAGCTCTCTGTGCTGACGGCGCTGGGATTGGCCAAAGCATGCGGGTCACAGTGCATGCTTGGCCAATCATCAGCCAGCAATGCACTGCAATGACGCAGTGCATTATGGGCCGTGAGGCGCAACTCGAATTTGGCACGGACGGGCCATAATGTTCGTAATTCGGCGTACGGCCGAACAGACGATGTTCGAGACAAACATGCATTTGACTCGAACACGAAGCTCATTCCTAATAGTGACCAGTGTTAATATGGCCAAAAACGGTAAGACGGTGCTTTTCAGTGACCTCTCGGACGAGATCCCCAAACACTCCAGAACTTTCATTTTTTTCATCCTTCTGGCTGCTAAGATATCTATAGCCTGAGCATGGGGAACAGAAATAGACTATACAACCACTAAAATCAAAGTATCTTGGATCATGCTTCACGAAAAACCTCCAGCATCATATACAGTAACTGACACTGTGGTCGAATAATTCTGGGGACTCCGTGCATGATGGAAGGTACGGAAGGAGTGACTGTGAACAATGAGCTGGTTGAATAGGCCACTTTGGCAGCTTCCTTGAAAGGCAAACTACTCTGAGCCTAGGTGAAAGAGGATGAGGAAGATGAGGAGGATGAGGACGGCTTTGTTATACATTCCACCACACCAACTCTTCTGCATGTTGTGGCTCAATAACACAGCCAGCAGCAGAAAAAAAGGACAAGCGTGCCCCATGGCCACCTGCAGAGGATGCACAATGTCCACGACCACCACTGTTGACTGTAGACACAGAGGCTGCTTGCCCTCTTTTAGTGGCCTGTGAGCGCCTGCTTTTCCTTGGTGGCCTTCCGGACATGATGTATTTTTTGTTTTGCAACACCACAGCATACCTCCCAACATGCACTGGTCTGGAGGACCTCTTGACTCCCTCCTCCTTTGATGGCTAGCCAGGTAGTGTGCTTAATATGAATTTCCTGGGGGTCCTCAGACTTTTTTTTTGCATTAGGTACCCACTTAAAACCCATACCAGAGTCAAAGGGTCTTGTATGTGTAGCGCCGGTCCCAAATTGGTCCACACTATGTTTAAATTTAGGGGATGGTCTGAGCTAATAGTTGGGCTCAGACTTACTGATTTCTTTAAAATTCTGCTTCTGCTCTGGTTGTGATACTGCCTGGCAGTTATATTGCCTGTTCGCCCGTAGGTGGCACTGTCACAGCTGGCCCATGTTGGAATACAGGCGTAGCACACAGACCTTTTTCTCACCTGGCTCACTTGTAAGACAAGGCACACCGTGCTATATGCCCGTACCCTCCTGTTTGAGGAGGTTAAGCGGTGTTCACAATTGTTGGGTTCCGCAGCGAGTTACCTCTCCTAGGCTGGTTCCTTTCCCTAGAGTGTAGGGAAAAGTCTGTTGTTTGTGTCTCGAAAAGGCCAATGTCCAGACAAGGTTAAACCTCAATGGCTGAAGGTTTATTTTCTTTGTGCTTGAAACCGGACAGGAAAGTTGAAAGTGAAGAATAGAATAACAGGAGGTAGGTTCAGGCACTCAATATCACCACTCAATCTCATGTGGACTCTGCTCACCCGGATAGTTCCCTCTCACGGTCCTAGCAGCCAGAGTGATGCACAAACTTTACTTTACTGTCCTAGGTCTACGATCGGAACCCATTTGCCTAGTCCCAAACTTCCCAGCACTTGTAGCATAAGGACCTAGGTGCAAGTAAAAGCACGCTACAATGTCTGTGGCAGACTTGTGGAATCCCTCTGTAGGTGACCAGGCCTCATCCAAAGCGGTGACTTCCTTCCCTGGCAACCCTGGCTCCCTCTCCAGAACGGGTCACCCTCGAGTGCCCTGGAATTCCTCTTTAGATGGTAGGCCAGCTAAAGGTGCTGGGCCTACATGAAAAGTTGCAGCCACAAGCTAAAGGTGCCTGAGACTGATCTTCCCCTGCACACTCCCATGGCCTAGAGGGCCACGAGATGCAGGCAGTACGGCTCCTCAGTACCCCTCCTTCTCCCTCTTGACATGGCATCTGCCCCTTATATCTCCTCTCCCAGCATGCACAGCGGGCCGACCACGCCCCCCGTACATCTGCCTGGAGAGGACACCCAAAGGTACAGTAATGTCACCAGCGGTTCAACCCTGACCTATTATGGCAACGCCACCCACAGGCCACAGGGAACTGTACACCAGCAACACCACTTGGCAAAAGCAAAAGAACAAAACCTAACAATTGAAGCGATCTGGGTCTGGCTACCAACCCAGATCAACCCCTAAATTTAGGTACCTAGCTCCCCTGAAAGTAAAGGGGCGCTACACAGGTATATCACAGCCGTATTGGGTGTCCTTTCTCGGCAGCCGTGCGGTGGGAGTGTTTTACCCGCTGTGCATGCTGGGGAGGAGTACATAAGGGGCAGACGACATTGGTTCTGGGTCCTTCTGGTGCGCCTCGTGGCCCTCATGGCACGGGGTGCGTGTGTGTGTTCTAGCCCCGGGCACCTTCAGCCTGAGGCTACATCTCTGCTCGTCAGGCCCAGCTCTGCTGGTTTGGGCGTACATTTCTGAGGGGTATCACAAGCTGTTATCCATGGGAAGGAGGCTCTTGAAGAGGGAAGCTAGGGGAGGACCTACCCCAGAGGAGACTGGCAAGGCGCCAATGTCTCGGGAGAGGCCTGGAAACTCATTCAAGGAGGGATACACTCAAAAGCTCTATTATTGCTTGTCTGGAGGTCTGGGGCGTTTAAAATCCTGTGGCAGAGGATTCCCGGACGCATCCTAAAGCTCATCAGGTCTATGGCAGAGACCCAAGTTCATCAGGTCTGTGGCAGAGACCCAAGTTCATCAGGTCTGTTGGCAGAGACCTTTATTCATCTATAGCAGTTTGTGTCTAAATCGATCACTGCATCGTTCCGGCTGCTAGGACCGTGAGAGGGGACTATCCGGGTGAGCAATACCCACTCAGGCTTGAGTGACGAATACACTGACTGTTCGCATCTATTATATCGCGTGCCTGAACCTTCCCCTACTTCTCTTGTTTCCCACTTTCTCTCAAGTTTTACAGCAAAAGGCACTGCGGCCCCCCCACCCTAAAGCACCCTGCCCCCATGTTGATGAGGACAGCGCCTCTTCCCGACAACTCTGGCCGTTGGTTGTCGGGGTATGCGGGCGGGGGCTTATCGGAATCCAGGAGCCCCCTTTAATAAGGGGGCCCCCAGATCCCGGCCCCCCCACTCTATGTGAATGAGTATGGGGTACATCCTACCCCTACCCATTCACCTGGTGGAAAAAAAATGGCAATAAAAACACTACACAGGTTTTTTAAGTCATTTATTAGTCAGCTCCGAGGGTCTTCTTCCAACTTCGGGGGTCTTCTTCCAACTTCGGCGGTCTTCTTTCAACTTCGGGGGGTCTCTTCCGACTTCGGGGGTCTCCGGTGTCATCTCCGCGCTCACTGGTTCTTCTCTCGCTCTCCGGTTCTTTCTTCCTTCTGCCAGGCCTCTGCTATCTTCTTCCAGCTCTTTTGCTAGCGGGGGCCCAGTCTTCTTCGTCGCCTTCTTCCCTCTTCTCTCCTGGAGATGTTGACTCGTCGCTGTAATGCCGTATGAGCGGAGCGCATTCACTTTTATAGGCATGGGTGTGGTCACCGGGTGATGCCACCCAGTGACCATGCCCCCATATGACGTCACAGTCCCATCATTCCCCGGGACTGTGACGTCATATGGGGGCGGGGTCACTGGGTGGCATCACCCGGTGACCACGCCCATGCCTATAAAAGTGAATGCGCCCCGCTCATACGACATTACAGCCGGAGACAGCGACGAGTCAACATCTCCAGGAGATAAGAGGGAAGAATGCGACGAAGAAGACCGGGCCCCCGCTAGCAAAAGAGCTGGAAGAAGATAGCGGAGGCCTGGCAGAAGGAAGAAAGAACCGGAGAGCGAGAGAAGAACCAGAGAGCTCGGAGACGACACCGGAGACCCCCGAAGTCGGAAGAGACCCCCCGAAGTTGGAAGAAGACCCCCGAAGTCGGAAGAAGACCCCCGAAGCTGACTAATAAATGACTTAAAAAACCTGTGTAGTGTTTTTATTGCAATTTTTTTCCACCAGGTGAATGGGTAGGGGTACGATGTACCCCATACTCATTCACATAGGGTGGGGGGCCGGGATCTGGGGGCCCCCTTATTAAAGGGGGCTCCTGGATTCTGATAAGCCCCCCGCCCGCATACCCCGACAACCAACGGCCAGGGTTGTCGGGAAGAGGCCCTGTCCTCATCAACATGGGGGCAGGGTGCTTTGGGGTGGGGGGGCCGCAGTGCACCCCCCTGTCCCAAAGCACCCACCCCCCCCATGTTGAGGGCATGTGGCCTGGCATGGTTCAGGAGGGAGGGGGGCACTCTCACGTCCCCCCCTCTTTTCTTGCGGCCTGCCAGGTTGCGTGCTTGGATAAGGGTCTGCTATGGACTTTGGGGGGGGGCCCCACGCCATTTTTTTCGGCGTAGGGGTTCCCGTTAAAGTCCATACCAGACCTAAGGGTCTGATATGCTCCTGAAGGGGAACCCATGCCGTTTTTTTCTTTAAAATTTGGCGTGGAGTTCCCCCTCATGATAACAGCGGTGAGACTTCCCAGGTCGACAAGTCTGCAGCTAAAAACGCAATGGAACCGCTGAACGACTGATTGCGAACTTGGCAAAGGCTCCAAGCTCAAAAACGCAACGCATAGGTGTGAACCTAGCCTCAAACAAAATGACGCAATCTAAATGGCTGGCAAATAAAACTTCACTGCCGGCAAAAACACACACAGCGCACAGACCCCCTCCAAGGGTCCCCCTTAATACATAACAGACCTTTAAGGGTCCTCTGTGTTTTGGGGGACCTTTGGGCTCTGTCGGGGTGGAAATGTCATTTGCCAAACATTCAAAACATTTTCTTTGCTTTGTAAATGTACGTGATAAAAAGAATCACTCCCGTGCTTTTTTTGGACATCCCATTTGACTATTATCCCAGAAAATTGGCATTTTTGATTAGACAGATTTTGTTTCCATTGGTTTTAGTGGGGTTTGTGTTTGGCATCCGAAATGTCAGTGCTCCTAAGAATGTTTGACTTTTTTTTTTTTGTATTGGTACATGTTCCCCAGGGCATTGCTCACCCCTCCCCAATGCTATTTTTGACACCTATTAGCCCAGAAAATTACCATTTTTTATTTGACAGGTTCAGGTTAAACCCTGCACCAACCAAACACAGAGCAGTTCGGATCATCGCTAAAAAAAATTTTGGTAATGTTCTCAGGTGGGCTACAGTAAATACCAGTATATAAAAAGTTCCAGTCTGACTTTTCAGGATAAACCCTCAGGATTTACTGAAAGTTGGAGAACAGGTTCAAGAAAGTAAAAAAAGATACAATGAAAAGGGAAGAACAATGGGCGCAGTGGTGTAGTGGTTAGCACTTTCACCAAGCAGTAAAAAGGGTCGCTGGTTCGAATCCCAACCACGGCACTACCTGCCTGGAGTTTGCATGTTCTCCCTATGCCTGCGTGGGTTTCCTCTGGGTACTCTGTTTTCCTCCCACACTCCAATGACATGTTGGTAGGTTAATTGGCTTCTGTCTAAATTGGCACTAGTATGTGTATGTATGAATGTGCGTTAGGCACCTTTGATTGTAAGCTCCTTGAGGGTAGGGACTGATGTGAATGTACAATATATATGTAAAGCACTGTGTTAATTGACAGTGCTATATAAGTACTTATAATAATAACAATGCTTTATTGCTCATGTATGTTATCCTGCACATACAGTACTTCCACATAGCTCCTAACTGTCCCTGATTGATTGGGAGCAATGTCCCTCTTTCATCCTCATTTTGGTCTGATCTATATAGATGTATATAAAATGCACATTTTTTCTTGCAAAAAGAGTTCCCTAGTGCTAAACCTTTCATCCAATTTCTAAATTGCTGCATTTGTACATTTTACAGGCCAATATAAAGGAATAGTAGTGGTAAAAAAAAAAAAGCACTTGTGGATTTTATTAACTTTTTGGGGGTTAATTCTCCTTTAAGGAGGTGTGGCAGGAGGTGTGTCCTATGCCTACATATGTTTGTTAGTAGGTGTCCCTCATTCCCATCTCCAAATGTTAGGAGGTGTGCTTCCAGCTGTCATACCGTCTGCACTCCTTTTCTGTATATAATTCCTGCTGTAATATCCTGGGCACTCCTATCCTATACATACTGTGCCCTGTCATACCCTGTGCACTCATCTCCTCTACTTACCGCCCTATCATACCTTCACATTCATCTCCTAAATATACTGAACCTTGTCAAACTCTCCACCCTCCTCATCTGTACACACTTCCTGCTGTTTTCTCCTCTGCACTCCTTACCTGAATATACTGCCCACTGTGCACTCGTATCCAGCACATACACCCTTCTAAAGGTAGGGTTAATGGGGTGGTCATCATGCCTTCCATGTTTCCCTCCTCATTGGGTGCCAATCAAGGGGGGACCTACCCCGGGGTGGGTTATTCTGGACTACGCTAGGCACTCTCTACAGAGTCACTGCCTTACAATTGGGGTACCTTTGCTGAACAGATGGCTGAACTCTAATAGACTCTAGATGTTACTGTAGAGCCCTTCCCCTCTCCTCCTGTTCAGCGTATCTCTGCTGCCTCACTCCCACTAATGGTATGGAGCCACGCTGTGCACCTAGCACTGACTCTATACTTGCACTTCACTTAAAGGGGTTGTAAAGCTTTGTGTTTTTTTCACCTTAATGCATCCTATGCGATGCTTTCCCCCAGCTTGAGGCGGCTCTTCATTGGAGATTGATAGCAGCGCAGCCATTGGCTCCCGCTGCTGTCAATCAAACCAATGATGCGTGCGCCGGGGGGGGGTGGGGCCGAGTGATACACTTGGCTGCTATTGCCACCACTGTATCACACGGGAGCGTGCCCGCATGCTAACCCCCTTGGGAGAGAGCTTCCAGAATGGGGGTTAGCTCTTGCGGGGAGGAGCCGAGACAGCCGCCAAAGGACCCCAGAAGACAAGGATCGGGGTCACTCTGTGCAAAAAGAACTGCACAGTGGAGGTAAGTATGGTATGTTTGTTATTTTAAAAAAAAAATGAACCCTTACAACCCCTTTAAACTTTCCTCTTCCGTACCTGTGTACAAGCTGGGGACCTCTGCGGTCCTGATCTGTTCCTGTTGCTACGGGAGCTCACGGAGAGAGTGCCGACAACAACTCCTCCTGCTAGAAACTGTCCCACCTGCCATATGTATACACTTCGGACAGGCTGCTAGAGACACCTTTGTTACCCTTGGTAATCACTGTATCTTCACACTGTCTTAACCCTTGTACAGTTATCTTCATACCCTAATATGCTTAGTGACCTGAGCTGTGAACTATAAGTAATAAAAAGGAAAGAGGGCGCACCAGCCTTACGCATTTCCCAAGTGATATTCATTGATATAAAGTAAAAGGAGATATACTCACAAACAAATCAGTTCTAAAAGCACATCAAGGTCCACACAGTGGATGCAAAGCGACCAAATCACCAAGGCTGTTCCTAGCAAGCCGGAGGACACATTTCGAGGGGAGATCCCCTCTTCCTCACAGCCAATCAGAAATGTTGCATTGACAGTCTTAATATAGCTATATTAAGATGGTCAATGCAATATCTTTCCTTTTTCTTACAGTGTTTCCATTGGGCTTCCCCCACCCTTATGCCCTGTACACACGAGCGTAATTTCCGTCGGAAAAAAGTTGGATGGTTTCTCCGACGGAATTCCGCTCAAGCTTGGCATGCATACACACGGTCACACAAAAGTTCTCTGAACTTTCGAGCGTTAAGAACGCGGTGACGTACAACACTACGACGAGGCGAGAAAAAGAAGTTCAATACTTCCGAGCATGCATTGAATTGTTTCCGAGCATGCATGTTTTTTTTTCCCGTCGGAATTGCAAACAGACGAACGGATTTTCCGATCAGAATTTTTTCTGTCTGAAAAATTGAGAACCTGCTCTCAAACTTTTGCTTGGAGGAAATTCCGCCAGCAAATGTCCAATGGAGCCTACACACAGTCGGAATTTCCGATGAAAAGCTCACATCGGACTCTTGCTGGCGGAAATTCCGACCGTGTGTACAGGGCATTAGGCCCCTTTATAACTACCGCAACTTCAAAGTCACACGATTTTACCGCGATCTCGCGGCCGCGATTTTGCCGCGATTTCAGGGAGACTTGAGGTCTATGAACCTGAACTCGCATCAAAGTCAGACCAAAGTAGAGCAGGGACTACATTGAAGTCAGCACGACTTGAAGTCGTACTAATATGAATGGTTGTCATTGGACTTTGAAGTTCGAAGTCGTAGGACAAGTCGTACAAGTGTGAAAGGGGCCTTAGGGGACAGCAAGGGCTGTGCGTCCACTGTATCCCCCTCCTCCCCCAAAAAAAGTTTAAATAAAGATTATTTAGGTGGCTGGTGAAAGACAGGACTGACCAGAAAGTGAACCAGAACTCACCGTCTACATTAGCATCAAGAATGAGGAAGCTGAAATGGTTTAAATTCATGAACAGAAAATGTGTTCTTCAAAGAAGAGAGAGAGAGATCTGCTGAATATCCTCCAGGACGGTAATGCTCACTGTACTCATTCTAATAACCACAGGTAAGTAGCTCACCTAAAAAGTCTGCTCTGACCTATGGTATGGTCATGGAAGGCTGCCAAACAAAAAACTGGGAATTGCATCCATTCGGCTTAGGGAACAAATTGCTAGAAAATAAGACAATCTACTTGTTTATTTTTTTTATTATATAGAAGATTTGAAGATTCCTGAGATCATTGTAACTTGGTATTAACAGAGTGATTTTAGCTAAATTGATTTACTGCAAAATTATGAACGGTCAATTTTGTCTGTTTAGCTGCTTAGCGTAAAACTTTCTACAAGATAAGACAATCTACTCTTTCCTTTTATTCATTTATAACCTGCCTTTTTGTTTGAAGTGTGGGGGGATTTATTTGAAATTCATTTTTTTTGTATTTGTTTTTTCTCTATTTTTGTGTGTTGATTTTATTTATTTATTTTTTAAATTTTTTCCATAAAGATTTTATTGGAAATAGTAAAGAACACGCATATGTAGCGTGTCACAGAAATAGATAATACAGGTCAAATGACAATGGTAAAGGTATGATAACATCTTAACTTATAGGTCATGAACATCAAAATGTAAAATGTCATTAAACTAAAGAGGGAGAACCCTGTATCTGTGGAGTTAGAAGCCTGTCGGGTTCATAACTTTAGGTTGGGCTTGTTAATTTTATAACCTTGAGAATGAAAAAGGAGTTATGGAGGAGGTGGAAATGATTTGGTTGAGTCTGGGTGTGTCAGGGAGGTTTCTCATTGAGTGGAGTAGTTTTAGGTCGGGTTCAGAGCATGGATTTCTGTGTATCTAGGAGAATGCTTAGGTGTCTGGGAAGAAGCGTACATATTATAAGAAGTGGTAGTTATTATGTTCAGGGAGGGTAAGGGGGGGTGGGATAGGTGAGAGGAGGAGAGGGGGTGGGGGGAAGTGATATGATTTTTGTAGGTGGTGATAGGGAACCGGGGGCCGGGGGGTGTTTGTTGTCCATCCCTCTCTCTCTCCCCCCCTCCCCCCGTGGAGGAAGATAGTAACGGGTTTTGTGGAAATATGGCTGGTGTGGTTAGATCATTGTTTTTGATCTAAATGGGTGTTAGGGGATATCTAAGTTGAGCCTGGATTTATGTACGTGCACTGTAATAGGGAAATGTCAGATGGGAAGTGTATTGGCAGCGATAAGATTTTTGTAATCTGTTGTTGTCTGGAAGTGGGTCCAGCATGCCCATTTGGATGAGAATTTAGCGGGTGTTTCATGGGCAATGCTGATGAGGCATTCCATTTTAGCTATCTTGGAGATTCTATTTTGCCATTCTTTTATTGATGGGGTATGTGAGGTGCCCCAGTGTACTGGAATGCATTGTTTTGCCGCGTTTACCATGTGCATGGCTAAAGATTTGAAGTAGTTGCTATTTGATAAGATGGTAAAGTGCAGGAGGAATTGTGCTGGAGAAAAAGTCAAGCGTGTATGTGTTTACTTTCTTTATAATTTGGTGGACTTCGCCCCAGAAGGTCTGGATGGTGGGACAGCTCTACCAAATGTGTAGGAGGGTCCCTTTTTCCAACT
Organism: Rana muscosa; assembly: GCA_029206835.1. Taxonomy (NCBI): domain Eukaryota; kingdom Metazoa; phylum Chordata; class Amphibia; order Anura; family Ranidae; genus Rana; species Rana muscosa. Next base: position 179,080,212 of record CM055127.1, read on the forward strand.
TGCATCTCCAGCATGTGTCTGGGATGTCCGAGTTGAATTTGTGGATGAGGGAAAGGGTGCGGTACCACTGTGTGGAGACGTTTACGGATCCTTTGTGGATGTTCGAATAGACTCCCTCCCATTCCTCCTGTGACATGGGTGTGGAGAGGTAGTTTTCCCATGCTTTGCAAGCCAGGTCCGTGTTGGAAGGGACAGCCAAGAATAAAAGGGAATGCATAGTGGAGAGAGATCAAGGGGCTTTGCAGGGATTTTTTTGTGCATAGTGTTTCAAAGGGTGATAGCTGTCTGGAGACCTTGAATTTTCTATCCAATGAATTTATGTAGTGTACAAGTAATTTGTAATTCCAGGGTGAGATGTAAGTGTCATTGACCTTTGAGGGAAGTTTTTCCCGGTGTAAAATTCTGCCTTGAGAGAAGAAATGGTGTATCTGGACATCTCTGTGTGGCCAGGTGTCAGTTAGGAAGATATTATGCACTCCAGGAGGGAAGTCAGGATTGAGACGTAATGGGGTGAGAGGGCCCGGTGTAGAGGATAGGGAGGTTGATTTGCAGATGTTGTGGAAGCATTTGATTGTTGGGCCTATTAAGGGGTGAACCCGAGTTTCAGGTGGTATGTGTTTCGTGATGTTCCAGGGTAGTAAGCGGAGGGGGGGAGGATGCAAATGAGGCTTTAAGGGTGACCCAGTCTTTGTATTTATGATGTATGTTCCAGTCCAGGATTCTGGAAAGGTGGCAAGCTTTGTAGTAATTTTGGAGGTCAGGGAGCTCAATCCCTACTTTCTGTTTCGGTAATGACAGGTGCTGATGGCTAATTCTTGGTCTGTTGTTTCCCCAAAGGAATTTGGTGCATAAACTTTTATAATTACTAAAAAAGGTGCTGGGAATATGAATTGGGACAGTTTGTAGTATATAGAATAATCGGGGTAGGGCGTTAATTTTTAATACAGGCAGCTCTGCCGAACCATGACAAGATGGGTTTATTCCAGCGCTTAAGATCGGTGGTAAGGTTTATAGGATTGGTAAGTAATTTTTGGTGTAAAGGTTACTAAGGTGCCTGGCTAGTTGGATACCTAGGTAAGGTATAGCTTGTTCTTTCCATTGGAAGGGGAAGTTTCTTTGGCACTGAGTGGCTATGTGTTTGGGTAGAGAAATGTTTAGGGCGCAAGACTTGGAGAAATTTATTTTAAGATTAATCTAAAATGGCGGAATTCTGCCAGGAGGTTGGGATGAGAGATGTGTGGTTCTGTAAAAAAAATAAGTATATCATCGGCGAAGGCTGACAATTTGTATTCCTTTTCAGGTGTATGTATACCTTTAATGTTTGGGTTGGATCTGAGACTGCGCAGGAAGGGTTCGAGGGTAAGTGTAAACAGCAGAGGGGTCATCCCTGCCTCGTGCCGTTGTGGATGGGGGAAGGCATGAATCTCGGTACTGCTTCCATGTAGTCCCGGGCCACCCTGTCAAATGCCTTCTCTGCGTCGAGGGATAGAAAAAATCCGCTTGGTTGGAGGAAGTCAGAAGATGGTGCAGGTCGATTGCTTTAATCGTGTTATCCCTAGCCTCCCTACCAGGGATAAAACCCACTTGATCATGTGAAATAATGGAGGGGAGAAGAGGGAGTAGACGATTGGCTATGATTTTGGCGAATATTTTGATGTCTACATTTAGTAGGGAAATACGTCTATAGCTTGCCATATGGGTGGGGTCTTTTCCTTCTTTGGGTATAACTGAAATGTGTGCTTCAAGTAAACCCGGGGGGAGCGGAGTGGTTGCAGATATGGAGTTGAATGTTTTAAGAAAGTGGGTTGATAACACTTCCGAGAATGTTTTATAGTAAGCGGCCGATAGGCCATCAGGGCCTGGGCAATTGCCCGGTTTCAGATGCTTGAGAGCCTCTTCCCATTCTTGTTTGGTGATCGGGCGGTCTAGGTCTGTTGATATACAAAATTGGGTAGAAGGGGGGAAGGGAACAGCCTGTTTAGGACAGGCAAAAAGGGGTTACTGTAGGCAACAAATTATAGATCCAAAAACGGGAATAATTTAAAATTAATTGTTTATTCCTATTGTCTTTTAATATATGTAAAAGATATTACAAACACTTCCCTTGCTAACACTACTCCTGTGACTTGGTTGTACCTATGGGTCGTTTTGCCTTGTAAATATTTCCTCCTAGTGGTCAGTTAGTAAAATTAACTTAATGCCAATCCTTCCCTCCCCTTCTTCCCCCTCCCCCTCCCTTTTTAACCTTATCCACACTCCCCCATCTTTCCTTTCCTCCCCCTCCCCCCTTTCCCCCCCGCATGTCTCCCCTTCCCCCTTCCCTTCCCTTCTTTTCCCCTCATCCTTCCCCCCCCCCTCTGTATATTAGGGTTCTCCAAGTAATTAATTTCAGCTATCTATTAAACCTAGCTTAGAAACTACTAACACTACTTTGCCATTTACACTTTAAAGAATCCCCCCCCCCCACACACTTTTTCCCTAATCAAGCAATATAGATTAATGAGGTTAATAACTTTTCCATACATGTCTTTGGTGTGATTTTTCGGTGTAACTACACGTTCTTTCCCTGACCCTCCCCAAGAATAATACATATGAATGTACATTGTCTCTCTTGTTAACATGTTCAATGACGCCCAGCAAACAAATGATGGATACGTTCATGCCGTCAGACAGAACTAACTGAAAGAGTGTTCTGTTATAAAGGATTTTACTTGTGACGAACCTAATTCGTTCTGTCACAAGTACAGTAATGAAGATTAATTCCAAATATGTGAATAATCAATAGGAATCTCTGAAAAAACTCAGACAGGACTCAACTATTGGTTGCTTTTTACAATATTCCAACCCCCCATTCATGCGCGTCACTGGTCCGAGTGACGCATAAATATTTGTCCCGTCCAGTTACGTGATACGTCCAGACGAAGCTACGCCACAGAGCACGGCGAAACGCGTTGACGTAATCTCCCACACAGTCACATGACGTGGTTTTGAATGGAGTGCACGGACTGACATGGTCAGGAGAACATAGGCAGCAGCCAGCGCCTACGCTAGCGGTAATGACCACGGCATCCGGCATCATCGAAGCTGCTACATCGGATCCTCCTGATATCGGCGCAGGCAGCGGTCGGTAGCCTCGGACCTCTTCGGATATCCGTCTGGATTAACGGCCAACATAACCAATTGGTAAGGCCAGAATATCATAAAACTAGTCGCAAGACACAAGGCAATCTGGGACCCACTGAACTTGATCTGGTTAAACCCAGCTCCAATATGAAGGCGTCTAACGGTAATGTACTGTACGCACCTAATTGAATTACAGGCTGAAGTAGAGCTGAAGACAGTAATCAAAGATCAATTTCATTCTGTTTAAAGTTCCTTTTTCTTGCTTTACCAGAGTCATGCTGTAAATTAATTATCGACATCTGTAGTAAAACAACCCGGACGAACTTTTCATGTCAGCAGCTCTCAGAGAAAACATATCTTTATTATTTCCTCAGTAAATCAGCTTCCATAGGAGCATTAATTAACCTCCTCAATCCTTCAAGGAATATCACCACCAGAGGATCCCCATGCATGACGTATCTCATGCAATTTAACAACTAAATCATTTGCCTTGAATTTACTAGTCCTTAGGCTTTTCCAGCCCAACCCTCCCCCTGCCCCAGGTCATTTCCCCCACCCCATCAGGTTCAGCCCTTTGCTATATGGCACCCATTTGGACCTAATAAATGAGTCCACATACTAGTAAGTGGACTCAATTACCCCACATCCCTTAGTGGAGGTTAATTAAATAAATAAATATATTATCCTTTATTGGGTTGCCTTTTTACATAGGGCCGAACCACACGTCCGGACTTGTGTGTTGTTATATGTATAGTAATTTGTTAGTCTTGTTTGTCCCTTGATGTTCCTAATTAACCAATGCACTGTATGATAATTCACTTTTTGGTACTAACACTGCACTTTGTAATATCTTTTACATATATTAAAAGACAATAGGAATAAACAATTAATTTTAAATTATTCCCGTTTTTGGATCTATAATTTGTTGCCTACAGTAACCCCTTTTTGCCTGTCCTAAACAGGCTGTTCCCTTCCCCCCTTCTACCCAATTTTGTATGCCTGCATGGTTACAGCAACAATATCTCACCAGGTAAATGATCCCCAGTGGGTGACGTACTCGATCACTTACTTACTAGTGGAACTTGCGCATTCCCCTTCCCCCAACCCCAATATGTTTATAGGTCTGTCGATATGTCTGAAGTGAGGGGGCTGGGTCTGTGTTTCTCCAGGAATTTCTGTATGAGCGTAGATCTAGAAGTGGGGTTGGGTGTTTGCGTGTCTGTGGCAGGGAGGCTATATAGATTTGCATAGAAGTGTTCAAACGCTTGTGCGATGTCTGGCTTACTTTTTAGTGTGTTAACCAATGGGCCCTGTAGCTGGTGTACTGTTGTTTTGGCTTTTCTCAAGCGTAATGCTTGCGCCAGTAAGTGGCCACTTTTGTTGCTGTGTTCTAAGAAGAGTTTTTGAGAGAGGGAGTATTTTTTTCTCATCTTTTGGCCTATTTCATCTAGTAGAAGTTTACGAGTTTCAGTCTTCATTCATTCATGTCCAGTCTTCCGGATAGGTGGATGTTGGATGCCAATTAAAGGGGTTGTAAAGGTTTGTGTTTTTTTCACCTTAATGCATCCTATGCATTAAGGTGAAAAAACACCTCGCTGTCAAGGCCCCCCTGTTTTACTTACCGGAGCCCGTTCACCTGCTGTGCGCGCCCCCCGGCGTCCTCTTCTCCACTAAGTCTGACTGTTGATTGGATAGATTGATAGCAGCGCAGCCATTGGCTCGTGCTGCTGTCAATCACATCCAATGACGCGGCCGCCGTGGGGCGGGACCGAGTCATACACTCTGTGTCTATGGACGCAGCGTGTATGACAGGGAGCGCGCCTGCAAGCTAACCCCCTTGGGAGAGAGCTTCCCAGAGGGGGTTAGCTATTGCGGGGAGGAGCCGAGACAGCCGCCGAGGGACTCCAGAACAGAAGGATCGGGGCCACTCTGTGCAAAACGAACTGTGCAGTGGAGGTAAGTATAACATGTTTGTTATTTTTTTTTTAAATGTAAACCTTTACAGCCCCTTTAAATCAGAAGATTGAAAACACCTTGTGAAGAAAACAATTGCTGCGGGGGACAACAACAGGGAAGAGGTGTGTATTGCAGCCTGAACTCCATTTTTAATTCTAAACACTGCTAAAATAAAAGTTGAGGGGTTTAATGCTGAATATACAATATAGGGCGTAAACTTGAGTCTTCAAAAACATTTTATCCACTGAAAGATGACATACCAATAAATATAGTTTCATTTTTTGTGTGTATTATTTATGTATACATTTTATTATGGAAGTTAAACAAATTCAAACATTATTTTTTTTGCTTGTGGCAGCCGGAAATGCTTTTGGTGCTGCGGATATTTCAGTGTGCAGTTCCCCCTCGGTGTCCAGTCGGATAGTTGGTGGTACGGATGCGTTGGATGGGGAGTGGTCTTGGCAGGTTGCTGTTAGAAATAAAGAACTAAATGGAGAATATTTATGTGGAGGCTCCCTGATCTCACCAGAATGGGTTATGACGGCAGCGCATTGCATCCACCATTGAGTATAACATGTGACCTTTTTAAACCAATTCTTCCATCAGGCACCAATCATTCTGCTTTTGGAAAAATGTTTCTAAAAATCAGTCATGGACATGTTTATTGATCCAGTATTCATCTTTTATAAAGTGTCCACTTTAAAACTGTCAAGTGTGCCTCATTGATCATCATTGGTTGGTTTACATCACAGCTTCTGAGTCCATATGTTTATTTACTGTGTTAGATAGATAACGTTGAAAAGTAGCCTATACAATAGCATAAACTAACAGATTAGCTCTAGGATATTAGGATTAGGAGCACACTTGGGACATCATAAAGGGTGCTTTGAATATTTCTCCACCAAGAACTAAGAAGGGTCCAGGTTTATAAGACAGGAGCGGGAGGTCCTAAGATCAGTATAAACAGGCCACTGTCATAACACTGCCTAGATTTTAAGTCTCTGGGGTGCTGAACCTTCAACCTGAGCCACAGGCTCATTTATCTCATTGTGGTTCTGCAAGCTACACAAGTGCTTCTGCTTTAACTATTCCTATAAGAGAAATGGGAAAAGAAGAGACATGGAAAAAAGAGGGAGCCCCAACCTTGTGCATTATCCTTAGATATATTTTATTAAAAGAGTCAATTAAAAACTACTCACAAACATGTGAAAGAAAACTGCAATATAAATAGCCTTAATAGCCTTCAGATGATGGCAACCAGTCTGACGAAAACAGTCTCCAGATGGTAATTGAGAAGATTTTGAGGGCCATTGCCGGCTGACGTGTTTTGAAGGGATACCTTCTTCCTCAGAGCCCAGCTGGGCTCTGAGGAAGACGTTATCCCTTTTGAAACACGTCAGCCAGCAGTGGCCCTCAAAATCTTCTCTATTACCACCTGGAGACTGTTGTCGTCAGACCGATTGCCATCATATGAATTACCGTATTTATTGGCGTATAACACACACTTTTTTCCCCTGAAAATAAGGGTATATTGCGGTTTTCATTCACATGTTTGTGAGTAGTTTTTAAATTACTCTTTTAATAAAATATATCTAAGGATAATGCACAAGGTTGGTGCGCCCTCTCTTTTCCATTTCTCTTTTGACTGCTAGGATACCCCTATCCTTGAGGGCAGCAAGGCCTGAGGCATTGTCCATTACAAACTTTAGTCCACCTTGTTAATTCACTTATGCGCAAGAGTATTGGTTTTATTTTAACTATTCCTCTACCTGCCCCTCATCAAAAAACAGTTATACGATTCATACTGCATATGGAGGTTTGGCAGGATACATTGCTTCAGTGTGTCTGTCCTGTGTACCGTGTTTCCCCGAAAGTAAGACCTACCCCGAAAATAAGACCTAGCGTTATTTTCCAGGAGGGCTGCAATATAAGGGCAGGGTTAATGCTTTGCTCTCACATCCTATAAATGTAAGGAGCCACGCTGTGTGGCCACCCCCTCTGACAAAGTGATGACAAAACCGTTCAGGGGTGACCACGCGCTATTGTAGGTGCAAGCAGGAGAAGTCTCTACCCGGGTAACACCGCTCATCGAGACATCCGTGGAGCGATGAGATACAGACACAGCAGCTGCACCATATTATGTTACATGCTTTAATCATTATTTTGTTTGTAAGTGTACATCTGTCTCTCTGCTCTCTGCACCTTGTCTGATCGGCTGTACGGAGACATCATGCCCACCTTCTAGCTCTTCACTAACGTGCCCAAGGATGCCATTCCTGAGGACCTGCTGTGTAGTCTGACCGAGCAGCTGGCCAAGGCTACGGGCAAGCCGACAGAGTACATTGCTGTGCATATTCAGCCAGATCAAATGATGAGCTTTGGTGGTTCCACAGAGCTTTGTGCTCTTTGTTCCCTGAAAAGTATTGGCAAGATTGGAGGTCCGCAGAACAAGACGTACACCAAGTTAGTAAGTGGTATACTAAGCAGCCGTCTGCATATCTCCCCTGACAGGGTTTACATCAATTATTACGATTTAAATCCTGCTAATGTGGGCTGGAACAATTCTACCTTTTCTTAATTCTATCTGTCAGTGTCTCTGGCCGGATAAACCAAGAACAACCACAACAGAATGACAAGACTCCTCTTCTGTAATACATTCCCTCTTAAATAAACTGCTTTATGAAATAAAAAAATAAAAAAGTAAGTGTACATCTGTAAGGGGGTACTGGTTTTAAATAAACATTTTTGAGACGGTATCACGCTATGTGCACTATATCTTTTGTCATGAGTGCTACCTAGATCAAAAGATGGCCCCGGATCCAGGAACAGATTTATTACTGGCCTATGATCATAATCCTTCTGGTAAGTCTAATACCTCAGAGCCGGTTCACACTGGGGCAACACGACTTCCAGCGTGACTTTACAAGGCAACTTCGAGGCAACTTCGAGGCAACTTCGAGGCAACTTCAAGGCAACTTCAAGTTTCCTATAGGACAGGCGACTTTGCCAGTGGCCAATCAAACAATAATCAGCTCTGTGGAAGGGACGGGTTTGCCTGAGAAAACTATTTTCTCTTCCTGTAAAGTTGCTTCAGTTAAGACACTGATCCGACTTTGGAGGCGACTTCCATTGAAATCAATGGGTACAAGTCGCCTAGAAGTCGTTTTCAAGTAGTACAGGAACCTTTTTTGAAGTCGGAGCGACTTCTGTAGTGTGCATAAAGACGGCTCCATAGACTAACATTACAGCGCGACTTAGGGCGACTTGGGGCGTCTCGGGGCGACCTGAAGTCGGTTCCTGAGTTGCCCTGGTGTGAACCGGCTCTAAGGGAGCGGGCTCACGAGGTGTGGTGACAGGATCCGAGGCTTGCTTTTGGACACTGGTCTAAGAATCGTGTTCCTTTGGATTTTAATCTGTTTGGACTTTTATTGGTGTTCAACACAATAATGGGAGACACAGTGGGTGTTTTTTCCAGGAAACGCTGCTAATGCTAAAGGATGTTCATGACTGTTTATTGTAGAGCATACGCGTTTTACATTGTATAATTTATAGCAGCTGCCATTGTATTTTGTTTTAACAATTTTATGATATTTCCATATGCGCTGGTAGAGTGCTATTTTTTAACCAAGGTTGATAGATCCACTCGTGCTATTTTTATAATGACATTGCACTACCTTGCACTGCAGCAGATGGATCCTCAGTTATACATGATATGTTCTGTTTTCTTTCTACAGTCCTATCCGGGTACCGAATTATAAAGTATATTTGGGCATGTATCAGCTGTATGTGATCAGCCCTCATACAGTTGTTGTCGATGTAAGGACTATCATTGTCAATAGTCAATATACAAACAGTGAGAGCGCTGGGGACATCGCCCTATTGCGGCTGGCCACACCTGTCACCTATACTAAGTACATCATGCCAATCTAACTGCCATCTTCCACCACCACCTTCCCCTGTGGTACGGAGTGCTGGCTTACAGGCTGGGGTGCAAGATATTCTACAGGTGAGTCCATTTAATAATAAGCAAAACTGATTTCACTCATTTTTAATACAAGTAAGCCAGACCTGTCACTTACACCCAATACATCATGTTTGTTAATGATGGGCAAATGTACCTGGGTTAGATTCGCAAGATGTTCATACATTGAGTCCTGTTTGAAATCCATGAAACATGCACTTAACTGAACTCTAGAACTACTGTAGTATCTAAGACAGCCATTCCCAACCAAAGTTCTGCAACACCCTAGGTATCCTGGAACTGTGGCTGATTGACCTCCAATTTGATGGTGTCTGCCTAGATTAAGGGCACTTTAGGCATTTACACTATCCAAACTATAAAGCCCAGTTGCTGATCTACTCTAGAACTAGCATAGTACCTAAGGTAGCCTTTTTCAACCAGAGTTCTGTGGAACCCTAGGGTTCCTCCAGAGGTTCCACCTAGGGGTTCCTTGAGACAAGGCTGATTGACCTTGCATCGGATGGTGCCTGCCTAGTTCTGGGACCAACTCCACTTGGCAGAATCTGTGACATGACACCCAACATTTTTCTAGGGTGGCTGATCTGCTTACCAATGACCACTGCTGAATTGATATAATCAGGGGTTCCCCAGATTAGTTCAAAGTTTGAGAGAGGCTATTCTAAGAAAAAGAGAAAGAGATAAGCTCCATGCAAAAATCACCTTTGCTTTAGAGTATGTGGCTAGGAGGGGCTATGCATGAGGGTGATTTTTTAGGGTAAATATAGACCTCCCCAGGACCTGATGACTTTAAAGAAGCAGTGAACCTACGGTCACTCATTGATCACAGAAAGACTGATCTGCAGAAGACAGTGATAATAGTATAGTATAGTGGAAGTTTAGTGTAGTATAGGGTGGTATAGTGGCAGGTTAGGGTAGTATAGTGGAAGGTTGGGGTAGTATAAGGTGGTATAGGGACAGGTTAAGGTAGTATAGTGGCAGGTTGGGGTAGTATAGGGGCAGCATAGGGTAGTATGGGGTGGTGTAGTGGCAGGTTAGGGTAGTATAGGGTGGTATAGTGGCAGGTTAGCGCAATAGAGGGTAGTATAGTGGCAGGTTAGGATAGTATAGTGGCAGGTTAGGGAAGTATAGAGTAGTATAGTGGCAGGTTAGGGCAGTATAGGGTATTATAGTGACAGGTTAGGTCAGCATTGGGTATGATAGTGGCAGGTTAGGGCAATATAGAGTATTATAATGACAGGTTAGAGCCGTTTAGGGTATTATAGTGGCAGGTTAGGGCAGTACAGGGTATTACAGTGAGGTTAGGGATGTATGAAGTGACAGTGTGCTCAGTCGCTTACAGCATGGCTGGAGATAAAGACCCCTGGGCTCCTGTGTTCTCTCCTCTTTCTCCTCCTTCAGCTGTGGGATCAGCCTGTGAATGAGTCTTTGGGAGGAGTGGAGGAGGCAGCCACACCACTGGCTCTGCCCACCAACTACGGCTGCCTTGGGAGATATTGAAGATCCCCGAGGGACAGCCTGACCTGATTGGATGACTGGGGAAACAGGCAGTTTCTTCTGCACCGTTGGGCCCCCTGCCGACCCGATGAACTTGGCCAAGCAGCACTTATTTACAAAGCTGGGAAAGTGCAGGGGCCCCCATGCACCAGGGGTGTCTGCTGATTAAGACGGCTCTGCTGTGATCTCCTCTCCGGATCTATCCCACACTCCACACCCCCAGGCTGACACCCCTAAGCGGAGCTAGCCTGACACCCCCCATGGCGGACCCTCCCTCCCCGTTCCGGTCGGCACACTATTGGTTATGTGGCTTAAAACAACCAAAAATTTTGGTTTTCTCATGGTCCAGCCCCTTCCCTATAAAATTCAGAGTTCCCAGCAGCCATTTGTCAGTGTGTGCTTTAGAGACCTGGAATAGATGGGGAATACTGACAGAGTGTTTGCAGGAACATACAGTTGCTGTAACTTGCAGTTAGGCTGTAAACCAAAAAGACAAAAGAAAAAGGAATGAGGTTTAGTGTTTTTATATCTGGGATTTTTGGTTTAGGGATTATCGGTTGCAATTTAGTGATTTGGGTTTTATTTTTTCAAGAGAGGTATATTTTATTCTGATATAATTTTACTAGGATCTTTTTTTCAGGTTCAGTAGTGTGAATTTGTTTTAACACAGGCAAAACTGACTTTTTTTACAACATATCACTGCATACTAGTGTGGTGCAGTTTAACGCACCCAAATCACGACATTGTTGAGTTCGCCAAAGCACATCTTTAATCCCCCTAATATCATAGTTGCTAATAAAGTTAGGTAATTCCCTGTATTCATATTGTCAGGCAGGCCTAAAGGGAGAGGCAAATGTTCTGCATGCGCAATAGTAAGGAGCGAACAGGTTATGCATCTGCAAATTAAAAAGTAGGCCAAAATCATATGATTCACTCAAGTGAGGACCACTGGCACGTACCTGGCCGGAGTGCTGCAAGGGCTTCCCTTGTGGCTAAGTGCATAGCGCCCCTGGAGTTGGTAACAGGGAGTGCTATGCTCAGAGAAGCAGGGGTTGCCAAATGCGACAGGCTGAAGTGATGACAAGATGCCCACCAGATGGCAGCTGATCAGCAGGATGCACTGCTGGGAGAGGGTCCCTCAGAAGTGTTGGGTGTGACTTGGCAGCAGGGAGAGCCAGGAGCAGAGTCAGGAGCCAGGCCTGTAGTCATGCAAAAAAAGGTCAGCCAGGAGTAATCAGAAAGACAGGTCAAAGGCAAGCCGGGTCGGTAACAGAAAATCCAATAATAACAAGAACAGGAACACAGGAGCACACATGGGAAGCTGAAGATCATCCAGCAACTATCGGCTCATACTGCTGGCTTAAAATAGTCCATTGGGCACCAGAATCTGTCACGCATTGCGTGTGCTTTGGCGCACGCGCGTGTGCACTGGCACATGGATTCTCGCAGCCGTCAGTGCCCGCGAGCACATGCACATTCACATTGGCAAATTTCAATGCGCCAATCTCTGATTTTGCTGGCCATTTGCACTTGTGCCAAACCTTATAAAAATTGTTCTCTGACAACCACATAGACTGTTGGATGTTTAAGCTGTGGCTACTGGATTGAAATTCTAAATTTTGTTTCTCAATAAAACCTAACATATCAAAGGGCCATCAGCTGTCCTTTTGATATGTTAAAATTTAGTTGGCTTGGACAACCATTATCATCTGAATTCTGGCCTGGTCAATATGTCAATATTGTACTGTATGTGTACATATATATAATAATATAATATCCTACATAAATCGGCCAAAATATTACAACAACTGCCAAACAAACCTACTATAACACTCTCATCAAAATCCTCTCATCCCAACCTCGTCAACTCTTTTCTACCCTTAAAGCGGAGGCCCGCCCACCACTGCAAAAATTAAAAGCCAGCAGCTGCACATACTGCAGCTGCAGACTTTTAATAATCGGACACTTACCTGTCCTGGAGTCCAGCGATGTCGGCACCGCAGTTGATGTTTCCATCAGCTGTCGGGTGCTGCTGCCTCCATTGCGAGTAAGGAAACCCGGCAGTGTAGCCTTATGGCTTCACGCCGGGAACCCTACTGCACATGCGCGTGGCTCCTCAACTCTCTCCTACTGGGAGCCCGAGCGGTGACCCAAATATCCGTGGCTGAGGCTCCCGGAAGTGGGGACAGGATACCTGTGAAAGACAGGTATCTTGTCTACCCCCCCCCCCGAAAGGTGCCAAATGTGGCACCGGAGGGGGGAAGCAGTACAATGAGCGGAAGTTCCACTTTTGGGTGGAACTCTGCTTTAATTTCTTACTTCACCCCCCACTGCCCCCATCCACCAGCTTGCTTACCGCTTAGGAGATTGCCAAACATTTCAAAAGTAAAATCGACAAAATTTGCGAGGAGATATCCAGCATCCAACTTCCTCCCCTACGCAACACATCAGGTCCAACACCGCACTCAGTACACCCCTCCTTCTGCCCTGTTACCACCGAGGAAGTTGATAAACTCCTCTCAGTGGCCCACCTCACCACCTGTTCCCTTGACCCTGCCCCCTTACAATTACTGTGACCACCTTCCCGCTCTATCCTAAACTCCCTAACCCACATCTTCAACCTCTCCCTCTCCTCTGGCACCTTTCCCTCCCCTCTCAAACATGCACTGGTTACCATCTTACTTAAAAAACCCTCACTAGACCCCACCTGTTTGAATAACTTAAGACCCATCTCCCTGCCCCGTTTGCCTCCAAGCTCATCGAACACACTTGTCCATGACCGAATGAGTTGCTACATCCATGACAACAACCTTCTCAACCCCCTACAGTCCGGCTTCTGCCCACAACATTCCACTGAAACTGTCCTTCAAAAACTCACCAACGACCTGCTAACTGCCAAAACCAATGGCCAGTACTCCATACTCGTACTCTTGAACTCCTCTGCTGCCTTTGACACAGTTGACCACCTGCTCCTCCTCAGAAAACTCCACTCCCTTGGCCTCCGTGATTCTGCTGTTTCCTGGTTCTCCTCCTACCTATCTCAGCGCACTTTCATTGTCACTTACAACTCTATCTCCTCGGCTCCTCTTCCTCTTTCTGTTGGGGTACCCCAAGGCTCCATCTTTGGGCCCCTCCTATTCTCACTCTATACCTCTTCCCTGGGCCAGTTGATAACCTCCCATGGCTTCCAATACCACCTCTGTGCCAACGACACCCAGATCTATCTCTCCACTCCTCAACTCACCCCCTCAATCTCCTTACAAATCTCAAACTTACTGAATGACATATCGGTATAGCTGTCACACCACGTCCTCAAACTCAATCTTTCTAAAACTGAGCTTGTTATATTTCCTCCTTAACTTTACTATTAAGATCAACGTCACAACCATTGGTCCCTCCACACATGCCAGGGTGCTGAGTGTAATCCTTGAATCTGAACTCTCCTTCAGCCCCCACATCAAATCACTGGCTAAATCTTAGCGCCTTAACCTCTGCAACATCTCCAGAATTCGACCCTTCCTGATGAATAACACCACAAAGCAACTTATTCACTCCTTGCTTATTTCCCGCCTCGACTACTGCAACTCTCTCCTTAATGGCCTACCCTTACACAGGCTATCCCCCCTTCAGTCTATTATGAATACTGCTGCTAGACTCATACACCTCACTAACCAATCTGTGACTGCTGCCCCTGTCTGACGCCAATCCCTTCACTGGCTTCCCCTACCCCACCGTATAAAATTCAAAATACTAACCACAACATACAAGGCCATCCACAACATTGCCCCCAGCTACATCACTAACCTCATCTGCCGATATCGCCCAAATCATCCCCTCCGCTCCTCCCAGGACCTCCTGCTTACCTCCTCCCATGCTCGCCTTTAGGACTTCTCCAGCGCTTCTCCCATCCTCTGGAACTCCCTGCCCCAGTATGTCCGATCAGCCCTAACCTGTCCACCTTTAGGAGAACCCTGAAAACTCATTTATTCAGGGAAGCCGATCCCACACCCTCCTAAGAACTGTACCCAAGCCACCCCCATCAAATCATCCCCCGCAGCTATTACCTTTTGTACCACCACCTTTATAGTCTGATTTTTGTACAAATGTACAGTGTTTTTATGTTTTTGTTTTGCGTGACTCTTAAAACCCAATAAATATATCTTTAAAAAAAAAAAAAAGATATATGGCCCTTTTATTTTAAATAGCGCTACACCAAAATGTATAGAGCTTTGTTATTGTGCATTGTTTTGCTTGATTTCTGACTCGCTTTAGCAAGGTGTGTTGGTGTGTTGGGGTGACATTAAAAACGAATGGCACTGCATTCAAAACTTCAATACACTACTTGAAAAAAAAATGAATGGCACTGCGGTCCTTTTGCAAAAAAAGATGCACAATTTTTGTGTGTTACAAGAAACTGTGCAATTTTGAGTAGAGCATACACACAATTTTGAATAGAGCATACACAAATGTGATCAGTCTATGTATAGCCTTGCCAAGAATGACTTTTAGGCCTCGTACACACGACCGATTTTCTCGTCGTAAAAAACACGTCGTTTTTTTCGACGAGATTCTTGTTAAGCTTGTCGATTTTCTCGTCAAGCTTTCTATGCGTACACACTGTCATTTCCCAATTTCCTCGTGGTTCTCTGCGCTCACGTCCAGCACGTACGACGGCACTATAAAGGGGAAGATCTTTTTTCTTGGCGCCACCCCTTGGGCTGCTTTTGCTGATCTCGTGTTACCGCGTGTGAAGTAAAAGTTTGGGAAGAGACGATTCGCGCTTTTCAGTCTTCGTACTTTTCAGATCGTTTTCTGCCGTTCAGTTTGTGCTTGTGGGTTCGTATCTTGACTTTCAGGGCGTCTAGGCAGGTCGTATCTGTTTTACAGTGCGTTCTTGCCTGTTCGTTTCTGAATTTCAGTTCGTTATTCATAGGCCTTGCTGTTCTAAAGTGCGTTCTGTTCTGTACGTTCTGATTAGACGACCGTTTCCTAGCCATGTCGCCTGGACGTTCTCGTCGTCGAGTTCGTGCTGTGCGTGCGCTTGGTGTTGGTCTGCTTGTTTTGGACCAAGACCAGTCCATGAATGGTGTGAGGAGGAGTTCATGGACCAAGAATTGGTTGCTCCAGCGGGACCAATTCTGCCACATGCCTCTGCTGCGGGAGATCGTCGAGAATAATCCTGAGGACTACAGGAATTTTCTGAGGATGTCTGACCCCGTTTTTCAGGAACTGTTGGCTTTGGTGTCCCCCTATATTACCAGGAAGGACACCGTTATGCGGGAAGCCATCAGTGCTGAGCAGAGGCTCATCGCCACGTTGCGTTACCTGGCGACAGGGAGAAGTCTTCAGGACTTGAAGTTCACCACAGGCATCTCCCCCCAGGCTCTGGGCCTCATAATCCCAGACACCTGTTCTGCTATTATACAAGTCCTGCAGGAGGACTATATTAGGGTAAGTTTTCTCCCTTCACATCACATTTTATGTATTACATGTATGCTAATGTATTGTATTTCTTTCATCCTTTCCTAATTACCATGATTGTAATATGCTGAGAATGTCCCCTTTGTCCCCATGCATGCTGGAAGTTTTTAAATGCCCCTTTTTTATCCTCCCTAAATATTTCCCCTCACTAACTTTTCCAGCAGGGGCGCCTGTTGCTCCAAATGTTGGGGGGTTACAACCCCAATTTCGGAAATAAACTTCCTCCTTTTTTGCTCTGTTGCCTAATAAACGCCCCCAGTTGTCCCCTCCAATGCAGCCATTTAGTCCCCTCTATTGCAGCCAGTTTCCCCCCAGCCCTGCACTTACCTTCTTGTGGTCAGCGCCATCCTTCTTCTGTCCTTGATGTCTTCTCCTTCCCTTCATGTTGCATCAGCCAATCATGTTACCATTAAACAGACTTGGTGAACATGATTGCCAGAGCTGCCTGTCAGTGTTTACACAAGGAATGCCCCCTCCTTGCGTCCCCGATTTTTCTTTGAGGAAGCCAATTACATCCCTCAGGTTGTAATTTGCAAGACTTTTTTAATACCTGTTTCTGCTCTGCAATTTTAACCCCCTAAATGACGCAATTAATCATATGTCGGTCGCTTTACAAGAGGCCATCCACCTGAATAGTGTGCGGCATAGACAATACATAGGTTCATGCAACGCATGAACCTATGTATTGTTCTGAGTGATAGGCACAGGAGAGAGGGGACAGTGCTCCAGCGCCCACTCTGGACGCACCGCCACTGCAATGCTATCCTGTGGCCAAACACATCTCCCCCCCCCAAAATAATTTAGTAATGGCCCATCAGAGGGGGTGATGAATATGATAAATGAGCCTTCCATTATACTTTTTTTACACACCTTAATAAACGTATAATTAGATTGATGTTGGTCTCTAATTTTTTGGTCTTGAATTTGCTTGTAATGTATGCCTTTGTTTTTCTAATATTATTTCATCTTGTTTCACTCCACAGCTTCCTTCAACGCCACAGGAATGGCAGACTGTGGCATCGGAGTTTGCCACGCGGTGGGACTTCCCCAACTGCGGTGGTGCCATAGACGGGAAGCACGTCCGCATCGTGCCGCCACCCCGTTCTGGATCCTACTACTACAACTACAAGGGGTTTCATAGCATTGTGCTGATGGCGGTGGTGTCAGCACGGTATGAATTCCTCTATGTTGATGTAGGGAAGAATGGCCGGATGTCCGATGGGGGATCCTTCATCCAGACGGAGTTTGCCCTCCGTCTCCAGAGTGACGACCTTGCATTGCCACCGGATGCAGGGAATATTGAAGGACTCCCCTTTGTTTTCTTGGCTGATGAAGCCTTCGGACTCGGACGGCATCTTATGAGGCCATTTCCACAGAGGACCCTGACCCCAGAGAAGAGTGTGTTCAATTACCGGCTGGCCAGGGCCCGAAGAGTCGTTGAAAATGCCTTCGGCATAATGGCCAGCCGGTTCCGCCTTTTTATGACTTCCATCCACTTGGCGGACTACAAAATAAACTATGTAGTGTTATGCTGCTGTGTGCTACACAATTTTCTTTGCCGCAAAGCGAATTCATATATGGCCTCAGTTTTGCCAGAGGCTGGACTTTCCCCTGCAAATCCCCTTCCGGGCCTGGAATCTGCCCGTCTTGGCTTGCCCCCCCAAAATGCCAGTGTGGTTCGGGACAAATACATGGAGTATTTCACGGGTAGGGGGGCAATTCCTATGCCAGCCTATGTCTAAGTATCCCAATAAAAATCTTGTTTAAACCTTTAATTATTTGTTCTTTCCTGTCTCCTAGTTTGTCTTTGTGCATTTGTAGTGGCAAGTGTATTTTACTTTAGTAAATAACAACCAATTTCACTATGTTACCTTACAAAAGAACCAAATAAGCTTAGAGTGTATTATAAAAAGAAGCTACACGTTTTTTGTGGTCAAATATTTTACTCTCTGCACATTTTTTTTTGTTTTACTTTGGGGTTGGCCTGACCACAACCCGTCAAATTTTGGCTTATGAAAATACAAAAATACCACTTGCATTTCTAAAATGACAACATTGGATACCTCTGAGCAATCTGAGACATTCAGTTACACAAACTATGTCTCTATGTGCCCGTCCTAATATGGGGTCCTGCCACCCCTTGCCCAGCCAAAAATTCAATATGCACACATTTTTACTTTTTTGCAAATAGGAAGTTTACAATCCTGATCCCTATTGTCAACATGTGCTATCTGCCATCAGGGGTGATCAATGGATGTGTTTTGGGGGTGCATCCCCTTCCTCAGTTCACCGACTTTTGATACGAGGAAGGGGTTGCACCCACAAAAGACGTACATGGATATCCCCTGATGGCAGATAGCACATGTTCACACACTGTGTGCATATTCAATTTTTGGCTGCTTTGTTACTCAAAAAATTTGTAAAAATATAAAAACAAACATGTAAAAACAAATGTGTTTGGATGGCTTATTGAATTCTCCCCAAAACATCGAGAATGTCTTTAAATGTTTGTTCCATCACATGGATTCTTTGTTTAATTAGGTCCAGTTCCGTGCTACATTCCATCACTTGCTGGATGAGGCGGAGGGCACTGTCAGCAGAGAACGGTGTGCTATCCTTCACAACATTTCCATCCCCTAAAAACCATAAAAAAAAATTAATAAAACTCTGCAGGCCTACCTCGCTTACCTTAAGCTGTGGTGTCAGATACTGACCTGTTGTGGTGACCAGATCCACAACGTCATCCACCTCTCCTTCCTGCACTTCTCCTTCCTCCACCTCAACTTCCTGCACATCTTTCGGTTGTGGATCTTTGGGAGTTTGGGGTTGCTTGGAAGTTGTGGGGTGCATGTGCTCCCTGGAGTGTCCTCCTCCCAGTCTTCTCTCCCCTATGAGAATAAAACCAAAGGTCTATTTATCACACTGTAAAAATCTCATTTTTAAACTTAAAACAGGCTAAATTGTTTGGAAGTGGGGTACAAGTGTGTGTTTGTGCGGAATTTAAAGAAAAATGCATTCTTTATGACCCCAAATATGTTTATTATTCACATTTGGATGTAATTTTTTGGACATGGAGGCACCACAAATAAACTCTGATGCACCTGTGTGGGACACCCAAAAAAGGCGGGTCTGGTGGCCCACACTATAGTGCTCCAAAGTACAGATGTGGAAGCAGCTGCTGAGTGTCCTCTCCTTTACACTGATTAAAGTTTGCATTTCATTCTCCTTACAAACACATCATCTAGACTTAAAAATTATCCACAATACTTGATCAAAAATGGCAGATGTCTAATTACTTTTGGGGGTCTTAAATAAGCCAAAACCACGGATAGTGGCCGAACGAAGTGTCGGTAACGTAACGAACGATTACTGTGCCCAACCTAGTTCAAAATAATACATTTTGGAAGGGAGTCCAATATGCTTTAAAAAAAAAAAAAGTCAGTTTCTAAAAAGATTAATAGCAGAAAGGTCGTCATTTTACTTACTTTTAGCGAGCATCCTCTTTATGCTCCTCAACTGGTCTGGCTCCCTCAGTTTGAGGTCTGACCACCTCTTTCTGAGCTGCTCATTTGAGCGTTTCACCCCGAACTTCGCCCTCAGACTCTTCACAACTTTAGTGAGGATTTTGGCCTTCCTTCTATTTGGTTTGCTATACGGCCCATGCTTGGCATCATAATCAGCCTTGACCAAGATGTCCACCATCTCCGCCATCTCCGCCAAAGACATATTCGATGCCTTGAATCTCCTCCTTGATCGTGACGTGTCCTCGGTCTCCGGGCTTGTCTCCTCGCTAGTTGCGGAATTATCAGACACCTGCTGTAACTCCGCCATATCTGTCTGCGCGCCGAAAGAGAAGGGGCGGGGAAAAGATGTTAGTTAGAACGTCATGGGCGGGCGACGTGTGCGGAGCGACGTGTTCGAATTTGGACGCATGCGTGGTGTGTATATAGCAAACACACATGTGACTATAGTACGTTCGGTGTGCGGAGAGAGGAGTTCAAGTGACGGACGTGCGAACGAAGGTATGTGATTTTGTGAGACTTGTTAAAATTGTTGGCCTATACTGTCTTGAGATTGTTGGAGGATATATATGGTGACTAGGATGTGAAGGAGGTTAGACTGTTTGCCTCACATTATTTAAATATAATTTATTTTACTTGCAGATACAATATGAATGTATTTATTAGCGACAAAGAGTTCCTGGCGGAATTTATTGACCGGGTAAGGGAGCTGCCGGCTCTGTGGGAGACCAAAAACCCCATCCATAAAAAAAAAGGGGTGAGAAAAGCAGCGCTGGAGAAGCTGCTCCCATTTGTGCATACCAAGGTGCCCACAGCCACAGCAAAACAAGTGGACACTAAAATTGGGAGCTTGAGAGGTACCTACAGGACTGAACGCTCTAAGGTGCTGGCTTCTCAGAGGTCAGGAGCAGCAGCAGATGATGTTTATGTCCCGGTTTTGTGGTACTACAGCAGGATGTCCTTCCTGGATGACCACATTGAGCCAAGGCCATCACTCTCCACTCTTCCCCCCAGACTTCCCTGCAGCCAACCTGAGCCTTCTCTGGAGCAAGAGGAGGCAGCCATCCTGGATGATCCTGATTTGGCCATCTGGAGCCAGGTATAGTATTAACTGAAAATGTAGTGGGATAAAATTAATGTTTCCCAAATATGTCAGGATGAGAAACATACATTATTTTGTATTCAACAAGTGAAATCATGATCTGTAGACATTATTCTGCACTTAATTGTGTGGTAAATAGTCAAGCTGATGTAGTGGTAAATTTAAAGCAAGGATTTATGCATTTACATTCTAATTGCTTCCATCAGGATTACAAAGTTTGATGCAAAGATTAAACCAACATATTAAACTATGTTTCTTTTTCATACACAGGATGAAATCAGCCAGGAGGAGGGTCTGGAAACTGTCAGGCAGGAGGAGGAAGGGCCCAGTGGCAGCCAGGAGGTGGCAGGGCCCAGTGGCAGCCAGGAGGTGGCAGGGCCCAGTGGCAGCCAGGAGGTGGCAGGGCCCAGTGGCAGACAGGAGGTGGCAGGGCCCAGTGGCAGCCAGGAGGTGGCAGGGCCCAGTGGCAGACAGGAGGTGGCAGGGCAAAGGAGAAGCACCAGATCCCAGGTGCCTCCCATCAGGCTTCACAAAAGAGGCAGGAGGGACAGGACCACCAGTGAGGCAGCAATGGCCCTTATTAAAGAGGCCCATGCCACCCTCAAGGAGCCCACATCCCCTGAAGAGGCCATTGCCGGCCTAGTGGAGGCTAAGTTCAAGGTGATGAGCATGGAGCAACGCCTCCTATGCGAACCCCTGCTCATCACCTTGCTCAACAAGGGGGTGATGGAGCAAATTACCCCCAATACCGCCATATGTGAGGTGGCCCAACTGACCCAACCTCAACCTCCACCTCCACCTTCCTCTTCTGCCCCACCCCCTTCTGCTACCCCTCCACCTTCTGCCCCACCCCCTTCTGCTACACCTCCACCTTCTTCTTCTGCCCCACCCCCTTCTGCTACACCTCCACCTTCTGCCCCACCCCCTTCTGCTACACCTCCACCTTCTGCCCCACCCCCTTCTGCTACACCTCCACCTTCTTCTTCTGCCCCACCCCCTTCTGCTACACCTCCACCTCCTCCTCCTGACAGGAGTACCCCTCCAGTGGGCCAGCCTCCAGCTAAACGAAGAAGGAAGGCTTCAGTAAAGGCTGCAGGGAAGGTTGCCAGGAAGAAGAGGAAGTGATGGCCTTGCTTCATTGTGGTCGCACTGGTCGGACAGAAGGCAGCCTGTTGTAGTACCACACACTTGGGACATATATCTCACCTGCTGCTGTTCCTGACCTCTGGGAGGCCAGCATCAGATTGTGTTCTGAAATGTGGGCCTTCTCAAGCTCCCAATTTTAGTGTCCACACAGGGTTGCTGTGTGCTCTGGGGTCCCTGGGATGCACAAATGGCAGCAGCTTCTCCAGCGCTGCCTTCTCTTTATTTAATTTATAAACATGAATAAATGTGTTTTTTGTTTAAGTTCATACTTGACTATGTGTATTTTTAAATAAAAAAAAACAAGCTTTGGAGTAAGCAGATACATTTGACTGACAATAAAAGGCACAGATATCACCCCCCCAAAAGAATAACTAAATCTGATTAGCTCAAAAACATGGTGTGAAATTTTAAAAATATAGATTAGAAAATTAAATGGGAGATCGCTATCAAAACATTGAGAAATTATAATTAACATCATTTTGAAAAATCTAACCATTTAAATTATTCCTAAAAACTTGCACGATATAATACACATAAATCTTATAAAGAGCAGCATGAAAAAGGTTAAAAATAAGGCATAACTCTGTGTGAATATCAGCAGCAAAAGAAGGTCTCTCGTTTTGATTAATGTAACATTCTAACGAAGAATTCAATGCAGAACATTTAAACGATGAAATATTTATGAGCGTGACGAATGTGCTCTCTCCATTACGAAGGCTTGTTTTACCAGAAGATGCGCTCCCGTCTCATAGTTGCTTGTGAGCATGCGCGCTTTTGGAAGAGTCGTAAAAGCATACACACGAACCATTTTCTCGTCACAAAACAGGCCGACGAGAAACACGACGAGGAAATCTGGACTCCTGACGAGAAAATAGAGAGCAGGTTCTCTATTTTCTCGTCGAGATTCTCGTCAAGTTTCTCGTCGTAAAACCATACACACGAACGTTTTTCTAGACAAAAAAACTCTCGCGGCACTTTTCTTGACTGTTTACGACGAGAAAATCGGTCGTGTGTACGAGGCCTGAATCATCTTCTTGTCTGTGTTTTATCACCAGGGAGTGTAGTTTTATATGAGACCCTCCAGGAGGTCATGGTTCCTCTAATAGACCGCAATACATGTCAAAAAATGTTTTACAATGGAAAAGATGACATCACCATCCAGTACGATCAGATTTGTGCCGGCTACAAGAATGGGGGGAAGGACTCCTGCCAGGTGAGTGACACCAACAGCATTCCAGGATGGCTCACCTTTAGGATCTCTTCACAGGAAGCGGAAGCAATGCATGACATCAGTTAAAGTGGTACTAAAGTCTATTTTTTGGGGTTTTGTTTATAAAAAAAGAGGTTATTCTTGCCTGCTCTGTTACCTGATAACAACAAGGAGGAAGCTGTCACATTTATCAGTAGTAATAACATCACTGCTAAACATTTCACGTCACTCTGCAGCTGGAAATTATTTCGGCCAAACACATATTCATTCGGCCAATTGCACAAAATCGTTTTTTCCCTATTGGTGGATGGTTCTTAGCCTAATCGCTCTCATGGTCAAACGTCCGTAAGCTATTTTTCTCTTAAGCCCTGTACACACGGCCGGGAATACCATCAGGAAAAAAACGTTGGTTTTCCTGACGAGATTCCTGCCAAGCTTTTCTTGCAAAGCCGTGCATACAGACGGCCATTCAAAAGAACCGCCATTCTTTTGAATGGCAAGAGCGCGGTGACGTCATCGACTACGACGAGCATGCACTCGTCACATTGGATGCCGTCTCCGCCATCTTGCTTCACCCTACTCTACCCTTGTAATTTACCGCGCATGTAGGTAAGCATGTAGCCTCATACACATGCACAGTTTTCTCGTAGGGAAACAGGCCGACAAGAATAACGACGAGAAAATAGCGATCAGGTTCTCTATTTTTCTCGTCGAGATTCCGGGCAGTTTTCCCGACGAGAAACCATACACACGACCGGTTTTCTCGCCAAAAAGCTCTCCCAGCAGTTTTCTTGCCGAGAAAACCGGCCGTGTGTACGAGGCTTGAGGATCAAATGTTATGGGTTTACATTTGCCAGAAAGGAACAAAGAGGCAGCAAGGAAACTATTACACACATTTTACAAACATAAGAGACAAAAACATATATATATGTGGCGCAAAGTCCAAAAGTTCCTGCTGCACTGATGAGTCTACAGTAGGGATTGTATCCCTACCCATTCACCAAAAAAAGTGTCAAAAAAGTAAAAATGACAGGAGACAGTTTTGGACAACTCCTGTATTAAAAAAAAAAGTTTCCCGCGATGTCTATCCATCTTCAATCACGGCACAGACGGTGCAGAAAAAAAAGAGGAAAAACTCTGCCTCCATGGGAGGCGTCCCCGCCACTGATTTCTTTTCGATTTGACAGCTGTTATATAGCAAAGGGCGAGGCCACCCGCTGACATAACCGAGTGACTCCACCCCCTTATGACATCATGTGACGTCAGAGGTGGGGTGTGGTCACCCGTTTACGTCACTGGGTGGCCCCGCCTTTGACTATATAACAGCTGTCAAACCGAAAAGACAGCAGTTGCGGGGAGGAGTCAGAGTATTTCAGTTTCTTTTTTTTCTGGACCGTCTGCGCCACCATTGAAGATTGATGGACATAGTTAAAAAAAAATATTTAATAGAGGAATTGTCCAAAACTGTCTCCTGTAATTTTTACTTTTTTGACACTTTTGTTGGTGAATGGGTAGGGGTACAATGTACCCGATACCCATTCACATGGGGGTGGCGGAATCTGGGGGCCCCCTTGTTAAAGGGGGCTTTCAGATTCCGATAAGCCCGCAGCCCCCCACAACCACCGGGCAAGGGTTGTGGGGATGAGGCCCTTGTCCCCATCAACATGAGGCCCTTGTCCCCATGCACTGTGGTTCCATCTGCTGACCATCATTACTGTGCCCTATAGAGATGTAGAAGTTGGCTAAAGGAACCACAGAGTGGGGCAGGGAACCAATGATGTGACACACCCGTAAGTATGTTAGATGTGAAAAGGCCATTGCTCTGCAATCAGAAGAATATATGACAGGGTGGGTGAGTGTAACTCCTCTTCTTTAGCAGGTCCTGATTTTTTACTTGGTAACAAAGTTACTTTAAGCAAATTAAAATTAACTTGGTTGCAACTTTTTACAGTTCTGTTAAAATGTCTATCCTATACCCATTTACTGATTGCATGACTAATTTGTGTAATTACACATTCGTGGAAAAGCCAAGACTGAAACATTTTCTTGAATCATCCTTAACATGCCACCTGGTCTTGATTACTCTCTATTATTGTCCCGAGGATTCATTCCACCCCACATACTACTACTTATATACCATATCAGATTAATTGCACTTTAGACCTCTCTGGAGAAACCCTTCCTCCTCTGACCCTTATACCAACCTTCTTTTCCCCACCCCCTTCCCCCCCTATGTTTTTTATGGCCTATCGGTTTTCTTATATATTAGAACATAAGACAACAGGCCATTCAAACCTAACTCAAACATACACCAATGATGGAGACACGTGGGATGGTTCGATTTCCTTATCCCTCTTCCCAGGTAAACCAAGCCACGTGGTTGGATCTTGGCCCTGTACTAAAACATACTCCCCTTAATATTTCACAGATAACCATCCTTTCAATTCACAAAGATCTCTCGTCTCCTCTTAACCTGAGCTTTTAATTCACATTACATGTTTTAGGTTTTTATTCCTTTCTAGCTTTGTTTTATATATTTATCTTACTCAGGGACATGGGTGTAGCATAAGGTGTTGCAGGGGTCACAATCGCAACCCCACCCCTAGCTCCAGGGGGCCCCTGCAGCTCCCTGTGTTATTATTATCATGTTCTCCACAAAGTCCAGCTCTGAACTGCCCTAGGGCCCCACAGCAATGTTCCAATACTGGGCTTCCATTTTGCCTTCCACAGTCCACACCCCTCCGTTCTCATTTTCTGGGGAGAAGCTGTGAACCATTTCTTGAATGGAGAGGTGCACAGGGTGAGAACAGCACAGCATGGGAAAGTGTCTGTGCTGTGTGTTAGCAACATAGAATGGCAACCGAGTTCAGCGAGTTAAGAGGAGTAGAGTGCCGACCTGTAGCCACGATGGGACCGCTGTCACTGGTGAGGTACTGTAAGACACCGCTCGGTGTCTCCTAGTCACCAGCTGGGATTCTCTTTACCCCCCCCCCCCCACCCGGGGATGTCAGCTTACACCACTTGCCTGACAACTGGGGAAAAGACACACACCTCCAGGAGGTGGCCTTCCCCCAATACCTGCCAACACTGACAGAGAAACCTTCAGAAATTGCTAAAACAAATCCCTTAACACCTGAGGGGCCCCTGAGGGGCTGCAGGCTCCAGATTTTGTGGCACATGGTTTGCCCCTCAGATCTAAGTTGCCCCCCCCCAAAGCCCCCTGTCCACCCCCTCCGCCCTGGATGCTATGCCCGGCTGCTGATCTCCTTTTCTATTACATCACTCTATACTGCTCCTCCTCTGCAGGGCTAAAATCACATTCCTTTACAACACAGCCAGTTAGCTACGATCTGCACAGGGTGTATCTGCCTACTGCAACTACACTGCCGTTCTGACCAGAGAATTTCACAGGTCAGAACGGCAACATAAAAGCCAGATACACCCTGTGAAGATTGTGGCTGACAGACTTGTGTAAAGGAATGTGATTTCAGTCCTGTGTAGTGTGGGGGAAGGAGCTGTATACAGTGCTGGGATGGGAAAGGAGCTCTGCCAAGTGACCTGCCAGAGGTGATCCCTGTCCTCTGATTCTCCAGCAGTGACCACTGTCCTCTGATGTAAGGAGGAACTCAAAACTCTTAAGCAACTTTGAGTATCTTTCTGTGCGGTGAGTGTATCTGCACGCACAGTGGAAGTGGAGGGTGGTAGTGGGGGGGGGGCAGGTCAACTTTTGCATCGGGGCCCACAAACTTCAAGCTACGCCTCTGCTCAGGGATATAGCTCTTTAATTACGTTTGAGTGGTTTAATTAAACAAACATTTATATTTTCTGTATAGCCATTGAGAAGCTTTGTTTTTCATACTTGTATTTCTCTTATACTTACGAAAACTTGTATGATTACTTGTACTGTATTATTCTCAATAAAAATATTTGAAAGGGAATCATCCTTAACAGATAGACGTTGGTGCAGCTAATGATTATCAATGTCTTACAGGGTGACTCAGGAGGACCTCTGGTGTGAAAAGTCCAGGGTGTATGGTACCAGGTCGGAGTTGTGAGTTTGGGAATAGAATGCGCAGCCCCCAACCTCCCTGGGGTGTACACACTGGTGACGGCCTACCAAGCCTGAATCAGCACCTACCTGAACGTTACATTCAACTATGTGTCAAATATCCCTACACCAACGATGACATGTGGAGGAAGTCTCTTAAATACGGGGTACACTAATGCTCTTCTACCAACACCCAGCCTTTCACACCTTCACTGGGTGAACCTGGTCCCAACTATTCTTCTCATGACACTAATATAACTAAAATCAGCCATCTCAGCTGACTTAGATAGGCATAGAGAATGTTCACTTTGCATAGAATACCCAATCGCATGGAAGCAAAACATTTTTTTTATTTTAGCTCACACATGATTGGATGATAGAAGTCAGCACAGTTTCACCTCATTCACTGAGCTAAGGTAAAAGAATGAACTTTACAAAGTGAGCATGCTCGACTCCAACCACAATAAATCAACCACACTGTCTTCTATTGCCAACATATTAAAAATAATTTAAGTTTATTAAAATACAGAGGTATTGCTTAACCATTTCAGCCCCGAAAGAATTTACCCCCCCCCCCCCCCGACCAGAGCACTTTTTGCGATTCGGCATTGCGTCGCTTTAACTGACAATTGCGCGGTCGTGCGACGTGCCACCCAAACAAAATTTACGTTCTTTTTTTCCCACAAATATAGATTTCTTTTGGTGGTATTTGATCACCTCTGCAGTTTTTATTTTTTGCACTATAAACAAAAAAAGAGCGACAATTTAAAAAAAAAAGCAATATTTTGACTTTTTGCTATAATAAATATCCCCCAAAAAATATATATATTTTTTCCTCAGTTTAGGCCGATATGTATTCTTCTACATATTATTGGTAAAAAAAATTGCAATAAGCATTTATTGATTGGTTTGCGCAAAATTTATAGCGTCTACAAAATAGGGGATCGTTTTATGGCATTTTTAGTATTATTTTTTTTATTAGTAATGGCGGCGATCTACGATTTTTATCGTGACTGCGACATTATGGCGGACACATCAGACACTTTTGACGCTATTTTGGGACCATTCACATTTATACAGCGATCAATGCGATAAAAATGCACTGATTACTGTGTAAATGACACTGGCAGGGAAGGGGTTAACCACTAGGGGGCGATCAAGGGGTTAAGTGTGTCCTAGGGAGTGATTCTAACTGTGGGGGGGGGTGAGCTACCAGTGACATGACAGAGATCACTGCTCCAGATCCCTGACATGTCATTATGCAGAACAGAGAACAGGGAAATGCCTTGTTTACACAGGTATCTCCCCGTTCTGCCTCTCAGTCTCACGATCGTGGGCCGCCGGCGAACATCGAGTTTGCGGAACCCGCGAGCACACTGTGCCATTCTGCCAACGTATATGTGCGTTCGGCGGTCGGCAAGTGGTTAATGTTACATCGCTACTCCAAATATACAACTTCCCCTTATTGCCACTGCTCACATAACATAATGTTTAACCACTTGTTTACTGGCCACTTAAACCCCCCTCCTGCCCAGACCAATTTTCAGCTTTTAGCGCTGATGCACTTTGAATGACAATTGCGCGGTTATACAACGCTGTACCCAAATGAAAATTTTATCATATTTTTCCCACAAATAGAGCTTTCTTTTGCTGGTATTTTATCACCTCTACGATTTTTTTTTTTTGTTATTTTTTTTTTTTTTTTAAACGATAAAAAAAAAAAAATTATATATTTTTATATTTTGTTATAAAATTTTTCAAACAGGTAATTTTTCTCCTTCATTGATGTACGCTGATGAGGCGGCACTGGTGGGCACTGATAGGCGGCACTGGTGGGCACTGAGAGGTGGCACTGATGGGTGGCTCTGAAGGGCATTGATAGGTGGCGCTGGTGGGCACTGAGAAGTGGCATTAATATGTGGCATTGATAGGTGGCACTGATAGCTGGCAGTGATGGGCACTGATGGGTGGCAGTGATGGGCACTGATGGGTGACAGTGATGGGCACTAATGGGTGGCAATAATGGGCACTGATCGGCACTGATAGGCAGCATTGCTAGGTGGTACTGGTGGCCATTGATAGGTGGCACTTGTGGGCATTGATAGGTGGCACTTGTGGGCATTGATAGGTGACACTGTGGGCCCTGGCAGGTAGCAATGGCAGGTGGCACTGGCAGGCGGTATTTGTGTGCACAGACGAGGCAGATGTGCCTCCTTCCTCTTCGGGACCAATGTCCCTTGTAAACAAGCAGGTGATCTGCTTTTTTTTCCCCTCAGGCTGTCAGCGTGAGGAGAAAAAAAAAACATTACCGATCCTTTGTTTACATCACGTGATCAGCTGTCATTGGCTGACATCTGATCATGTGATAACGGGCCGGGACCGGCCCCTTACATGGATCGGTGATCACAAAAGTCTGCAGGGGCGTGCGGGCAGCGCGCAAAGGGGAGGACGTCTATTGACGGCCTCCCAGTATTTGGGGTCCGCGAGGTGGCCGTCATTCGGCTATAGCATGGGCGCCAAGTGGTTAACCTCTATGAATAAGCTACTTGGGGCGAAACGCGTCAAGGTCATGGCTTATGGCAGGGACTGTGTCAGGAAGCTTGTTTCTTTGAATAACAAAGATAAAGTACCCCCCCCCCCCCAGACACATGGGACTTTTAAGGCAACTTGATAAAGAAATTAAAACATGTATCAAAAGAAATTGACAACATTTATTAAAGTATTATTTAAAACTAGTAAGTGCATACAGCACCATATAGGACCTAAAATTTAAAATAAAAACAATACAGTTGATATAGTTCAGAATTGTTGATCTCCTTTGTGTTTCGTCAGACGCGTTTCAGGATCATAGTATTAATCCCTTCATCAGGGCCATTTCTTTTAGTCAATAAATTAAGTCAATACACATGACAATCAATCAACTGGGTACTGCACTTTTGCACTGCCAATATTTTTGTGTATATCTATACCAGGGATATGCAATTAGCGGACCTCCAGCTGTTGCAAAACTACAAGTCCCATCATGCCTCTGTCTCTGGGTGTCATGCTTGTGGCTGTCAGAGTCTTGCTATGCCTCATGGGACTTGTAGTTCTGCAACAGCTGGAGGTCCGCTAATTACATATCCCTGATCTATACCCCTGATCTATACCCTCCACACTCCTCTCCTGTTCACAATGCCCACTGTCATACCCTCCACACTCCTCTCCTGTACATACTGCCCACTGTCATACCCTCCACATTCCTCTTCTGTGCATAATACCCACTGTCATGCCCTCCACACTCCTCTCCTGTACATACTGCCCATTGTCATACCTGTACATGTACATGCTGCCAACCATCATACCCTCCACACTCCTCTCCTGTACATACTGACCATTGTCATACCCTCCAAACTCCATTCATGTACATACTGCCCACTGTCATACCCTCCACACTCCTCTCCTGTACATACTGCCCACTGTCATACCCCCCACACTCCTCTCCTGTACATACTGCCCACTGTCATACCCCCCACACTCCTCTCCTGTACATACTGCCCACTGTCATACCCCCCACACTCCTCACCTGTACATACTGCCCAACGTCATTCTCTCCAAACTCCTCTCTTTTACATTCTGTCCACTGTCATACCCTCCACACTCCTCTCCTGTACATACTGCCCACTGTCATACCCCCCACACTCCTCACCTGTACATACTGCCCAACGTCATTCTCTCCAAACTCCTCTCTTTTACATTCTGTCCACTGTCATACCCTCCACACTCCGCTCCTGTACATATTGACCCCTGTCATACTCTCCACACTCTTCTCCTGTGCATACTGCCCACTGTCATACCCTCCACACTCCTCTCCTGTACATACTGTCCACTGTCATACCCTCCACACTCCTCTCCTGTACATACTGCCCACCGTTATACCCTTCACATTCCTCTCCTGTACATACTGCTCACTGTCATACCCTCCACACTCCTCTTCTGTACATACCGTCCACTATCATACCCTCCATACTCCTCTCCTGTACATACTGTCAACTGTCATACCCTCCACACTCCTCTCCTGTACATACTGCCTTCTGTCACAACCTCTGCACTCCTCTCTTGCACATACTGCCTACTTTCATATCCACTGCACTCCTTTCCAGCACATACACCCTCTTCAAACTCTTTGCACTTCTCTTGTATTTGTTGACACAAAGAAGCTGTTTCCTAGGTGGATATGCGATAGCAGAGAGAGGGAGGCCAGTGATATGCTCCACAATAGGAATTGTGCACCCCCTTCTTTCTATACCATACCAGGTCACATGCATTTCAACATTGAGGAAGGGGGTGCCTTGCAAAGAGGGGGAAACTTACAGCATTACTTATTCCCCCGCAAAATGAAAATGTAAATACATGTTTAATTTCATTGGCTGGGGATTTGGACTTTTTCAAAATAGTTTCTATAATTAGGAAAATATTTTCAAACAACCACTTATGGCACGCGGAGCCCCAGATTTCTCTTATGGATTCCATGAACCTGTGTTCAAAAGAACCATTTGGACAAGCAGATTAAAATCACTGAAGCGCTGTGCACTGAGGGAGGGAGGCTGGTGAACTCCCCTACACATATTATAAAGGAATTGGTCTGGTTCTACTCTGACTTGTATAAGTCCAGAGTGACTTACTCAACCACCGATTTACAGGAATACCTGCAGGAAATTGAGTTGCCTGGTCTATCGACTTTCCAGCGGGCATTCCTGGACTCCCCAATTAAACTTGAGGAATTACAGGAGGCTCTTAGCCTCTTCCCTAATTCTAAGGCTCAGGGGATGATGGTTTTCCCATGGAAGTTTTCAAACAATAAGGGGGAATTATCTTGCCGCGTCTGTTTAAAGTCCTTAACTTTGCTAGATAAAGCCAGTGCCTGCCTGACTCTATGACTAGAGCAAATATCGTGCTCCTTTTAAAACCGGGTAAGGATCCTACAGACCAATATCGCTCTTACAGAGCGACATAAAACTTTTAGCGACTCAACAGGGTCATCTCCTCTATTATTCACTTGGACCAGTCAGGTTTTATGCCCCAAAAATCCACAGCCATCAACCTCCGTAGACTCTACTTGAACCTCCAGACGCAGTCAGAAAACATGGGGAATAGGGCCCTACTGTCACTAGATGCTCACAAGGCATTTGACAGCATAGAATGGGGGTACCTTTGGGCTGTCATGGGCAAATTTGGCTTTGGCGAAAGGTTCCTGTTGTGGGTGAAGCTGTTGTGTTGCTCACCCAGGGAGGTCATTAGAGAGGTGGGACACATTTCTGAACCTTTTACCCTGCATAGGGGCACTCATCGGGGGTGCCCGTTGTCCCCACTCCTTTTTGCCATTGCCATTGAGCCCATGGCAGCCTTGATTAGAACAAACAAGAGAGTGCAAGGATTTCAATATGGGCGGATTCAGGAGAAACTCATGTTATACGCCGACGACACCATGCTGCTTCTGGGGGACACGGATGACTCCCTGAAGGAAACTATGGCAGTGATTGGCAGGTTTGGGTCCTATTCAGGTCTGGTCATCAATTGGACTTAGCCCTCACTTCTCCTGCTGGATACTAATCCGGGCAGCAGGGAACGGACGATACACAAGGTACCGGTGTCTACCGGTTTCAAGTATCTAGGAGTCCAGATGACCCCAGAACCGCGTGATTTTATCTCACTTAACCTGACCCCACTGTTAAATAGAATCTGAGATAGAGCCAAAATAAGGTCCCGTCTTAGGATGTCCCTGGTGGGAAGGGTTAATCTCATAAAGATGATTTTCATGCCCCAGCTCTTATATATCCTCCACAACACACCTATGGTTATCCCTCTAAAAATGTTTGGGATTATTGACTCTCTTTTTAGGGCCTTCATATGGTTAGACAAACCCCCTAGGGTGAAACTGGAACAGTTACAAAATCCCACGGCAGCGGGTGGCCTCGCCCTCCCTAACCCTTGGGTCTATTACCTAGCGGCTTAGGCGCAGCATATCGCCCGGGCTATGCCGGACGATCAGGGGATGGAGGAGGGTAGTGTACAATCTGACCCCATTAGGTCCCTAATGTGCTACGCCACTGGCTTTGACAGCGTACCCACAGGTATGGAGGCCCTGGCGTATGCAATGTCCAATAAAAGATTTCCCACGAATGTATTGATTCAAAAAATATGGAATAAACTTAGACAGCTGCAGGAGGTGGAGGGATTCACTGGTTACAGCCCGATATGGGATAATGGGTACTATGAGGAGCTGCTCTCATTGGATTGCAGAGCGTGGTGGAGAAGGCATGGAGTCACACACATGAGGCATATATTTGCAGCGGGTAAACTGATCCCCTTCTCAGTACTGAGGGAGCAATTTCATCTCCCGCAATCAATGCTCTTGTATTACATGCAGTTGCAACATGCAGTAAAGGCACAGGTATAGGGGACCCCGTGGATTCTCTCTCAAACACCAATATTCAAATGTATGGCTGAAATATCCGAGTTTAAGGGCTTCATCTCTAAAACCTATTCCATGATTCTCAATTTCTACCTGGAGGGATTTCCCCTTACAGTGTCCAGCAAATGGGAAAGGGATGTGGGAACATTCAAGGATGAACAATGGGAGGAGGCACTCCAGGCAGTGCAACTTTGCTCCTTAAACGTGGTCCAATGGTTATCACAACTGTACATCATTCTTAGAGTTCATTATACGCCCGATAGATTGTTTAAGATGGGGGTGAGACCAGATTTCAACTGCCCCAGATGTGCGAGAGACCATGGGGACCTAATCCATCTGCTATGGCGATGCCCCAAGCTTCATTTATTCTGGACAGGGGTTGTAGCCACCATTAACAGAGTGTATCAGACTGTCATACCCACTGACCCGAAACCGTGCATACTTGGGATCGTGGACGATATTCCCATGGAAGACATTTCCAAACAGGCCATATTGAGGGCTCTCTTTCAAGCCCGCAAGCTGATCCTTAGACATTGGAAGGAGGTTGAGCCCCCAACGTTGAAGGAATGGATTGCACAGATGGGTGACACCATAAGGCTGGATAAATATATCTACCAACACAAGGGTCGCACGGGAAAGTTTGAGAGACTGTGGGCACCTTGGTTGGATACCCCCGGCCTGTCCCCGGTTGATCTGGTGATGGATAGGCTGCTGAGGTAGACGGTGGGTGAGTGGTCGAGCTACAACACGGGAGGATAATATGATTAACTTAATGTATGCATATCAGATTGTAGGGCGGACTTTTGAATTTTGAATGTGCAGTTCCTTTAGAAGCATTGCCTGACTTGGGTGGCTTGTGATGGTGGAGGATGCCATGCATATTGTCTGAATGTACCTCTTGCACTGATAATAGAACGATATGACTAACTTGGTGTCTTACATGTGAGCTGTGAAGTTTTCCTATTTGTTATGTTGTGTTTTTCTTTCTGTTTTTTGTTTTTGTTTTTGTTTCAATAAACATCTTTGATTTAAAAAAAAAAAATCACTGAAGCGATCCCTTGGTAGACAATGATATTCAAACAAGTCAGATCATCATCTACCTAAGGCATTCTTTCCCTTGCTTTTCTCTTGCATTTTTCTTTCATATTGGTTGAATTGGATGAAACTCTTTATGGCCAGATTGCTGATGCCACCCTAAATGCTCAGAAGATAATTCATCTTCTGACACCAGAGAAAATAAGTACATTTCCTCCTCACCTTCCTCAATTCAGTGTATAAGCATTTGATCAATTTGTCAGCCACCATTTTAATACAATGTAAGTGGCAGGCAGAATGCCAGACCAAGCGAGGGTTGACCAGAAAGTAAACCAGAGCTTGTTTACCCAAACTACACTATTATAAAGAATAAGGAAGTGAAAATGGTTTATAAGGAAGTCAAAAGAATAAAGATAAGGAAGTAAAAATGGTTTAAATTTGCGAAGAAAAAATTTTGTTCTTCACAGATCAGTGAGAGAGAGAGATCTGTTGAATATCTTCCACTCTGCCAGGATGGGAATGTTCACTGTACTCATTCTAATAGTCACAGGTAAGTAGCTCACCAAAAAGTCTGCACTGACCTAAGGTCTTATGAAGGGCTGCCAAACAAAAGGTTGAACAAGAAAATTGGGGCCACAATGAGCTCACTAATATCATTATCATTATCCCCGTAGGCTCACATGTGTGCCCCAGACCCGGGAGTGCAGGATCACGTTTGTAGCAGGAAAAGTGCTATAGGGCAGCCTGTAAGTGCTTAACATCAGTTTTCCAAAAGTTCTTTGCTGTGGGCCTTTTTTGACACGTGTGCAGCAGATCGCACCGTTGCTATTTGCAACATATGTCTGAAGCGTATCAAGCGTGGCCAAAACAGCAGCCGCTTGGGCACCACATGCTTGACCAGACATATGTTGACCTGCCATGCAGCCTGTTGGCAAGCATACTTAAAAGACCCACACCAAAGAACAAAGCGGACCTCTCCTTGCTCCTCATCGGCTGGGATCTCCAACCCCACTATACCTTCAGTCCTCTCAGAAACCTGCACTGAGAGGAATGAAGGTGTAGAATTAGGTGTGCCACTGGCAAGAACTTGCGGGCAATCTGCTATCGCTACACCAACGTCCGATTGTAGCAGGCAAATTTCCCTACCCCAGTTTCTAAACTGGCAAAAGAAATTAGCTCCCAGTCATCCACATGCCCAGCGGTTGAATGCTAGCTTGGCTAAATTGCTAGCACTTCAACTGCTGCCTTTTCATGAGGTAGACTCTGCCCCCTTTCGTGCGTTTGTGGAATGTGCGGTACCTCAGTGGCAGGTTTCCAAACGCCACTTTTTTTCACGGAAGGCGATTCCGGCTCTCTACCGGCATGTGGAAGGCAATGTCTTGGCCTAGCTGGACAGGGCGGTCAGCTGTAAGGTGCATATTACCGCTGACTCATGGTCCAGCAGGCATGGACAGGGATGTTACCTATCTTTCACGGTGCACTGGCAGACTCTGCTGGCTGCTGGGAAGGATGCAGGACAGGGTGCATTCTTGTTGGAACTTGTTCAGCCACCACGCCTCCAAAATGCTACTAGTGGTGATTCTGACACACCTCTCTCTTCCACCCCCTCCTCTTCTTCTTCCTCCATGGCCTCTTCCTCTGCTGATTTGTCCTCGGAACCACTCAGGCAAAGAGATGCCATGCGGTGCTTGAGCTGGTGTGCTTAGGGGACAGGAGCCACACTGGGGCAGAGATTTTGTCAGCTCTGCAGGGGCAGGCTCAGAGGTGGTTGATGCCACGCCAGCTTCAGCCAGGAATGGTGGTCTGCGACAATGGCACCAACCTCCTCTCCGCCCTCCGACAGGGACACCTGACCCATGTGCCCTGTTTGGCTCACGTCCTTAACTTGGTGGTGCAGCAGTTCTTGT
The DNA here is from genome assembly GCA_029206835.1 of Rana muscosa. Classification (NCBI taxonomy): domain Eukaryota; kingdom Metazoa; phylum Chordata; class Amphibia; order Anura; family Ranidae; genus Rana; species Rana muscosa. The sequence continues at coordinate 179,116,671 of CM055127.1, forward strand.
GCAGGTACCCAGGCTTACAGGATCTCCTGAGGCAGGCCAGGAAAGTCTGTGTGCATTTCCGCCGGTCATATAATACCTGCCCAAGAACCGCCTAATCTATGACATGCCCACCAGATGGAACTCAACGTTGGCCATGCTGCAGCGGCTGCACATGCAGCAGAGGGCCATCAATGAGTACCTGTGGGACTATGGCACCAGGACAAAGTCAGGGGAGCTTGTCTTTTTTTCGCCACTCCAGTGGCTCATGATCAAGAATACATGCACTCTCATGTCACAATTTGAGGAGACCATGAGAATGGTGAGCAATGACAGTGCATGCATCAGTAATACTGTCCTCTTGTGTACCTGTTGGCGCAAACGCTGCGTGGAATAATGGAAAGGGCACTTGAAGCAGAACAGAGGGAGGAAGAGGAGGACTTCCTTACCTCTCAAGGCCCCCTTTATCCAGACAGTGTTCCAGCGGGCCCGCCAATCACACAGGAAGAGGAGGAGGAGGATTGTGTCAGCATGGAGTTGTAGCCTAGCACTCAGCATCAGCAGCAGTCTTCAAGGGATCGTTTTAGGTCCCCAGAAACCCATGAACTTGTATGTGGCTGGGAGGAGGTGGCTGCGGATCATGTCATCCTTAGTGACCCAGAGGACTATGGACTGAGTGCCTCAGCAAATCTACACTGCATGGCCTCCCTGATCCTGCAAAGCCTGCGAAAGGACCCTTGGATTCGTGTGATCAAGGAGAGGGATCATTACTGGCTGGCAACCCTTCTTGATCCACGTTACAAGGGTAAGGTTGCGGAACTTATCCTGCCATCGCAGAGGGAGCAGAGGATGAAACATCTTCGGAAGGCCTTGCAGAAATGTTTGTGCAACGCATTTCCAGAGCCTGGGAGGTTACAATTTCCTGGTCCTGGTCCTGGACAATGTGTTGCTGAGACTTCGGTCAGTCACAGAAGGAGCGGTGGAAAAGGTGGCCGTCTGACCGATGCGTTAAGACAATTTTTTAGTCCACACCCCCAAGGTCTGGTCATTTCCAGCACCCATCGCCAGCGTCTGATTTACATGGTGCAGGAATACCTAGGGATAAGATCAGACTTGGTGACCTTTCCAACCGACAATCCTCTGGGTTACTGGGTCTTGAGGATGGATCACTGGCCAGAGCTTGCACAGTATGCAATTGAGCTACTGGCCTGTCCTGCATCCAGCGTTCTTTCGGAACGCACAATCAGTGCTGCTGGAGGCTTTGTAACTGATCACAGGGTGCGCCTGTTCACCGACTCGGTCGATCGGCTCACCTTCATAAAAATTAATCAGTCTTGGATCACCAGCTACCAAGCACCTGATGCTGATGTAATCAAATAATTTTTTATGAATGTGAGATCCCTTCAAGACTGCCTATGCTGATGCTGAGTGACTATCCTGTTATGCTGAGTGACTATCCTCTTCCTCCTCAATGTTCATGTTTATAGCGTGTAAGAACATTTTGGGTTCTGGGCACCACCACCAGTGGCTAAGGCCCAATTTTTCTGCCCCTGTTTAACAGGGGCGTGTAATTACAATTTTTGCTGTAATACTTTGCAGCAGGGCTCATTCCTGTGCTCCAACTAGAGTATCTGTGAGGGGTTGTGTCAGGAACTTGGTAGGAGGCCGAGATGCTGGGAGGGCTCCCCTTGTGCAGCACACCACTGAAGATGACACAGCAGGTGTAGTGCCCACAGAAGCACGGGTGCCTGGTAGCTGAAGACAGACGTGCTTGGAAGGTCCAGGAGACAGAGACCAGTGGAGCAAAAAACCCAAATTCAATTGTCATTGGGACAGAAAGTGAGGTGAAATCTCCTGAACAGGGGCACAGACAGCAAAACAAATGTTACAGGGGTGATAACCCTTCCCTATGTTTTCCAAAAAGCTTAAAAATAGATTTTTTGGCTGGAGCTACACTTAAAAAATGTACCTGTTCCAAATTACAAACAGATTAAGAACAAACCTACAATCCCTGTCTTGTTTGCACCTCCTGTATACTGCTGTTCAGAGTATATAGGGCATGAGGGCCCTATGCCTTTTCTTTTTTTAATTTGGGTGCGGGGTTCCCCTTAATATCCATTCAAGACCCAAAGGGCCTGGTAATGAGCTAGGGGGGGTACCAATGCCGTTTTTCTCAATGATTTTTATCCATATTGCCGGGACCAGACATTACATTAAAGCCGCAAGCAGTTTTAAATGACTTTTATTCCTTTAGAAATGTCATTTTGTGCAGGGACAGTTCTAAACACGGGAAACACGCGCCACTTTACAGGCATACTATAGATACCCCCCAGGTACGATAATTAACCCTTTCCATACAGGGCTTTTTATACCACCTCCATACCGGACCTATTCTGGCACTTCTCTCCTACATGTACAAATCATCATTCTTTTGCTAGAAAATTACTCAGAACCCCCAAACATTATATATAGTTTTTTTTATCAGACAGCCTAGGGAATAAAATGATGGTCGTTGCAACTTTTTATCTTGCACGGTATTTGCGCAATCATTTTTCAAACGCCTTTTTTTTTGGAAAAATAAAATGGTTTCACGAATTAAAAAATAACAAAACAGTAAAGTTAGCCCAATTTTTTTTGTAAAATATGAAAGCTTATGTTACGCCGAGTAAAAAGGTACCTAACATGTCATGCTTTAAAATTGCGCACACACATGGAATGGTGCCAAACTTCGGTACTTAAAAATCTCCATAGGCGATGCTTTGAAAATTTTTACAGGTTACCAGGTTAGAGTTAGAGGAGGTCTAGTGCTAGAATTGTTGCACGCGCTCTAACGCACACGGTGATACCTCACATATGTGGTTTGAACGGCGCTTACATATGTGGGCGGGACTTACGTGTGTGTTCGCTTCTGAGCGCGAGCTATTGGGGACAGGGGCGTTTTAAAAAAAAAATTGTATTATTTTTATTTTACTTATTTTTTTTATTTTTACTTATTTTTTTTACACTTTTTTTTTTGATCACTTTTATTCTTATTACAAGGAATGTAAACATCCCTTGTAATAGGAATGTGTGTGACAGGTCCTCTTTATGGAGAGATGCAATAATAAGACCCCACATCTCTCCTCCAGGCTGGAAAGCATGAGATCATGAAAAAAATTTCACCGATCTCATGCTTACTAGCCGCAATGGCAGCTTTGTTTACATCTGAGGACCCGGGCGTGACGTCATCACATCGCGCCCGGGCCTCCGACGGTCATAGAGACGACTGGTGACCATCTGGTCACCAGTCATCTCTATGCTCATCACGTGACCCACCACCGGTGCCAGACAGTTCTCTCCGGGTCCCCGATGGCACGGGAGAGCCCGGAGAAGCACTGGATGGCAATGGGAGGGGGGGTTGTCCCCTCCCGACGCCTATAAGAATGATCAAGCGGCGGAACCGCCGCTATGATTGTTCTTATGGTGTGCAGAATCGCCGGCTGAAGACAAGGATATCTGAATGATGCCTCTAGCTGCAGGCATCATTCAGATATCCCCCCTCAAACCCAGGACGTCATATGACGCCCACCCGGAGGGAGAGTGGGTTCCTGCCGGCGTCATTTTACAATGACCCAGTATGGAAGTGGTTAAACAAATATTTCACTTTTATTTTTTCACTTTAAGCATCATTAAAATCGCTGCTCCTGAAAAAATTTCAGTTTTTAAAACCTAGGGCAGGACCAGGGTCCCCAAGCCCTTTTTAGGACAATAAGTTGCATATTAGCCTTCAAAATTCGCACTTTTGATTTTTCCCATTCGAGTCCTATAGACTTTAACGGTGTTCGAAAGTTCACGCAAACTTTCGGTCCGTTCGCATGTTCTGGATGCAAACCGAACCGGGGGGTGTTCGGCTCATCCCTACGCTCCATATGTAAGTAGGGCTAGGTGTATGTTCTTCCACTATTGATATAGAGGTTGGGTTGTGGTCGGACTATGAGATATCATGAATAGTAGAAGAAGATACAGATTGGAGCAGCATCTTATCTACTAAAATCATGTCAATCCTAGAGTAAGAATTATGACACATTAAATGAAAGGTGTAATTACGTTCTTCGGCGTGCTGACACCTTCAACTGTCGAAGACATCCTCCGAGTGGAATAACAGTTGGAGTGCAGAAGGTCGTTTAGGCTTGGAGGACATATCCAATTGTGGATCAGCTGTGAGATTAAAGTCCCCACAAATTATGAGGTAGCCTTGCTGGATTGTGGAAATTTAGCAAATAAGCTTCTTGAGAAAATGAAGCTGGTGGGAGTTGTGAGCATAGGTATTCACTATGGTGAAAGTCTTTATTTAGTTTGCAGAAGAGGATCAGGTATCTGCCATCAGGTTCACAGATGAACTCTTGTAACAAGAAGGCCACTGATTTTTTGATGGCAATGAAAACCCCTTTTCATTTATGTTGCGCAGATGACATGACTATATGTGGGAAATCTTTATGAGATAGGGCAGGAGTGGCTGATGCTAAAAAGTATGTTTCTTGAATTCAGAGTAAGTCGCAGCCCAACTTGAGGGCCTCTTTCTACAGTGACGCCCTTTTCGCAGGGTGATTATGTCCATTGGTGATTAGGTCTGTGGACGTTAAAGGATGTCACTTTAATCACAATTTAAAACAGTCATTATCAGGAAGGCGGGACAAACAATGGATTCTGTCAATGACTACTTCAGAAGTTGGAGTAGATGGCAGCATGGTGCGAATCAGATCACATGCATATTGGTTTAGCTGTGCATTTTGGACAGATTTAGGGATACACCTGATTTTCACATTATTCCCTCTCGAGCTGTCTTCTAAATCTGCAACTTTGGCTTTAAGTTTCTCAAGTTCATCTTCCTGATCACTATGTGCATCTATAAGGGTGTTGTGTGAGGATGCAAATTCACCCATTTCCTGTTCTAGATGATCCACTCCCCCCCCCCCCAAGCTCCTGGATTTCAGATAATTCTGCACACACTCCATCATATCAGTATGTAATGAGGCACATAGAGACACCAGCATATCATTCAGAGTTGTATCAGAGATGGCCTGGTTATTAGTAGGGAAGGAATTTATAGTATCAGCCAGGTCTCTGGTGGTGTTCAGAGAATTACAATCCATTGCTTACCTCAAAAGAGGGTTTCCCAGCGGATAGCCAAGGTTTACTTTAGGTAGGGCTCTGGGAGAGTGGAGTGGAGGCCGCTGGGGATGATGACTGGGGTGTCTTCTGAGCCCCAGCTTGCTGAGGGCTCTGTGGTGTGTGCAAAGAGCTGCTAGAAAAGGCTGGCAAGCTGCTCCAGTGCCATCTTGGATACGTGGTCGCTCATCAAGGAGGAAGAAATGTGGACGTTTTTTAGGTTGGGAAGCCTCCTTCTTCCTGCGAGTCATCCTCCGGTGTGCAGCGGCAGCACAGCAGGTAAATGGAGGGGTTTTTAGAGGGTCATCTCTAATCGTGGGAGTCCCCGGCGGTCGCAAGGAGCTGCTCGGTTAGGTTTTCATTCAGCAGTGTGGTAGCCACCATTGATTTTAATAAGGTACGGGTTAAAGTACACCGAACCCTGCTCCAACCAAACCCAGGGCAGTTCAGCTTTTCACTAAGAAAAGTTCTGGTAATGTTCTCAGGTGGCCTACAGTAAATATATAAAAAGTTAATGCCTGCCTTTTCAGGACAAACTCTCAGCAGAGGATTTACTGTAATAAAGGTTAGAACAATGCTTTAGTACCCATATATATCATCCTGTACATGCTTTCAGCTGTCATACCCTCTGCACTACTTTCCTGTATATACTGCTCTCTGTCATATTCACTGTACTCCTCTTCTGTACATACTGCGCACTGTCATACCCTCTGCACTCTTTTCCTCTACATACCTCCTCTATCATACTTCCAAATTGTTCTCCTGTATATATTGTACCTCGTCCTCTACATACCTCCTCTATCATACTTCCAAATTGTTCTCCTGTATATATTGTACCTCGTCAAACCCTCCACACTCCTCTCTTGCACATACTACCTGCTGTTTTATCCTCCACACTCCTCTCCTGTACATACTGCCCAACTGTCATACCCTCCACACTCCTCTCCTGTTAATACTGCCCATTGTCATACCCTCCACACTCGTCTCTTGTACATATTGCTCACTACCATACCCTCCACACTCCTCTCCTGTACATATTGCTCACTACCATAACCTGCACACTCATCTCCTGTACTGTACATACTGCCCACTGTTATATCTTCCACACTCCTCTCCTGTAAATACTGCCCACTGTCTCATCCTCCACACTCCTCTCCTGTACATATACTACCTTCTGTCATAATCTCTGCACTCCTGTCTTGCACATACTGCCTACTGTTCCTAGGTAGATATGAGAAAGCAGAGAGGAGGGGGGCCTGTGATATGCTCCCCAATAGGAATTGTGCACCCCCCTTTCTATACCATACCAGGTCACATACATTTCAACATTGAGCGAAGGGGGTGCCTTGCAAAGAGGGGGAAACTTACAGCATTACTCATTCCCCCGCAAAATTAAAATGTAAATAAATGCTTAATTTCATTGGCTGGGGATTTGAACTTTTTCAAAATCGCTTCTATAATTAGGTAAACATTTTCAATCAACCACTTATGGCATACGGAGCCCCGGATTTCTATTATGTTTTTTTATGAACCCGTGTTCAAGAGAACCATTTGGACAAGCAGATTAAAATCACTGAAGCGATCCCTTGTTAGATAATGATATTCTAACAATTCCGATTATCATCTACCAAAAGCATTATTTCCCTTGCTTTTAAACTCTTGCAATCTTTTTTTCATATTGGTTGAATTGGATGGAACTCTTTATGGCCAGATTACTGATGCCAACCTAAATTCTCAGAAAATAATTTATCTTCTGACACCAGAGAAAATAAGCCATTTCCTCCTCACCTTCCACAATTCAGTGTGTTAGCATTTGAGCAATTTGTCAGCCACCATTGTAATATACTGTAAGTGGCAGGCAGAATGCCAGACCAGGCTAGGGTTGATCAGAAAGGCAACCAGAGCTTGTTTACCCAAACTACACTATTATAAAGAATAAGAAAGTGAAAATGGTTTAAATTTGTGAAGACAAAATTTTGTTCTTCACAGATCAGTGAGAGAGAGAGAGATCTGTTGAATATCTTCCACTCTGCCAGGATGGGAATGTTCACTGTACTTATTCTAATAGTCACAGGTATGTAGCTCACCAAAAAGTCTGCACTAACCTAAGGTCTCATGATGGGCTGCCAAACAGAAATTTGAACAAAGAAAATTGGGGCCACAGTAAGCTCACTAATATCATTATCATTATCGCCGTAGGCTCACATGTGTGACCCAGACCCGGGAGTGCAGGATCACGTTTGTAGCAGTGAAAGTGCTATAGAGCAGCCTGAAAGTGCTTAATAGGGATGAGCCGAACACCCCCCTGTTCGGTTCGCATCCAGAACATGCGAATGGACCAAAAGTTTGCGCAAACTTTCGAACACCGTTAAAGTCTATGGGACTCGAACGTGAGAAATCAAAAGTGCGAATTTTAAAGGCTAATATGCTATTATTGTCATAAAAAGTGTTTGGGGATCCGGGTCCTGCCCCAGGGGACATGTATCAATGCAAAAAAAAGTTTTAAAAATAGCTGTTTTTTTCAGGAGCAGTGATTTTAATGATGCTTAAAGTGAAAAAATAAAAGTGAAATATTCCTTTAAATATCGTACCTGGGGGGTGTCTATAGTATGCTTGTAAAGTGGCACGTGTTTCCCGTGTTTAGAACAGTCCCTGCACAAAATGACATTCTAAAGGAATAAAAGTCATTTAAAACTGCTTGCGGCTGTAATGTAATGTCGGGTCCCCAGGCAATATGGATGAAAATTATTGAGAAAAACGGCATGGGTAACCCCCCAGCCCATTACCAGGCCCTTTGGGTCGTGTATGAATATTAAGGGGAACCCTGCACCCAAATTAAAAAAAGAAAAGGCGTGGGGCCCCCAGGCTCTATTTACTCTGAACAGCAGTATACAGGCGGTCCAAACAAGACAGGGGCTATAGGTTTGTTCTTAAGTTGAATCTGTTTGTAACTTGGAACAGGTACATTTTGTAAGTGTAGCTCCAACCAAAAAATCTATTTTTAAGCTTTAGGAATAACATAGGGAAGAGTTATCACCCCTGTAACATTTGTTTTGCTGTCTGTGCCCCTGTTCAGAAGATTTTACCTCACTTTCTGTCCCAATGACAATTGGATTTAAAAAATTTGGGGTTTTTAGGGAAACAAGGATTGGTGATAAAGCATCAGTGGAGACCCCTTTTTCCCATATTAACTCTTACAGTAGAGAATTTCCCTTCCTAGGGGTAGATTTCCTCTCACTTCCTGTTGTCTACCTACGTTTGTAAGTAGGAGTCGTTTGTAAGTCGGATGTTTGAAAGTAGGAGACCGCCTGTATATACAATACGGCCTGCCTTATATACTTTGCAGAAAATTGGGCCTCAGGTGTTGGTGCTACCAGAACACTGTAAGCCCTCACAGTTACTCTTGGTGGGCGCTGGAACGGGCCCTGCTGTGAAATATTATATCAAGAATTGTAATTACATGCCCCTGTTGAACAGGGGTAAAAAAATTGGGCCTTTGGTGGTGGTGGTGGTGGTGGTGCCACAACACTGTAAGCCCTCACAGTTACTCTTGGTGGGCGCAGGAACAGGCCCTGCTGTGAAATATTAGATCAAAAAGTGTAATTACATGCCCCTGTTAAACAGTGGCATAACAATTGGGTCTTAGGCAGTGGTGGTGGTGCCACAACACTGTAACCCCTCACAGATACTCTAGTTGAGTGAAGGAACAAGCCCTGCTGCAAAATATTACAGCAAAAATTGTAATTACACGCCCCTGTTAAACACGGGCAGAAAAATGGGGCCTTAGGCGTTGGTGCCACAACACTGCAACCCCTCAGAGATACTCTAGTAGCCTTATCCACTGGTGGTGATGCCCAGAACCAAAATGTTCTTAGAAGCTATCAACATGAACATTGAGGAGGAATAGGATAGTCACTCAGCATAACAGGATAGTCACTCAGCATCAGCATAGGCAGTCTTGAAGGGATCTCACATTCATAAAAAAAATAATCGGTTACATCAGCATCAGGTGCTTGGTAGCTGGGGATCCAAGACTGATTCATTTTTATGAAGGTGAGTCGATCAACCGAGACGGTGGACAGGCGCACTCTGTAATCGGTTACAAAGCCTCCAGCAGCACTGATTGTGCGTTCCGAAAGAACGCTGGATGCAGGACAGGCCAGTAGCTCAATTGCATACTGTGCAAGCTCTGGCCAGTGATCCATCCTCAAGACCCAGTAACCCTGTGGATTTTCTGTTGGAAAGGTCTCCAAGTCTGATCTTGCCCCTAGGTATTCCTGCACCATGTAAATCAGACGCTGGCGATGGTTGCTGGAACCGATCAGACCTTGGGGCTGCGGACTAAAAAATTGTCTGAACGCATCGGTCAGACGGCCACCTTCTCCACCGCTCCTTCTGTGACTGACCGAAGCCTCAGCAACACGTTGTCCAGGACCAGGAATTTGTAACCTCCCAGGCTCTGGAAACGCGTTGCACAAACCTTTCTGCAAGGCCTCCTGAAGATGTTTCATTCTCTGCTCCCTCTGCGATGGCTGTATAAGTTCCGCAACCTTACCCTTGTAACGTGGATCAAGAAGGGTTGCCAGCTAGTAATGATCCCTCTCCTTGATACCACAAATCCGAGGGTCCTTTTGCAGGCTTTGCAGGATCAGGGAGGCCATGCAGCATAGGTTTGCTGAGGTATTCTGTCCGGAGTCCTCTGGGTCACTAAGAACGACATGATCCGCAGCCACCTCCTCCCAGCCACATACAAGTCCATGGGTTTCTGGGGACTGTAAACGATCCCTTGAAGTCTGCTGCTGATGCTGAGTGCTAGGCTCCACCTCCATGCTGACACAATCCTCCTACTTCTCCTGTGTGATCGGCGGGCCCGCAGGAATACTGTCTGGATAAAGGGGGCCTTGAGAGGTAAGGAAGTCCTCCTCTTCCTCCCTCTGTTCTGCCTCAAGTGCCCTGTCCATTATTCTATGCAGCATGTGCTCCAACAGGTACACAAGAGGGACAGTATCACTGATGCATACACTGTCACTGCTCATCATCCTTGTGGCCTCCTCAAATGGTGACAGGACAGTGCATGCATCCTTGATCATGAGCCACTGGCGTGGTGAAAAAAGCCAAGCTCCCCTGACCCTGTCCTGGTGCCATAGTCCCACAGGTACTCATTGATGGGGAGTCAGGTATAATCTTGGCTAGACTAGAATGCAGTGGATATATGTGTAGGAGACAGTATATATTTTATTCACTGCAGCTAACTGAATCAACAGCCTGCCTGTAGTATATTAGGAACAGAACAACAGGAACGGTCTGCAGTGAGATGTAGCTGCACAGGATACAGTGTACTGAATATACTGCAGCTAACTGAATCAACTGCCTGCCTGTAGTATATTAGGAACAGAACAACAGGAACGGTCTGCAGTGGGATCTAGCTAAACTGGATACAGTATACTGAATATACTGCAGCTAACTGAATCAACTGCCTGCCTGTAGTATATTAGGAACAGTACACCAGGAACGCTCTGCAGTGAGATCTAGCTAAACTGTATACAGTTTATATATATATATATATATATATTGTGACAGCAGGAAGGTAAAGTCACCTGGTTGCATCCAGGGGGGTAGATATATTTCTCCCAGATTCAGGCTTTATGCCGACTTATACAACTAGGGAGTTGATGAAGCCCAGCTGAGGCTAGTGGGCTCATGAATGACTCATACCTCTAGGGAGAGTGCTGGGCGTCGTGAGGCAGGGAGTTGATGAGACCAGCTGAAGCCTGTCAGTTCGTTTAAGGCCTCTATAAAAACTCCCAGATTCATTAGGTGTTTGCTCATGCCTGGAACCAGACCTGTGTGGACTGTCTAGGGAGAGTGAACCCCTGTGCGGTGAGGCAAAGCCTGTGTGGCTATTTGTTTGGACTTTTACTAAACCAGGGACTTAGGGACTAGGACAGCACCAGGCTGATCCCAGTTGTTAGTTTAGGAAACCTGCATGTTTAGTCAGAGGTCAAACTGACCAGGATTTATTTTGTTTGTTTCTTTTTGGCTTTGCTGTGTTTTTGTCACTGTACATAGAGAAATAAACCGCGCCTTTTGATTTTGAAAACCACAACCTCCGTCTGCTGGCCCTGTTTTTGTGTGGGGAGCCCAACCAGGGGGTCACACACACCCGCTACCGAGTTAACCCCCTCACAGTTGGTGGAGAACCAGTGGCAGTTTTTTTTAAGCCAGCATGGAGGAGATACTGAAACAGCTGGCTCTAGCAAATGCCAATCAACAGCAGACAAATGCAGGTTTGCAAAGGAGCCTTGCAGCCCAGCAGCAAGCTCATCAACAAGCCCAGCAGCAATCTGAGGCCCGCTTCATAGACCTGTTACAGAAGCAAGAGCAGAGACTACAACAAATGGAAGCAGTAATGCAGCAACGTCCGCAGACCAGTGAGGAAAGCCGTCCCACTAATACCGCGTCCTTTGGGGTGAGTCGTTTATTGACAAAAATGACTGGAGAGGATGATCCAGAGGTATTTTTGACCACATTTGAAAGGACTGCTGAAAGAGAAAAGTGGCCTGAGGAGCAGTGGGCTGGACTGGTGGCTCCTCTGTTAACTGGTGAATCGCAGAAGGCTTACTATGACCTAGAGCCTGACCAAGCAAAAGACTATGTGATGCTAAAAGCTGAAATATTGGCAAGGCTGGGTGTCACCCTGGCTGTCCGGGCTCAGCGTGTGCATAACTGGACTTTCCAGCTTGGAAAACCCCCCAGGTCTCAAATGTATGATCTCATTCACCTGAGCAGGAAGTGGCTACAGCCAGAGACTTTGTCCGCACCGGAGATTGTGGAACGTGTTGTGATGGATCGTTTCTTGAGAGCTCTTCCTACCGCCATTCAAAAGTGGGTAAGCCATGGAGACCCAGAAACGGCCGGTAAACTTGTGGATCGTGTAGAGAGATACTTGGCTACAGAGAACCTGACGGCCTCTTCCAGAGACTCTCGGACTTTCCACCCTAAGACCAGACCATCCCCAGGGGCGGATAAGAGGATTCCAAGGGGTGAGGGTGGAGAGAGTGAGAGGGTGGGAGCTCTACCCCAAGTTTGGCGAGAACAGCCTGGGAAATCAGTGGCTCAAGAGGCCGCAAGAAGGATCGTTTGCTACCGCTGCCGGCAAGCGGGACATATTGCAGCAAATTGCCCGGTTGTGGAGGAACCCATGCAATGTGACTTTCTGATGGACAGACGTCAGTCGCTGTGTGCGACAGTCGCATGCACTGCCATTCGGGGAACTGAGAAACATTTATGCAAAATGTGTATTAATGGTAGAAATGTTGTGGTATTACTGGATTCAGGTAGCCTTGTGACCCTGATAAAGGCTGAATTAGTTAAAACAGAGGTCTCTGGGAATAGCAAGGTAGCTGTTATTTGTGTGCATGGGGACACCCGAGAGTATCCAGTGACTACAGTGTGTTTCGAGACCCCCAAAGGTACCCTCTCTCATCCAGTGGGGTTAGTATCTCAATTACCGCATGATGCCATTGTGGGAAGGGATTTTCCGAAGTTCTGGGAACTGTGGGATGATCCTGAGCCCCCCACTGGTGCCCCTATGTACCAGGAATGTGATAGCCAGAACTCCTCTGAGAGTGGTGAGGACTCTCCAGAATTTCCCTTGTCAGTATTGGCAGGGGAGACTCAAGAAACTGGAGAGGAGCCCACCTCCTCAGACGAAAACCTACCGTCTGTGGAGTTTTCTGATCTGGAGGTTCACAGGGAAAATTTTGCCACAGAACAGTTAAAAGACCCCGCCCTAATAAAGGCACGGGAAAACGTAGTGGAAATAGATGGCGAGTTAGTGAACCCAGATAATACCTGCACTTACCCATACTTCAGCGTAGAGAAGGACCTACTGTATCGGGTGGCAAAAAGGGCAGAAGAAACCGTTGAGCAGCTGGTGGTGCCCAAACCTTACAGGAAGTTGGTGTTGGAGTTGGCCCATGGGCACATTCTTGGAGGTCATCTGGGGACAGAGAAAACCCGAGAGAGGGTATTACAGAGATTCTATTGGCCTGGGGTGATGAAGGACATAGAAAATTATTGTTCCTCCTGCCCTGTGTGTCAGAGGTCGGCCCCGATGCCACATTTCCGTAGCCCGCTGGTCCCTCTACCCATCATTGAGGTCCCGTTTGAGAGAATCGCAATGGATTTGGTAGGTCCTATAATCAAGTCCGCTAGGGGGCACCAGTACATATTGGTTATAATGGACTATGCCACCCGTTATCCAGAAGCGATCCCTCTCAGAAATACCTCGGCCAAAACCATAGCCAAAGAGCTATCTCTTGTTTTTAGCCGGGTGGGTATTTGTAAAGAACTGCTTACGGACCAAGGTACACCCTTTATGTCCCGGGTTATGAAAGAGCTGTGTAAATTGTTCAAAGTGACGCAATTGCGTACATCTGTGTATCACCCCCAAACCGATGGGCTGGTTGAAAGATTCAACAAAACCCTAAAACAAATGTTGAAGAAAGTGGTGGATAGAGATGGAAAGGATTGGGACTGTCTACTTCCTTATTTGATGTTTGCTATTAGGGAGGTGCCCCAATCCTCTACGGGATTCTCCCCCTTTGAGTTACTGTATGGGAGACACCCAAGAGGGCTGTTGGATATTGCCAAGGAAACTTGGGAAAGTGAGAGTTCTCCCCACAGGAGTGTGATTGAGCATGTCGCCCTGATGCAAGATCGAATTGCACAGGTAATGCCCATCGTGAAGGAACATTTGGCCCAAGCGCAGTTGGCACAGCAGAGAGTGTACAACCGTGGAGCAAAGACCCGTACCTTTTCCCCGGGGGATAGGATATTGGTACTTGTCCCTACGGTTGAAAGTAAATTCCTTGCCAAATGGCAAGGCCCCTACGAGATAATGGAAAAAGTGAGCGAAGTGAATTACAAGGTCAGACAACCAGGAAGGCGAAAGCCCGAACAGATATATCACGTTAATCTGTTGAAAGCCTGGAGGGATAGAGAGTCCCTAGTCGCAGAAACTTGGTCACCAGCTCAAACTGGTTGCGTGATTCCGGAGGTTGGAATAGCAGCCACCTTGTCACAACCCCAACAACAGGAGGTTAAGGAGTTTGTGCTTCGCAACAAGGAGGTGTTCTCTGAGCTGCCGGGACAAACATCTGGGGTAGAGCATGATATTATTACCCCGCCCGGTGAAAGGGTGAAGTTAAAACCCTATCGGATCCCAGAGGCCCGACGGGAGGCAATACGGGAGGAAGTACAGAAAATGCTGAACTTAGGGGTGATAGAGGAGTCCCAAAGTGATTGGTCTAGTCCCATTGTGTTGGTGCCTAAACCGGATGGGAGCTGGCGATTTTGTAACGATTTTCGTCAGTTGAACAAAGTTACAAAATTTGACACCTACCCCATGCCACGTATAGATGAGTTGATCGACCGGCTGGGAACAGCCCGATACATGACGACTCTTGACCTCACAAAAGGGTATTGGCAAATTCCCCTGGCCAAGTCGGCCAAAGAGAAAACCGCATTTGTAACCCCAGACGGGGCGTTCCAATATAAGAGAATGCCGTTCGGGTTACAGAATGCGCCGGCCACATTCCAGCGGAAAATGGACCAGATGCTGAGGCCCCATCGGAAGTATGCTGCGGCTTACCTGGATGACGTAATTGTCCATAGCACAGATTGGGCCTCACATCTGCCAAAAGTGCAAGCAGTCCTGGACTCTGTTCGGGAAGCGGGGTTTACGGCTAACCCCAAGAAGTGTACCATTGGGCAGGAGGAGGCCAAATATCTTGGGTACACCATTGGCAGGGGAGTAATAAAACCCCAACTCAACAAAGTCGAGGCCATCCAGAGTTGGCCACGTCCCAACAGCAAGAAGCAGGTACGAGCCTTTCTGGGAATCGCGGGTTATTATCGGCGCTTCATTCCCCACTTTGCTTCTAAGGCTGTGCCCCTAACCAACCTGACGAAAGGGAAAGGGTCGGTCATGATTAAATGGACCCCCGAGGCTGAGGCAGCATTCCAATTCTTGAAACAAGCCTTATGTAGCCAGCCAGTGTTGTACTCACCCGACTTCTCTAAAGACTTTGTCGTACAAAGTGATGCGTCAGATGTGGGGTTAGGAGCAGTATTGTCCCAGGTCTGGAACGGGGAAGAGCACCCAGTCATTTACCTCAGCAGGAAGTTGAAGTCCCATGAGGTAAATTACGCCACGGTTGAAAAGGAGTGTTTAGCGGTGAAGTGGGCTCTAGATTCCCTTCGGTACTATCTGCTAGGTAGGCACTTTGACATGGTTACGGATCACGCTCCGTTAAAGTGGATGGCTCAAAACAAGGAGACAAATAGAAGAGTGAATAGGTGGTTCCTGGCCCTACAGGAATTCAACTTCACAGTAAAGCATCGCCCTGGCGTTCAAATGGGGAATGTGGATGCTTTGTCTCGAGTACATGAATGCCTGATTGCTGGTGTTCCAACCCCAAGGTTAAAACAAGAGGGGGGGGTATGTGACAGCAGGAAGGTAAAGTCACCTGGTTGCATCCAGGGGGGTAGATATATTTCTCCCAGATTCAGGCTTTATGCCGACTTATACAACTAGGGAGTTGATGAAGCCCAGCTGAGGCTAGTGGGCTCATGAATGACTCATACCTCTAGGGAGAGTGCTGGGCGTCGTGAGGCAGGGAGTTGATGAGACCAGCTGAAGCCTGTCAGTTCGTTTAAGGCCTCTATAAAAACTCCCAGATTCATTAGGTGTTTGCTCATGCCTGGAACCAGACCTGTGTGGACTGTCTAGGGAGAGTGAACCCCTGTGCGGTGAGGCAAAGCCTGTGTGGCTATTTGTTTGGACTTTTACTAAACCAGGGACTTAGGGACTAGGACAGCACCAGGCTGATCCCAGTTGTTAGTTTAGGAAACCTGCATGTTTAGTCAGAGGTCAAACTGACCAGGATTTATTTTGTTTGTTTCTTTTTGGCTTTGCTGTGTTTTTGTCACTGTACATAGAGAAATAAACCGCGCCTTTTGATTTTGAAAACCACAACCTCCGTCTGCTGGCCCTGTTTTTGTGTGGGGAGCCCAACCAGGGGGTCACACACACCCGCTACCGAGTTAACCCCCTCACAATATATATATATATATATATATATATATACATACATATACAAAGCCTGGAATGTATATATATATACTAAATATACTGGAGCTGACTGAATCAACTGCCTGCTCAATCTAGCTAACTGAATCGCCTGCCTGCTCAATCTATCTAAATTAAATTAAATGACACTCTCTCTCTCTCTCTCTCTCTCTATCTCTCTCTCCGCCGGAACACATTACACAAGGCCGACGTGCAGGCGGCCTTATATAGTGTGGGGCGTGTATTTAATCCCCTGAGCCATGATTGGCCAAAGACACCCTGCCTTTGGCCAATTATGGCTCTCTGTGCTGACGGCGCTGTGATTGGCCAAAGCATGCGAGTTATAGTGCATGCTAGGCCAATCATCAGCCAGCAATGCACTGTGATGACGCAGTGAATTATGAGCCGTGACGCGCCACTCAAATTTGGCGCAAACGGCCCATAATGTTCGATCTTCGTCAAACAATCGAACAGCCGATGTTCGAGTCAAACTCATGTTCTCAGTGCTTAACATCAGTATTTAACAATGAAATTGGTCTGGAATTAGCCGGGGGAGTAGGTGCTTTACCAGGCTTTGGTATAGTGACTATTTATGCCTTAAGCATCTCAGAAGGGAAGGAGACAGAGGACATTGCAGCTGCAAACACCGAAGAGAGAGTGGGACAAAGAGTGGAGTGAAATTGTTTGTAATAGGCATTCAATAAGCCATCAGGTCCAAGGAATTTTCGGGAGAGATTGAATAGCCTTGGCAAACTCATGAAGAGTAATAGGTTTCAATGCTTGCAGTTGGGATCTTGTAAGAGTAGGTAGCTGTAGTGTAGCAAGGAAAGAGTCAATATGGTTGTCAAGAGTTTGGGGAGTACGAGGGTCAATTTTTACATTGTACAAGGAGCTATAGTACAAGGCAAATTAATCTGCTTTGGGTTAAAAATCTTCCATTTAGAATTAGGGTCCAGTAAATAGTCAATTTTTATTTGAGTTTTCCTAGTCTCAAGGCGATTTGCCAAAGGTTTTTCGGCTCTGTTGCCAAAAGAATAATACGATAGTTTAAGACCTTTGAGATGTTTATCATATTGCTCTATTAGAAGAAGTTGGAGATCTGAGCGTACTTAGGAGAGAGTTTGAGAGAAAGAATGGGTGGGATTGGATTTATTTAAAGATTCCAGGATACAGATCTCTGTCAGTAGTTTATCAAGCTGCAGCATCCTCTGCCTCTTAAGATGTGAACCCAATTGAATAAAAATTACAGTGAATGGGTCAGATACAGATTGAGAATTCAATGCAAAGTACTCTTGAAGGTGCTTGTCAATAACACACACATGCTGAGGTGAATTGAACACCTAGGAGTTGACTATCCCTATGTAAGTAGGGTTAGGTGCATGTTCTTCCATTATTGATATAGAGGTTGGGTTGTGGTCAGACTATGAGATATCATGAATGGTGGAAGAAGATACAGACTGGAGAAGCATCTTATCTACTAAAATATTGTCTCCTCTCCTGTACATACTGCCCACTGTCATACCCTCCACTCTCTTCTCTTGTTTACACTACCCACTGTCATACCCTCCATGCTCCTTTCCTGTACATATTGCCTGCTGTCATACACTCCACACACCTCTCCTGTACATACTGCCAGCCATCATACCCTTTACACTCCTTTCCTGTACATACTGCCCACTGTCCTACCCTCCACACTCCTCTCCTGTTCACACTGCCCACTGTCATACCCACCACACTCCTCTCCTGTACATACTGTCCACTGTTATATCCTCCACACTCCTCTCCTGTACATAATGCTCACCGTCATACTCTTTACACTCCTCTCCTGTATATACTGCCCACTGCCATACCCTCCACACTCCTCTCCTGTACATAATGCTCACCGTCATACCCTCTACACACCTCTCCTGTATATACTGCCCACTGCCATACCCTCCACACTCCTCTCCTGTACATACTACCTACTGTCATATCTTCCACACGTCTCTCCTGTACATACTGCCCACTGACATACCCTCCACACTCCTCTCCTGTATATACTGCCCACTGCCATACTCTCCACACTCCTCTCCTGTACATACTGCCTACTGTCATATCTTCCACACGTCTCTCCTGTACATACTGACCACTGTCATCACCTCCACACTGCTCTCCTGTACATACTGCCCACTACCATACCCTGCACACTCATCTCATGTTCACACTGCCCACTGTCATACCCTCCACATTCCTCTATGGTTCACACTGCCAGCCATCATACCCTCCACACTCCTCTCCTGTACATACTGCCCACTGTCCTACCCTCCACACTCATCTCCTGTTCACACTGCCCACTGTCATACCCACCACACTCCTCTCCTGTACATACTGTCCACTGTTATATCCTCCACACTCCTCTCCTGTACATAATGCTCACCGTCATACCCTTTACACTCCTCTCCTGTATATACTGCCCACTGCCATACCCTCCACACTCCTCTCCTGTACATAATGCTCACCGTCATACCCTCTACACTCCTCTCCTGTATATACTGCCCACTGCCATACCCTCCACACTCCTCTCCTGTACATACTACCTACTGTCATATCTTCCACACGTCTCTCCTGTACATACTGCCCACTGTCATACCCTCCACACTCCTCTCCTGTATATACTGCCCACTGCCATACTCTCCACACTCCTCTCCTGTACATACTGCCTACTGTCATATCTTCCACACGTCTCTCCTGTACATACTGACCACTGTCATCACCTCCACACTGATCTCCTGTACATACTGCCCACTACCATACCCTGCACACTCATCTCATGTACTGTACATACTGCCCACTATCATACCCTCTAAACTCCTCTCCTGTTCACACTGCCCACTGTCATACCCTCCACATTCCTCTACGGTTCACACTGCCAGCCATCATACCCTCTACACTCCTCTCCTGTACATATTGCTCACTGTCATACCCTCCACACTCCTCTCCTGTACATATTGCTCACTGTTATACACCCCACACTCCTCTCCTGTACATACTGCCCACTGTCATACCCTCCACACTCCTCTCCTGTACATACTGCCCACTGTCATACCCTCCACACTCCTCTCCTGTATATACTGCCCACTGTCACAACCTCCACACTCCTTCCCTACATATACTGCCTTCTGTTATTTCCACTACACTCCTCTCCAGCACATACACCCTCATCAAACTCTTTGCACTTCTCTTGTATTTGTTGATGCAAAGAAACTGTTTTCCTAGGTGGATATGCGATAGCAGAGAGGAGGAAGGCCTGTGATATGCTCCACAATAGGAATTGTACCCAATGGCGTCCCTAGGGGGGGCCAGAGGGGGCCCTGCCCCCCCAACATTATGCTGTGCCCCACCATGTGCCCCCCCCCCCCCCCCCAAAAAAAGAATAATTTTTTTTTGCATTTTTTTGTATTTTGCTCGGGCTGCCGCTGGAGTAACACAGTCTCTCCTGAGAGGGAGAGCGTCCCCAGTCAGCTCCTGCGGGGGATTCCTCCCCCCTCCCTCTGCTCGCTGACACTGCATAATGCGAGCGCTCACACAACCACAGCCGCCCGATCTGCTCCTTCCCCTGCATCCTCATTGGCACGGAGAAGAGCGAGTTGCAGGAAGGACTCCATGAGCACTGTGGGGAGGGGGAAGGGGGGCCCAAGCCTTCATCTCAGTTACTGAAAAAACAGACAGATTTCTCCCGTCCTTAGGACAGGAGAACCAGCCTGTAAATTCCGAAAATGGTGACTGCAAGCTGAGCCGAGTGTCAGTCTATGACACTCTTTCACAGCCCAGCGAGTCCAGCCACCCCCCCTCACTCTCCTCACATACGAGCAGGGAGGAATACAGCTCCTTCTCCTCCTTCCAGTCCCGCCCACACTATCCCGGCGTGCTGTATCTGAAGAGAGGGGATGTGTGGGCGGGAAATATGAAAATCAGCAGCATTCCTGGCTGTGTGTGAATGATGCCTGAGATTCTAGCCTGGACCATGGGTAAGTGTGTGCACTGCATACTGCAGTACACTGTAATCACTGAACTGCATAACCTCCATCCCTTCTCTCCCCCATCTGTCTCCCTCCCCCTCTCCTGTTCTTTCAAGACATTCACAATTTACTTTCACTTTCAGTTAGGCAGGTAATATACGGTGCAAATTTCTTTCCTGCATCCACAGATTGCAGGAAAGAAACTTGCATAATTCCCCCATAAACTACCAGACAGTGCCGACAGGGGAATATCCCTCCTGCCCAGCAATTGTATTCTCCCGACAAACAGTGATTATCACTAGTGGCTATAGCAACCACTAGTGATAATCATAAGAGAATCTGCTCATTAATGGTTCAAATCTCAGCCAGTTCCTGCTAAACCTGCTGAGATTTAAACTGTCTATGGCTGGTCTTAGCTCTTAGGCAGCCCATACATTGATCACTTTTTTTCATTCAACTATTAGGTTGAATGGAAAAAAAATTAAATGATCCAATTCCCATATCTACACATTATAGGTGGATGGGGGAATGTTCCCAGAGTGGACCAGTGCTGGAACAACCAGAGTTGAGCTGTTACTAGTGATAGAATCAAATAGTAAAATTAGATAACTGATATCACCAGAATGGGAGTGCAACAGATTGCTAAACGCATGAATGCTAAACGCGTAAACATAAATCCAAAAAACAATAACAACAAAGTGCAGCGTGCATATGAAACTCAGAATCTGGAATATACATAAATATCCATAGGGGCTGTGCAAAATAGCAAAATAAATGTGCAAAGTCCAATATGTAATCCTGTGCAAAGTGCAAAACAAACACTAGGTGCAACTGTGCAAAGAAAAATATAAAAATGTCCAATCTGTAATAAATAGTGAAAAGTCCAAAAACCATGCGCAAAATCGCAATCAAATTGTGAGCATAGCTATCTGATATTCTTTCTTCAGTGTGCAAACAGATTCCATGTGCAAAAGTGCAGGAGAGGTGTAACAGTCTCCTATTCGTGCAAAGGACACACCAGTGAGAGTGGTCTCTTACCTTGCGGTAAAAGGACAACCGCATATATGTGTATATATATCACAGGGGTGGCTGCTCCTCCCTTTTGATCCTGGACCAGATCCTGGCTGTGATTAGCACTGTGGAGTGTCGGCTTCCTGGCGGGAGATCGGGCATGTGGGATTTCAAACACACCCGAGCCCATCTCTATTGGTTGTAGACAGTTGAGCTCCCTGCAGGTTGCTTAGCAGCAGTGGAGCTTCTCTGACATGCTGATCGGGATGCAATCCAGGTGATGCTCCTAGTCAAATCCTAGTGTTAAATATCAGTGATTTTATTGATCAAAGCCCACATTTTACAGGCATAGAGCCCACATGGCTGCTGAACATACGGTTGATTATATATATGTGGTTGTACTCTTGATGCTAATAAATACTGTGTTTATTAGATCTGACTGTGAGCATCACCTGGATTACATCCCGATCAGCATGTCAACACAGAAGGTTATACAGCATTACTGCTGCTAGGTGACCAGCTGGGGGCTCAGCTCACTATAACCAATAGTGCCAGCCTTCCCCTGCATGCACCCATAATGTCACCAGCACTAGGTCCTAATAGACTGCCACCGCTGCCAAGGAGACAGATGCCAGACCAGTGCTGTCAATAGCAGGGACAGGACAGCTGGGGAACCCCACAGTGGCAGAACACCAGGGCCCGGTGGCAAGACAACCTTTGCAACCCTGATAGTTCTCCCACTGCTTTGGACCCTTATATTTTCTTGGTGTGCTGGTGACATATATCTCTTGTTTTCTGCCACCCTGGGGGGCCCCAGCATAGTAGGAAGGGAGCTCACTGCAGAGCATGTGAAAGCGCCCATTGTGGGATCGTAGTAAAGGGCCCCAGGAGATATATATATATATATATTTGCATTTTATAGTTGCCGCCCCTACTTTTGTCCCTGTCCCCCCATGTGCCCCCCCTAAATATGAAAGCTGGAGACACCACTGATTGTACCCCCCCTTTCTATACCATACCAGGTCACATGCATTTCAAAATTGAGGGAGGGGGTGCCTTGCAAAGAGGGGGAAACTTAAAGTACTACTCATTCCCCCACAAAATTAAAATGTAAATAAATATTTAATTCCATTGGCTGGGGATTTGTACGTTTTCAAAATAGTTTCTATAATTAGGAAATCATTTTCAAACAACCACTTATGGCACGCGGAGCCTCAGATTTCTCTTATGGATTCCATGAACCCGTGTTCAAGAGAACCATTTGGACAAGCCGATTAAAATCACTGATGAGATCCCTTGGTAGACAATGATATTCCAACAAGTCAGATTATCATTTACCAAAGGCATTCTTTCCCTTGCTTTTCTCTTGCAATTTTCTTTCATATTGGTTGAATTGTGAGAAAAACAATCAGCGCCACAATGCCAATAAATTACTCCTATAATGACGTGAAAAAAATCAAATATACCCCTCTGAGTGTCTACACAGCTGCTGAACACTTTTAGTGATACACCACACCTATTGCAATATAATTTTTTTGAAAATAGTGCAGTGCAGTGCAGTGCTGCGTAACTATAGATCTCAGATAAACAAATAATTATACATTCCATAAAATAATTTATGAAAAATAAAAAAAACAGTTCATATGCATGTTTCCAAAGCTGTCACCGCTGTGTAAAATCATATTTTTTGTTTCATGTCCTTAAAGTGGTTGTAAACCCACTTACACAACATACACCTACAGGTAAGCCTAGATTAAGGCTTACCTGTAGGTGCATGAAATATCTCCTTAACCTACACGGTTAAGGAGATATTTGCTTTTAAATATGGCGCCACTGACGTCACACGCATGCGCACTAGCGGGCCGGCATCGTAGCCGGTTTTCTGAATGGATTTAGCCGGCCCGAGCGCGCATGCGTGTGACGTCATCGCCGCTCCGGGGGCCAATCACAGCGCCGGAGCGGCGATACACGGAAGGGACATCGAAGCAAGATGGCGGAGGTGTCCGAGCACCGCTGCGGGGGCTTCAATCTCAGGTAAGTCATTTATAATGAGCTAGTATGCTATGCATACTAGCTCTTTATGGCTTTGTCTTGCAGGTTGGTTTTAAAAAAAAAAAATAATACCCGGGTTTACAACCACTTTAACCCCTGGAAATATACCGGTAAGTGGAATTGATTATTGAAAAGCGAGTGGAGGAAGGTGTTGTTTGGAGAAAATTCAAACGTTGATTACCCACACAGAGGTTTAGTCTGGGGACAGTAGGAATTACTACCATCGGTAAAGTGGATTGATGGTGGTGGACACGAGGAGTGATCTGTCTATAAGTTTTATACTCATCCTGGAGGTGAGCAGGCATTTTAGCAGGTGGTGATGTTCACTGAATATTGGAACCATTTTAATATGATTTTACACAGCGGTGACAGCTTTGGAAACCTACATATGAACTGTTTTTTTATTTTTATAAATAGTTTTATGGAATGAATAATTATTTGTTTATATAAGTGTAGCGACCTCACCCCTCTCACCCCTTCTCATTCACGGCTTGTCTGTCTCGTCTAGGGGTTAACACTGGGGGGAGGGATGAGATACACCACGGCCCATGTCCTCCAAGGTGTAGAGGTGAAGGCCAGAACTATCGGGTTTGTGTATATGTCCCAGAGTCCAATCCTCTCCTCGATTGACTCCCCTTTGCTCCTAGTAACCAGAGTTCCACACACTGAAAGGGTCCAACTCGTATTTATTCTTCTTAACAAATAGTCATACAGCACCGACAGGTTGAGACCCATGTAACACTTCAGTATTTGTGGGGAGTAGGCCAAGGCACAATTCGTCTAGATAAAGCTAACCACTGTAGTATCACCAGTGGCGAACAGTCACTGCCACTGACTATATTGATCAGAAAGTGAATTACCTTTACTATTGTAGCCCCTATCAGGGGAAGGCAACCCGTCCAAGGGAGTCACCGGAGGCCCCTCTGTCACCAGCAATGCTGCGCCGGACTCTCCAGAGAAGTTCCGCTCACCAGTCTTCTTGACCTCAGACACGGGCACCCAAGGAGTTAGGGCCCCCCTCGGATTCCTCCACCCTCGAGGAACTCAGTCGAAGGTACTGAGCTCCAGGCTTCCGCCATAGTACCTCACCCCAGGCTAAAGGTGCCTGAGATGGACTCCATCTCTCGCTCCGGCCAGGTCTAGGGCACCTGGGCCCAGAACTTCGGAACGCCAGCACCCAAGCTGAAGGTGCCTGGGTGCGGCTGCGTCCTCCGACTCTGAACCCCAAGGTCAGGGCATCCGCCCCTTTTATCCCCTCGCCCTTTGCGTCACAGCAGGTTCCCCGCCCTGCTGTACCAGCGTCAGGAAAGGACAAAAAGGAAACAGTCTTGCGGTGAGTGTTCAGCTCCGGCCAGGGCAACATCGCCACCTGCAGGCCGCAGGGAACCTCACACCACTAGAGTCCTCCAAGAACCACAAAAGATTCTCAGATTCCCTGACAATCAATGCATCTGGGTTACATTACCACCCAGATGCCTTCCCAAAAATCAAACACCCGCTACATAAGATTTATAGATACGCAGCGCTGCACTATATTGGTTGAATTGTATGAAACTCTTTATGGCCAGATTGCTGATGCCACCCTAAATGCTCAGAAAATAATTAATCTTCTGACACCAGAGAAAATAAGCCAATTTCCTCCTCACCTTCCACAATTCAGTGTGTTAGCATTTCAGCAATGTGTCAGCCACCATAGTAATATACTGTAAGTGGCAGGCAGAAAGCCAGACCAAGCGAAGGTTGACCAGAAAGTAAACCAGAGCTTGTTTACCCAAACTACACTATTATAAAGAATAAGGAAGTGAAAACGGTTTAAATTTGTGAACACCAAATTGTGTTCTTCACTGATCAGTGAGAGAGAGAGAGACCTGATGAATATCTTCCACTCTACCAGGATGGGAATGCTCACTGTACTCATTCTCATAGCCACAGGTAAGTAGCTCACCAAAAAGTCTGCACTAACCTAAGGTAAGGTGACCATATTTTTAAAATAAAATCCGGGGACATAATTCTTTTTTTACTAGTAATGGCAGCTGTCAGGGTCACCTGTGGCCAGGTGACAGATGCACACCGTAGGGGGACAGGAGTGCACCGCGAGGTAGTGAACCCTATGGCTGGCTTCTGTGGATAGGAAACTGGGTGGTTGTGGAAAGCGGGACCAGAGGAGCACAACCGGGATCCCAACGGAAGCGAGAGCCAAGATTCCCCAGGGCGCGGAGTCTAAGACCCAGCTGGTCTTCTCCAGGGCCTCTAGTGGTGAGGATGTTACGCTGCAGGCTGGGACCAGGTCGCGGCCCCTGGAGTTTCCTAGCTCACGCCCCGTAGGATAAGGGGAAGCAGCAGCACACGATAGAGAGAACCGAATAACAAGCCGAAGGTCAGGGGCCACAAGCAGACAAGGATAACGAAGAACGAGCCGAAGGTCAAGGGTCACGAGCAGACAGGGATGGTTGGGGACAAGCCAATAACGTAACAGAGAGACAGACGTAGCACACGGCAGGCAGGAACCCAAACACACAATGCCTAACAAACACGTTGATCAGCAAAGCAGGCTTGCAGTGCACAGGTTAATATAGTGTTCAGTGATAGGGCCTGGGGTGGAGTCAGGCTGGGAGGAGATTATAAAGGAAGCCAGGTGAAGGAGGTCTGGTCTCTAGATGAACACATGAGGAGGAAGGTAAGATGGCAGACAGACATTAATGCATATCCATGACAGTACCCTCCCTCTTACGAGGCCTCCCCCTTCCCCGCCTGGGCCCAGGTTTAGAGGGAAACTTCAGATGAAACTCCTTTAACAGACGAGGTGCAAAGACCTCAGATGCAGTGATCCAAGACCTCTCCTCAGGACCAAACCCTTTCCAATGAACGAGGTACTGAAGAACGCCTTTACAGAGTCGGGAGTCCAGAATTTGACTGATCTCGTACTCCTGATTATCCTCAGAGACAGGCGCCACGGTAGGAAGAGGACGAGAGAATTTATTGAGGACTAAAGGCTTTAGAAGAGCAACATGAAAGGAGTTAGTGATTTTAAGGCTCTTAGGAATCTGGAGTTTGAAACAAACCGGATTCAGTTTAGCAGTTACCGTGTATGGACCGATGAATCGTGGAGCAAACTTCAGAGAAGGAACTCGGAGCTTGATGTTCCTGGTAGAGAGCCAGACTTTGTCCCCTGGCTGAAGAGAAGGCGGTTTACGCCTGCGGCGGTCGGCAAAGCCTTTGAATTTTTCAGCAGCTGCCCGGAGGGAATCATGAACGTGACCCCAAACGGAATTGAGAGACTCCTGAACCGAAGCCAAAGCTGGAATGTCTGGAGAACAGATCATAGGAAGAGGAAGTTGAGGGTGTTTTCCATAAACTGTGAAAAAGGGTGTCTTCTGCGAACTGGTATTCACATGATTGTTATGGGAGAATTCTGCCCACGGGAGTAGAGAGGACCAATCGTCATGGTGAGAAGACACAAAGGTGCGAAGAAAGACCTCTAACTCCTGATTAACCCTCTCAGTCTGTCCATTGGATTGGGGATGGTAAGAAGAAGAAAAATCCAAGACAATATTGAGGGATTTGCAAAAGGCTCTCCAAAAACGAGACGTGAATTGGACTCCCCTGTCGGAAACAATATGAGAAGGGACCCCATGTAGGCGGAGAATTTCTCGAATGAAAATGGGAACCAAGGCAGGGGCAGAAGGAAGACCAGGAAGAGGAACAAAATGAGCCATCTTGGAGAATCGATCGATTACCACCCAAATGACTGTATTATTCTCAGACAGTGGGAGATCGGTGATAAAATCCATGGCAATATGGGCCCAGGGTTCCTTAGGAATAGGCAAGGGCATGAGGAGACCAGCAGGAGCTTGTGTGGAGGATTTGGACTGAGCACAGACATGACAAGCTTTAACGTAGTCTTTGACGTCTGAGCGGAGATTAGGCCACCAGTAGTGACGACTGATGAGTAGGAAGGATCGGAGGAATCCAGAATGCCCTGCCACCTTGGAATCATGTCCCCAACGAAGGATCTTAGCTCTTAGCTCAGTGGGGACAAAGGTCTTACCAGGCGGAATTTTAGACTTCAGGGTGGTAGAGTGGGCAACAATGCATGAGGTGGGAATGATTGGCTCAGGTTCAGGGGCGGACTCCTCGTCCAAAGTGTCAAATGACCTAGAGAGCGCATCAGCCCGACCGTTGCAGGAACCAGGTTTGTAGGTAATCGTGAAATTAAAACGGGCAAAGAAGAGACTCCACCTGGCCTGTCTAGGATTCAGACGTTTAGCATTCTGTAGATACTGTAAATTCTTGTGATCGGTAAAGATAGTTATGGAGTGAGGGGAACCCTCCAAGAGATGACGCCACTCCTCTAACGCCAATTTAATTGCGAGAAGTTCCCGATCACCGATGGCATAATTCCTCTCTGCCTGAGAAAATTTTTTGGAGAAGAACGCACATGGTTGGCGTCTCTTCTCAAAGATTTGAAGAAGCACAGCTCCCACCCCCATTGAGGAAGCGTCCACTTCAATAAAAAATGCATTCCCAGGATTTGGTCTCCTCAAGAGGGGGCCAGAAACAAAGGCCTGTTTCAGGTTGTGAAATGCAGAGACAGCTTCGGGAGGCCAGTCTCTGGCATTCACACCCTTCTTGGTCAAAGCGATAATAGGCGCGGCAATGGAAGAGTAATTCCTTATGAACTGCCTATAATAATTAGTGAAGCCAAGAAAGCGCTGTGTGGCCTTGAGGCTAGCAGGAAGAGGCCAGTTGGTGATAGCCAAGACCTTCCCAGGGTCCATACGAAGCCCCGAACATGAGACAAAGCACCCCAAAAACAGGACCTCAGAACATTCAAAGGAACATTTCTCCAGCTTGGCATAGAGATTGTTCTCTCTAAGACGTTGAAGTACAGTGCGGACATGGTTTCTGTGGACGAGCAGATTTTCAGAAAAGATCAGAATGTCATCCAGATAGATGACAACAAACTGGTACAGCAGATCTCTGAAGATTTCATTGACAAAGTTTTGAAACACGGCTGGAGCATTACACAGACCAAAAGGCATCACCAGATATTCGTAATGTCCGTCTCTAGTGTTAAATGCAGTCTTCCATTCGTCACCCTCCCGTATTCGAATGAGATTGTACGCGCCTCTGAGATCCAACTTGGTGAAAATGGAGGCACCCTTCAACCTATCGAATAGCTCAGATATTAAGGGTAAGGGGTATCGATTTTTAATAGTAACCGCATTTAAACCCCGATAATCGATGCAGGGTCTTAAGGTACCATCCTTTTTGGCAACAAAAAAGAACCCTGCCCCTGCAGGCGATGAGGATTTCTGGATGAACCCTCTCTCCAGATTCTCTGCTACATACTCCGACATGGCCTGGGTCTCTGGGATGGACAGAGGGTAGGTACGACCCCTGGGTAGAGTTGCTCCGGGGACAAGATCAATAGCACAGTCAAAAGACCTGTGGGGAGGAAGCACCTCAGCTGATTTTTTACAGAACACATCCCGGTAATCGCTGTATGCGGCGGGAAGATCAGAAGAAACAGAAGTGGCAGCAACCGGAAGACTCTCCTTGGGGGTCACCTTGAGAAGACACGACGAGAAACATGAGGAACCCCAGGCCAGGATCTGCCCAGAGACCCAGTCCACATGTGGAGAGTGGAGCTGTAGCCAAGGGAGGCCCAATACAACTGGGGTAGAGGCCTTGGGTAGAATAAGAAAGGATATCCACTCCTGGTGGAGAATCCCTACCGACATCCTAATGGGTAGCGTCTGGAAGCGAATAGGGCCCCCTGGGAGAACAGTGCCATCAATTGCCGAGACTACCAATGGGGTAGTGAGAGGTGAAAGGGTAAGCTTCATAGAAGAAGCAGTTCTCCAATCCATGAAATTGCCGGCAGCCCCGGAATCCAGGTATGCAAGGGTTGACTGAGGAGAAGTGCCTACATGAAGGGACACCGGCAAGAGCAGGCGAGAAGGTGATGTTTCTGGGTCCAATACTCCACCTTCCAAATGTATTAGACCCGAGCGTTTCCCGGACGAAGCGAGCAGGAGTCACGAAAATGACCCTTGCCCCCACAATAGAGGCACAAGCCCAGAGTTCTGCGCCTAGCACGTTCTTCGGGGGTTAGTCTGGTCCGGCCCAGCTGCATAGGTTCTTCAGCAGGTAGAGGATGCTCCACGGAATGAAGGGAGGGGAGCTCAGACTGGCTAGGACCCAGAGAGTGCTGGCGTCTTTTTTCTAAGGACCTCTCTTGAAAACGAATGTCGATCTGGTTGCATAATGAAATTACATCGTCCAGACCGACGGGAATGGCTCTTCCCGCTAATTCGTCTTTCACTCGGTCAGAGAGGCCATGTAAAAAGGTAGCGACCAGGGCCTCATTATTCCAGCTCAATTCAGCTGTGTGGATACGGAACTGAAGAGCATATTGCCCCACTGAACTAGATTCTTGGCGAAGACGTAAGACAGCACTAGCCGCTGAAGAAGCCCGAGCCGGCTCTTCGAAGATATTACGAAAGAGCTTCAAGAATTCGGACAGACTGGAAACCACCGGATCGTTCCTCTCCCACAGGGGGGCAGCCCAGGCCAAAGCTTCACCGGAGAGGAGGGAAATGATATAGGCTACCTTAGCCCGGTCAGATAGGAAGCTTTGAGGCTGAAGCTCAAAATGAATAGTGCATTGGCTGAGAAACCCCCTGCAGGCCTTGGAGTCCCCAGAGAAACGGAACGGAGCTGGCAATCTTAGTGAGTGTGAGGCTGCGACTGGTGCGATAGGTACAGCCGCTGGTTGTACTTGGGGTTGCGGATTCGGGGTTCCCAAGGAGACCTGAAGCTGCTTGAATCGAGAAGCCAGATCCTGGAGGAATCGCATCACCTGGGTCTGATTTGATTCCTGGGTCTCAAGTCTGCGAACTATGCCCTGCAATGGATCATCCGCGGGAAGCGGGATGTCAGCCGGGTTCATGGCTGATCAAACTGTCAGGGTCACCTGTGGCCAGGTGACAGATGCACACCGTAGGGGGACAGGAGTGCACCGCGAGGTAGTGAACCCTATGGCTGGCTTCTGTGGATAGGAAACTGGGTGGTTGTGGAAAGCGGGACCAGAGGAGCACAACCGGGATCCCAACGGAAGCGAGAGCCAAGATTCCCCAGGGCGCGGAGTCTAAGACCCAGCTGGTCTTCTCCAGGGCCTCTAGTGGTGAGGATGTTACGCTGCAGGCTGGGACCAGGTCGCGGCCCCTGGAGTTTCCTAGCTCACGCCCCGTAGGATAAGGGGAAGCAGCAGCACACGATAGAGAGAACCGAATAACAAGCCGAAGGTCAGGGGCCACAAGCAGACAAGGATAACGAAGAACGAGCCGAAGGTCAAGGGTCACGAGCAGACAGGGATGGTCGGGGACAAGCCAATAACGTAACAGAGAGACAGACGTAGCACACGGCAGGCAGGAACCCAAACACACAATGCCTAACAAACACGTTGATCAGCAAAGCAGGCTTGCAGTGCACAGGTTAATATAGTGTTCAGTGATAGGGCCTGGGGTGGAGTCAGGCTGGGAGGAGATTATAAAGGAAGCCAGGTGAAGGAGGTCTGGTCTCTAGATGAACACATGAGGAGGAAGGTAAGATGGCAGACAGACATTAATGCATATCCATGACAGCAGCAATCAGCGACTCTCTGCCCCCCGCCTCACAGCCTGTCAAGTCTTACTCTCTGGGCCCCAGCTACTACTGGGTGGGGAGCGGAGGAAGATCACTCCGCCAGGGAAGGCAAGGAGATAAGCAGGCAGGCGGCTGGCCGGGACTTGAGCCAAGGCAGAAGAACATGCGAGTGGAGCTGAATGGGCACCCGAAACTGAAGAAATATTCCCTCCGCTCCGACCAGCACATGATCATCACAGATAATGGGAAAAAATACACCCCTCTAAGCTAGTAGGTGCGGTGGAGTGTAATTCAGATTTTTTTTTTTTTATTCTGCACTGACTGTCTTTGAAATTGCCCCATGGCCCCTGTTCAAATCCAATCCGGGGACAAAACCGGGGACAGACTTGGTCCGGGGACAGTGTCCTCAATCCAGGGACTGTCCCCTGAAACCAGGGATGTCTGGTCACCCTAACCTAAGGTCTCATGTAGGGCTGCCAAACAAAAAATTGAACAAAGAAAATTTTGGCCACAATGAATTCACTATTATCATAACTGGGAACTCTGTCTAAAACGTTATCTCAGATTCCAGCAATCCTTGTAACTAAGAATGAATGAAGTGATGTCAGATAAAATTATTTTGCTGTAAAATCACTCCAAAATTACTCATTCTGCTCTTGAAATTTTGCTGATGTGGGTGAATTTTTTTTCCTTAAAGTGGTTGAAAACCCACTTTGTAAACAAACACCTACAGGTAAGCCTAGATTAAGGCTTACCTGTAGGTGCAAGAAATATCTCCTAAACCTACACGGTTTTGGAGATATTTGCAAAAAAAGACATGCACCGATGTCTACGGCGCATGCGCGCTGTAGACAACGGTGCATTCACAGGGTTAATCCCCATTCAGAATTCCGGCTCTGCCGGAATAGAAAGCTCCAGCGCGCATGCGTGGAGTGACGTCTTCGCTGCTCCGGCCAATCACAGCGCCGGAGCGGCGCTGTGATTGGCTGGAGCGGCGATACCCAGAAGTAACCTTCCGGGTATCTGAGGAGCGATTGCTGCGGCCGGAGCGGGGGACGAGGATGGCTTCGGGGGTCCCGATCTAAGGTAAGTGATTCATAATGAGCTAGTATGCTAGTCATACTAGCTCATTATGGCTTTTTCTTGCAGGTGATTTAAAAAAAAAAAATGTTGTCTGGGTTTACAACCACTTTTTAAGCTTAATTGATTTTAGCTAAATTGATTTACTGCAGAATTGTTCATTTTGCCCTTGGCAATGTCTTGTCAAAGTGGGAATGGTCAATTTTGTCTATTGAGCTGCTTAGGCAAAACTTGCTACAAATAATACAATCTACTCTTTCCGTTTATTTATTTAGAACTTGCTTTTTTTGAAGGGGAGGGGGAGTTTATTTGAATTAATTTAGTTAAATTCAGAGAAAAAATAATGTTCCTCTTACATCTCTTGACATTCTAAGATACCACAGCAATATACTAATTCTAAGATACCACAGCAATATACTAATTCTAAGATACCACAGCAATATACTAATTCTAAGATACCACGGCAATATACTAATTCTAAGATACCACAGCAATATACTAATTCTAAGATACCACGGCAATATACTAATTCTAAGATACCACAGCAATATACTAATTCTAAGATACCACAGCAATATACTAATTCTAAGATACCACAGCAATATACTAATTCTAAGATACCACGGCAATATACTAATTCTAAGATACCACAGCAATATACTAATTCTAAGATACCACGGCAATATACTAATTCTAAGATACCACAGCAATATACTAATTCTAAGATACCACAGCAATATACTAATTCTAAGATACCACAGCAATATACTAATTCTAAGATAACACAGCAATATACTAATTCTAAGATACCACAGCAATATACTAATTCTAAGATACCACAGCAATATACTAATTCTAAGATAACACAGCAATATACTAATTCTAAGATACCACAGCAATATACTAATTCTAAGATACCACAGCAATATACTAATTCTAAGATACCACAGCAATATACTAATTCTAAGATACCACAGCAATATACTAATTCTAAGATACCACAGCAATATACTATTCTAAGATACCACGGCTATATACTAATTCTAAGATACCACAGCAATATACTAATTCTAAGATACCACAGCAATATACTAATTCTAAGATACCACAGCAATATACTAATTCTAAGATACCACAGCAATATACTAATTCTAAGATACCACAGCAATATACTATTCTAAGATACCACGGCTATATACTAATTCTAAGATACCACAGCAATATACTAATTCTAAGATACCACAGCAATATACTAATTCTAAGATACCACAGCAATATACTAATTCTAAGATACCACAGCAATATACTAATTCTAAGATATCACGGCAATATACTAATTCTAAGATACCACGGCTATATACTAATTCTAAGATACCACAGCAATATACTAATTCTAAGATACCACAGCAATATACTAATTCTAAGATACCACGGCTATATACTAATTCTAAGATACCACGGCTATATACTAATTCTAAGATAACACAGCAATATACTAATTCTAAGATACCACAGCAATATACTAATTCTAAGATACCACAGCAATATACTAATTCTAAGATACCACAGCAATATACTAATTCTAAGATACCACAGCAATATACTAATTCTAAGATACCACAGCAATATACTAATTCTAAGATACCACGGCAATATACTAATTCTAAGATACCACAGCAATATACTAATTCTAAGATACCACAGCAATATACTAATTCTAAGATACCACGGCTATATACTAATTCTAAGATACCACGGCTATATACTAATTCTAAGATAACACAGCAATATACTAATTCTAAGATACCACAGCAATATACTAATTCTAAGATACCACAGCAATATACTAATTCTAAGATACCACAGCAATATACTAATTCTAAGATACCACAGCAATATACTAATTCTAAGATAACACGGCAATATACTAATTCTAAGATACCACGGCTATATACTAATTCTAAGATACCACGGCTATATACTAATTCTAAGATACCACGGCTATATACTAATTCTAAGATACCACAGCAATATACTAATTCTAAGATACCACAGCAATATACTAATTCTAAGATACCACAGCAATATACTAATTCTAAGATACCACAGCAATATACTAATTCTAAGATAACACAGCAATATACTAATTCTAAGATAACACGGCAATATACTAATTCTAAGATACCACAGCAATATACCGTACTAATTCTAAGATACCACAGCAATATACTAATTCTAAGATACCACGGCTATATACTAATTCTAAGATACCACAGCAATATACTAATTCTAAGATAACACAGCAATATTCTAATTCTAAGATACCACAGCAATATACTAATTCTAAGATAACACAGCAATATACTAATTCTAAGATACCACGGCTATATACTAATTCTAAGATACCACAGCAATATTCAAATTCTAAGATACCACAGCAATATACTAATTCTAAGATACCACAGCAATATACTAATTCTAAGATACCACAGCAATATACTAATTCTAAGATACCACGGCTATATACTAATTCTAAGATACCACAGCAATATACTAATTCTAAGATACCACGGCTATATACTAATTCTAAGATACCACAGCAATATACTAATTCTAAGATACCACGGCTATATACTAATTCTAAGATACCACGGCAATATACTAATTCTAAGATAACACAGCAATACATCAAAGAGAGTTGAACCCAGGATGCCATTACATGAAACTAATTTTAGACTGGATATTTACAATTGTATTGCTTGTATTTGATTGCCTTTGTGTACTGTCAATATATTTTTTTTCTTTCCATAAAAAAAAAGTAATATATTTTTACTTTATTGCTAATAATGGTCTATGATAGATCCAAAAACCTCAGGAGCAATTTAGCCTTTTTGCATTTTTGTTTTTTTTATTCCACAAAACCTTTACTGAAGTAAAAACAGGTACTTATACATTGCTATGAAAAAAGTATTTGCCTCCTGCTTGATTTTTTTATTTATTTTTTTGAATAGTTGTCACACTTAAATGGTTCAGCTCTTTCACACTTAGAATGACAATTACGCGGTCATGCAACACTGTACCCATGTGAAACTTTTATTTAAAAAAAATCACAGAAACAGAGCTTTTTTTTGGTGTTTTTTTCACCACATATTTAAATTACCACTGTTTTTTTGTTTTTTTTGCTAAATAAATAAAAAAAGGCTGAAAATTAAAAAAAAAAAACATTTCTCATAATTTGTTATAAAATTCTTCAGGTAATTCTTCTCCTTCACTGGTATGCGATGATGAGACTGCACTGATGGGCCCTGATAGGTTGCACTGATGGGCACTGATAGGTTGCACTGATGGGCACTGATAGGCTGTACTGATGGGCACTGAGGAGGACTTACTGATGAGGCTGCACTGATAGGTGGCACTGATAGGTGGAACTGATAAGTGACACTGATGAGGAGGCACTAATGGGCATTAAATGGCAGCACTGGTGGGCACTGATTGGCAGCACTGATGAGAACTGATTGGCAGCACTGCTGGGCACTGATTGGCAGCACTGGTTGGCAGTGATAGGCAGCACTGATGGGCACTGTTGGGATTGCACTGATCATCAGGACACTGATAATCAGTGCCCCAATTATCAGTGCTGATGTCCCTTTTTACACAAGCTGGCTATCGGCTCTCCTCATGCTGTCAGCGTGAGCAAACTAATGCTGATAACCGACTTGTGTTTACAACATGATCAGCTGTGATTGGACACAGCTGATCACATGGTAAAGAGCCGCTGATTGCCTCTTTACCCTGATCTGTGATCAGCTGTGACCAAAGGACATGGCAATCACAGAGCGTGCCGCCCGCTCGCTGCAGGGGGCGTTCGGCAGGTGCGATCATGGGCGGACATCATATGACGCCCTCCCAGAACTGGTCAGCTGCACTGTAGCCGTCCCTCAGCTATAGCGCAGTCGGCAAGAGGTTAATAAACCATCTTACATCAGGAAGCTTGCACTGTCTCTCCCCCTTTTGTTTTTGGTACACAAATGTAATATATTACACTTCTTTCAGTAAAATATAAAAGGTCATGTTACATGGAGTAAAGAGAGACCCAACATGTCAAGCCATAAAATTGTATGTGCCTGACATTTTCCATAGGGGATGCTTTAAATGCCCCTACAGGTCATCAGTTTAGTGTTAACCGCTATTACATATGGCCCTAGAAATATTGTTCTCACTTTGGCATGCATGGTGATATGTAACATGCGGCATGCAACTGATGATTTTATGTGTAGGCACTGCTATTACTGTATTTTTTTTACACTTTTTACATTTTTTTTTTGTTTACTTAACTTTATTTTTTATCAAACAGGGAGAAAGAAAAGGAGGTCGGGACAGTTGCTGAAGCTGTCTTCCTACAAAAAAGGGGGGGGGGTGTGGACTATTTCAGTACTAATAAACACGAATGAGCTTTGAATAAAAGTTATTATTTATTACATATAAAACACAAATATTACAAAAACAGAAAAAGAAAGTCGATACATTATACATGTACTTGTAGACTTCCAAGTGAATTTCTGGTTATGGAACTTCCTCACAGATTATACAATCCTCTACCAGTTTTGCGATCAAAGAACCGCTTCTTCAGGAGGATAAATCTATAAGATAAATTATATGTTTCGAAACCAATAAAAAGAGGTAACAATACGATATAGAAAAATACATTTAAACTAGAAATATATCAAAACCAGGTATATACCAAATACAGCAACAAGCCTGGGTACAGTTGCTTACCTATGAGTCCAAAGCCAGAGGCTTGCCTCTGGCTTTGGCCCAAAAGGGTAAGCGAGTGTACCCAGGCTTGTTGCTGTATTTGGTATATACCCGGTTTTGATATATTTCTAGTGTAAATGTATTTTCTATATCATATTGTTACCACTTGTATTGGTTTCCAAATCATTTATCTTATAGATTTATCCTCCTGAAGAAGCGGTCCTTTGATCGCGAAACTGGTAGAGGATTATATAATCTGTGAGAAAGTTCCATAACAAGAATTTCACCTGGAAGTCTACAAGTACATATACTGTATCAACTTTCTTTTTCTGTTTTTATGCTTTGACTTTTTGTAATATGTGTGTTTTATATGTAATAAATAATAACTTTTATTCAAAGCTAATTCATGTTTATTAGTACCGAGATAGTCCCCCCTTTTTGTAGGAAGACTGCTTCAGCAAATGTCCCTACCTCCTTTTCTTTTGCATTTAATTATTGGATGATGGTACTTTTATTTTGCCTATTGTGACATTGGGGGTGTGTAGCTCAGCGGTAGATGCGTTTTCATTGAGTTCACAGCCAACGGGAACTTCAGTTTAAGGGCGTGGTAG
Organism: Rana muscosa; assembly: GCA_029206835.1. Lineage (NCBI taxonomy): Eukaryota > Metazoa > Chordata > Amphibia > Anura > Ranidae > Rana > Rana muscosa. The sequence continues at coordinate 179,154,086 of CM055127.1, forward strand.
CCCACTTTTATTGAAAGTAACAAAAATGAACGTTCATACATGCATTGGTTGCCCACACAGGGGTTCTTCTCCCAAAATTACAACAAATTAAAAATGCCAATCCACCTGGCTCTTAAGGCTCACTCAGCCTTGGGCGCAGTTCCTTGCTGCACAGACCCACTCCTGGCCTCTAGGAAGGGGCTCTCCTGACACTCCAGGCTTTCACACTCCTCCAAGACTCACGGTCCCCAAGACTCACGGTCCCTGAGGTCCCTACATTGGCTTGCCGTAAATGATCGGGTTACATTCAAGACCCTCTGCCTCACTCACAAATGCACTCAAGGAAACGCTCCTCAATACCTATGCAAGAAAATAAAACACTACAACCCTAGTCGCACCCTCCGGTCAACTAACCAAAACCTCCTCCACATCCCCAAGACCCGCTACAAATCTAAAGGAGAACAAAGATTTGCAGTCCAAGGACCACGGCTACGGAACACTCTACCCACGGACATCCACATGGAAGAAAACCATCGGGCCTTCAGGAAAAAACTTAAGACCCACCTATTCTGAAGGATCAGGACGACACTGGATGCAAGCGCCTTGAGGCGATTTAGCTCGCATTTTTAGCGCTACATAAGTTACTCACTCACTCACTCACTCACTCTCTCTTCCAGTTGTCTCAGCTATGGTCTCCCCAACTCAGCTGGCCCAACTCTCTCAGTCCACCGACCTGGAACCTCTCCCACATGGAGCGCCGTCTCAAGGTTATTGCCTGGGTTCTCAAACAGTAGCGCACCTCTATCCTGTCTACAGCAACTGCTCCAACACCAACTCCTATTCCACACACACTGAGCTATGTTCAGCTCTGCCTTATAATGAGTTTGTGCACCTAGACACACACACAACCTGTAGAAGTTCTGGAAAGCTCAGACACAAGACTGAAGACTCCATCCCTCCCAATGCTCTTTGAAGTCTTCAAGTTTCCAGCCCTAATCCAGATTTACAGAATCCAGAGAAAACTTAAAGCATAGTTTTCTCTGCTCACCAATCGTCTGCTGGAACTTCTCAAACTGCCTCTTTGAGAGTCCTATGTCCATTTTACACTCATTTTCACCAAGACAGGGGCTCTCACTCTCAAGCCTCGTACACACGACCGAGTTTCTCGTCGAAAAAAACACGTCGTTTTTTTCGACGAGATCCTTGGATGAGAAACTTGTCCCGGCCGAGTGTACAGACGCTCGATTCAAATAACCCGCGGTTCTTTGAATGGAGCGTACGCAGTGACGTCATCGACTACGACGAGCATGCGCTTGTCACATTCGATGCCGTCGCCGCCATCTTGGTATACCCTACCTATGCTTAGGAAGCTACCGCGCATGCGTCAAATTCATTTCGAACATGCGCGGGCTTCCCAGAGGACAGGTAAGTGTACACACACTCACTTTTCTCGTCGAGAAACTGGCTGACGAGAATCTCAACGAGAAAATAGAGAGCAGGTTCTCTATTTTCTCGTCGAGATTACTTGTCGGTTTTCTTGACGAGAAACCATACACACGAACGAATTTCTCGGCAAGACATCTCTGCCAGCAAGTTTCTTACTGGTTCTTGCCGAGAAACTCGGTCGTGTGTACGAGGCCTCACACTATGTATAAGGCTTTAACTTTGAGGCAAACTCACAATCTTTTCTTTATCAAATTGGGGACAAAAAGTCTCCTATGTGATACTATTTTGCTTTCACGTTCTTTTTAATGAGATGTCTCATTGATGGCAGACAAAGGCTGGCTGAGATGTGAAGCTTATCACAGAGTCAGATTAAAATAGCGAACTGTCAAATGGTGAATTTACAAATGATAATACTAAAGTAAACACAGGTACGTGAGACACTGAGTGACTCACTGAGTCAGATAACAATGATTTGCAGATCCCTGGTAACTAGGTTCACACTAGTGCAGTGCAATTTGTTTTTCCTGGCTTAGCCCAAATATTTTATTAATATTTTATTTTATTTTATTTATTTATTGCTGTACAGGTTACAAAACAAAAAAGAACATAAAATAAACACAAAACAAGTTTTACTGTTTTTTTTTTTTCACTTCTTACAAAATTTCCTAAGCAGGACAAAACAAAAAAAGAACAAAAATAAACACAGAATAAGTTTTACTGTTTTTTTTTTCACTTTGCCAAAAATTGCCAAAGCAGGACAAAAGAAGGTAAGGGGGCGAGCTCTGGCACCACGCCAACCAGAGCGCCGCGTTCCTGGGGGCGCCTCGAGCGTGAAGGGCAGCGCTACTGCGGACACCAAGACAGGATGACATCTTGCCAATAAAAGTTATTTGAGTACATTGAGGAGTGCCAGCAAACTCACATTATATAATATCTTGGTGACTGCAAAACACAGAGGAGTCTGCAGACCAGAATGTATGTACAGGAGGGCAAGTCCCAGCAGTCTGTAAGATCCCAAAAAGTAAGAAAAGGGTGTCAAAGTGGCCCTCAATGGGGGGGGGGGCAACTCAAGGTCTTCTCTAGGCTGGAGAAGCAAAGACATTGATAAAGGTGACCTGGAGGGCTTCCTATGGGAGTAGCAGGGTCCTGGTAAATCTCTCTGCCTTTTGCGCTCTGGGGAATTATGACTCTTCCAGGAATCTTTCTCTCTCCTGCGGGGTGGAGGAGTGGGGGACATCATCTCTCTGCTGGCGAATAACTCAGGGAACAGGATTCCCTTAGCGAGTCAATGGGTTTACATGGACTTCTAGACCTCCTCCTTATGGGCGAGGGTCCCTTCTTGTTGCCAAATGTATTAGCTGATTTTTGAGATGAGGAAGAGGACGAGGGTGATGATAATGAGGAGTCTGATCCAGATGAAGAGCTCAATGAAGATGAGGAGGAAGATGATGAGGAGGATGAGGAAGAAGAACTGAAGATTTAGGCACTGGAATCTCCTTCAGTTTCTTGGGTTTTCCTGGAGCTGGGCTAGGGACCCTTTCTGCACTCTGGCTCTGACTGTGAAGCTGAAGGACTCTTATGCCGCGTACACATGATCGGAAATTCCGACAAGAAAAGTGAAAATGTGAGCTTGTTGTCGGAAATTCCGATCATGTGTAGGCTCCATCGGACATTTTTTGTTGGAATTTCCGACAATAAAAATTTGAGAGCTGGTTCTCAATTTTTCAGACATGAAAACTTCTTGTCGGAAATTCCGATCGTCTCTATGCAATTCTGACGCACAAAAAGCCACGCATGCTCAGAATTTAGCAGAAGAGCTGAACTGCCTATTGAACTTCATTGATCTCAGCTCGTTGTACGTCTTGTATGTCACCGCGTTCTTGACGGTCGGAATTTTCGACATTTGCGTGACCGTGTGTATGTAACACAAGTTTGAGCCAACATTCCGTCTGAAAAAATTCCCGATCGTGTGTATGCGGCATTATAGAATCTCTCCCGCCTCTTCTGCTGTGTCGGAGACATCAGACTTCGTCTGTCTTGTTCTGAGGATCCATTAGAATGACTTTGACTTGGTGAATGGGAGGCCTTCTCTCCATCCAAGCTGACCACAGTAGCACAAGTTATGTTTTCTGATTCTACTTTTTGGATTTCCACAATTGTTGATTCTATTTCAGAATTGTTGTCTCCACTTCTGGAAGATGGAGGAGTATCTGGAGCATCATTTGCTTTCAGAAGCCTTGGAGGAGACCTGCTACATTCATCCAGAGCTGAAAAAAACAGTGTAATAAGGAACAAACCGCCCTCTTTCCCCAATACACTCCACTGCACCTTGAAGTGACGTCCAAAAAAAATTCCGGACAAAGTAACCCTACCAGCTGCTACTTTAAATAAAATAGAATGAAAAGTGATTTTGAATAACCAAAATAGTAGCGCTCAGTGTTTAACAACACACCTCTAAATATAAATTATATACACTCTATAACCAAATGCATACATATAAATTCATAAATATACACCCTGTGAAAGAATGTGCATATAATAAACTCAGCAAGTGTCCATAACGTTCAGAACAGTGTTTTTAAATAATTGCTACAAAGTGCTTATGAAGAAATAATAAGTCCATAAATAAGATTGCATTCAAATGGTGGCTTCAAATCAAAATTGTGTAGACTGTATTTTCCTGTGTTTGCTTGAAAACCTTCACCATGCCAATGCGCTCAGTGACTCCACTCCCTAAGGACTTGCACTCACCAATATGATATGCCTCGCACTCTCATGCTTGGCTAATCAGCTTAATTACACCCCCCCCCCCAGGGTATCAAAAACGGATCCAGATGAAATTAGGTCAGTCAAACTATATTCGACGAGTGGTCGAAAGATCCGAACGCTGCACACCAGGTGAATGTCGTGTAGCTCCTCCCAGACTAGTTTCGTCTTACAAGACTTCTTCCAATGGGATCTTTCGACCACTCGTCGAATATAGTTTGGTGTTTGGACGGGAGTTTGCGGTGGTTCGATTGCAGTGGAGAGGCAAGCTTACATGAAGGAGGGTGAGACACACATAGTTGTTTGGTCCGCCGAGACCGCAATACATCGCGGCTGCCTGCTGTATACTTGCCTGGCGTTTGGAGAAGTTTTATTGAAGTGCTTGATTTTGATCTGCCTAATGTGAGTTTAACCATTGACGGTCACTTGTGCTGTGCTATTTTTATTAAAGTTGTGACATACTTCACTATCGGAGATACTTGTTTTTTTCATGTGGGAGACTTGACTGACCTAATTTCATCTGGATCTGTTTTTGATACCCTGGGGGGGGGTAATTAAGCTGATTAGCCAAGCATGAGAGTGCGAGGCATATCATATTGGTGAGTGCAAGTCCTTAGGGAGTTGAATCACTGAGCACATTGGTATGGTGAAGCTTTTCAAGCAAACACAGGAAAATACAGTCTACACAATTTTGATTTGAAGCCACCATTTGAATGCAATTTTATTTATGGACTTATTATTTCTTCATAAGCACTTTGTAGCAATTATTTAAAAACACTGTTCTGAACGTTATGGACACTTGCTGAGTTTATTATATACACATTCTTTCACAGGGTGTATATTTATGAATTTATATGTATGCATTTGGTTATAGAGTGTATATAATTTATATTTAGAGGTGTGTTGTTATACACTGAGCGCTACTATTTTGGTTATTCAAAATCACTTTTCATTCATCCAGAGCTGTCTGGGGATAAGTAGGAGAATTCCAGCTTGCTGCAAAAGGCTCTCCCTTGCTAGCAGTAAGTGCTTAGTTTTGGACGATTGGCTCTCCAAGCACTGGGCTTTTTGGCAACCTCACAGCATGCTTCTCCAACTGTGGAGGACATGGCAACCTGTGCAGTGCAATTTTGATACGATTTTCATTGTGATTTTGTAGTGCAGCTGCAGTGCAACTTGGTGCATTTTTAATACGTTTTTTAATGTATGCTACTACTGCGACCCATCTCTGATGTCAGCCAGCTGGGAGTCATTGATTGCTAAGGAGCCAGTGGGGGATGAATTTTCATACAGACATGAATTTTTAAACAAAACAAAAAAATGCTATTACTTAGTGGTGGGAGGAAGTGGCGCTGTCATTTGGCGAGTGTCAATTGATGGAGTGTGACCTTTGCAAACATTCCGACACCTCCGACATCCTGGATTCGGACATATTTTAGAATGACAATACAACTACTGTACACAGACACCAGTCTGCAGCAAATTAACCAAGTATCTTTACTTTAAAGTTCCTAAAGTGGTTTTAAAGTTAGAAGTTTTATTATCTTCATGCATTCTATGCATGAAGATAAAAAGCCTTCTGTGTGCAGCAGCCCCCCTCAGCCCCCCTAACACTTACCTGAGGTCCATCTAGTTCCAGCGATGTCCATAAATGTCTCAGCCACCGATCGTAAATCTCCTTCCTGATTGGCTCCCGCTGCTTTCAATCAAAGTCAGGAGAAAGAGGGGGCAAGGCGGGGGCCGCGTCAGGGCTCCATGTCTGAATGGACACAGGGAGCTATGAATCAGCTTGGGTGCCCCCATAGAAAACTGCTTGCTGTGGGGGAACTGAACAGGAGGGAGGGGACAGGAGCACAGAAGAGGGACCCAAGAAGAGGAGGATCCGGGCTGCTCTGTGCAAATCCACTGCACAGAGGAGGTAAGTATAACATGTTTGTTATTTTTATAGAAGAAAAAAAAGCCTTTACAATCACTTTAAGCAAACAATAATGTCTTATTTACTCACTGGAACCTGTTCATCCCCATGCCAGAGACGCGAACACCCTCTCTGGCTGGGGTCTCGGCTCTTGATTGGATATATTGATAGCAGCGCAGCCATTGGCTCCCACTGCTATCAATCAAATCCAATGATGCAGGCATCGGGGGGCAGGGCCGAGTCCAGCATTTTGTGTCTATGGATGCAAATGCTGGACTCGGGAGAGCCCCCGCATTGGTAACCCCCAGGGAGAGCACTTCTCCTAGGGGGTTTCACAATGCAAGGAGGAGCCGCGAGCACCGTTGGGGGACCCCAAAAGACGAGGACCGGGGCCACTCTGTGCAAAACTAACTGCACAGTGGAGGTAAGTATGACATGTTTGTTATTAAAAACAAAAACAAAAAACGAGGGTTTACAACCCCTTTAACTAGGGCCCAGAAAGATTCCTGTACAAGAACATCCAGTACTGCAAATAGCATGTGTAAAGTGTTTTCTTGTTGAGGTTTTAGTAAAGGGGTATAGAGTAAAGGTGTCTGTATGCAGTGTCCTTAGGCGTATATAGAGAGTGAGCTTCTGCCCGCTCACCAATCCCGATGAAGTTAAGCTTGAGGGAATAGGAGGTCCTGGGCTGGTTCCTGAAGAGAATCTGAGACCAGTGTGGGTCGTCTGACCGGACACCTTGCGATGCTGGATGTGCTGATGGGGACAAAGGTGACCTCCAACTATCACTCGGCCTACCAGATGCTGGCGATGATGAATGCATCCACACGCCCGCCAGAGGCTTTCCACGCCGCAGGTTCATATCCCTTCGACCGTCCGGATCCCTGCTCGCACCTGAAGGCCATGGTCCCAAGAGACCGGCTCTTCCCCAGACCAGACTATATATCTCCTCAACGAGCATTGCGCTCTTCCTCCCAGCCGGCTGGAACTTGTAATCTGCAACAGTCTGCCTCAAGTGAAAATCCTGGCTCCTTGGACTACTTGTCCCATGATCCTTCACTCTCATTTGGGATCTCTGCTCGCTCTGTCTTCAGGAGATGATGACACAGTGTCCAAGTTGAGCACTAGAGGGGAACAGACTCACTGCAACTAATGTTATAAAATGTCCCACGATGACTCGTGGTGGGACACAATTTAACCAGCACCTGGTTACACAGTAGGAATCATCATCATATTTCATTTTTATACCTTACTGTATTTATTGCAATATGTTTCCATTACGAATTTAAATTAATTTTCAAATTCTATTTTATTTTCAGATTTGAATTCAGATAATTCCTTTCGTTATAATTTATTTTTTATTCCTTGAATTTCGTTACCATTGTGATTCAGAAATTCTGCTACATCTGAATCTCAGAATAACAAAAAATGTGTCAGGATTGTGATTTGTGGAACTTACAAGTAGATTCAAAGAAGATTTTAAGTGTCACTTGATTGTTTGATAATTTTGGTGGACTTTATGGACTTTGATTTTTGCACTACTTTGGGGATTGCACATGCTTCATATATTGATTTAATGATTTTGATTTTAAGGTACAGTGCAACAAATGTCGTATTGGAATCGACAACATAATGTGCAGGTCCTCCTTCTCTTCCGATCTTCTCCTGGTGGAGGGCAGTTTTTAATTTTGCAGGCGTGACAACATCAGCACCCCTCTCTGCATTTTTCCATTGTGAATGAAGGGTGCTGTGGTGATGCATTTTATTCACAAAATTGCCTCAGTCTTCCAGATAGATTGATGCTGAATGTCAATTAAGTAAGAAGATTAAGAACATGACAAAAACAATTACTGAGAGGGGCAACACAAGAGATGAGGTGTGCATTGCAGCCATTTTGTATGTTAAACTCTGCCTGGGGGACAATAAATAAATAAAAGTTTGTTGGGTTTGATTTTGAATATACAGTGTCTCACAAAAGTGAGTACACCCCTCTCATTCTTGTAAATATTTTATTCTATATTTTCATGTGATAACACTGAAGAAATGACACTTTGCTACAATGTAAAGTAGTGAGTGTCCATCTTGTATAACAGTGTAAATTTGCTGTCCCCTCAAAATAACTCAACACACAGCCATTAATGTCTAAACCGCTGGCAACAAAAGTGAGAACACCCCGTAGTGAAAATGTCCAAACTGGGCCCAAAGTGTCGATATTTTGTGTGGCCACCATTATTTTCCAGCACTTCCCTAACCCTCTTGGGCATGGAGATCACCAGAGCTTCACAGGTTGCCACTGGAGTCCTCTTCCACTTCTCCATGACGACATCACGAAGCTGGTGGATGTTAGAGACCTTGCACTCCTCCACCTTCCATTTGAGGATGCCCCACAGATGATCAATAGGGTTTAGGTCTGGAGACATGCTTGGCCAGTCCATCACCTTTACCCTCAGCTTCTTTAGCAAGGCAGTGGTGGTCATCTTGGAGGTGTGTTTGGGGTCATGATCATGTTGGAATACTGTAAGTGAAAATGTCCAAATTGGGCCCTAAGTGTCAATATTCCAATGAGACCAAGATAAACGTATTTGGTTCAGATGGTGTCAAGCGTGGGTGGCGGCAACCAGGTGAGGAGTACAAAGACAAGTGTGTCTTGACTACAGTCCAGCATGGTGGTGGGAGTGTCATGGTCTGGGGCTGCATGAGTGCTGCCGGCACTGAGGAGCTACAGATCATTGAGGGAACGATGAATGCCAACATGTACTGTGACATACTGAAGCAGAGCATGATCCCCTCCCTTTGGAGACTGGGCCGCAGGGCAGTATTCCAGCATGATAACGACCCCAAACACACCTCCAAGATGATCACTGCCTTGCTAAAGAAGCTGAGGATAAAGGTGATGGACTGGCCAAGCATGTCTCTAGACCTAAACCCTATTGATCATCTGTGGGACATCCTCAAACGGAAGGTGGCAGAGCGCAAGGTCTCTAACATCCACGAGCTCCGTGATGTCATCGTGGAGGAGTGGAAGAGGACTCCAGTGTCAACCTGTGAAGCTCTGGTGACCTCCATGCCCATGAGGGTTAAGGCAGTGCTGGAAAATAATGATGGCCACACAAATTATTGACACTTTGGGCCCAATTTGGACATTTTCACTTAGGGGTGTACTCACTTTTGTTGCCAGCGGTTTAGACATTAATGGCTGTGTGTTGAGTTATTTTGAGGGGACAGCAAATTTACACTGTTATACAAGCTGTACACTCACTACTTTACATTGTAGCAAAGTGTCATTTCTTCAGTGTTATCACATGAAAAGATAGAAGAAAATATTTACAAAAATGTGAGGGGTGTACTGACTTTTGTGAGATACTGTATGTGGCTGAAATTTGTGTCATTAAAATCTCTTACATAGAATCATTCCTGAGGATTTGCATCCCCTGACACATAACATACCAATACATATTGTTTTCTTTTTGTGTATTATGTATGTATATATTTTATTATGGAAGCTAAATGAATTCAAACTTATTTTTTTTGCTTTTTAGCCGGCAATGCTTTTGGTGCTGCAGATTCAGTGTGTGGTTCCCCCTCGGTGTCCAGTCGGATAGTTGGCGGTACAAATTCGTTCGATGGAGAATGGCCTTGGCAGGTTGCTGTTACAGATGGACGATATTTATGTGGGGGCTCCCTGATCTCACAGGAGTGGGTTATGACGGCAGCACATTGCTTTCACTAGTAAGTATATCATGATTAACCAATTCTTCCATCAGGCACCAATCATTCTGATTTTGGAAAAATCTTTCTAAAAATCAATCATGTACATGTTTATTGATCCAGTGTTCTGTCAAGCTTTATGCTATTGATCATCACTGATTGGTTTACTACACCAAAAGCCCCTGTATGAGTGCTAATATCAGGCCCTTCATTCCGCTTCTGAGTCCATATGCTTATTCATTGTGGTTAGATAGATAAAAGGTAAAAAAGATGCCTATACAATACCCTAAACTCATAGTCTACCACTTGGATATTAGGAGTACACTTGGGCAATCATGAAGGGTGCTTTGACCTTTTCTCTGTCTAGAGCTGAGCAGGGTGCAGGTCTATCTGACAGCAGGAGGGGGTCTTAGCACAATAATAAACAAGCCACCATCATAACCAGTGGCGGCTGGTCACCCACAGTGCTCTGCGCCCCAAGCCCACCCTTTTTTGAAGCCTATTAGAGCCTCTGGCTAAAATTATATGCTTCAAAAAAAAAACATTGGAATAAATGCATCCGGCACCCTGCATGTAGATTAGGGAGCCAGACGCATGGATAGGGAGGTGGCGCACCTGTGATGAACACCCTGCAATGCACTGAGCACTGCACAGTGCATTTTTCAACACTTTAGCAGCGCACAGCAAATATTTTTTTTTGTAGTACACTAAATCGATTATGTGTGGGAGAGGAGTGCGGAGGGTATGATGGGGGCATTATGTACAGGAGAGGAGTGCGGAGGGTATAATGGGGGCAGTATGTACAGGAGAGGAGTGCGGAGGGTATAATGGGGGCAGTATGTACAGGAGAGGAGTGCGGAGGGTATGATGGGAGCAGTATGTGCGGGAGAGGAGTGCAGAGGGTATGATGGGGGCAGTATGTGCGGGAAAGGAGTGCGGAGGGTATGATGGGGGCAGTATGTGTGGGAGAGGAGTGCGGAGGGTATGATGGGAGCAGTATGTGTGGGAGAGGAGCGCGGAGGGTATGATGGGGGCAGTATGTGCGGGAGAGGAGTGCGGAGGGTATGATGGGGGCAGTATGTGCAGGAGAGGAGCGCGGAGGGTATGATGGGGGCAGTATGTGCGGGAGAGGAGTGTGGAGGGTATGATGGGGGCAATATGTGCGGGAGAGGAGTGTGGAGGGTATGATGAGGGCGGTATGTACGGGAGAGGAGTGCGGACGGTATGATGGGGGCGGTATGTACGGGAGAGGAGTGCAGAGGGTATGATGGGGGCAGTCAGGGCCGCCATCAGGCGGGTATAGGCAGTACACCTGTAAGGGGCCCGTATGGGCCCCCCTTTTTTTTTTGGGGCCCAGAGGTCCCCAGGGGCCCGGAGTTCCCCAGGGGCCCAAATGTCAACCCCCCTTTTTTTTAAAAAAAATATCATTTTTTTTATTATTCATTTTTTTATTTAATTTGTTTTTTTATTTATTTATTTTATTTAATTAATCTATTTTTTTGTAAGGGGCCCAGAGGTCCCCAGGGGCCCGGAGTTCCCCAGGGCCCCGAATGTCAACCCCCCTTTTTAAAAAAAATAATTATAATTTTTTTTTATTATTCATTTTTTTATTTAATTTGTTTTTTTATGTATTTATTTTATTTAATTTTTTTTTTTTGTAAGGGACCCAGAGGTCCCCATGGCCCCAGGATGGAAACCTCCCTTTTTTTAATAAATTTTTTATTAAAAAAAATATATTATTTTTTTTTATTATTTTTTTTTTTTAATTTTTTTTTTTTGTAAGGGGCCCAGAGGTCCCCAGAGGCCCGGAGGTCCCCAGGGCCCCGGATGGAAACCTCCCTTTTTTTTCAATTTTTTTTTGTAAGGGGCCCAGAGGTCCCCCCTTTTAAATTTATTTTTTTCTTCTGTTTTTTTTTGTGTTCGTCAGCACCCAAACCCTCTGCTTCTCAATTCGTGGAAGCCCCCCCCCCCCCGCTTCTGAATTTGCGGCAGCCCCCCCCCTGCTTCTCAGTATGATGGGGGCAGTATGTGCGGAGAGGAGTACGTAGGCTATGATTGGGGCAGTATGTGCGGAGAGGAGTGCGGAGGGTATGATGGGGCAGTATGTACAGGAGAGAAGTGCGGAGGGTATGATGGGGCAGTATGTACAGGAGAGGAGTGTGAAGGGTATGATGGGGCAATATGTACAGGAGAGGAGTGTGGAGGGTATGATGGGGCAGTATGTACAGGAGAGAAGTCCGGAGGGTATGATGGGGCAGTATGTACAGGAGAGGAGTGTGAAGGGTATGATGGGGCAATATGTACAGGAGAGGAGTGTGGAGGGTATGATGGGGCAGTATGTACAGGAGAGGAGTGTGGAGGGTATGAAGGGGGCAATATGTACAGGAGAGAAGTGCGGAGGGTATGATGGGGCAGTATGTACAGAAGAGGAGTGCGGAGGGTATGATGGGGCAGTATGTACAGGAGAGGAGTGTGAAGGGTATGATGGGGCAATATGTACAGGAGAGGAGTGTGGAGGGTATGATGGGGCAGAATGTACAGGAGAGGAGTGCGGAGGGTATGATGGGGGCAGTATGTACAGGAGAGAAGTGCGGAGGGTATGATGGGGCAGTATGTACAGGAGAGGAGTGTGGAGGGTATGATGGGGGCAGTATGTGCGGAGAGGAGTGCGGAGGGTATGATGGGGGCAGTATGCGCAGAGGGTATGATGGGGGCAGTATGTACAGGAGAGGAGTGCGGAGGGTATGATGGGGGCAGTATGTACAGGAGAGAAGTGCGGAGGGTAAGATGGGGCAGTATGTACAAGAGAGGAGTGCGGAGGGTATGATGGGGCAGTATGTACAGGAGAGGAGTGCGGAGGGTATGATGGGGGCAGACAGTATGTACAGGAGAGGAGTGCGGAGGGTATGATGGGGACAGTATGTGCGGGAGAGGAGTGCGGAGGCTATGATGGGGCAATATGTGCGGGAAAGGAGTGCGGAGGCTATGATGGGGGCAATATGTGCGGGAGAAGAGTGCGGAGGCTATGATGGGGGCAGTATGTGCGGAGAGGAATGTGGAGGGTATGATGGGGGCAGTATGTACAAGAGAGGAGTGTGGAGGGTATGTGCGGGAGAGGAGTGCGGAGGGTATGATGGGGGCAGTATATGCAGGAGAGGAGTGCGGAGGGTATGATGGGGGCAGTATGTGCGGGAGAGGAGTGCGGAGGGTATGATGGGGGTAGTATGTGCGGAGAGGAATGCGGAGGGTAGGGATGAGCTTCGTGTTCGAGTCGAGCATGCGTTCGACTCGAACATCGGCTGTTCGATCGTTCGACAAAGATCGAACGATTTGGGCCGTTCGCGCCAAATTCGAGTGACGCGAACGACCCACAATGCACTACGCCATCGCAGTGTCATCCAGGCGCTGTGATTGGCCAAGCATGCACTGTGACCCCGCATGCTTGGCCAATCACAGCGCCGGCAGCGAGGAGAGCAATGATTGGCCACAGGCAGGATGCCTGTGGCCAATTATTGATGAGGGTGTTTAGTACACGCCCCACACTATAAAAGGCCGCCAGCGCGGCGGCCTTGTGTAGTGTGTTCCGGAGAAGGGAAAGAGAAGCATAGGCAGGGACAGTGTCATTTTTTTTCCTTTACTAATCCTGGATTCCTTGTGTTTAGGGACAAATAAGGATAGGTAGGGAGAGTGTCAGTGTGTTATTCTGTGCTAAACCTTGTTTGTAGGGACAGAGAGGTACAGTGAGGGAAAGTGTCAGTGTGCTATTCTGTTCTAAACCAATCTTGCTGAACCATATTTTCAATCCTTGAGTTTAGGGACAGAGAGGTACAGTGAGGGAAAGTGTCAGTGTGCTATTCTGTGCTAAATCTTGTTTGTAGGGAGGGACAGAGTAGGACAGTGAGGGAAAGTGTCAGTGTGCTATTCTGTTCTAAACCAATTTTGCTGAACCATATTTTCAATCCTTGAGTTTAGGGACAGAGAGGTACAGTGAGTGAAACTGACAGTGTGCTATTCTGTGCTAAATCTTGTTTGTAGGGAGGGACAGAGTAGGACAGTGAGGGAAAGTGTCAGTGTGCTATTCTGTTCTAAACCAATTTTGCTGTTCCATATTTGAAATCCTTGAGTTTAGGGACAGAGAAGGACACTCGTGGAAATTATCAGTGTGCTATTCTGTGCTAAATCTTGTTTGTAGGGAGGGACAGAGTAGGACAGTGAGGGAAAGTGTCAGTGTGCTATTCTGTTCTAAACCAATTTTGCTGAACCATATTTTCAATCCTTGAGTTTAGGGACAGAGAAGGACACTCGTGGAAATTATCAGTGTGCTATTCTGTGCTAAATCTTGTTTGTAGGGAGGGACAGAGTAGGACAGTGAGGGAAAGTGTCAGTGTGCTATTCTGTTCTAAACCAATTTTGCTGAACCATATTTTCAATCCTTGAGTTTAGGGACAGAGAGGTACAGTGAGTGAAACTGACAGTGTGCTATTCTGTTCTAAACCAATTTTGCTGTTCCATATTTGAAATCCTTGAGTTTAGGGACAGAGAAGGACACTCGTGGAAATTATCAGTGTGCTATTCTGTGCTAAATCTTGTTTGTAGGGAGGGACAGAGTAGGACATTGAGGGAAAGTGTCAGTGTGCTATTCTGTTCTAAACCAATTTTGCTGTTCCATATTTGAAATCCTTGAGTTTAGGGACAGAGAAGGACACTCGTGGAAATTATCAGTGTGCTATTCTGTGCTAAATCTTGTTTGTAGGGAGGGACAGAGTAGGACAGTGAGGGAAAGTGTCAGTGTGCTATTCTGTTCTAAACCAATTTTGCTGAACCATATTTTCAATCCTTGAGTTTAGGGACAGAGAGGTACAGTGAGTGAAACTGACAGTGTGCTATTCTGTTCTAAACCAATTTTGCTGTTCCATATTTGAAATCCTTGAGTTTAGGGACAGAGAAGGACACTCGTGGAAATTATCAGTGTGCTATTCTGTGCTAAATCTTGTTTGTAGGGAGGGACAGAGTAGGACAGTGAGGGAAAGTGTCAGTGTGCTATTCTGTTCTAAACCAATTTTGCTGTTCCATATTTGAAATCCTTGAGTTTAGGGACAGAGAAGGACACTCGTGGAAATTATCAGTGTGCTATTCTGTGCTAAATCTTGTTTGTAGGGAGGGACAGAGTAGGACAGTGAGGGGAAGTGTCAGTGTGCTATTCTGTTCTAAACCAATTTTGCTGTTCCATATTTGAAATCCTTGAGTTTAGGGACAGAGAAGGACACTCGTGGAAATTATCAGTGTGCTATTCTGTGCTAAATTTTGTTTGTAGGGAGGGACAGAGTAGGACAGTGAGGGAAAGTGTCAGTGTGCTATTCTGTTCTAAACCAATTTTGCTGTTCCATATTTGAAATCCTTGAGTTTAGGGACAGAGAAGGACACTCGTCGAAATTATCAGTGTGCTATTCTGTGCTAAATCTTGTTTGTAGGGAGGGACAGAGTAGGACAGTGAGGGAAAGTGTCAGTGTGCTATTCTGTTCTAAACCAATTTTGCTGAACCATATTTTCAATCCTTGAGTTTAGGGACAGAGAGGTACAGTGAGTTAAACTGACAGTGTGCTATTCTGTTCTAAACCAATTTTGCTGTTCCATATTTGAAATCCTTGAGTTTAGGGACAGAGAAGGACACTCGTGGAAATTATCAGTGTGCTATTCTGTGCTAAATCTTGTTTGTAGGGAGGGACAGAGTAGGACAGTGAGGGAAAGTGTCAGTGTGCTATTCTGTTCTAAACCAATTTTGCTGTTCCATATTTTCAATCCTTGAGTTTAGGGACAGAGAAGGACACTCGTGGAAACTATCAGTGTGCTATTCTGTGCTAAATCTTGTTTGTAGGGAGGGACAGAGTAGGACAGTGAGGGAAAGTGTCAGTGTGCTATTCTGTTCTAAACCAATTTTGCTGAACCATATTTTCAATCCTTGTGTTTAGGGACAGAGAAGGATAGGCAGGGGACAGTGTCAGTGTCATTGTTGCTAAGCCTCCTGCACAGTATACACCTGAAGGTAGCCCTTATTGCTCTTTTTCCCATCTCCCTGCAGGCCATCCATTAAAATGTCTGGAAGGCAAACAAGGAGAGGCAGACAGTCAGGAGGCAAAAAAAGAGGGCAAGCAGGCTCTGTGTCTGGGGGCAACAGTGCTGGTCGTGGACGCGGTGTATTGTCATCAGCACATGGCCATGGGACACGCTTGTCCTTCTATTCGGCAGCTGGACATGTTGAGCCACATCATGCCGAAGACTTGGTAGAGTGGATGACCAAGCCCACCTCATCCTCCTCATCCTCTCTCACCCAGGCTCAGGGTACTGGCAAAGCAGCTGCCAAAGCGTCCTCTTCTCTGGTATCATTATCTTCATTAGTCAATCCTTCCCTAGACCCACCATGTCCTCCTCCTGAGGAGTCCCCCGAACTGTTTGAGCACAGTGTTGGGTACATGCTCCAGGAGGATGCCCAGCGTTTGGAAGGATCTGATGATGATACCCAGCTAGAGGAAGGCAGTAGCGTGAGAGCAGAGAGAGGGGATGCTCAAGAAGGACACCAATCTGGCAGTCATGCTCCAGCAGCTGCAGCATACTGCCAGATTGGCTCCAGTGATGAGGAGGGAGGGGATGATGAGGTCACTGACTCCACGTGGGTGCCTAATAGGAGAGAGGAGGAGGAGGAGGAGGATGAGGAGGAGGCACATCTCCAACGAGGCAGGATGCCCTTGAGTGGCCAGCGTATGGGCAGCACACCGACGGAATCAAACCGCAGAGCTCCGCCTGTGCAGGGCGCTGCCTCTGCCCGTCATTCAAAAAGTTCTTTGGTGTGGGCCTTTTTTGAGGCGAGTGCATCAGATCGCACAGCTGCTGTTTGCAACATATGTCTCAAGCGTATATCGCGTGGCCAAAACATCAGCCACTTGGGCACCACATGCTTGATCAGACATATGTTGACCTGCCATGCAGCTCGTTGGCAAGCCTACCTTAAAGACCCACACCAAAGAACAAATCTGACCTCTTCTTGCACCGCATCAGCTGGGATCTCCAACCCCACTATACCTTCACTCCTCTCTGAAACCTGCTCTGAGAGGAATGAAGGTGTAGAATTAGGTGTGTCACAGGCAAGTACTTGCGGGCACTCTGCTAGCAGTACACCAACGTCCGATTCTAGCAGGCAAATTTCCCTGCCCCAGCTGCTGGACCGTCGAAAGAAGTTCACTCCCAGCCATCCACATGCCCAGCGGTTGAATGCTAGCTTGGCTAAATTGCTAGCGCTTCAACTGCTGCCTTTTCAGTTGGTAGACTCGGCCCCCTTCCGTGAGTTTGTGCAATGTGCGGTTCCTCAGTGGCAGGTTCCCAAACGCCACTTTTTCGCACGGAAGGCGATTCCGGCTCTCTACAGGCATGTGGAAGGCAATGTCTTGGCCTCGCTGGACAGGGCGGTCATCGGTAAGGTGCATATTACCGCTGACTCATGGTCCAGCAGGCATGGACAGGGACGTTACCTTTCTTTCACGGCCCATTGGGTCACTCTTTTGGCAGCTGGGAAGGATGCAGGACAAGGTGCAGTAGTGTTGGAGGTTGTTCCACCGCCACGCCTCCAAAATGCTACTACTGGTTGTGACACACCTCTCTCCTCCACCCCCTCCTCTTCTTCTTCCTCCATGGCCTCTTCCTGTGGTTTGTCCTCGGAACCAGCGGTGCTCCGTAGGCGTTTAAGGGGCTACGCAAGTACGCAGGCAAAAAGATGCCATGCCGTGCTTGCGCTGGTGTGTTTGGGGGACAGGAGCCACACTGGGGCAGAGGTCCTGTCTGCTCTGCAGGGGCAGGCCGAGAGGTGGTTGACGCCACGCCAGCTTAAGCCAGGAATGGTGGTTTGCGACAATGGCACCAACCTCCTCTCCGCCCTCCGACAGGGACAACTGACCCATGTGCCCTGTATGGCTCACGTCCTTAACCTGCTGGTGCAGCGGTTCTTGGGCAGGTACCCGGGCTTACAGGATGTCCTGAGGCAGGCCAGGAAAGTCTGTGTGCATTTCCGCAGATCTTATAATGCCAGTGCTCGCCTGGCTGAGCTGCAAAAGGAGTTGAACCTGCCCAAGAACCGCCTTATATGTGACATGCCCACCAGGTGGAACTCAACGTTGGCCATGCTGCAGCGGCTGCACACGCAGCAGAGGGCCATCAATGAGTACCTGTGCGACTACGGCACCAGGACAGGGTCAGGGGAGCTCGGGTTTTTTTCACCACGCCAGTGGGGCATGATCAGGGATGCATGCACTGTCCTTGCACCATTTGAGGAGGCCACGAGGATGGTGAGCAGTGACAGTGCATGCATCAGTGACACTGTACCTCTTGTCCACCTGTTGGAGCACACGCTGCGTGGAATAATGGACAGGGCACTTGAGGCAGAACAGAGGCAGGAAGAGGAGGACTTCCTTGCCTCTCAAGGCCCCCTTTACCCAGACAGTGTTCCTTCTGTCCCACCCATCGCACAGGAAGAGGAGGAGGAGGAGGAGGATTGTGTCAGCATGGAGGTGGAGGCTGGCACTCAGCATCATCAGCAGCAGTCTTTTAGGGATGATTTACAGTCCCAAGAAACCAGTGGACTTGTACGTGGCTGGGAGGAGGTGGCTGCGGATCATGTCGTCCTTAGTGACCCAGAGGACTCCGGACTGAATGCCTCAGCTAACCTACGCTGCATGGCCTCCCTGATCCTGCAAAGTCTGCGGAAGGATCCTCGTATTCTTCGGATCAAGGAGAGGGACCATTACTGGCTGGCCACTCTCCTTGATCCACGGTACAAGGGTAAGGTTGCGGACCTTATCTTACCGTCGCAGAGGGAGCAGAGGATGAGACAACTCCGGGAGGCCTTGCAGAAAGGTCTGTGCAACGCGTTCCCAGAGACTGGGAGGTTACAAACTCCTGGTCCTGGACAACGAGTTGCTGAGGCTTCGGGCAGTCAAAGAAGGAGCGGTGGGGAAGGTGGCCGTCTGACGATGCGTTCAGACAATTCTTTAGTCCGCAGCCCCAAAGTATGATCGCTTCCAGCAACCATCGCCAGCGTCTGATATACATGGTCCAGGAATACCTAGGGGCAAGGTCAGACTTGGACACCTTCCCCACCGAAAATCCTCTGGCTTACTGGGTCTTGAGGATGGATCACTGGCCAGAGCTTGCACAGTATGCAATTGAGCTACTGGCCTGTCCTGCATCCAGCGTTCTTTCAGAACGCACATTCAGTGCTGCTGGAGGATTTGTCACGGATCACAGGGTGCGCCTGTCCACCGACTCGGTTGATCGACTGACTTTCATCAAGATGAACCAGTCTTGGATCACCACCAGCTACCACACACCAGATGCTGATATAACAGACTAATTGATTTTAAAATGTCACATCCCTTCAAGACTGATGCTGTGGCTGAGTGCCTGTGCTGTTATGTTGACTGGCTATCCTCCTCCTCCTCCTCAATGATACGATTAATTAGACATGTGCATTCGTTTTCGTCCGAATGCATTTTCGTCCGAATTTCAGCTATTTTCGTTATCGTTTTAACAAACGAAAACGAAAGCACAGAATCCGAAAACCGAAAGATCCGACATAAACAAATGCTTTATTATCGTTTTCGTTGCTACAACAGTTCGATATAGATAGGAGATTCGACGTGACGCTGACAATAACAATCTGTGTCTATCGAACCTGTGGTCGAATGTGCCTAACCTTAACTCTATTAGTCCAAGATTATTCTACATAGGAGAGAAAAGATTCGACATTATAGAGAGAAAAGATTCGACATAGGAGAGAAAGATTCGACATAGGAGAGGAAAGATTCGACATAGGAGAGGAAAGATTCGACATAGGAGAGAAAAGATTTGACATAGGAGAGGAAAGATTCGACATAGGAGAGGAAAGATTCGACATAGGAGAGAAAAGATTTGACATAGGAGAGAAAGATTCGACATAGGAGAGGAAAGATTCGACATAGGAGAGGAAAGATTCGACATAGGAGAGAAAAGATTCGACATAGGAGAGAAAGATTCGACATAGGAGAGGAAAGATTCGACATAGGAGAGGAAAGATTCGACATAGGAGAGGAAAGATTCGACATAGGAGAGAAAAGATTTGACATTATAGAGAGAAAAGATTCGACATTATAGAGAGAAAAGATTCGACATAGGAGAGAAAAGATTTGACATTATAGCGAGAAAAGATTTGACATTATAGAGAGAAAAGATTTGACATTATAGAGAGAAAAGATTCGACATAGGAGAGAAAAGATTCGACATTATAGAGAGAAAAGATTCGACATTATAGAGAGAAAAGATTCGTTATTATAGAGAGAGAAGATTCGACATAGAGAGAAAAGATCACTGCTTGTGGGCGGAACATTCGACCGGAAATGTATGATTGCAGCGTCGTACAGTTTCGCTGCTCCGTCGAATCTTCTTTGAACATTCGACAGACACCATAAGCCTTCAATGACAGATTCGACCTTAATTAATTCAGATTTTCGGACGAATGCAATTTTTAACGAAAAACGAAATAAATAAAAACGAATTTCGGGAGTAACTAAATAAATTTATTTTTTGGACAAAAACGAAATTCCGAAACAAAATATTTCAGTGTGCACATGTCTACGATTAATGATGATAGCTTGGAAGATCATTTTGGTTTATGGGTGACGCCACCAGTGGCTAAGGCCCAATTTTTCAGCCCCTGTTTAACAGGGGCGTGTAATTAAAATTTTTGATGCAATACTTTGCAACAGGCCTCATTGCTGTGCTCCAAGTACAGTATCTGTGAGGGGTTGCAGTGTTGTGCCACCAGTGCCTAAGGCCCAATTTTTCCACCCCTGTTCAACAGGGGCATGCAATTATAATTATTGATCTAATAATTCACAGCAGGGCCCATTGCTGCGCCCACCAAGAGTAACTGTCAGGCCTTACAGTGTTGTGGCACCAGCACCACCATCACCACCACCACCACCACCAAAGACCCAATTTTTCAGCCCCTGTTCAACAGGGGCATGCAATTATAATTATTGATCGAATAATTCACAGCAGGACCCATTGCTGCGCCCACCAAGAGTAACTGTCAGGCCTTACAGTGTTGTGGCACCAGCACCACCATCACCACCACCACCACCACCAAAGGCCCAATTTTTCAGCCCCTGTTCAACAGGGGCATGCAATTATAATTATTGATCGAATAATTCACAGCAGGACCCATTGCTGCGCCCACCAAGAGTAACTGTCAGGCCTTACAGTTTTGTGGCACCAGCACCACCATCACCACCACCACCACCACCAAAGGCCCAATTTTTCAGCCCCTGTTCAACAGGGGCATGCAATTATAATTATTGTTAGAATAATTCACAGCAGGGCCCATTGCTGCGCCCACCAAGAGTAACTGTCAGGCCTTACAGTGTTGTGGCACCAGCACCACCATCACCACCACCACCACCACTACCACCAAAGGCCCAATTTTTCAGCCCCTATTCAACAGGGGCATGCAATTATAATTATTGATCTAATAATTCACAGCAGGGCCCATCGCTGCGCCCACCAAGAGTAGCTGTCAGGCCTTACAGTGTTGTGGCACCAGCACCACCATCAAAGGCCCAATTTTTACTACCACTGATCAACAATTATATGTTATTACAATTCCTGATATAATAGTTGACAGCAGGGCGTTCCAGCACCCACCAAGAATAACTGTGAGTGCTTTCAGTGTTGTGCCAACACCAACACCTAAGGGGCCAATTTCTGCTGAGTATATACGGCAGGTCCCTACTTTCAAACATCCAACTTACAAACTACTACTACTTGCAAACGGAAGAAGACAACAGGAAGTGAGAGGAAATCTACCCCTTGGAAGGAAAATTCTCTCCTGTAAGAATTAATATGGGAGAAAGGTGTCTCCTCTCTACTGATGCTTTATCACCAATCCTTGTTTCAATAAAAACACCACATTTCAAAAACAGTTGTCATTGGGACGCAAAGTGAGGTGAAATGTTCTGAACAGGGGCACAGACAGCAAAAAAAATGTGACAGGGGTGATAACCATTCCCTATGTTTTACAAAAAGCTAAAAAAAAAGGAATTTGGCATGGAGCTACACTTAAACAATGCAGCTGTTCAAAATTACAAACAGATTCTACATAAGAACAAACCTACAGTCCCTGTCTTGTATGCACCGCCTGTATACGGCTGTTCAGAGTATATAGGTCCTTTTTTATTTTGTGTGCGGGGTTCCCCTTAATATCCATACAAGACCCAAAGGGGCTGGTAATAGGCTGGGGTAGGGGGGGGGGGGGTTGATGGGGTAGCTATGCCATTTTTCCTAAAGATTTTCATCCATATTACCGGGACCAGACATTGCATTAAAGCCGCAAGCAGTTTTAAATGGCTTTTTTTCCTTTAGAAATGTTATTTTGTGCAGGGACAGTTCTAAACACGGGAAACACGTGGCACTTCACAGGCATACTTTAGACACCCCCCAGGTACAATATTTAAAGGAATATTTGACTTTTTTTTTTTCACTTTATGCATCATTAAAATGACTGCTCACGGAAAACGTCCGTTTTTAAAACTTCTTTTTGCATTGATACATGTCCCCTGGTGCAGAAGCCGGGTTCCCAAACTCTGTTTCGGACAATAACATGGATAATAGTCGTTATAATTAGCACTTTAGAATCCGAACGTTCGCATCCATTGTATTTAATAGGGTTCTAATGTTCGTGCGAACTTTCGGTCCGTTCGCGGGTTCTGGTGCGAACCGAACCCGGGGGTGTTCGGCTCATCACTAGCGGAGGGTATGATGGGGGCAGTATGTACAAGAGAGGAGTGTGGAGGGTATGATGGGGGCAGACAGTATGTACAGGAGAGGAGTGTGGAGGGTATGATGGGGGCAGTATGTGCGGGAGAGGAGTGTGGAGGGTATGATGGGGGCAGTATGTGCGGGAGAGGAGTGCGGAGGGTATGATGGGGGCAGTATGTGCGGAAGAGGAGTGCGGAGGGTATGATGGGGGCAGTATGTGCGGGAGAGGAGTGTGGAGGGTATGATGGGGGCAGTATGTGCGGGAGAGGAGTGCGGAGGGTATGATGGGGGCAGTATGCGCGGAAGAGGAGTGCGGAGGGTATGATGGGGGCAGTATGTGTGGAAGAGGAGTGCGGAGGGTATGATGGGGCAGTATGTGCGGGAGAGAAGTGCGGAGGGTATGATGGGGGCAGTATGTGCGGAAGAGGAGTGCGGAGGGTATGATGGGGGCAGTATGTACAGGAGAGGAGTGCGGAGGGTATGATGGGGGCAGAATGTGCGGAAGAGGAGTGCGGAGGGTATGATGGGGGCAGTATGTGTGGGAGATGAGTGCGGAGGGTATGATGGGGGCAACATATGCATGAGTGGAGTGCGGAGGGTATGATGGCGGCGGTATGTACGGGAGAGGAGTATGGGGAGGCATTACTTGCAGTGTCTGTGGGGTGACTATGGAATGATGTCCCTCAGCTGGGGGGTAGGAAGCAGCTCTGAGTGATGTCTGGGGGTGATGTAAGCTGGGGGGGGGGGAGTTGGGGGCTGAGAAGTGGTCAGATAGTGATGTCTATAATAAAAAAAAAGCTATTGTTTTCATCTACTAAAATATACAACAATACTACTCAATGAAAATAATTTGTTATAAGATGCCAGCCCCCAGCACTCTATGTACAGATGATGTGAAGGTAATTGATATAACCCCGTGTTCTCCAGGCTCTGAGTCCGGACAATCAAAGTAATGCTCATCACATACACACAGGGTTAAGTGAATGGTCATAAATGAACACATAATCTGGACAGAGGGATGTTTGTATAGATAGAGATACTATGAATCGGCTGTGATTGGGGTGCAAACTCCCTCCTTCTCCCCACACACACACTCGCTATCTCTTCTCTTCCGATTCTGCTTATCATAATTTCAATGCAAAAGAAATCCTCCTGGAACTTTGTACTCTAGGAAACTTTCCTTAGTAAAAAAAAAAGTCAGCTCACCTCCTAGTGAGCAGCAACCAGCCCGACGCAGCTCCAGTGATCTCCTCAGCTCCACCTCCCCCTTCTCTCGGAACACGGCACTAGTGACTGGAGAGGGGGGGGGGGGTCAGAGATAACAGAGACTGCAGGAGCCTGGAGGGGGGGAGACAGAAAGGAGCTTCAGATTCATAACACACACAGTCACCAGCACAGTGTGTGTATTTAGTGAGAAGAAATAACACTGCTGCTGTGACTGTCTCCACAGTGGCAAGTATGCAAATGAAGCTCCCCCTTTGCCAGAATGGTTTGTCCGGGTTTCAGGCAGTCTGAAAAACGGACAGATGATTCAGAACCCGGACTGTCCGGGTGAATCCCGTACAGGTGGCAACCCTACCCCCAGGGCAGTACCCAGACCCCCATACCCCCTTTAAGGCCAATTACTTGCATATAAGCCTTCAAAATGGGCACTTTTGATTTTTCCTGTTCGGCTCCCATAGACTTCAACGGGGTTCGCCGTTCGGGTAAGAAAATTTGCCCTGTTTGGGAGTTCTGCTGCGAACCGACCATGGGGGTGTTTTGGACCATCTCTATTCATTTGTGTGTATCACCTGAGGCCAATCACTTCACTGGGTATATGTTAGGGTTTACAACCACTTTAATAAATACAGAGCTGCATTATTGTGTATCTTTTATATCTGCTTTTTTTTTTTAAACATTTTTATTTTGACCTTTTTAAACATTTTAGGTCTCACTTGTATACATACAATTGCATTCCACTTCCGAGTCTTCAATAGAGATTACTATGACTTTGCGTCACAGTAAACTAAAATGATCCGCTAAGTTCATACCATTGGGCTTGTGTACATACAGACCATTCATAGAGAACAAATTATGAACAAGTTGTATTTCATTCATTAGATTCTGAAGTTCGTTGATAGTAATGGTGTTGAATTGCCTTCTGTAGAAGATGGATCCTCATTGATACATGTTATGTTCTGTTTTATTTCTGCAGTCCTATCCGGGTATCGAATTATAAAGTATATTTGGGCATGTACCGGAAGGATGTGATCAGCTCTCATACAGTTATTGCCGATGTAAGGAATATCATCGCCAATAATAAATATATAATTACTAGAAGCCATGAAGACATTGCCCTGGTACGGCTGGCCACACCTGTCAACTATACTGAGTACATCATGCCAATCTGTCTGCCATCTTCCACCACCACCTTCCCCTGTGGTACGGAGTGCTGGGTGACTGGCTGGGGTGCAAGATATTCTGGAGGTGAGTCCATGAAATGATAATCAAAAGTAATTTCACTCATTTTCAATATACCGTAGGTAAGCCAGGTCTGTCACTTACGTCCAATACATTATGATAATTAATGATGGGCAAATCTACCTGGGTTATTTTTGCAAGTGGTTCATCAAATCCTGCTTGAAATCCATCAAACCTTCGTATTACAAGCTTGGGAGTAGGGATGGGTTTCAGGTTTGGGTCGAACACGAACATAAGCCTGACAAGAACCAAAGATATTTGCAGTTCAGTAAAGATGAACTTATCCGGCCATTGGCTGCAATAGCAACTAATGACCACATTGCACTTCCTGACTAGTGATGAGCCGAACACCCCCGGGTTCGGTTCGCACCAGAACCCGCGAACGGACCGAAAGTTCGAACGAACATTAGAACCCTATTAAATACAATGGATGCGAACGTTCGAATTCTAAAGTGCTAATTATAACAACTATTATGCATGTTATTGTCCTAAAAAGGGTTTGGGAACCCGGGTTCTGCACCAGGGGACATGTATCAATGCAAAAAGAAGTTTTAAAAACGGTCGTTTTTCGGGAGCAGTCATTTTAATGATGCATAAAGTGAAAAAAAAAAAGTCAAATATTCCTTTAAATATCGTACCTGGGGGGTGTCTAAAGTATGCCTGTGAAGTGCCACGTGTTTCCCGTGTTTAGAACTGTCCCTGCACAAAATGACACTTCTAAAGGAAAAAAAAGCCATTTAAAACTGCTTGCGGCTTTAATGTAATGTCTGGTCCCGGTAATATGGATGAAATTCTTTAAGAAAAATGGCATAGCTACCCCATGACCCCCCCCCCTACCCCAGCCCATTACCAGCCCCTTTGGGTCTTGTATGGATATTAAGGGGAACCCCGCACATAAAATAAAAAAGGCCCTATATACTCTGAACAGCCCTATACAGGCGGTGCATACAAGACAGGGACTGTAGGTTTGTTCTTATGTAGAGTCTGTTTGTAATTTTGAACAGGTACATTGTTGAAGTGTAGCTCCAGACCAAAAATCTATTTTTAAACTTTTTGGAAAACATAGGTAAGGGTTATCACCCCTGTAACATTTGTTTTGCTGTCTGTGCCCCTGTTCAGAACATTTCACCTCACTTTCCGTCCCAATGACAACTGTTTTTGAAATGTGGTGTTTTTCTTGAAACAAGGATTGCTGATAAAGCATCAGTACAGAGGAGACACCTTTCTCCCATATTTATTCTTACAGGAGAGAATTTTCCTTCCTAGTGGTAGATTTCCTCTCACTTCCTGTTGTCTTCTTGCGTTTGCAAGTAGGAGTCGTTTGTAAGTTGGATGTTTGAAAGTAGGGACCTGCCGTATATACTCTGCAGAAATAGGCCCCTTAGTTGTTGGTGTTGGCACAACACTGTAAGCACTCACAGTTACTCTTGGTTGGTGCTGGAACGCCCTGCTGTCAACTATTATATCAGGAATTTTAATTACATATAATTGTTGAACAGTGGTAGTAAAAATTGGGCCTTTGATGGTGGTGCTGGTGCCACAACACTGTAAGCCCTGACAGTTACTCTTGGTGGGTGCAGCAATGGGCCCTGCTGTGAATTATTAGATCAAGAATTGTAATTGCATGCCCCTGTTGAACAGGGGCTGAAAAATTGGGCCTTTCGTGGTGGTGGTGGTGGTGTTGCCACAACACTGTAAGCCCTCAGAGTTACTCTTGGTGGGTGCAGGAATGGGCCCTGCTGTGAATTATTAGATCAAGAATTGTAATTACATGCCCCTTTTGAACAGGGGCTGAAAAATTGGGCCTTTCGTGGTGGTGGTGGTGGTGGCGTTGCCACAACACTGTAAGCCCTCAGAGTTACTCTTGGTGGGTGCAGGAATGGGCCCTGCTGTGAATTATTAGATCAAGAATTGTAATTACATGCCCCTTTTGAACAGGGGCTGAAAAATTGGGCCTTTCGTGGTGGTGGTGGTGGTGGCGTTGCCACAACACTGTAAGCCCTCAGAGTTACTCTTGGTGGGTGCAGCAATGGGCCCTGCTGTGAATTATTAGATCAAGAATTGTAATTGCATGCCCCTGTTGAACAGGGGCTGAAAAATTGGGCCTTAGGCACTGGTGGCACAACACTACAACCCCTCACAGATACTGTACTTGGAGCACAGCAATGAGCCCTGTTGCAAAGTATTGCTTCAAAAATTGTAATGACACGCCCCTGTTAAACAGGGGCTGAAAAATTGGGCCTTAGGCACTGGTGGCACAACACTACAACCCCTCACAGATACTGTACTTGGAGCACAGCAATGAGCCCTGTTGCAAAGTATTGCTTCAAAAATTGTAATGACACGCCCCTGTTAAACAGGGGCTGAAAAATTGGGCCTTAGGCACTGGTGGCACAACACTACAACCCCTCACAGATACTGTACTTGGAGCACAGCAATGAGCCCTGTTGCAAAGTATTGCTTCAAAAATTGTAATGACACGCCCATTTTAAACAGGGGCTGAAAAATTGGGCCTTAGGCACTGGTGCCACAACACTCCAACCCCTCACAGATACTGTACTTGGAGCACAGCAATGAGCCCTATGGCAAATTATTGCTAAAAAAATTGTAATTACACGCCCCTGTAAAACAGGGGCTGAAAAATTGGGCCTTAGCCACTGGTGGCGGCACCCATAAACAAAAATGATCTTCCAAGCTATTATCATCAATTGTATCATTGAGGACTCAGAGGAGGAGGATAGCCAGTCAACATAACAGCACAGGCACTCAGCATCAGCATCAGTCTTGAAGGGATGTGACATGTTAAAATCAATTAGTCTGTTATATCAGCATCAGGTGTGTGGTAGCTGGTGGTGATCCAAGACTGGTTCATCTTGATGAAAGTCAGTCGATCAACCGAGTCGGTGGACAGGCGCACCCTGTGATCCGTGACAAATCCTCCAGCAGCACTGAATGTGCGTTCCGAAAGAACGCTGGATGCAGGACAGGCCAGTAGCTCAATTGCATACTGTGCAAGCTCTGGCCAGTGATCCATCCTCAAGACCCAGTAAGCCAGAGGATTTTCGGTGGGGAAGGTGTCCAAGTCTGACCTTGCCCCTAGATATTCCTGCACCATGTTTATCAGACGCTGGCGATGGTTGCTGGAACCGATCATACTTTGGGGCTGCGGACTAAAGAATTGTCTGAACGCATCGGTCAGACGGCCACCTTCCCCACCGCTCCTTCTTTGACTGGCCGAAGCCTCAGCAACTCGTTGTCCAGGACCAGGAGTTTGTAACCTCCCAGTCTCTGGGAACGCGTTGCACAGACCTTTCTGCAAGGCCTCTCGGAGTTGTCTCATCCTCTGCTCCCTCTGCGACGGTAACATAAGGTCCGCAACCTTACCCTTGTACCGTGGATCAAGGAGAGTGGCCAGCCAGTAATGGTCCCTCTCCTTGATCCGAAGAATACGAGGATCCTTCCGCAGACTTTGCAGGATCAGGGAGGCCATGCAGCGTAGGTTTGCTGAGGCATTCGCTCCGGAGTCCTCTGGGTCACTAAGGACGACATGATCCGCAGCCACCTCCTCCCAGCCACGTACAAGTCCACTGGTTTCTTGGGACTGTAAATCATCCCTAAAAGACTGCTGCTGATGATGCTGAGTGCCAGCCTCCACCTCCATGCTGACACAATCCTCCTCCTCCTCCTCCTCCTCCTCCTCTTCCTGTGCGATGGGTGGGACAGAAGGAACACTGTCTGGGTAAAGGGGGCCTTGAGAGGCAAGGAAGTCCTCCTCTTCCTGCCTCTGTTCTGCCTCAAGTGCCCTGTCCATTATTCCACGCAGCGTGTGCTCCAACAGGTGGACAAGAGGTACAGTGTCACTGATGCATGCACTGTCACTGCTCACCATCCTCGTGGCCTCCTCAAATGGTGCCAGGACAGTGCATGCATCCCTGATCATGCCCCACTGGCGTGGAGAAAAAAAACCAAGCTCCCCTGACCCTGTCCTGGTGCCGTAGTCGCACAGGTACTCATTGATGGCCCTCTGCTGCGTGTGCAGCCGCTGCAGCATGGCCAACGTTGAGTTCCACCTGGTGGGCATGTCACATATAAGGCGGTTCTTGGGCAGGTTCAACTCCTTTTGCAGCTCAGCCAGGCGAGCACTGGCATTATAAGATCTGCGGAAATGCACACAGACTTTCCTGGCCTGCCTCAGGACATCCTGTAAGCCCGGGTACCTGCCCAAGAAGCGCTGCACCACCAGGTTAAGGACGTGAGCCACACAGGGCACATGGGTCAGTTGTCCCTGTCGGAGGGCGGAGAGGAGGTTGGTGCCATTGTCGCAAACCACCATTCCTGGCTTAAGCTGGCGTGGCGTCAACCACCTCTCGGCCTGGCCCTGCAGAGCAGACAGGACCTCTGCCCCAGTGTGGCTTCTGTCCCCCAAACACACCAGCGCAAGCACGGCATGGCATCTTTTTGCCTGCGTACTTGCGTAGCCCCGTGAACGGCTACGGAGCACCGCTGGTTCATAGGACAAACCACAGGAAGAGGCCATGGAGGAAGAAGAAGAGGAGGGGGTGGAGGAGAGAGGTGTGTCACAACCAGTAGTAGCATTTTGGAGGCGTGGCGGTGGGACAACCTCCAACACTACTGCACCTTGTCCTGAATCCTTCCCAGCTGCCAAAAGAGTGACCCAATGGGCCGTGAAAGAAAGGTAACGTCCCTGTCCATGCCTGCTGGACCATGAGTCAGCGGTAATATGCACCTTACCGCTGACCGCCCTGTCCAGCGAGGCCAAGACATTGCCTTCCACATGCCGGTAGAGAGCCGGAATAGCCTTCCGTGAGAAAAAGTGGCGTTTGGGAACCTGCCACTGAGGAACTGCACATTGCACAAACTCACGGAAGGGGGCCGAGTCTACCAACTGAAAAGGCAGCAGTTGAAGCGCTAGCAATTTAGCCAAGCTAGCATTCAACCGCTGGGCATGTGGATGGCTGGGAGTGAACTTCTTTTGACGGTCCAGCAGCTGGGGCAGGGAAATTTGCCTGCTAGAATCGGACGTCGGTGTACTGCTAGCAGAGTGGGCGCAAGTACTTGGCTGTGACACACCTAATTCTACACCTTCATTCCTCTCAGTGCATGTTTCAGAGAGGACTGAAGTTATAGTGGGGTTGGAGATCCCAGCTGATGCGGTGCAAGGAGAGGTCCGCTTTGTTCTTTGGTGTGGGTCTTTGAGGTAGGCTTGCCAACGAGCTGCATGGCAGGTCAACATATGTCTGGTCAGGCATGTGGTACCCAAGCGGCTGATGTTTTGGCCACGCGATATACGCTTGAGACATATGTTGCAAACAGCAGCTGTGCGATCTGATGCACTAGCCTCAAAAAAGGCCCACACCAAAGAACTTTTTGAATGACGGGCAGAGGCAGCGCCCTGCACAGGCGGAGCTCTGCGGTGTGATTCCGTCGGTGTACTGCCCTTACGCTGGCCACCAAAGGGCATCCTGCCTCGTTGGAGATGTGCCTCCTCCTCATCCTCCTCCTCCTCCTCTCTCCTATTAGGCACCCACGTGGAGTCAGTGACCTCATCATCCCCTCCCTCCTCATCACTGGAGCCAATCTGGCAGTATGCTGCAGCTGCTGGAACATGACTGCCAGATTGGTGTCCTTCTTGAGCATCCCCTCTGTCTGCTCTCACGCTACTGCCTTCCTCTAGCTGGGTTTCATCATCAGACCCTTCGAAACGCTGGGCATCCTCCTGGAGCATGTACCCAACACTGTGCTGAAACAGTTCGGGGGACTCCTCAGGAGGAGGACATGGTGGGTCTAGGGAAGGAGTGACTGATGATTTGTCTGACATTGATACCAGGGAAGACGACGCTTTGGCAGCTGCTTTTCCAGTACCCTGAGCCTGGGTGAGAGAGGATGAGGAGGAGGAGGAGGGCTTGGTCATCCACTCTACCAAGTCTTCGGCATGATGTGGCTCAACATGTCCAGCTGCCGAAAAGAAGGACAAGCGTGTCCCATGGCCATGTGCTGATGACAATGCACCGCGTCCACGACCAGCACTGTTGCCCCCAGACACAGAGCCTGCTTGCCCTCTTTTATTGCCTCCTGACTGTCTGCCTCTCCTTGTTTGCCTTCCAGACATTCTAATAGATGGCCTGCAGGGAGATGGGAAAAAAGCAATAAGGGCTACCTTCAGGTGTCCTTCTCTGTCCCTTGAAACAAGGACTTTCACAGTGAAAGAAACTGACACTCTCCCTACCTACAGTTTTCTGTCCCTAGAAAAAATGTTTTTTTTAATCACAATATAGCACAAGGACAATTCACTCACTGTCCTTACAGGTCCCTGGAAACAAGGACTTGCAGAGTGAAATAAACTGACACTCTCCCTACCTACAGTTTTCTGTCCCTAGAATAAATGTTTTTTTTAAGCACACTATAGCACAAGGACAATTCACTCACTGTCCTTACAGGTCCCTGGAAACAAGGACTTGCAGAGTGAAAGAAAAAAAACACTCTCCCTACCTACAGTTTTCTGTCCCTAGAAAAAATGTTTTTTTTAATCACAATATAGCACAAGGACAATTCACTCACTGTCCTTACAGGTCCCTGGAAACAAGGACTTGCAGAGTGAAATAAACTGACACTCTCCCTACCTACAGTTTTCTGTCCCTAGAATAAATGTTTTTTTTAAGCACAATATAGCACAAGGAGAATTCACTCACTGTCCTTCCAGGTCCCTGGAAACAAGGACTTGCAGAGTGAAATAAACTGACACTCTCCCTACCTACAGTTTTCTGTCCCTAGAATAAATGTTTTTTTTAAGCACAATATAGCACAAGGACAATTCACTCACTGTCCTTACAGGTCCCTGGAAACAAGGACTTGCAGAGTGAAAGAAAAAAAACACTCTCCCTACCTACAGTTTTCTGTCCCTAGAAAAAATGTTTTTTTTAATCACAATATAGCACAAGGACAATTCACTCACTGTCCTTACAGGTCCCTGGAAACAAGGACTTGCAGAGTGAAATAAACTGACACTCTCCCTACCTACAGTTTTCTGTCCCTAGAATAAATGTTTTTTTTAAGCACAATATAGCACAAGGACAATTCACTCACTGTCCTTACAGGTCCCTGGAAACAAGGACTTGCAGAGTGAAAGAAAAAAAACACTCTCCCTACCTACAGTTTTCTGTCCCTAGAAAAAATGTTTTTTTTAATCACAATATAGCACAAGGAGAATTCACTCACTGTCCTTCCAGGTCCCTGGAAACAAGGACTTGCAGAGTGAAATAAACTGACACTCTCCCTACCTACAGTTTTCTGTCCCTAGAATAAATGTTTTTTTGAAGCACAATATAGCACAAGGACAATTCACTCACTGTCCTTACAGGTCCCTGGAAACAAGGACTTGCAGAGTGAAAGAAAAAAAACACTCTCCCTACCTACAGTTTTCTGTCCCTAGAAAAAATGTTTTTTTTAATCACAATATAGCACAAGGACAATTCACTCACTGTCCTTACAGGTCCCTGGAAACAAGGACTTGCAGAGTGAAAGAAAAAAAACACTCTCCCTACCTACAGTTTTCTGTCCCTAGAAAAAATGTTTTTTTTAATCACAATATAACACAAGGACAATTCACTCACTGTCCTTCCAGGTCCCTGGAAACAAGGACTTGCAGAGTGAAATAAACTGACACTCTCCCTACCTACAGTTTTCTGTCCCTAGAATAAATGTTTTTTTTAAGCACAATATAGCACAAGGACAATTCACTCACTGTCCTTACAGGTCCCTGGAAACAAGGACTTGCAGAGTGAAAGAAAAAAAACACTCTCCCTACCTACAGTTTTCTGTCCCTAGAAAAAATGTTTTTTTTAATCACAATATAGCACAAGGACAATTCACTCACTGTCCTTACAGGTCCCTGGAAACAAGGACTTGCAGAGTGAAAGAAAAAAAACACTCTCCCTACCTACAGTTTTCTGTCCCTAGAAAAAATGTTTTTTTTAATCACAATATAACACAAGGACAATTCACTCACTGTCCTTCCAGGTCCCTGGAAACAAGGACTTGCAGAGTGAAATAAACTGACACTCTCCCTACCTACAGTTTTCTGTCCCTAGAATAAATGTTTTTTTTAAGCACAATATAGCACAAGGACAATTCACTCACTGTCCTTACAGGTCCCTGGAAACAAGGACTTGCAGAGTGAAAGAAAAAAAACACTCTCCCTACCTACAGTTTTCTGTCCCTAGAAAAAATGTTTTTTTTAATCACAATATAGCACAAGGACAATTCACTCACTGTCCTTACAGGTCCCTGGAAACAAGGACTTGCAGAGTGAAATAAACTGACACTCTCCCTACCTACAGTTTTCTGTCCCTAGAATAAATGTTTTTTTTAATCACAATATAGCACAAGGACAATTCACTCACTGTCCTTCCAGGTCCCTGGAAACAAGGACTTGCAGAGTGAAATAAACTGACACTCTCCCTACCTACAGTTTTCTGTCCCTAGAATAAATGTTTTTTTTAAGCACAATATAGCACAAGGACAATTCACTCACTGTCCTTACAGGTCCCTGGAAACAAGGACTTGCAGAGTGAAAGAAAAAAAACACTCTCCCTACCTACAGTTTTCTGTCCCTAGAATAAATGTTTTTTTTAAGCACAATATAGCACAAGGAGAATTCACTCACTGTCCTTCCAGGTCCCTGGAAACAAGGACTTGCAGAGTGAAATAAACTGACACTCTCCCTACCTACAGTTTTCTGTCCCTAGAATAAATGTTTTTTTTAAGCACAATATAGCACAAGGACAATTCACTCACTGTCCTTCCAGGTCCCTGGAAACAAGGACTTGCAGAGTGAAAGAAAAAAAACACTCTCCCTACCTACAGTTTTCTGTCCCTAGAAAAAATGTTTTTTTTAATCACAATATAGCACAAGGACAATTCACTCACTGTCCTTCCAGGTCCCTGGAAACAAGGACTTGCAGAGTGAAATAAACTGACACTCTCCCTACCTACAGTTTTCTGTCCCTAGAATAAATGTTTTTTTTAAGCACAATATAGCACAAGGACAATTCACTCACTGTCCTTCCAGGTCCCTGGAAACAAGGACTTGCAGAGTGAAAGAAAAAAAACACTCTCCCTACCTACAGTTTTCTGTCCCTAGAAAAAATGTTTTTTTTAATCACAATATAGCACAAGGACAATTCACTCACTGTCCTTACAGGTCCCTGGAAACAAGGACTTGCAGAGTGAAATAAACTGACACTCTCCCTACCTACAGTTTTCTGTCCCTAGAATAAATGTTTTTTTTAATCACAATATAGCACAAGGACAATTCACTCACTGTCCTTCCAGGTCCCTGGAAACAAGGACTTGCAGAGTGAAATAAACTGACACTCTCCCTACCTACAGTTTTCTGTCCCTAGAATAAATGTTTTTTTTAAGCACAATATAGCACAAGGACAATTCACTCACTGTCCTTACAGGTCCCTGGAAACAAGGACTTGCAGAGTGAAAGAAAAAAAACACTCTCCCTACCTACAGTTTTCTGTCCCTAGAAAAAATGTTTTTTTTAATCACAATATAGCACAAGGACAATTCACTCACTGTCCTTACAGGTCCCTGGAAACAAGGACTTGCAGAGTGAAAGAAACTGACACTGTCCCTACCTACAGTTTTCTGTCCCTAGAATAAATGTTTTTTTTAAGCACAATATAGCACAAGGAGAATTCACTCACTGTCCTTCCAGGCCCCTGGAAACAAGGACTTGCAGAGTGAAATAAACTGACACTCTCCCTACCTACAGTTTTCTGTCCCTAGAATAAATGTTTTTTTTAAGCACAATATAGCACAAGGACAATTCACTCACTGTCCTTACAGGTCCCTGGAAACAAGGACTTGCAGAGTGAAAGAAACTGACACTCTCCCTACCTACAGTTTTCTGTCCCTAGAATAAATGTTTTTTTAAGCACAATATAGCACAAGGACAATTCACTCACTGTCCTTCCAGGTCCCTGGAAACAAGGACTTGCAGAGTGAAAGAAACTGACACTGTCCCTACCTACAGTTTTCTGTCCCTAGAATAAATGTTTTTTTTAAGCACACTATAGCACAAGCACAAAACACACTGACACTCTCCCTACCTATCCTTCTCTTTCCCTAAACTAAAGGAATCCAGGTTAAGCAAGAAAGAAATAACAGTCACTGTCCCTGCCTATGCTGCTCTATCCCTGCTCCGGAACACACTACACTAGGCCGCCGTGCTGGCGGCCTTTTATAGTGTGGGGCGTGTACTAAACACCCTCAGCAATAATTGGCCACAGGCATCCTGCCTGTGGCCAATCATTGCTCTCCTCGCTGCCGGCGCTGTGATTGGCCAAGCATGCGGGGTCACAGTGCATGCTTGGCCAATCACAGCGCCTGGATGACACTGCGATGGCGTAGTGCATTGTGGGCCGTTCGCGTCACTCGAATTTGGCGCGAACGGCCCAAATCGTTCGATCTTCGTCGAACGATCGAACAGCCGATGTTCGAGTCGAACGTATGTTCGACTCGAACACGAAGCTCATCCCTATTCCTGACCTCTGAACTGTGGTCATGTGGCTTAAAAGGGCCAATAATGGGGGTTTTTATATGGTTCAGCGCCTTCCTATAAAATTCAGGGTTCCCAGCAGCCATTTGTCAGTGTGTGTGTTGGAGAGACCTGGAATGGATAGGAAATACTGACAGATCGTTTGCAGGAGGATATAGTTGCTGTTTTACTACACATGCTGAACAGTGCTACACCCAGTTCTATATTGTGCCACATGAAAGTGAATTGCAGTGTGGTGAGATACATGGTGTGTACCTCTAATGCTACATTACTGTTAGTTACAGTGTGGTGGACTACATATCATTGTGTACCCCCTCTGCTTGGATCCAACATTATTTTCTAGGACTACCATTTTGTATATAGCAACAACAACTTCAGATGCTGTTTAGCTGCTTGGCCCCCTTGCAGTTTCCTTTTTTTTCTTTTTTGGCATCTTATTGTTTCTTATTTCACATTTTCATATGTCTTTTTTACTTGCAGTTAGGCGATTATATATATATATATATATATATATATATATATATATATATATAATAAAAGCAGATGACCTAATGGAGCCCTCAAATAACACATCCATGTATATATATGTAGCGTCTTCCACTCTCTCACTCTTGTATATCGGTTATTTTGGCTTCTCGTCTAGGGGTACCTTGGAGGAGAGAGTGCGGGGTTGCCACGCCAAGCTTTCACCGCAGATGTATGTGTGGTGTTAGCAAAGTCATTTTACCTTCGGGTCGGTGTTCTGCATTCGGAGCCTCCGCTTCCTCTGTGGAACAGTGTCTGCCAGTAAATGAGCCCCACACCACTAAAAGTCCAACACTCCTTTGTTTTCCAAGGTCAGGATGAAACACAATCAGTTGGACTTCCTCAACGAACAGACAGGGGGTGTGGATGCGAGTAGGCCCAGGCACAATGAACTCTCCTATTCCTTTAGCGTGCGAATAGGCTTGGCGCATGGTCTCTGCCACCGACCGTGAATTGGTAGCTGCCACCTACCGGGTGATCTGTTGCAGCCCCTGCCACAGGCCTGAAAAGTAACGGTCTTTAGATGCGACCTTTGCAAAATGTCTCTGCACAGACTTTTAGCACATGAACCACCTTCCGTGTGAATAAGCCCCTATTTGGTGAAGACATCCCTCCAGACGGTCTCCAGAGGCCCTGTCCCGGCACTGGCAATCTGCTGCACCAGATCTATGGGAAGGTCACCTGCGCGGTCCATTGCGTCTTAGATTCAGGTACCCAGTCCTTCGGGTACCTTAGGGTGATCCCTCCTGGGCGGAACCCAGTGGAAGTAGCTGGGCCCCAGGCTTGAAATAAGTACCTCACCCCAGACTAAGGGTGTCTGTGGTGGCTCCCGAACTCCCGGTGTCCAGGCCTAGGCCACCTGGACACCGCCCATGGACAGCAGCCCTCAGGCTGAAGGTGCCTGGGACTCGAACACCTCGTGGCAAAGATGTCCGCCCCCTTTATACCCTCTCCCAACAAGCACAGCAGGTTCCCCGCCCCGCTGTACAGGTGCTGCAAGAGACCACAAAGGGTACGGCACTGCAGTGATGGTTCAACCCCGGCCCAAAGTGACAGCGCCACCCGCTGGGCTGCAGGGAACTGGACATCACTGATGGCTTTACCCGAATTTAAACATGACAGAAAAGTACATACCCACTATACATATATATGTATATATATATATATATATATATATATATATATATATATATATATATACATATATATATATATATATATATATATATATATATATATATATAAATATATATATACTTTATATATACAGGGCTTTTTTTCTCAAACAATAGGTGCTGGAACTCAACCACGACACCCCAAAACCCCTCCACCCACACACACCCTCCAAATCACATCAAATAGTGGGTGGGGTCAGTCAAATTTCGCGAACAGTAGAAGAGTCTTAAAGGGGCATTAAATACCAGGATTGCATTTCATACAGAGTGCAGAGTTCAGAGGGGTTACACACAGAGTGCAGAGCTGTCACTTGTAAACACAGAAACTGATATAATTTTACTAATCTCTTTTTTTTCTCAAGGTTCAGTAGTGTGAATTTGTTTTAACACAGGTAAAACTGCATTTTCTTTTTGCAACATATCACTGCATAATAGTGCAGTACCCTTTAGTGCACCAAAACACCACATTCTTAATCTCTCTAATATCATAGTTGCTAATAAGGTTAGGTGATCCCCTGTATTCATAATGTCAGGCAGGCCTAAAGGGAGATGCAAAGGTAATGCATGCAGGCTAGAAGGGGGCAAGCGGCTTCTGCATCTGCAAATTAAAAGATTGCTCCAAAATCATATGATTCACTCTATAAAGTGTGGACCACAAAGACAGTTGGATGTTCAGGCCTGGCCACTGGATTGAACACAGTACTTTCTCATTTTTATTTCTCAATAAAACCTGCTTGGTCTCTCCATCTGAATGTGTAGCCTACTAGAATACTTTACATACTGTGCATCAAGTCTGTACAATAATTCTGTCTGTTTTCTGTGAAATAATGTACCGTATTCTAATTTCAATGTATTGATAGAAACCAGCTTTATGCATCTCTCTGAAAGTTAGCCTACTATACCTGCTTACAATACTGTCTGTACAATATTTGTGTATTTTCCTACTGAAATATTACACTCTAATTTTGATTTCTAGATTAAAACATGCTTTGTCTCATCCTCTTAAACTACGGCCTACTAAAGCTATTTACAGTGTGCATGGTTCTGTACAAAATCTGTTTATTGTCTCTGAAATAATACTTATTTTTATTTCATGATAACTACTGCCTGGTTTCTCCCTACTAATTTGTGGCCTAACAAAGCTGCTTGCATACTGTCCACTGACTACACAATATTTCTCACTATTTTCTATAAAATAATACACTCCAATATTTATTTCTTGATGGAACCTGCCTGGTCTTTCCCTCCTAAACTATGGCCCACTAAATCTGCTTACGTAGAGTTGTTTTTTTGTTTTGTTTGTTTTTTCATAATATTTTATTAAGGATAATCGGGTAGAGAGAGGAAGATAAACAGAAATTACATGGGCCCAATGGCCTGATGCCGCGTACACACGATCATTATTCACGGCGGTTAAAAAAACGCCGTGAATAATGTCATTAAAAATGGGGGAACAGCTTTTCACGTCATTTTTTCTCCTGATGAGAAAAACGACCGTCTGTGGGCTCCGCGGCAGTGTTTCCCTATGGGAAAACTGCCACGGGAAAAATTTCGAAAAAAATGACGAGAAAAATTAGAACATGTTCTAATTTTTCTCGTCGTTTTTAATGCCGTTTTTCTCGTCGAAAAAAACGGCAGAAAGCCCACAGACTATCGTTTTTCGACGAGAAAAACGGCCGTGTGTACGCGGCATAAGGGTTTACATGAATTCCATACCCATAAAAGTAATCAAACATTTGAACCAAATGTAAGGCTATTGTAGAGCAAAATGGAGATGACTTAAATATATTAGAGTTGCAAAGGATATAAAGTGAGAATGAGTTTTATGTCTCAGGCCTCGTACACACGGCCGAGATTCTCGTTGAAAAAAACATGTCATTTTTTTCGACGAGATTCTTGAACAAGAAACTTGTCCCGGCCGAGTGTACACACGCTTGTTTCAAAGAACCCGCGGTTCTTTGAAAGGAGCGTACGCGGTGACGTCATCGATTACATAGAGCATGCGCTCGTCACATTCGATGCCGTCGCCGCCATCTTGGTATACCCTACGTATGCCTAGGAAGCTACCGCGCATGCGTCAAATTCATTTCGAACATGCGCGGGCTTCGGGGAGGACAGGTAAGTGTACACACACTCACTTTTCTCGTCGAGAAACATGCCGAGGAGAATCTCGACGAGAAAATAGAGAGCAGGTTCTTTATTTTCTCGTCGAGGTTTCTTGTCGGTTTTCTCGACGAGAAACCCGATAGCAGCGTACACACGACCGATTTACTCGGCAAGACCTCTCTGCCAGCAAGTTTCTTGCTGGTTCTTGCCGAGAAAATCGGTTGTGTGTACGAGGCCTCAGAGACCAAGAAGGTTTGGATCTTAACCACTTAAGCCCCGGACCATTTGGTAGCTAAAGGACCAGTGGTGAATTCAGAATTTTGCACTGTGCTGCTTTAACTGTAAATTGTGCAGACATGCAATGTTGTACCCAAACAAAATTTGCGTCCTTTTCTTCCCACAAATAGAGCTTTCTTTTAATGGTATTTGATTGCCTCTGCGATTTTTATTTTTTGCGATATAAACGTAAAAAGACCGAAAATTTTGAAAAAAAATGATATTTTCTACTTTTTGTTATAAGAAAAATCAAATAAACTCAATTTTAGTCATACATTTAGGCCAAAATGTATTCAGCCACATGTCTTTAGTAAAAAAAATGTCAATAAGTGTATATTTATTGGTTTGCGCAAAAGTTATAGCGTTTACAAACTAGGGTACATTTTCTGGAATTTACACAGCTTTAAATTTATGACTGCCTATCTCATTTCTTGAGGTGCTAAAATGGCAGGGCAGTACAAACCCCCCCCCCTCCAAATGACCCCATTTTGGAAAGTAGACACCCCAAGGAAATTGCTGAGAGGCATGTTGAGCCCATAGAATTTTTTTTTTGTCCCAAGTGATTGAATAATGACAAAAAAAAAATTACAAAAAGTTGTCACAAATGATATATTGCTCACACATGCCATGGTTATATGTGGAATTGCGCCCCAAAATACATTCTGCTGCTTCTCCTGAGTACGGGGATACCACATGTGTGGGACTTTTTAGGAGCCTAGCCACGTACGGGACCCCGGAAACCAAGCACCGCCTTCAAGATTTCTAAGGGCGCAAATTTTTGATTTCACTCCTCACTACCTATCACAGTTTTGAAGGCCATAAAATGCCAAAATAGCACAAACCCCCCCAAATGACCCCATTTTAGAAAGTAGACACCCCAAGGAAATTGCTGAGAGGCCTGTTGAGCCCATTGAATATTTTTTTTTTGTCCCAAGTGATTGAATAATGACAAAAAAAAAAAAAATTACAAAAAGTTGTCACTAAATGATATATTGCTCACACATGCCATGGTTATATGTGGAATTGCACCCCAAAATACATTTTGCTGCTTCTCCTGAGTACGGGGTACCACATGTGTGGGACTTTTTAGGAGCCTAGCCGCGTACGGGACCCCGAAAACCAATCACCGCCTTCAGGATTTCTAGGCACAAATTTTTGATTTGACTCCTCACTACCTATCACAGTTTCGAAGGCCATAAAATGCCAAAATAGCACAAACCCCCCCAACTGACCCCATTTTGGAAAGTAGACACCCCAAGCTATTTGCTGAGAGGCATGGTGAGTATTTTACAGCTCTCATTCGTTTTTGAAAATGAAGAAAGACATTTTTTTTTTCTTTTTTTTTTCAATTTTCAAAACTTTGTGACAAAAAGCGAGATCTGCAAAATACTCAACATACCTCTCAGCAAATAGCTTGGGGTGTCTACTTTCCAAAATGGGGTCATTTGGGGGGGTTTTGTGCCATCTGGGCATTCCATGGCCTCCGAAACTGTGATAGGCAGTGAGAAGTGAAATCAAAAATTTACACCCTTAGAAAGCCTGAAGGCGGTGATTGGTTTTTGGGGTCCTGTACGCGGCTAGGCTCCCAAAAAGTCTCGCACATGTGGTATCCCCGTACTCAGGAGAAGCAACAGAATGTATTTTGGGGTGTAATTCCACATATGCCCATGGCATGTTTGAGCAATATATCATTTAGTGACAACTTTGTGCAAAAAAAAATAAAAAATTGTCTTTTTTCCGCAACTTGTGTCAACATATAAAATATTCCATGGACTCGACATGCCTCTCAGTATATAGCTTGGGGTGTCTACTTTCCAAAATAGGGTCATTTGGGGGGGTTTGAACTGTTCTGACATTTTATACACAACATTAGGAAGCTTACATCCACTCTTCTAACCACTTGAAGACAAAGCCCTTTTTGACACTTTTTGTTTACATGAAAACATATTTTTTTTTGCAGGAAAATTATGTTGAACCCCCAAACATTATATATATTTTTAAAGCAAAGGCCCTACAGAATAAAATGGTGGGTGTTGCATTTTTTTTTCCACACAGTATTTGCGCAGCGATTTTTCAAATGCATTTTTTTGGGAAAAAATACACTTTTTTTAGTTTTAATGCACTAAAACACACTATATTGCCCAAATGTTTGATGAAATAAAAAAGATGATCTTAGGCCGAGTACATAGATACCAAACACGACATGCTTTAAAATTTCGCACAAACGCGCATTGGCGACAAACTACATACATTTTTAAAAGCCTTTAAAAGCCTTTACAGGTTACCCCGTTAGATTTACAAGATCGGTGTGATAAAATGCTTTCCCAATTTCCCAATGGCGCTTTTTATATCCGGGGGGGGGGATATTCCCTCCCACTGCTTGTAAAAGCAGTCCAGAGGCTAATTAGCCACTAGGATTGCTTTTACATGAAAGCCGGCCGCTGGCTGAAAAGAATGATACCAAGATGATACCTAAACCCGCAGGCATCAATCTGGTATAACCATTCAAAGTCCAGCAACATACTGTACCAGTACGTTGCTGGTCCTTGTTGGACATGTATTGTAATCTTTTTTTTCATGCAGCCTGTTGGCTGAACGAAAAAAAGAGATTGATCGGTGGGTATGCCCACCATTAGAATACCGCCCTTCATCCACCCACTTCTAATGATGGGCATACATGCACCATTTATATATGCCGAAGCATGGGGGCATCCTCCCGCAAAAAAGTTATGCCGCACACACATGGTCGGACTTTTCCACGGGCAAGCCTCCGTCGGAATTTCGACCGTATGTACGCGGCATTAGGAGCAAAATCACTCCTCCGCCCCTGCTGCCCCAATGCTTTGGCATATTTGCTTTTTTTTTTAACTGTGGTGGTGAAATCACCTCCTACAGCACTGGAGTCACAGGGATCAGGCCTGTCTCTGCGAACGCTGCAGTTATGTGTGTTGTGTTTTGTAAGTGACAGTGATCGATCGATACTGCACTTGGGTGGCCTGGGCTGGACGGAGGGGCAAAACGCAGGTGCTAGCAGGTATCTGGGCTGATCCCGCTAACACTGCGTTTTTGGGAACCCTAAACTGCTGGGGACGCTAGTATTGATCTGTTCAGATACTATACCACTAAGGGAGGTGTATGCTTCACGCGTGGGTGTTAGCGTTACTGGCACTAACCTGACGCTGCCTGGGGTGTGACGCAGACCCTCTCTGACGCTAAAACCTAATTGATATCACCCGCCGGGCGATCAGGGGGTTAAACCTTTATTGGGTTATATACGGCGGGTGCCCTGACACTATAAAAAGCAAACTAACTAACCAGCGTCACCCGTAACACTTATATGATGATCACTGGTGAAAGGGTTAACTAGGGGCAATTAGGGGGTTAAAACCTTTATTAGATAATTTATGGGGGTACCTGACGCTATAAAAACCTGCGGCGAACCTAAAAAAAATTACTGGCTACCAATCTGCATCACCGACGCTAACACAGCGATCAGAAAAATGATCGCTTAGCGACAGTGGTGATTAGGGATGAGCTTCGTGTTCGAGTCGAACATACGTTCGACTCGAACATTGGCTGTTCGATCGTTCGACGAAGATCGAACGATTTGCGCCGTTCGCGCCAAATTCGAGTGACGCGAACGGCCCACAATGCACTACGCCATCGCAGTGTCATCCAGGCGCTGTGATTGGCCAAGCATGCACTGTGACCCCGCATGCTTGGCCAATCACAGCGCCAGCAGCGAGGAGAGCAATGATTGGCCACAGGCAGGATGCCTGTGGCCAATTATTGCTGAGGGTGTTTAGTACACGCCCCACACTATAAAAGGCCGCCAGCACGGCGGCCTAGTGTAGTGTGTTCCGGAGCAGGGATAGAGTAGCATAGGCAGGGACAGTGACTGTTATTTCTTTCTTGCTTAACCTGGATTCCTTTAGTTTAGGGAAAGAGAAGGATAGGTAGGGAGAGTGTCAGTGTGTTTTGTGCTTCTGCTATAGTGTGCTTAAAAAAAACATTTATTCTAGGGACAGAAAACTCTAGGTAGGGACAGTGTCAGTTTCTTTCACTCTGCAAGTCCTTGTTTCCAGGGACCTGTAAGGACAGTGAGTTAATTGTCCTTGTGCTATATTGTGCTTAAAAAAAACATTTATTCTAGGGACAGAAAACTCTAGGTAGGGACAGTGTCAGTTTCTTTCACTCTGCAAGTCCTTGTTTCCAGGGACCTGTAAGGACAGTGAGTTAATTGTCCTTGTGCTATATTGTGATTAAAAAAAACATTTATTCTAGGGACAGAAAACTGTAGGTAGGGAGAGTGTTTTTTTTCTTTCACTCTGCAAGTCCTTGTTTCCAGGGACCTGTAAGGACAGTGAGTTAATTGTCCTTGTGCTATATTGTGCTTAAAAAAAACATTTATTCTAGGGACAGAAAACTCTAGGTAGGGACAGTGTCAGTTTCTTTCACTCTGCAAGTCCTTGTTTCCAGGGACCTGTAAGGACAGTGAGTTAATTTTCCTTGTGCTATATTGTGATTAAAAAAAACATTTATTCTAGGGACAGAAAACTCTAGGTAGGGACAGTGTCAGTTTCTTTCACTCTGCAAGTCCTTGTTTCCAGGGACCTGTAAGGACAGTGAGTTAATTTTCCTTGTGCTATATTGTGATTAAAAAAAACATTTTTTCTAGGGACAGAAAACTGTAGGTAGGGAGAGTGTTTTTTTTCTTTCACTCTGCAAGTCCTTGTTTCCAGGGACCTGTAAGGACAGTGAGTTAATTTTCCTTGTGCTATATTGTGCT
Organism: Rana muscosa; assembly: GCA_029206835.1. Taxonomy (NCBI): domain Eukaryota; kingdom Metazoa; phylum Chordata; class Amphibia; order Anura; family Ranidae; genus Rana; species Rana muscosa. Next base: position 179,198,659 of record CM055127.1, read on the forward strand.
TAAAAAAAACATTTTTTCTAGGGACAGAAAACTGTAGGTAGGGAGAGTGTTTTTTTTCTTTCACTCTGCAAGTCCTTGTTTCCAGGGACCTGTAAGGACAGTGAGTTAATTGTCCTTGTGCTATATTGTGCTTAAAAAAAACATTTATTCTAGGGACAGAAAACTCTAGGTAGGGACAGTGTCAGTTTCTTTCACTCTGCAAGTCCTTGTTTCCAGGGACCTGTAAGGACAGTGAGTTAATTTTCCTTGTGCTATATTGTGCTTAAAAAAAACATTTATTCTAGGGACAGAAAACTCTAGGTAGGGACAGTGTCAGTTTCTTTCACTCTGCAAGTCCTTGTTTCCAGGGACCTGTAAGGACAGTGAGTTAATTGTCCTTGTGCTATATTGTGCTTAAAAAAAACATTTATTCTAGGGACAGAAAACTCTAGGTAGGGACAGTGTCAGTTTCTTTCACTCTGCAAGTCCTTGTTTCCAGGGACCTGTAAGGACAGTGAGTTAATTTTCCTTGTGCTATATTGTGATTAAAAAAAACATTTTTTCTAGGGACAGAAAACTGTAGGTAGGGAGAGTGTTTTTTTTCTTTCACTCTGCAAGTCCTTGTTTCCAGGGACCTGTAAGGACAGTGAGTTAATTTTCCTTGTGCTATATTGTGATTAAAAAAAACATTTTTTCTAGGGACAGAAAACTGTAGGTAGGGAGAGTGTTTTTTTTCTTTCACTCTGCAAGTCCTTGTTTCCAGGGACCTGTAAGGACAGTGAGTTAATTGTCCTTGTGCTATATTGTGCTTAAAAAAAACATTTTTTCTAGGGACAGAAAACTCTAGGTAGGGAGAGTGTTTTTTTTTTTTCACTCTGCAAGTCCTTGTTTCCAGGGACCTGTAAGGACAGTGAGTTAATTGTCCTTGTGCTATATTGTGCTTAAAAAAAACATTTATTCTAGGGACAGAAAACTCTAGGTAGGGACAGTGTCAGTTTCTTTCACTCTGCAAGTCCTTGTTTCCAGGGACCTGTAAGGACAGTGAGTTAATTTTCCTTGTGCTATATTGTGCTTAAAAAAAACATTTATTCTAGGGACAGAAAACTCTAGGTAGGGACAGTGTCAGTTTCTTTCACTCTGCAAGTCCTTGTTTCCAGGGACCTGTAAGGACAGTGAGTTAATTTTCCTTGTGCTATATTGTGATTAAAAAAAACATTTTTTCTAGGGACAGAAAACTGTAGGTAGGGAGAGTGTTTTTTTTCTTTCACTCTGCAAGTCCTTGTTTCCAGGGACCTGTAAGGACAGTGAGTTAATTTTCCTTGTGCTATATTGTGATTAAAAAAAAACATTTTTTCTAGGGACAGAAAACTGTAGGTAGGGAGAGTGTTTTTTTTCTTTCACTCTGCAAGTCCTTGTTTCCAGGGACCTGTAAGGACAGTGAGTTAATTGTCCTTGTGCTATATTGTGCTTAAAAAAAACATTTTTTCTAGGGACAGAAAACTCTAGGTAGGGAGAGTGTTTTTTTTTTTTCACTCTGCAAGTCCTTGTTTCCAGGGACCTGTAAGGACAGTGAGTTAATTGTCCTTGTGCTATATTGTGATTAAAAAAAACATTTATTCTAGGGACAGAAAACTGTAGGTAGGGAGAGTGTTTTTTTTCTTTCACTCTGCAAGTCCTTGTTTCCAGGGACCTGTAAGGACAGTGAGTTAATTTTCCTTGTGCTATATTGTGATTAAAAAAAACATTTATTCTAGGGACAGAAAACTCTAGGTAGGGACAGTGTCAGTTTCTTTCACTCTGCAAGTCCTTGTTTCCAGGGACCTGTAAGGACAGTGAGTTAATTTTCCTTGTGCTATATTGTGATTAAAAAAAACATTTATTCTAGGGACAGAAAACTCTAGGTAGGGACAGTGTCAGTTTCTTTCACTCTGCAAGTCCTTGTTTCCAGGGACCTGTAAGGACAGTGAGTTAATTTTCCTTGTGCTATATTGTGATTAAAAAAAACATTTTTTCTAGGGACAGAAAACTGTAGGTAGGGAGAGTGTTTTTTTTCTTTCACTCTGCAAGTCCTTGTTTCCAGGGACCTGTAAGGACAGTGAGTTAATTTTCCTTGTGATATATTGTGATTAAAAAAAACATTTTTTCTAGGGACAGAAAACTGTAGGTAGGGAGAGTGTTTTTTTTCTTTCACTCTGCAAGTCCTTGTTTCCAGGGACCTGTAAGGACAGTGAGTTAATTGTCCTTGTGCTATATTGTGCTTAAAAAAAACATTTTTTCTAGGGACAGAAAACTCTAGGTAGGGAGAGTGTTTTTTTTTTTTCACTCTGCAAGTCCTTGTTTCCAGGGACCTGTAAGGACAGTGAGTTAATTGTCCTTGTGCTATATTGTGCTTAAAAAAAACATTTATTCTAGGGACAGAAAACTCTAGGTAGGGACAGTGTCAGTTTCTTTCACTCTGCAAGTCCTTGTTTCCAGGGACCTGTAAGGACAGTGAGTTAATTTTCCTTGTGCTATATTGTGCTTAAAAAAAACATTTATTCTAGGGACAGAAAACTCTAGGTAGGGACAGTGTCAGTTTCTTTCACTCTGCAAGTCCTTGTTTCCAGGGACCTGTAAGGACAGTGAGTTAATTTTCCTTGTGCTATATTGTGATTAAAAAAAACATTTTTTCTAGGGACAGAAAACTGTAGGTAGGGAGAGTGTTTTTTTTCTTTCACTCTGCAAGTCCTTGATTCCAGGGACCTGTAAGGACAGTGAGTTAATTTTCCTTGTGCTATATTGTGATTAAAAAAAACATTTTTTCTAGGGACAGAAAACTGTAGGTAGGGAGAGTGTTTTTTTTCTTTCACTCTGCAAGTCCTTGTTTCCAGGGACCTGTAAGGACAGTGAGTTAATTGTCCTTGTGCTATATTGTGCTTAAAAAAAACATTTATTCTAGGGACAGAAAACTCTAGGTAGGGACAGTGTCAGTTTCTTTCACTCTGCAAGTCCTTGTTTCCAGGGACCTGTAAGGACAGTGAGTTAATTTTCCTTGTGCTATATTGTGCTTAAAAAAAACATTTATTCTAGGGACAGAAAACTCTAGGTAGGGACAGTGTCAGTTTCTTTCACTCTGCAAGTCCTTGTTTCCAGGGACCTGTAAGGACAGTGAGTTAATTGTCCTTGTGCTATATTGTGCTTAAAAAAAACATTTATTCTAGGGACAGAAAACTCTAGGTAGGGACAGTGTCAGTTTCTTTCACTCTGCAAGTCCTTGTTTCCAGGGACCTGTAAGGACAGTGAGTTAATTTTCCTTGTGCTATATTGTGCTTAAAAAAAACATTTATTCTAGGGACAGAAAACTCTAGGTAGGGACAGTGTCAGTTTCTTTCACTCTGCAAGTCCTTGTTTCCAGGGACCTGGAGAGACATTGAGTGAATTGTCCTTGTGCTATATTGTGATTAAAAAAAACATTTATTCTAGGGACAGAAAACTCTAGGTAGGGACAGTGTCAGTTTCTTTCACTGTGAAAGTCCTTGTTTCAAGGGACAGAGAAGGACACCTGAAGGTAGCCCTTATTGCTTTTTTCCCATCTCCCTGCAGGCCATCTATTAGAATGTCTGGAAGGCAAACAAGGAGAGGCAGACAGTCAGGAGGCAATAAAAGAGGGCAAGCAGGCTCTGTGTCTGGGGGCAACAGTGCTGGTCGTGGACGCGGTGCATTGTCATCAGCACATGGCCATGGGACACGCTTGTCCTTCTTTTCGGCAGCTGGACATGTTGAGCCACATCATGCCGAAGACTTGGTAGAGTGGATGACCAAGCCCTCCTCCTCCTCCTCATCCTCTCTCACCCAGGCTCAGGGTACTGGAAAAGCAGCTGCCAAAGCGTCGTCTTCCCTGGTATCAATGTCAGACAAATCATCAGTCACTCCTTCCCTAGACCCACCATGTCCTCCTCCTGAGGAGTCCCCCGAACTGTTTCAGCACAGTGTTGGGTACATGCTCCAGGAGGATGCCCAGCGTTTCGAAGGGTCTGATGATGAAACCCAGCTAGAGGAAGGCAGTAGCGTGAGAGCAGACAGAGGGGATGCTCAAGAAGGACACCAATCTGGCAGTCATGTTCCAGCAGCTGCAGCATACTGCCAGATTGGCTCCAGTGATGAGGAGGGAGGGGATGATGAGGTCAATGACTCCACGTGGGTGCCTAATAGGAGAGAGGAGGAGGAGGAGGAGGAGGCACATCTCCAACGAGGCAGGATGCCCTTTGGTGGCCAGCGTAAGGGCAGTACACCGACGGAATCACACCGCAGAGCTCCGCCTGTGCAGGGCGCTGCCTCTGCCCGTCATTCAAAAAGTTCTTTGGTGTGGGCCTTTTTTGAGGCTAGTGCATCAGATCGCACAGCTGCTGTTTGCAACATATGTCTCAAGCGTATATCGCGTGGCCAAAACATCAGCCGCTTGGGTACCACATGCCTGACCAGACATATGTTGACCTGCCATGCAGCTCGTTGGCAAGCCTACCTCAAAGACCCACACCAAAGAACAAAGCGGACCTCTCCTTGCACCGCATCAGCTGGGATCTCCAACCCCACTATAACTTCAGTCCTCTCTGAAACATGCACTGAGAGGAATGAAGGTGTAGAATTAGGTGTGTCACAGCCAAGTACTTGCGCCCACTCTGCTAGCAGTACACCGACGTCCGATTCTAGCAGGCAAATTTCCCTGCCCCAGCTGCTGGACCGTCGAAAGAAGTTCACTCCCAGCCATCCACATGCCCAGCGGTTGAATGCTAGCTTGGCTAAATTGCTAGCGCTTCAACTGCTGCCTTTTCAGTTGGTAGACTCGGCCCCCTTCCGTGAGTTTGTGCAATGTGCGGTTCCTCAGTGGCAGGTTCCCAAACGCCACTTTTTCTCACGGAAGGCTATTCCGGCTCTCTACCGGCATGTGGAAGGCAATGTCTTGGCCTCGCTGGACAGGGCGGTCAGCGGTAAGGTGCATATTACCGCTGACTCATGGTCCAGCAGGCATGGACAGGGACGTTACCTTTCTTTCACGGCCCATTGGGTCACTCTTTTGGCAGCTGGGAAGGATTCAGGACAAGGTGCAGTAGTGTTGGAGGTTGTCCCACCGCCACGCCTCCAAAATGCTACTACTGGTTGTGACACACCTCTCTCCTCCACCCCCTCCTCTTCTTCTTCCTCCATGGCCTCTTCCTGTGGTTTGTCCTATGAACCAGCGGTGCTCCGTAGCCGTTCACGGGGCTACGCAAGTACGCAGGCAAAAAGATGCCATGCCGTGCTTGCGCTGGTGTGTTTGGGGGACAGAAGCCACACTGGGGCAGAGGTCCTGTCTGCTCTGCAGGGCCAGGCCGAGAGGTGGTTGACGCCACGCCAGCTTAAGCCAGGAATGGTGGTTTGCGACAATGGCACCAACCTCCTCTCCGCCCTCCGACAGGGACAACTGACCCATGTGCCCTGTGTGGCTCACGTCCTTAACCTGGTGGTGCAGCGCTTCTTGGGCAGGTACCCGGGCTTACAGGATGTCCTGAGGCAGGCCAGGAAAGTCTGTGTGCATTTCCGCAGATCTTATAATGCCAGTGCTCGCCTGGCTGAGCTGCAAAAGGAGTTGAACCTGCCCAAGAACCGCCTTATATGTGACATGCCCACCAGGTGGAACTCAACGTTGGCCATGCTGCAGCGGCTGCACACGCAGCAGAGGGCCATCAATGAGTACCTGTGCGACTACGGCACCAGGACAGGGTCAGGGGAGCTTGGTTTTTTTTCTCCACGCCAGTGGGGCATGATCAGGGATGCATGCACTGTCCTGGCACCATTTGAGGAGGCCACGAGGATGGTGAGCAGTGACAGTGCATGCATCAGTGACACTGTACCTCTTGTCCACCTGTTGGAGCACACGCTGCGTGGAATAATGGACAGGGCACTTGAGGCAGAACAGAGGCAGGAAGAGGAGGACTTCCTTGCCTCTCAAGGCCCCCTTTACCCAGACAGTGTTCCTTCTGTCCCACCCATCGCACAGGAAGAGGAGGAGGAGGAGGAGGAGGAGGAGGAGGAGGAGGATTGTGTCAGCATGGAGGTGGAGGCTGGCACTCAGCATCATCAGCAGCAGTCTTTTAGGGATGATTTACAGTCCCAAGAAACCAGTGGACTTGTACGTGGCTGGGAGGAGGTGGCTGCGGATCATGTCGTCCTTAGTGACCCAGAGGACTCCGGAGCGAATGCCTCAGCAAACCTACGCTGCATGGCCTCCCTGATCCTGCAAAGTCTGCGGAAGGATCCTCGTATTCTTCGGATCAAGGAGAGGGACCATTACTGGCTGGCCACTCTCCTTGATCCACGGTACAAGGGTAAGGTTGCGGACCTTATGTTACCGTCGCAGAGGGAGCAGAGGATGAGACAACTCCGGGAGGCCTTGCAGAAAGGTCTGTGCAACGCGTTCCCAGAGACTGGGAGGTTGCAAACTCCTGGTCCTGGACAACGAGTTGCTGAGGCTTCGGCCAGTCAAAGAAGGAGCGGTGGGGAAGGTGGCCGTCTGACCGATGCGTTCAGACAATTCTTTAGTCCGCAGCCCCAAAGTATGATCGGTTCCAGCAACCATCGCCAGCGTCTGATAAACATGGTGCAGGAATATCTAGGGGCAAGGTCAGACTTGGACACCTTCCCCACCGAAAATCCTCTGGCTTACTGGGTCTTGAGGATGGATCACTGGCCAGAGCTTGCACAGTATGCAATTGAGCTACTGGCCTGTCCTGCATCCAGCGTTCTTTCGGAACGCACATTCAGTGCTGCTGGAGGATTTGTCACGGATCACAGGGTGCGCCTGTCCACCGACTCGGTTGATCGACTGACTTTCATCAAGATGAACCAGTCTTGGATCACCACCAGCTACCACACACCTGATGCTGATATAACAGACTAATTGATTTTAAAATGTCACATCCCTTCAAGACTGATGCTGATGCTGAGTGCCTGTGCTGTTATGTTGACTGGCTATCCTCCTCCTCCGAGTCCTCAATGGTACGATTGATGATGATAGCTTGGAAGATCATTTTTGTTTATGGGTGCCGCCACCAGTGCCTAACGCCCAATTTTTCAGCCCCTGTTTAACAGTGGCGTGTAATTACAATTTTTGAAGCAATACTTTGCAACAGGGCTCATTGCTGTGCTCCAAGTACAGTATCTGTGAGGAGTTGCAGTGTTGTGCCACCAGTGCCTAAGGCCCAATTTTTCAGCCCCTGTTTAACAGGGGCGTGTCATTACAATTTTTGAAGCAATACTTTGCAACAGGGCTCATTGCTGTGCTCCAAGTACAGTATCTGTGAAGGGTTGCAGTGTTGTGCCACCAGTGCCTAAGGCCCAATTTTTCAGCCCCTGTTCAACAGGGGCATGTAATTACAATTCTTGATCTAATAATTCACAGCAGGGCCCATTGCTGCACCCACCAAGAGTAACTGTCAGGGCTTACAGTGTTGTGGCACCAGCACCACCATCAAAGGCCCAATTTTTACTACCACTGTTCAACAATTATATGTAATTAAAATTCCTGATATAATAGTTGACAGCAGGGCGTTCCAGCACCAACCAAGAGTAACTGTGAGTGCTTACAGTGTTGTGCCAACACCAACAACTAAGGGGCCTATTTCTGCAGAGTATATACGGCAGGTCCCTACTTTCAAACATCCAACTTACAAACGACTCCTACTTGCAAACGCAAGAAGACAACAGGAAGTGAGAGGAAATCTACCACTAGGAAGGAAAATTCTCTCCTGTAAGAATAAATATGGGAGAAAGGTGTTTCCTCTGTACTGATGCTTTATCAGCAATCCTTGTTTCAAGAAAAACACCACATTTCAAAAACAGTTGTCATTAGGACGGAAAGTGAGGTGAAATGTTCTGAACAGGGGCACAGACAGCAAAACAAATGTTACAGGGGTGATAACCCTTACCTATGTTTTCCAAAAAGTTTAAAAATAGATTTTTGGTCTGGAGCTACACTTCAACAATGTACCTGTTCAAAATTACAAACAGATTCTACATAAGAACAAACCTACAGTCCCTGTCTTGTATGCACCGCCTGTATACGGCTGTTCAGAGTATATAGGGCCTTTTTTATTTTATGTGCGGGGTTCCCCTTAATATCCATACAAGACCCAAAGGGGCTGGTAATGGGCTGGGGTAGGGGGGGGGTCATGGGGTAGCTATGCCATTTTTCTTAAAGATTTTCATCCATATTACCGGGACCAGACATTACATTAAAGCCGCAAGCAGTTTTAAATGGCTTTTTTTTCCTTTAGAAGTGTCATTTTGTGCAGGGACAGTTCTAAACACGGGAAACACGTGGCACTTCACAGGCATACTTTAGACACCCCCCAGGTACGATATTTAAAGGAATATTTGACTTTTTTTTTTTCACTTTATGCATCATTAAAATGACTGCTCCCGGAAAACGACCGTTTTTAAAACTTATTTTTGCATTGATACATGTCCCCTGGTGCAGAACCCGGGTTCCCAAACCCTTTTTAGGACAATAACATGCATAATAGTTGTTATAATTAGCACTTTAGAATTCGAACGTTCGCATCCATTGTATTTAATAGGGTTCTAATGTTCGTTCGAACTTTCGGTCCGTTCGCGGGTTCTGGTGCGAACCGAACCCGGGGGTGTTCGGCTCATCACTAGTGGTGATAGGGGGTGAAAGGGTTACCTGGGGGGCGATCAAGGGGGTTAAACCTTTATTAGATAATTTATGAGGGTACCTGAAGCTATAAAAACCTGCAGCGAACCTAAAAAGAATTACTGGCTACCGATCTGCATCACCGACGCTAAGACAGCGATCAGAAAAATGATCGCTTAGCGACAGTGGTGATAGGGGGTGAAAGGGTTACCTGGGGGGCGATCAAGGGGGTTAAACCTTTATTAGATAATTTATGGGGGTACCTGACGCTATAAAAACCTGCGGCGAACCTAAAAAAAAAATACTGGCTACTGATCTGCATCACCGACGCTAAGACAGCGATCAGAAAAATTATCGCTTAGCGACAGTGGTGATAGGGGGTGAAAGGGTTACCTGGGGGGCGATCAAGGGGGTTAAACCTTTATTAGATAATTTATGGGGGTACCCGACGCTATAAAAACCTGCGGCGAACCTAAAAAAAAAATACTGGCTACTGATCTGCATCACCGACGCTAAGACAGCGATCAGAAAAATTATCGCTTAGCGACAGTGGTGATAGGGGGTGAAAGGGTTACCTGGGGGGCGATCAAGGGGGTTAAACCTTTATTAGATAATTTATGGGGGTACCCGACGCTATAAAAACTTGCGGCGAACCTAAAAAAAAATACTGGCTACCGATCTGCATCACCGACGCTAAGACATCGATCAGAAAAATGATCGCTTAGCGACAGTGGTGATAGGGGGTGAAAGGGTTACCTGGGGGGCGATCAAGGGGGTTAAACCTTTATTAGATAATTTATGGGGGTACCCGACGCTATAAAAACCTGCGGCGAACCTAAAAAAAAATACTGGGTATCGATCTGCATCACCGACGCTAAGACAGCGATCAGAAAAATGATCGCTTAGCAACGGCAGTGCTAGGGGGTGAAAGGGTTATCTGGGGGGTGATCAAGGGGTTAAACCTTTATTAGGGGGGGGGTTAGGGGGCTACACTGGACCTAAAACTAAATGTAGTGACACTTTTACAGTCACAAATGTCACTGATTGCAGTGATCAGTAAATAAATGGTCACTGCAATCAGTGACACTGTGACTGGGGGCTGGGGGGTGATCTGGGGGTGTCTGGGGGGGCCTGGGGGGGGCGATTTATGTGCCTATGTGTCCTGGTGTCAGTGTAGTGTTTGTGCACTAACCTTGATGTCTTCTCTTGTACGGCGCTCGGTATATGTGAGCGCCGCACAGGAGATGACATCACTTCCTCCTGCTTTCTCTGTCTGTGTGTACATTCCAGAGACAGAGGGGGCATTTCTATTCGCCGGGAGCGATCGCGGGGGGGTGGCCGGAATCGAACGGCTGTCTCCTCATGTCGGATCGCTCCCCAACGAATTCCGACCGCTCACTGTACAGAAGGGGGGTCCGATTGGAACCCACAACTGTACAAAGGCAATCACGTACACTCTACGTGATTGTGCCTGTCGGTGCCATTGTGCCGACGTATATATACAGTGAGCGGTCGTTAAGTGGTTAAGAGAAGTCAAATTCAAGTTAGAATCGACTATGGTGTGAGTTGAGCTGTCTTTTTAAGATAAGGTTGATTGGTTAGGTATGTTACTATAGGGTAAGTAGGGGGGGGGGGAATTTTCGGTACGGTGAATATCAAAGGGTGAAAGTTACTTATTTGTAGTAATTTCTAAGATGACAGTCCTGCTTGCCACCTTGGTTAACTCTTTTAGACGCAAGGGGGCGGGCATGTTCGGAGTTACATCTCCAGCATAAGTTGGATACTGATGGTGCAAATTTGTGGCTAGAGGTCGGGACTCTGTACCAGCGAGGGAGGACCTCATAGCCATTTTCTTGAGCTGATGCATTAACTGAGCTCTTAGGAATGTTTTCAAATATTTGAGATCTAGGGAGAGTTCTTTCTCCCAGAATTGACATGTCTTGTTTTTCATGGGATCTTTGGAAAAGAGTAAATGGTTGGGACTAGATGTCTGTGTGGGGTGGTTTTAAAGCATAATGATTCTATGGGGGGTAAGTTGATGGGTCCATTGAGGATTTTGGTTCAGATCTAGGTACATGTGCTGCAATTGTAGGTATGTCCACCGTGGGAACTTGCGATCTATCATTTGTGCAGCAAGATCTTTGCGGTTCCGAAATGTGTCTTTTTGGAAGAAGTGCTTGGCTATGATATGTTTATGTGGCCATGAGTTAGATAGAAATTGTATGGACATCACCGGGGTAAAATAAGGGTTGAGACGGAGTGGAGTCAGGGGACCTGGTATAGATGAAAGAGAGTATTTGTTACTCATTTTGTGAAAACAGCGTAAGGTGGGGCCCTTTAAGCATTCGGCTGGTGGATGTGGTTGGAACATGTTTGGTGGGTATTTTACAGGGATGTAGCTATTGGCATAGTGGCTAGGGATTCTTCCAGTGTAAACTATTGCTTTGTGGATACATGAATGTTCCAGACCTTTATTCTAGTAAGGAGACAGGCCCTGTGATAGTTGCATAGGTCAGGGAGGCCTCCTTTTAGCTTGGGGAATAAACGGGGGATCCCTCTGTGTAATCCGGCACTGATCAGGCTGCATTACTGGGCAATGGTAAGGCTGCATTGATGGGCACTGATCAAGCTGCATTGGTGGGCAATGATGAGGCTGCATTGATGGGCACTGGTGAGGCTGCAGATGGACACTGATCAAGCTGCATTGATGGGCAATGGTGAGGCTGCAGATGGGCACTGATCAGGCTGTATTGATGGGCAATGGTGAGGCTGCATTGTTGTGAACTGGTGAGGCTCCAAGTGGGCACTGATGAGGTTGCTTTGATGGGCACTGACCCTTATTTTGCTTAAAAATTTTTTATATAAAATTTTCATTTTTTTTCTGAAACGTCCCTCCTATTAAAAAAAGGTGCGTGTTTTATGCCTGTGCGTGTTAAACGCCAATAAAAAGGGTAGTTATTGTCATACAAATATATAATAAAAATCCCATTAAGTCTCACATAACATGACCATAAAATATTTTCACATAACTCTATTACATAGAAACTGTTTCTAGAAATATGCCCATCTTTCATCGGTGCCTTTCGTGGATCCACTACTTATTCAGGACTGGGCCAAGCATATACTGTACTATATTTCTTTAGAATAAGCAAAAGACTATTCCATCAGAAAGGGAAATAATAATACAGCAACAGTACCTTGATAATAATAAAGCTCCAAAAGTTGATCATATGAACATTGCTAACACATAATCATGTAAGTGTGGTGCTTACATAAGGTTTATCATGCATAAAATCAGCAGGTAGGTGACACTGATAATGCATGTCTTAGCATTCATGGTCTGGCTCCCAAGGGTCCCAACCACCAGATATTAGAAAAATAGCACAGCAGTTCCACAAGAAAAAAGACACTAGAAGAACAATTTTCACCAGAAGATCTGCAAAAGCAGAGACATAACTAGAACCTTCAGGGCCCTATTGTAAGAAACCATGAAGGGCCCCCTGATCCCTAGCTGGGGCCCTTCCCTCCGAGCCCAGTGGTGAAATGCGAGGGCCTGGTGGCATTTATGACCTGTGTGATCCCAGTAGTTCTGCCAATGGTGTCAGTAGTTCTACTCATTTAAAATAAAAACTAATTGGCAGAAAAAAAAATAGTTTTGGCAGAGAAAGGGGTAATAAAACTTTATAGCTGAACTTCAGCAAATGTTGTCTAAATACATTTGCATCTTTGCCCCTCCTTTAGTTTTATGCAGGCAACCTGTAGTGGGTGGAGCCTTCTGGGCTCCTCCCACATCTCTGCTCTCAGCACAGGCTATATTCAGCACAGTGATGATGTCACTGCTACATTTATTAGATTATAGTTGAGTTTGCAAAGGCATTTGGTACACAAAGTGGATCATTATCCTTTGTGGTGACTGAGGAATATATTTACAGTGGAACCTTGGATTACGAGCATAATCCGTTCCAGGAGAATGCTTGTAATCCAAAGCACTCGCATATCAAAGCGAGTTTCCCCATAGAAGTCAAACGAAGATAATTTGTTCCGCATTGACTTCTATGGCATGCAATACCGCATGTGGCCAGAGGTGGCGGGGAGCCTCGGAAATTCCCGGGGACAGCTCGGCTGATCTCAGAAACCCTCGGAAAGGTTAGGAAAGACTCGGGAACAGAGTATTTCCTAGTGTTTCCGAGTATTTACGAGTGATTCCGAGCATTTACGAATGTCTCCAAATGGCTCCGAACTGTTCCGAGTGTCACCGGCTCCCGCGCACCTCTGGCCAATTGCGGTACTGCACACCCCATTAGCTTGAATTCTGCTCATTTGGCGAGACAACACTCACAAACAGTCAAGTTTTTTTTTTTTAAAGTTGCTCGTTATTCAAAACGCTCGTTAACCGCATTACTCGTAAACCAAGGTTCCACTGTAAATGAAAGTTTTTACCCAGAGTTCAGATTTAAGGCTAGGATCATATATGCGTGATGTGGGAGCACAAATATATATTTTTATGTGTTTTTCTACATTGCATTAGTGGAGTCCATTCATTTGAATGGGCTGCTTACTGCATCTAAATCACACCAAAGGGGTATATGAGCCTTTTATTGTAAATAGCGCTACACTGAAATGCATGGAACTTTGTTACCGTTCATTTTTTTCCCTAATTTCCTACTCACTTTTGCAAGGTGTGTTGTTGTGCCTTTTAAAAATAAATGGCACTGCTGTTGTTTGGCAAAAAGGATGGACATTTCTTGTGCATTAAGAGAAAAAACGCACAATTTTAAGTCCAATCCCACAATGCACATGTGTGAATGGAGCATAAAGGTTATCAGTCTATGTATAGCCTTGCCAAGAATGACCTTTAATCACCTTCTTGTCTGTGTTTTATCACCAGGGAGTGCAGTGTCACATGGGACCCTCCAGGAGGTCATGGTTCCCGTAATAGACCGCAATACATGTCAAAAAATGTATTACAATGGAGGAAGTACCGTGACTATCCAGTACGACCAGATTTGTGCCGGCTACAAGGATGGGGGCAAGGACTCTTGCCAGGTGAGTGACACCAAGAACATTCCAGCATGGCCCACCTTTAGGATCTCTTCACAGGAAAGGGAAGCAATGCATGACATCAGTTAAAGTCAATTTTTTTTTTTACATTCAATTGTTCTTAGTCTATTAACTCCCATGTAGAAAAAGAAAAAGTTGCGCTAATTATATAATAAAAATGTGAACATAGTCCAACAGGTGATCTGTATTTTCCAATCTGAATAACAATGGGTGATGCGGTTCAAAACAAATGGTGTCCAGTGATATCCTCCCCCAAGTGACGTCAGCAACGTTTAGACAAGAAGTACTCTTGCCCACATGGTGGACCCTCTAATTATGGAAGGTGAAACTCGCTTAGGATATATCTGCTGATATGGCGTTCAAAAAGGAAGAGTACAGGCAGTCCACGTCTCTCCAGCCGCTCCTCCCGCACTAAGATTGAACCATCATGGCAGCCCAGCAGTACCCAAAATACATGAATAAAAAGGGGCCTCCGATAGTGTAAAACCAACCAGCCAGCGACCAACGAGCAAATGTTTTTCTCTTATGCCGCGTACACACGATTAAATTTTCCGTCGGAAAAACCTTGGATGGTTTTTCCGACTGAATTACGCTCAAGCTTGGCTTGCATACACACGGTCACACAAAAGTTCTCTGGACTTTTGACCGTCAAGAACGCGGTGACGTACAACACTAGGACAAGCCGATAAAAGGATGTTCAATGCTTCCGAGCATGCGTCGAATTGTTTCCGAGCATGCCTTGGAATTTTGCGCGTCGGAATTGCTACAGACGATCGGAAATTTCGATAGGAATTTTTTTTCCGTCGGAAAATTTGAGAACCAGCTCTCAAGTATGAGTATGATGCACCAATTTACATACCACTCTTCCACACGCCATTTCCCCTCTCCACTCCATTCCTTTAACACTATCACTAAGTACCAAAGTGTCAAAAATTAAGAACTTCACCATTCATTTCTAATGCCTAGTACACATGAGCGGGATTTCCGACGGGAAAAGTTCAGTTGGAAATCCCGAAGGGGAAAGCCGAGAGCCTGCTCTCTACTTTTCCCCCATACAGACGCTTGGTTTTCCCATCGGGAAAACTCAGATGAGAGTTTTCCTCGGGAATCCCGACCGTGTTTTATGCTCCATCTAAGTTTTTCCCCCCACAGGAAAACTGCCAAAAATGGCCGCTTTTTGCTACACACGACCGGATTTTCTGACGGATAAAAGTCCGTTGAGAAACCCGCTGGGGAAAAAAGAGAGCAGGTTCTCTTTTTTTGTCCGGCCGATTTTGGCAGTTTTCCCGTCGGAAAAACAGCGAGGGAGCATACACACGGCCGGGATTCCCGGCCATAAACTCTCCTCGCAGTTTTCCCGTCAAGAAAACCGGCCGTGTGTACGAGGCTTAAGATCTTCATCCGCCTGAAAAATCTTCACATTCAACCCCTGTGTCCCCCAGCACCCACTGTGGTTCCATTTGCTGAACCATCATTACTGTGCTCTGTAGGGATGTAGAAGTCGGCTAGAGGAACCACAGAGCGAGCAAATGACCAATCATGGGATACACCTAAAAGTATGTTATGTGTGAAAAGGTCTTTGCTCTGCAATCAGAAGAATGGATAGCAGGGTGGGTGAGTGTAACTCCTCTTCTTTCGCAAGTGTTGATTTTTTACTTGGCAACAAATTTGCTTTAAGCTAATGAAAATTTACTTGGTTGCAACTTCTTCAAGTTCTTGTGCAGTGCCAATTCCATACCCAATTACTGAGTGCTCAACTAATTTGTGTAATTACACATTCACGGAAAGCCAAGATTGAAACATTTTCTTTGATTCCTTCTATACTGAACAGATAGACGTTGGTGTAGCTGATGATTATTGATGTCTTTCAGGGTGACTCAGGAGGACCTCTGGTGTGTAAGGTCCAGGGCGTATGGTACCAGGTTGGAGTTGTGAGTTCGGGAATAGGATGTGCATTCTCCAACTTCCCTGGGATCTACACAAGAGTGACGGCCCACCAAACCTGGATCAGCACCCACCTGAACGTTAAATTCAATGATGTGTCAAATATCTCTACACCAACGAGGACATGTGGAGGAAGACTCTTAAACACGGGGAACACCAATGCTGTTTTACCAACATCCAGCCTTTCACACCATCGCTGGGTGATCCTGGTCCCAACTATTCTTCTGCTGACAGTAATATAACCAAAAAACAGCCATCTCTGCTGACTTAGACAGGCATAAAGAAAGTTCACTTAAGCCTCGTACACACGACCGGTTTTCTCGGCAAGAAAACTGCCGGGAGAGCTTTTTGCAGAGAAAACCGTTCGTGTGTATGGTTTCTCGGCAGGAAAACTGCCCGGAATCTCGACGAGAAAAATAGAGAACCTGCTCTCTATTTTTCTCATCGGGATTCTCGGCAGACTGTTTCCTGCCGAGAAACCCAATCGTCTGTATGCTTACCTGTCCAGGGAAACCCGCGCATGCTCGATGAGACTTCGACGCATGCACGGTAGCATACAAGGGCAGTGTAGGGTGTAGCAAGATGGCGGCAACGTCATTGAATGTGACGAGTGATGACGTCACCGCATTCTTGCCATTCAAAAGAACGGCGGTTCTTTTGAATGGCACGTGTGTACACAGGGCTTGGTAAGACAAGCTTGCCAGGAATCCCGTCGAGAAAACCGAAGGGTTTTTTTTCGACGGGATTCCCGTCCGTGTGTACGAGGCTTAAGCATAGAATACCGAATCGCAAGGAAGGAATAAGTAAAAAAAAATGTGTTTGAGCTCACACATGATTGGACGTGTTAAGTAAATAGGATGAGCTAAGTAAAAGTGAGCATGCTCTATTCCTTTAATAAATCAACCACGTCTTCTATTGCCAATATATGAAAAATAATTAGAGTTTTATGAAAATGCAGAGGTATTTGTTTAAACCAAGGAGCTCCTTAAAGCGGAGTTCCACCCAGCTTTTTTTTTAATGAATCAGTTTTTTTTTACACTATATTAAAACATTAAATACATGCCATTTAACATATCGCCGCTCAATTCCCGGTTTTTAAAATGACTTACTGTTTATTCCTGATGTGCAGAGCGCTTCCATCACTACTGTGGGCTTGTGAAGCCCACTAGCAGTCTCTACCGGCATATGGTGATGCTGGATGCCAATCAGAATATGCAACCGAAGGGAAGTTGCGTTGCGGCCATCTTGGTACACCGCACTCATCCGCAGTAAGCCTAGAGTTAGAAATCGGCAAGCAGACATCTTTATACACCCACCGGACTCTTGCTTTTAACAGTTATTTTTAACAGTAAACTCAGCTTATATATACTCCATTTCACTATATAAGCTGAGTTTAACGTTAAAAATAACTGTGAAAAGCAAGACTCCGGTGGGTGTATAAAGATGTCCACTTGCCGACTTATAAACTCTAGGCTTACTGTGGACGAGTGCGGGTGTACCAAGATGGCGGTGACGCGACGTCCCTTCAGTCGCATATTCTGATAGGTAGTGGCCTTTTCTCGCGTCATTTTCCGGTTTCTAAATATCGCGATGCTAGCGCTCGGCGCTGCCCACTGACTCCTGGGAAAGGATGACACACATCTCCCAGGAGCACAGGCGAGCGCAGGTGCCGAGGGCAATGACATCAATCGCCACAGACTGGAAGTGGCAGAATAGAAGGGACCCCATAGAAACAGCAGTTACAGAGTGAGTAAAATTTTTTTTTTCCAAATGTTGTTGCTGAAGGAGAATGCTGTGGATTTATGTAAAGTTCATTTTATGGGTGGAGCTCCGCTTTAAAGCCTATCCAAAGTCAAGGAAAAATTTTTTATATATTAAACTTAGCAGTCCTTGGATGTGGTGGTTGCAATAGGGCTCTCATCATGTTTACTGGTGTGGGGAAGGAAGGGGGGGGGGGGGAGAGTTTATAGTTCACTTGACTTGAGATGCAAGTTCAGAACAGGCAAAGTGCACAGGAATTTAGGAGCTCACTGGATTTCTGGCAGATTATTAAGTATTGTTCATTATGCCTCTTTTTTAAGGAAACAATACATGAGGAGTAATACATGTATTGCAGAGATGGATGGCATTTTATTTATTTTTTTGCTTTGATATTACATTACATTACATTTCTGATTGGCACTTTCAGTTACTTTGCATGCAGTGAGGGAAGAGTGAAATCTGACGAATGGACTCCAGGAAAAATGCTACATACACAGACCTGTGAACTATCTTAGCAGATACAAGATTTATAATTATATTATATTATTAATCAGAGAACATATTTTTTCATTATTGAGCTTTTAATAAAAGTAAATGAAATTAAATTTGCCTGAATTTTGTCTTCATTTGTATCTCTCCACACCTATCGACAATATGCTTATTTTAATTTTTTTTTTATTTTAACCACTTAAGCCCCGGACCATTTCGCTGGCCAAAGACCAGAGCACTTTTTGCGTTTCGGCACTGCTTCGCTTTAACTGACAATTGCGGGGTCGTGCGACGTGGCTCCCAAACAAAATTGATGTCCTTTTTTTCCCACAAATAGATTTTTCTTTTGGTGGTATTGGATCACTTCTGCGGTTTTTATTTTTTGCGCTATAAACAAAAAAGGAGCGACAATTTGGAAAAAAATTACATATTTATTACTTTTTGCTATATTAAATATCTCCAAAAAATATATAAAAAAAACTTTTTTTTTCCTCAGTTTAGGCCGATACGTATTCTTCTACATATTTTTGGTAGAAAAAAAATTGCAATAGGCGTATATTCAAAACAAAAATGTGTAGCGCTAAATCAAATAAGAACTGCACTCTGAACAAGTGCAGTACTGTATATAACAGTGATGTGTGATTAAAGCAGTCAACAAAACATCTAATAACAGATATATAATAACGTTTATATAATCCACCATGATAAAAGTTGTTCCGTGATAGAAAATTGTTCAAATAATCCACAATGATGTGGACTATATAGCATGAAAAAAATCACCAGAAAAAATTAAGTTCATTAATAATGTTAAAATAAATTGAATGCTTAATAAAAAACTGATGATTGATAATCAAAGTGATAGTGCTCCCAACAAACTTGACGTGAAGTGACCACCACCAATCGGTTGTAGAAAAGGCTTACCAGAAAGAGTGGACCCCAAAAACATACGTTCAGAGGGTCAACCAGGCATTGGTAAGCCACTGTAGACAGCGAATCCTCAGCAGCAATTCAAACGGAAACATCAAGCTAACATAAAAGATAGTGGATCGGTGATGGTGTGATGAGATGTGTGAGATGAGAAGTAATGGCTGTCACAGATCTTAGATCTCCATACCACTGGACGTCCTATACACAGCTCTACTGTCACACATCAATAAGCGTATATTGATTGGTTTGCGCAAAAGTTATAGCGTCTGCAAATAAGGGGATAGAATTATGGCATTTTTATTATAATTTTTTTTACTAGTAATGGCGGCGATCAGCGATTTTTATCATGACTGCGACATTATGGCGGACACATCGGACACTTTTGACACATTTTTGGGACCATTGTCATTTTCACAGTGATCAGTGCTATAAAAAAGCACTGATTACTGTGAAAATGACACTGGCAGTGAAGGGGTTAACCACTAGGTGACGCTGAAGGGGTTAAGGGAGTGATTCTAACTGTAGGGGAGATGGGCTGCGTGTGAAACAACAGTGATCACCGCTTCCGATTTACAGGGAGCTGTGATCAGTGTCCTGTCACTAGGAAGACTGGAGAAATGCTTGTTTACATCAGCATTTCCCCGTTCTTCCTCACCCTGACACGATCGCGGGTATGCCCGCGGACATCGAGACTGCAGGGACACGCGGTCGGAGTCACGGAGCTTGCGGCGCGCATGTCCACAATGCCGCTTCTTAAAGTGGACGTATATATACGTCCTTTTGCGCAGCCGTGCCATTCTGCCGACGTATATCGTCGTGCAGCGGTCGGCAAGTGATTACCGTATATACTCGTGTATAAGCCAACCCGAATATAAGCCGAGGCACCTAATTTTACCACAAAAAACTGGGAAAATGTATTGACTCGAGTATAAGCCTAGGGTGTCCATCTGCATGCCTCACTGTGCCTCACTGTGCCTCACTTTGCCTCACTGTGCCCATGCCTAGACTGAAGTTTAACATGGGAGTCTATGGAAGGGGTGCCGGCTTTGAAAAATCGGTGCCCCGGTCGTAGGTCCCCCAGACAACAAGCTTTGCACACTTGTAGAGGAGAAATGGGGCTACGTGTATGCCAAGATTCGGGTCCAGGGGACCTACGACCGGCCGGTACCGGGTCCCCAAATTCACCGGAGAAATTACCGTTTAACATGGGAGTCTATGGAAGGGGTGCCCGGCTTTGAAAAATCAGTGCTACCCAGCCGTAGGTCCCCCGGACAACAAACTTTGCACATTTGTAGAGGAAGAGTGGGGCTATATGTAGCCGGTACCGGGTCCCCAAAGTCTGGGAGATCAGGTGCAAAAAGGTGACTCGAATATAAGCCGAGGGGGGCATTTTCAACACAAAAAATGTGCTGAAAAACTCGGCTTATACTCGAGTATATACGGTATATAAAAACTTTGCATTTTCATTACATATCTTATATTTTCAATTTACACCTCCCCCCTGGGTCAGCTGATTACCATCTCTACACTGACGACACCCAAATCTATTTCTCTGCCCCTCAGCTCACTCCCTCCGTCTCCTTGTGTATCACTAATTTACTATCAGATATATCAGTCTGGATGTCACACCACTTCCTCAAACTCAATCTATCAAAAACCGAACTTACCATTTTTCCTCCCCCGGGTGCCCCTTCCCCTGATCTCTCTCTGTCAAAATCGATGGCACAACTATCAGCCCAGCCCTGCATGCCAAGGTGTAGTCCTTGAATCTAAATATGCAAAAAGCCACGCTATGGCGCGGCTTTTTGTATATTTATATTTTGTTCACTATGATGATATCTCATGGTTTGTCACTGCTGTTGTTTTAGGTCTATGATCTAGCGCGGTACACCTCTTTGTATAGTCCCGGAATCTGAATTCTCCTTTAACCGCTTAAGCTCCAGAAGGTTTTACCCCCCCCCCCCTTTCTGACCGGGCCATTTTTTGCGATACGGCACTGCATCGCTTTAACTGATGCCGCATACACACGATCGGAAATTCCGACAAGAAAAGTTTGATGTGAGCTTTTGGTCGGAAATTCCGACCGTGTGTAGGCTCCATTAGACTTTTCCTGTCTGAATTTCCGCCAGCAAAAATTTGAGAGCTGGTTCTCAAATTTTCCATTGGAAAAAATTCCAATCAGAAATTCAGATCGTCTGTATCAATTCTGACCCGCAATATTCCGACGCATGCTCGGAAACAATTCAACGCATGCTCGGAAACAATTCGACGTATGCTCGGAAGCATTGAACTTAATTTTCTCGGCTCGTCGTAGTGTTGTACGTCACCGCGCTCTTGACAGTCGAAAGTTCCGAGAACTTTTGTGTGACCGTGTGTATGCAAGACAAGCTTGAGCGGAATTCGGAAAATTTAATCGTGTGTACGCGGCATAAGAGAAAGACATTTGCTCGTTGGTCGCTGGCTGGTTGGTTTTAGACTATCGGAGGCCCCTTTTTATTCATTTATTTTGGGTACTGCTGGGCTGCCATGATGGTTCAATCCTAGTGCGGGAGGAGCGGCTGGAGAGACGTGGACTGCCTGTACTCTTCCTTTTTGGACGCCATATCAGCAGATATATCCAAGCGAGTTTCACCTTCCATAATTAGAGCGTCCACCATGTGGGCAAGAGTACTTCTTGACTAAACGTTGGTGACGTCACTTGGTGGAGGATATCATTGGACACCACTTGTTTTGAACCGCATCACCCATTGTTGTTCAGATTGGAATATATAGATCACCTGTTGGACTCGACGCATGCTCGGAAGCATTGAACTTCATTTTCTCGGCTCGTCGTAGTGTTGTACGTCACCGCGTTCTTGACGGTCGAAAGTTCAGAGAAATTTTGTGTGACCGTGTGCATGCAAGCCAAGCTTGAGCGGATTTTTGTCGGAAAAACCATCCAAGGTTTTTCCGACAGAAATTCCGATCGTGTGTACGCGGCATGACAACTGTGCGGTCGTGCGGCGCTGTACCCAAACAAAATTGATATCCTTCCTTTCCCACAAATAGAGCTTTCTTTTGGTGGTATTTGATCACCTCTGTGCTTTTTATTTTTTTGTGCTATAAACAAAAAACAAAGACAGACAATTTAAAAAAATGATTTTTTTAATTTCTGCTATAAAACATTCCCAATAAAAAAAATCGAATTTCTTCATAAGTTTAGGCCAATATGTATTCTGCTACATATTTTTTGTAAAAAAATCCCAATAAGCGTATATTGATTGGTTTGCGCAAAAGTTATACCGTCTACAAAATAGGGGATAGATTTAGGCCCCTTTCACACTGGCACGTTTTTCAGGCGGTTTAGAGCTAATAATAGCGCTGTTATACCGCCTGAAAAAATCGTGCCCTGCAGTCTTCAGTGCCAAAGCCCGAGGGCTTTCACATTGAAGCGGTGCGCTAGCAGGACCACTCCAAAAGTCCTGCTAGCCGCATCTTTACAGCGGTGAAGGAGCGGTGTGTTCACCGCTTCTTTACCGTGGCTGCCCATTGAAATCAATGGGACACCGCGGTTTGTGGGCGGTATAAACCCTTTTTCGGCCGCTAGCGGGGGTTAAATTCACCCCGCTAGCGGTCGCATACCGCGGTAATAACGACGGTATAGCGGCGCTGAAAATCGCGCCACTATACCACCACCGCACCTGCCCGCCCCAGTGTGAAAGGGGCCTTAGGGACTTTTTTAATTGTTTTTACTAATAAGGGCAGCGATCTGCGATTTTTAGCGGGACAAATTTCACACTGAGTGACACTTTTGGGGACCAGTGACACCAATACAGTGATCACTGCTATAAAAATACACTGATTACCGTATAAATGACACTGACAGGGAAGGGGTTAACACCAGGGGTAATCAAAGGGTTAAATGGTGCTTACTGTGTGGGGCAGTGTCACACTGAAGGAAAAGAGAGATCCGTGATTCAGCTTAGCTGACTCACAAGATCTCTCTTTCCCTTCCTGACAGATACGCTGTTTTTCTTGTTTACACAGGCAGACGAGACGACTGATCCGCTGATTGGCTCCTGCTGTGATTGGACATAAACCACGTGCACAAAATCACGTACCTGGATGTGATTTTGCACAGCCAGGCCGCCCTGCCACAGTATATATGCGGTGGGTGGTCCAGGACTGGTTAAGCCCCATGTCAAATTATTAGCTTTTTTTCCACTTGACCCTTTTTCCTAGCTCTAATTAACAGGACCCTCTGATTCCTCCTGTATTGAACTGTATTGTAACTGTACCGTCTGCCCTACTGTTATAAAGCACTACCTAAACTGTTGGCACTATATGAATCCTGTATTATAATAATAATAATAAAAAATGCAATGATACCGTTCTCTATGCATAGTTGATGGCTGGTGGGAGGGACTGACGGGGTGCTGTGATATTTTCAGGAAGCCTCGTGCCTCAGTACTCCTTTCAAGAACCCCTAACCATGATGCACGCAGTAAGCTGACTCTTGGAAGGAATTATGTAAATAGCAAAATGGGTTGGTGTCAATATGGAGGAGTTGGTAGCCCTAGGTGGGCAGTATTTGCATGCAGACCATCCTATGCTGAGCCCACCTGGTTAAAAGAACTGGAATCCAATGAATGAAAGGGGTTTATCAGGGACATTCAGACTAGGGAGTAGGGATGAGCTGAATTTACCTGGGTTCTGTTTGAACAAGGTTCAGAGAACATTAGATCTTTTGGATACCAGATTAAAACCCAAATAACCCCAATGCCTCCCCTTCTTATAAAGACTGGTCTTTGATATGTCTACTACTTGCCAGGAGAGCCATCTTGAAAAATTGGATATCCAGCATTCCCCCGAAAATTCCACAAGTCCAAAGAGACCTTCTGTTGCTTCTTTTCAAAAGACAGACTCAACACGGACTTCTCACACGATACTACAAAAAAACGTTTCTACCACAGATGGCAAGTCTATATGGTCTTTACGCTCCCCCCGGATGACCTGGCGAATCTCAAACTGCTTTCATTCTCATACTACGCCCCCCCCCCCACCACCTCCAGTGATTCCGCTGTCTTCCTCGGAAAAACCTTCTACCGATGAAACACAATCTCCAACAACACACGAAGCTTCAGTCCAAACTATCTCTCTACCATCGATCTCTATACATCCAACTGATACTTGAAAGAGAGCAACACTCTCGGTACCACCGGTGCAACTTTGATGTCTATCTTCTTGCTACCCTTCACAACAAGAACTTGGTGCTGACCCCCACCCCCCCTCATCCCTTAACCCCCCCCCCTTTTCTGGGATTTTTTGTTTGTTATTCCTTCCAGTAATCCTAGGGACCCCCCAGTTCCAGATCCATTCAGTTATCCCCTTGTTACATAGGAATGTTTAGCTTTGAAGCTCTTACCTCCTATATGTTGTTTATCCCATGCACGGGACCCACCCACGGATCCCCTAGGTTGCATATTACTCTCTCCTCTTTTTATCTGTGTAGCACACAGATCCCTTTCTTGCCTACCTCCGCTAGCAAGTGGGACACACCATGTCACATGCCTAGTATCCTCTTTGATGAAGAGGGTGAACCACGCCCACTAAACGGCTGCCGAGAGAGGACACCCAATAATGCTGCAATGCTACCTGTGGTTCAACCTCTGCCTGGGGCTGCAGTGCCACCCACTGGCCACAGAGAACTGCACTGCCAGGCAACATTACCTCAGAGCAGAAGCCAGTTCAAAGAATTCAACAGCCTGCGCCCAACTATTAGCTCAGGCTACCCTCTAAATTTAGGTATAGCGACCCCCATCATTGGGGGGTCCTCTACACCTGATTTACTGCTTTGCCACAACTATCGATATGTGAAAATACATTACTATTTTGCTGTTATAATCTGTATGATTTTTACCTTTCAATAAAAATCTATTTAAAAAATAAATAAAAAATAAAACCAATTGAAGCTGAATCTGTACAATCAATAATATCAATTGTCTTGGTTATAAGGCTAGGGATTGTCAAACATATGGCAAGGAGGCCGGGCACTGACCTGGGGGATGTGTAATAATGTTAAAAATAATTTTTGACCAAATCAATTTAGCTGGTAGTAGCAATTTTAATGCTTTAATGCAATTTTAATTAAAGGGATATATCAGGGACATTCAGACTGGGAGTAGGGATGAGATGAACATACCTGGCTTCTGTTTGAAGAGGTGTTAAAAGAACATTAGATAGGTTTGGATACCAAATCTGAACCCAAATAAAATTTATTGGAGCTGAATCTAAAAATCAATAATATCAATTTTCTTGGCTATTAAGCTAGGGATTGTCAAACAATTGGCAAGGGAGCTGGGCACTGACCCAGGGGACATGTAAAAATGCAAATTTGGCAGTGAGCAGCAATTTTAATGCTTAAAGTTTTAACCAATTCCATACCGGGCCTATTCTGGCACTCCTTTCCTACATGGAAAAATCATCATTTTTTTGCTAGAACAATTACTCCTAAACATTACATATATATATATATTTAGCAGATACCCTAATTTCCGAATTTTTTAATTTCCAAATTCCAAATTGTCAATTTTTTTTATTTTGAATATTAAAACTTCCGAATTTTCAAATTTTCAAATATTCAAATTTTCACATTTCCAAATTTTCAAATTTCCAAATTTTCAAATTTCCAAATTCCAAATCTTTCTGAATTTCTGAATTTTAGAATTTACGAATTGACAAATTCCGAATTTAAGAATTTACGGATTTTCTGAATTTCCGAATTCCAAATTTTAGAATTTACGATTTTACTAAATTTTGTATGTCTAATTATCTCTATTGCCCTCAACATGAGAGCCCCTGGTATAGCACCTTGTCCCCATTGTGATGAGGGTAAAGGCTTTTTCCTCACAACCCTGACCAGTGGTTTTGAGAGTCTGCAGGCAGGGGGCTTATCAAGATCTGGAAGCCCCTTTTAATAATAAGGGGTCCCAAGATATAGGCTCCATGAATGTAAATGTGCATCATTCCTTAAAGTGGTTGTAAAGCCTCAAGGTTTTGGACCTTAAATGCATTCTATGCATCAATAAAATCACTTTATCCTTTAAAAATTATTGTTTTTAATAAATAATTTTGCATTGACACATGTTCCCCAGTGCAGTACCCAGACCCTCATCCACTTTTTACGGCCAATAACTTACATATAAGCCTTCAAAATGGGGACTTGAAATTTTTCATCTCCTATTGACTTCAATGGAGTTTGTGGCTCGGGGCCAAACTTTTCCCCTGTTGCACTCTAGTAGCTGCGGATTGATTTTATGAGTATCACATGCTTGTTCCAGCTGTGCCCTGCATTCTCAATCAACGACGATGCAAGGCAATCTGGATAAGGTGACCTCTTGTGACTTCTTTATAAGTCTACTGTCACGTACCTGACGGTGACGAGCCCGGATCTGCAGAGGGAGGCCTCTCTTACGGCTTCCACCGGCGGCCCCTGGTACTGAAGACAGGAGGCACGGAGGTAGAAGGGGTACGAGTGCCTGGCAGGATGGATCAAGGTAGAGTAGAGTCTGAAGACTGGGACGGATCCAGGCACCCAGGAAGTATGGCAGGCTGAACCGGAACCAGGAACACAGCAACTGGACTGGAACTGAAGAGACTGGCTGGACTGGAACCAGGATACAGCAACTGGACTGGAACCAGGAACAAGCAACTGGACTGGAACTAGGAACAAGCAGCTGGACTGGAACTGATGAGGCTGACTGGACTGGAACCAGGACACAGCAACTGGAGAGATTGGTCGGACAAGCCGGGTCGGTAGTATTGGCTGGCGGCAAGGTACTGGAGGATCAGGCAGAAGATTGGTCAAACAAAGCCGGGGGTCAGAGGCAGGCAGGAAACTGGAAGGGTCAAGGCAAGCCGGGTCGGATGCAGGTAAATACACGAATCAGGTCTCTTTGGGTACTACACGCTGTAGAGCAGACAGCAGGGACTGTCTGTCACAGGCATGTTTAAATAGCTCTTCTGGCGCGCTTTGTGGAGCGTGCGCGCGCCCCCGCTAAGCGCGTGCGCGCGCACGTGCTCGCCATCGCGCGCGCGCGTGCCCGCGCGCGTGGACGTGCCCGAGATTCGGAATCAGGAAGTCCAGAAATCCTGACAGGATTTCTATGACATTGCCCCCCCCCAAGGGGCAGCCTCCGGATGCCCAGCCGGGTGAACCTTCCAGGGTGAGTCCTTTTGAAAGCCTGTATCAAACTCCTGGCATGGATATTCTCCTCGGGTTCCCATGAGTTTTCCTCGGGTCCGTAGCCCTTCCATTTAATTAGGAATTGGTTCTGGTTATTTCTTCTCCTGAAGTCCATGATAGCTTCTACTTCGAATTCCTGCTCACCGTCAATAATGATCGGATCAGGGTGATCCGGCTTCCGATCTGGAAACGGATTAGAGACTGTGGGTTTTAGGAGAGAGACATGAAAAACTGGATGGATTCTAAGAGAGTCAGGAAGTTCCAATTCATAAGCTACTTCATTAATTTTCCTCTTAACAGGGAATGGACCTAAAAATTTGGGGCCCAGTTTTTTAGAAGGGCAAGCCATTCTTAGGTTTGTGGTAGATAGCCATACTTGGTCGCCGGGTACCAACACTAATTCACCCTGTCTCTTCTTGTCATAAATTGTCTTGTTGCGTTCTTGAGTCTTGGTCATGGTCTCTTGTAAAAGCTGGTTATTGACCGAGAAAAAATTTAACTTTTCCTGGACTGCAGGTACAGGTCACTCAGGAAGGGAGTTAGGCAGAAAAGTAGGATGAAAACCATAGTTTGCAAAGAAAGGAGTCTGGCAGGTAGCGGAGTGGATGGAATTGTTATACGCAAACTCGGCCAACGGAAGTAGGGAAACCCAGTTGTCCTGAGCAAAAGAGGAGAAGCATCGCAGGTATTGCTCGAGCGTCTGATTCGTTCTCTCCGTCTGTCCGTTGGTCTGTGGATGGTAAGCAGAGGAAAACGATAATTTGATTTTCAAGGTTTTGCAAAGGGATCTCCAGAATCGAGAGGTAAATTGAACCCCGCGATCGGAAACAATATTGGCTGGTACCCCGTGGAGTCTGACTATTTCTCTGATGAATACCTGTGCGGTTTCAGGAGCGGAGGGAGTCCCTTTCATAGGGATGAAGTGTGCCATCTTGGACAGACGGTCCACAATAACGAAGATGGTGGAATGGTTCTCGGCCGGGGGTAACTCGACAATGAAGTCGATGGACAACATTCTCCAGGGCCTATCTGGAACGGGTAAGGGTTTTAGTAGTCCCCAGGCCTTGGATCTGGAACCCTTGTTTCGGGTACAAGTTGTACAAGAATCTACAAACCTCCTACAGTCTTCACGTACTCGAGGCCACCAGAAGGTGCGCTGTACCAGGTCAGTGGTCTTGGCAACGCCAAAATGCCCGGCCAGGGCGTGGTCGAGGCAGAGTTCTAATGCGGTTACTCTTAGTTTCTCAGGTACGTAGATTCTGTCTTGGTACCACAATAGTCCATCCTTAACCTGCAATTCCGGCTCAGAGAACTGTCTCTGCCCAGTGGAAGCTTGTTTGATTTGAGTGAACAGGTTCTCCTGTAGAAGAAGGAAATTTCTGGGGGCAAGGATGGTATCAGGCGGAGAAGTCTCCTTGGACTTATGGAACATCCGAGACAGGGCGTCAGGCTTAATATTCTTGGCCCCAGGACGATAAGTAACATGAAAAGAGAACCGGGAGAAGAAGAGTGCCCACCTGGCTTGCCGTGGATTCAATCTTCTCGCGGCTTTCAGGTACTCCAGGTTCTTGTGGTCAGTGAATATTAGGATCGGATGAGCCGCGCCCTCCAGCAGGTACCGCCATTCTTCTAGTGCAGACTTGATCGCTAGTAGCTCCCGATCCCCCACGTCGTAGTTCCTCTCTGCTGCAGAAAGCTTGCGGGAGAAGAAGGCTACTGGGTGGAGCAAGGCTTTGACTCCCTGTCTTTGGGACAGTATTGCTCCTACCGCTATTTCGGAGGCGTCTACCTCAAGTACGAATGGTAGTGAGGAGTCTGGGTGTTTCAAGATAGAGGCTGAGGTAAATAGGGCCTTCAGGCGTTCAAAAGCTTCTTGGGCTTCAGGAGACCAGTGAAAACGTGTTCCTTGCTTGGTGAGTTGAGTAATGGGTGCGATAATAGCTGAAAACCCCCTGATGAACTTGCGGTAGAAGTTGGCGAATCCAACGAAACGTTGGATTCCCTTCTTGTCCACCGGTTCTGGCCAGTCCAGGATTGCGGTAATCTTTTGAGGATCCATCTTGATGCCCTCGCTGGAAATGATTAACCCCAGAAATGATATACTCTCTTGCTCGAACTCGCATTTTTCGGCCTTCGCATACAGGCCATGCTGGCGGAGCCGACCCAACACACTTTTGACATGTCTGCGATGAGAATCAAGGGAGGAAGAAAAAATTAAGATATCATCAAGATAAACAATAACAAAGAGGTCTAGGAAGTCCCGTAGAACATCGTTGATAAAATACTGGAAAGTGGCAGGGGCGTTACACAACCCGAATGGCATTACCAAGTACTCAAAATGTCCATACCGGGTACGGAAGGCGGTCTTCCATTCGTCACCTTCTTTGATACGGATCAAGTTGTAGGCTCCACGGAGGTCAAGTTTGGTAAAGATGGTGGCAGTACCTAGTCTCTGAAATAACTCTGGTACCAGGGGGAGAGGGTAGCGATTTTTTACTGTAATTTTATTCAATTCCCGGTAATCCACGCAAGGTCGAAGGGTGTGGTCCTTTTTCTCTACAAAAAAGATGCCTGCGCCTGCTGGGGATGTGGAAGGGCGGATGAACCCTTTTTGCAAGTTCTCATCAACATAATTTTTTAAAGCCCCTTGTTCTACCTCCGTTAAAGGGAAGACTCTACCGAACGGAATCTTTGCTCCAGGAAGTAGGTCGATGGGGCAATCGTAGGCCCGATGGGGTGGTAGAGTCTCTGCCTTTTGTTTACTAAATACGTCAAGAAAGTCGTGGTAAACTTCTGGGATGGATTGACGGGTGCCATCTTCGGTGTCAATGCATAGTAACGAGGCCGGCCCAGGAGGTTTATATGAGCCACAGGACTGTTGGCAATAGGAAGAAGGAAAGGCAACTATTCCCGTAGTCCAGTTGATAGTGGGATTGTGGGCTTGTAACCAAGGCATACCAAGGATCAAGGGAAACAACGGGGAAGAGATGATGTCCAGACACAAGCATTCTTGGTGGGTTCCAGAGGGGGTAAAGATGGTAGCGGGTATAGGAGTGGTCTCCTGGGTCACAGGTCCGGACCTAATGACGGAACCATCAGCCAGATGGACACGAAGTCCGTGGGTCTTGGTACGAAGGGGAATTTGGTGTTTAATGGCAAAGGCTGAGTCCATAAAGCAGCTGCATGCTCCGGAATCAATAATGGCGGGTACTTGCAAAGTCCTTCCTGGGAGCTGTAATGAAACAGAGAGGGCAAGGTGAGATGTGGTTTTGGCTTGTAGGTTAGTCATGTTAGAAGAAACTGAAAGGAACTTACGAAGCTTCAGGGGACAGGTTCTAACGAAATGTCCGGGGTCCCCGCAGTACAGGCACAGATTATTTATTCGGCGGCGCTGGCGTTCCTCAGGAGCGAGGGATGGACGAAGGAGCCCGAGCTGCATTGGTTCAGGCGTGTCAGATGTGGGAGTTGGAGGTGTAGCAGGAGCCGAGTACAGGTGACTAGGAGCCCGAGGAAGCATCCAGGTTGGGCGGGAGAAGCCAGTGGTCCTCTCAGCCCTCCGTTCCCTCAGACGTCGGTCAATCTGGATGGTTAGATCAATCAACAGGTTGAGTGTCTGTGGTACACCAACTCTAGCTAGCTCGTCCTTCAAGGAATCGGAAAGTCCTAAGCGAAACTGATGGCGGAGGGCGGCATCATTCCAATTGGTATCCGCACTCCACCGC
Organism: Rana muscosa; assembly: GCA_029206835.1. Taxonomy (NCBI): domain Eukaryota; kingdom Metazoa; phylum Chordata; class Amphibia; order Anura; family Ranidae; genus Rana; species Rana muscosa. The sequence continues at coordinate 179,229,437 of CM055127.1, forward strand.
CTGAATTCTGCCACATAGTCCTCCGCTGGTCTGCGTCCTTGTTGAAGGGAACACAAGGCGGCTTCTGCGGTTACTGAGAGTTGGGGATCTTCGTATAGCTGGGCCAGGGCATCGAAAAAAGCAGCGAGGTTGTTTAGTGATACATCCTTCTGTTCAAAGAGACGGTGGGCCCAGCTCTGAGGGTCTCCAGCGAGCAAAGAGACCACAAAGCCCACCTTGGTGGCCTCTAGAGAAAAGGTACGGGGCTGTAGGGCAAAATACAGTTCACACGAATTCCGGAAGGCCCTAAACTTGCTCCGATCCCCGGAAAATCTTTCGGGTGTAGGAACCTTAGGTTCAGGAGGAAGCATGACCACTGTGGGTGAGGAACTTGTTCCGGCTGTGGAAGCAGAGGCGTGGGGCCCCTCTTGGATGGCAGAGGGATTGGTGAGGACCCGCACTTGTTCTTCCAAGCGGGTGTATCCTTGTTGAAGACTCTTGACTGCTTCAGACAAACCTGCCAGGTGCCGACAGAGTTCCTCCATAGGTGAGGCTCCCTGCCCGGGCTCAGACATGGCTGTCTGCTACTGTCACGTACCTGACGGTGACGAGCCCGGATCTGCAGAGGGAGGCCTCTCTTACGGCTTCCACCGGCGGCCCCTGGTACTGAAGACAGGAGGCACGGAGGTAGAAGGGGTACGAGTGCCTGGCAGGATGGATCAAGGTAGAGTAGAGTCTGAAGACTGGGACGGATCCAGGCACCCAGGAAGTATGGCAGGCTGAACCGGAACCAGGAACACAGCAACTGGACTGGAACTGAAGAGACTGGCTGGACTGGAACCAGGATACAGCAACTGGACTGGAACCAGGAACAAGCAACTGGACTGGAACTAGGAACAAGCAGCTGGACTGGAACTGATGAGGCTGACTGGACTGGAACCAGGACACAGCAACTGGAGAGATTGGTCGGACAAGCCGGGTCGGTAGTATTGGCTGACGGCAAGGTACTGGAGGATCAGGCAGAAGATTGGTCAAACAAAGCCGGGGGTCAGAGGCAGGCAGGAAACTGGAAGGGTCAAGGCAAGCCGGGTCGGATGCAGGTAAATACACGAATCAGGTCTCTTTGGGTACTACACGCTGTAGAGCAGACAGCAGGGACTGTCTGTCACAGGCATGTTTAAATAGCTCTTCTGGCGCGCTTTGTGGAGCGTGCGCGCGCACGTGCTCGCCATCGCGCGCGCGCGTGCCCGCGCGCGTGGACGTGCCCGAGATTCGGAATCAGGAAGTCCAGGAATCCTGTAGCTGACAGGATTTCTATGACATCTACATTGTGTTGGAAGTAATCAATGGTAACAGATTGCCACTTATCCAATACATTAGGGAGACACAGGAGAGAGTCATTAAAGAGGAAGTAAACTCTGATGGGTGTTACTTCCTCTTTGTTTCCCTGTAAAGGTAAAGCATAATGGACTACTATGCATCGTATAGTAGTCCATTATGTGACACTTACCTGCAGGAGAAGCCCGTGATGTCCCCGTCTTCCTCGCCAGTAGCAAGCGGCCATTCTTTACCCCTCTTCTTCCAGGGCCGCACTGTGACTGGCCGGAGTCACGTGACGTTGCGTGACGTCACTCCCGTGCATGTGCACATGACCCGAGATAGATACGGCACAGCGTGCCCTTTCTAACTCCGGCGCATGCGTAGGAGAAATTACCGTACAGCGATTTGCAAATATCTCCTAGACCATGCATGTCTGGGAGATATTTCAAGCACCTACAGGTAAGCCTTAATCTAGGTTTGCCTGTAGACTTTAAGAACCTAGGATGATGCTCTCAGTTTTTTCAGCAGGGAACATCAAGTAACAATCACAGGTCATGGTCTGACCAGGGAACTATGTGGATAGAGTCACTAAGCACTTCTGGAAGGAAACTCCGGGATGAAGGCTAACTACCGACTGCCTGCCCCGCAGTCTGACAGTTCTTAACCACTCCCGGACTGCCCGCCGTTGCTTTACGTTGGTACTTTGAAGAGGAATACTGTTGGTATGGCAGCAGCTAGCTACCATAACCCCGATATCCTCTTCTTCAGCGGACGGTCCTCTTCAAGATAAAAGAGATCACTTTTATCGGCGGCGGGAGAGGGCCCCCCCAAGTCACTCTCCAGTGATCGCGTCCTGTCCCTAGCTTGGCATGGAAACGAGTGAGGGGAAGATGGCCCCCAGCTTTCTCCATATCATTGCAAGGCGGAAGCTCTTAAAGGGACTTTTTAAAAAAATATATTCAAATGACATTAAATTGTATTTTATTTTTTTATTGCATTTTAGTGTAAATATGAGATCTGAGGTCTTTTTGACTCCATATCTCATATTTAAGAGGACCTGTCATGCTTTTTTTTTCTATCCCTGTAATAGTAACAGATGTATAGAATAAGGGAACAATCAGCGCAAACAACCTCTAATATAACCTAAAAATGCCAGCTGAACACAAAAGGTAATCACAAGCCCAAAGATAATCTGTAAAATAAATGGTATGTGCAGCGCAATAGCTAAGATAAAACAAAATAAAATGTGACAGTCCAATCAAATAAAACAGATATTCAAATGTCCCATTGGATAATGATAAGACAAATTCCTCATAGAAGAGAGTGAGAAGAAATCTCTGCCGACTGGGATGACGATACAATCCTCCCCCACACATGCAATGTGCTTACCAGAATTGGTGGACCTCTCAATTAAGAGAAGGTCATGCGAGCATGTATCCACCCTGGGATAATGGGATGTGGCTGCTGCAGATGAATCCTTCCAATGTCAGGAGTGAGGAAAAGCCGGATACTATCTCCAATGAGCAAACAAACTTCCACTGTAGGATGCTGAATGGATCTCCGTAAAGTGCAGGTGCCAAGAGAAAGATGAAGGGGACAATCTAAGTGTACTCCGTATGTACTTTATTTAAAATAGGTTCTCATATAAAATCAGCGCTATCGCGCAATGCATAAAAGGCTGATACTGAACAGCAAGCCGGATCAACTATCCAGCAGAGAGATGGCAGCGGGTGACGTCCGTGCATAAGCTCTTACCCCCGTACGCGGCGTTACGTCCAGAAGGACTTCGTCAGCGAGGGTGGAGCTTCAGTGTCACCCGGCTAACTGATATACCCAGCTGGTAACCATAGAAACGGAAATGCTAAAGCCGGAAGTCAGAGGAACAGACGGCTGATTTCCACCACGGTGTCACCAGCAAGTAAAAATACAATAAAGGTAAACAAGTGGTATGAAGTTTGTTACAATACCCTAGGTCCTTATGTGTGATAGAAAAAATAAAAATAAAAGTCGGACATAAAAATACCCGCGGCCATCTTTAACATGGGACAATAAAAAATCAACAATAAAATAAAGGCAACCTAACTATTTGTCTGAAATAAAACAGTTGAGATCAAACTCAACGTTTAAGCCTCTAGGTACAGCAACCTTGGTCTCATGTATCCACATGGACTCACGCTGGCTCAGTTGCCTAATAAAGTTGCCCCCTCTCCAGTGTTTAGTCACTTTTTCCAAACCCCAAAATTTGAGGCATTTTGGATTCCTATCATGAAACATTCTAAAATGCTTGGACACATAATGAGACTTCACACCTCTCCTAATGTTACCTACATGTTCTGCTATGCGGACTCCCATGGGTCTAGAGGTCCTCCCCACATATTGGAGACCGCAGTCGCATTCAAGCATGTATACCACCCCAACAGTGTCACATGTAATGAGGTTCTTGATCTGGTATGTTTTTTTGGTGGCAAAAGCAATAAAATCCTTTCTCTTCTTTAGATTGAATTTACATTGCCTGCATGCTGGACATTTTCCGCATGCGTAAAATCCTGACAAAAAGTTGAAAATCCTATTTTCTCTAATAACAGGGGGGTCTACAACACTGGGAGCAAGAATATCCCTAAGAGTAGGTGTTTTTTTGTAGATGAATTTCGGGCGCAGAGGAAGCACTGCACCCAAAACGCTATCTTTTCTTAAAATGTCCCAGTGTCGCAGGATGATTTTTTCAAATTTTTTGTGCTGTATATTGTAGTCGAGAATGATTTTATACTCAAATTTGTTCGCACCTCCTGCTTTTTTATCATTTTTATTAGAATCTGTAATGAGGGTGGTTCGATCCATGTTCCCAACTACCTGAATATCACCCAAAATGTGATCCCTTTTGTATCCTTTTTGGAGAAAACGATCAGCTAATATATTGGCTTGTGTATGGTAATCAGACTCAAGGGTGCAATTACGTCGTAGGCGAATAAATTGCCCCTTGGGAATGTTACAGAGCCACGATTGATGGTGGCAACTATCTAATGGAATGAATCCATTACGGTCTGTGGGTTTAAAATTTTTTTTTGTTTTAAATGATTCACCTTCTCTGAAAATTTCCAGATCTAAAAAGGCTATGTTTGAGGGGTCAGCGTTCCAAGTTAGACGTATGTTCTTGGTATTACCATTAAGCCTTGACATGAACATCTGCAGGCCAATGAGGTCTCCTTCCCAGATCATGATTAAATCATCAATGTATCGTTGGTAACATACAAGTTGTACAGGTCTGTCGCCAAAAACAAAATCCTCCTCCCAGAGGGCCATAAATAGATTTGCGACACTCGGCGCAAAACGGGCTCCCATAGCCACACCGAGTGTCTGCAAATAAAAATTCCCATCATGCCAGAAGTAATTCCTGGAAAGACAGAAATCTAATGATCTCATGAGGAAATTTTTCAAAGGAGATGGTAAACTAGACTTATCTAGAGCCCACTGAGCCGATGTAAGAGCATCCTTGTGGCCAATGATGGTATACAAAGAGCTGACATCAGCTGTGACTAATAAGCTATTGGCTTTACAAGGGGTATTCTCCAAAATTTGAATGATGTGTTTTGTATCTTTAAGATACGCTGTGGTAGTAGCCACCAACGGTTTGAGAAAATAATCAATATATTGACCTAATCTCGCTGATACGGAATCAATACCGTTGACAATCGGTCTGCCTGGAGGAAAACAAGGATCCTTGTGCACTTTCGGTAAAAAGTACACAATAGGTCTCCTACAGGCGCTAGGATCTAAGTATAACGCTTCCTTTTTAGTGAGAACTCCGTCCTCCTTCCCTGAGGAGATTATTGCTTGAAGTTCATCTTTAAACTGAAAAACAGGATCATGACCTATTTTCTTATATGTGTTTGTGTCTGACAGCAATCTATCAAGTTCTCCTTTATAGTATGTTTTACTCATGATTACCAACCCCCCACCCTTATCTGCGGGGCGGACTACTACATCTTTGTTATTTTCCAGTGTGCTGATACCTTTTTTCAAATAAGAGGGATCCCCCACTTTCTTTATTTTCATTGTTTCCAAATCGCTGGTGACCATATTTTTGAAGACCTCAATGTGTCTATGGTCATTTTTGGGAGGATTAAAAACTGACTTATTAGCCAGATTAGAGTGAATTCCAGATGAAACACCGAGGGCTCCTTGGGTGGATCTTTCGCCAGGTTTTGAGAGAAAATATCTTTTAATATTGAGGGTTCTGACAAATTTCTGCAAACTGATGTACGTCTGAAATTTGTTGAAGTTACGCACTGGTGCGAACTTCAGCCCTTTATCAAGGACCTTCAGTTCATCTTCGGATAAGATGGTCCCACTAATATTATAGATACCTGCCCCTAGTGGGATCTTGTCCTTTTTAAGGGAACCCCCAGTCCCAATGGCAAATCCCATGGAACAACACCCCAACTGGAAACAGGCAGGGAGGCAAAAGAAGGGAAAGAGAGGAAGACGAGGAGGAAGAAGACTTAAAAAGGACAAGATCCCACTAGGGGCAGGTATCTATAATATTAGTGGGACCATCTTATCCGAAGATGAACTGAAGGTCCTTGATAAAGGGCTGAAGTTCGCACCAGTGCGTAACTTCAACAAATTTCAGACGTACATCAGTTTGCAGAAATTTGTCAGAACCCTCAATATTAAAAGATATTTTCTCTCAAAACCTGGCGAAAGATCCACCCAAGGAGCCCTCGGTGTTTCATCTGGAATTCACTCTAATCTGGCTAATAAGTCAGTTTTTAATCCTCCCAAAAATGACCATAGACACATTGAGGTCTTCAAAAATATGGTCACCAGCGATTTGGAAACAATGAAAATAAAGAAAGTGGGGGATCCCTCTTATTTGAAAAAAGGTATCAGCACACTGGAAAATAACAAAGATGTAGTAGTCCGCCCCGCAGATAAGGGTGGGGGGTTGGTAATCATGAGTAAAACATACTATAAAGGAGAACTTGATAGATTGCTGTCAGACACAAACACATATAAGAAAATAGGTCATGATCCTGTTTTTCAGTTTAAAGATGAACTTCAAGCAATAATCTCCTCAGGGAAGGAGGATGGAGTTCTCACTAAAAAAGAAGCGTTATACTTAGATCCTAGCGCCTGTAGGAGACCTATTGTGTACTTTTTACCGAAAGTGCACAAGGATCCTTGTTTTCCTCCAGGCAGACCGATTGTCAACGGTATTGATTCCGTATCAGCGAGATTAGGTCAATATATTGATTATTTTCTCAAACCGTTGGTGGCTACTACCACAGCGTATCTTAAAGATACAAAACACATCATTCAAATTTTGGAGAATACCCCTTGTAAAGCCAATAGCTTATTAGTCACAGCTGATGTCAGCTCTTTGTATACCATCATTGGCCACAAGGATGCTCTTACATCGGCTCAGTGGGCTCTAGATAAGTCTAGTTTACCATCTCCTTTGAAAAATTTCCTCATGAGATCATTAGATTTCTGTCTTTCCAGGAATTACTTCTGGCATGATGGGAATTTTTATTTGCAGACACTCGGTGTGGCTATGGGAGCCCGTTTTGCGCCGAGTGTCGCAAATCTATTTATGGCCCTCTGGGAGGAGGATTTTGTTTTTGGCGACAGACCTGTACAACTTGTATGTTACCAACGATACATTGATGATTTAATCATGATCTGGGAAGGAGACCTCATTGGCCTGCAGATGTTCATGTCAAGGCTTAATGGTAATACCAAGAACATACGTCTAACTTGGAACGCTGACCCCTCAAACATAGCCTTTTTAGATCTGGAAATTTTCAGAGAAGGTGAATCATTTAAAACAAAAAAATTTTTTAAACCCACAGACCGTAATGGATTCATTCCATTAGATAGTTGCCACCATCAATCGTGGCTCTGTAACATTCCCAAGGGGCAATTTATTCGCCTACGGCGTAATTGCACCCTTGAGTCTGATTACCATACACAAGCCAATATATTAGCTGATCGTTTTCTCCAAAAAGGATACAAAAGGGATCACATTTTGGGTGATATTCAGGTAGTTGGGAACATGGATCGAACCACCCTCATTACAGATTCTAATAAAAATGATAAAAAAACAGGAGGTGCGAACAAATTAGAGTATAAAATCATTCTCGACTACAATATACAGCACAAAAAATTAGAAAAAATCATCCTGCGACACTGGGACATTTTAAGAAAAGATAGCGTTTTGGGTGCAGTGCTTCCTCTGCGCCCGAAATTCATCTACAAAAAACCACCTACTCTTAGGGATATTCTTGCTCCCAGTGTTGTAGACCCCCCTGTTATTAGAGAAAATAGGATTTTCAACTTTTTGTCAGGATTTTACGCATGCGGAAAATGTCCAGCATGCAGGCAATGTAAATTCAATCTAAAGAAGAGAAAGGATTTTATTGCTTTTGCCACCAAAAAAACATACCAGATCAAGAACCTCATTACATGTGACACTGTTGGGGTGGTATACATGCTTGAATGCGACTGCGGTCTCCAATATGTGGGGAGGACCTCTAGACCCATGGGAGTCCGCATAGCAGAACATGTAGGTAACATTAGGAGAGGTGTGAAGTCTCATTATGTGTCCAAGCATTTTAGAATGTTTCATGATAGGAATCCAAAATGCCTCAAATTTTGGGGTTTGGAAAAAGTGACTAAACACTGGAGAGGGGGCAACTTTATTAGGCAACTGAGCCAGCGTGAGTCCATGTGGATACATGAGACCAAGGTTGCTGTACCTAGAGGCTTAAACGTTGAGTTTGATCTCAACTGTTTTATTTCAGACAAATAGTTAGGTTGCCTTTATTTTATTGTTGATTTTTTATTGTCCCATGTTAAAGATGGCCGCGGGTATTTTTATGTCCGACTTTTATTTTTATTTTTTCTATCACACATAAGGACCTAGGGTATTGTAACAAACTTCATACCACTTGTTTACCTTTATTGTATTTTTACTTGCTGGTGACACCGTGGTGGAAATCAGCCGTCTGTTCCTCTGACTTCCGGCTTTAGCATTTCCGTTTCTATGGTTACCAGCTGGGTATATCAGTTAGCCGGGTGACACTGAAGCTCCACCCTCGCTGACGAAGTCCTTCTGGACGTAACGCCGCGTACGGGGGTAAGAGCTTATGCACGGACGTCACCCGCTGCCATCTCTCTGCTGGATAGTTGATCCGGCTTGCTGTTCAGTATCAGCCTTTTATGCATTGCGCGATAGCGCTGATTTTATATGAGAACCTATTTTAAATAAAGTACATACGGAGTACACTTAGATTGTCCCCTTCATCTTTCTCTTGGCACCTGCACTTTACGGAGATCCATTCAGCATCCTACAGTGGAAGTTTGTTTGCTCATTGGAGATAGTATCCGGCTTTTCCTCACTCCTGACATTGGAAGGATTCATCTGCAGCAGCCACATCCCATTATCCCAGGGTGGATACATGCTCGCATGACCTTCTCTTAATTGAGAGGTCCACCAATTCTGGTAAGCACATTGCATGTGTGGGGGAGGATTGTATCGTCATCCCAGTCGGCAGAGATTTCTTCTCACTCTCTTCTATGAGGAATTTGTCTTATCATTATCCAATGGGACATTTGAATATCTGTTTTATTTGATTGGACTGTCACATTTTATTTTGTTTTATCTTAGCTATTGCGCTGCACATACCATTTATTTTACAGATTCCCTGTAATAGGAATAAATGTGTAGCCATTTTTTTAAAAAAGAACAGTGTAATTTTTTTTTAAATAAAATTTAAAATAAATAAGAAAACAAAAATGTGCCAAATGTGGCAGTGGAATAGTGTGGGGGGGGGGGGGGGGTGCAGACAAGTGAAACAAGCAGAAAATGGGGTTTTTCGCCTTCCTCTGGCTCAACTGTGGGTATAGAATTGGGTATATGGGATTTTATTATTTTATTTATTTTTACTGTATGTTTGAACTGGATGGACTTGTGTCTTTTTTCAACCTGACTAACTATGTAACTATGTAACTATGCCCCTTTTGGGTGAAGTTCCACTTTAAGCAAAGAATAAGGTAAAGATGGGTACACACAGATCAAAATTCAGTTTAGTGGGGACCGGTCAAAATTTTGATCTCTGTGTAGCCCTCCTTGTTAGACAGAAGCCAATCATTAGACTGACTTCTGTCAAATGGGACTGTTGGAAAACCTTGTTCGATCAGTGGCTTGCATCCAATCAGCTGCAGCACTGATCAGTGTATTCTGACAGCACAGAGTCCCCACTGTCAGAATACAATATCACTGGTTGAGAAGAACGGGAGTAGATCGTGCTGGACTGACTCTATCAGTCAGTGTTGTAGATTGGTAGGGTGTGGCCAGGGGTCCATGCCCAGTTTGGAAAAAAGGTGGTGATGAGCCTTCTTAGGGATTGGGCTGCTACTTTGGTGTGTGTCCTTATGGTCGACACCGCTTTAATGTAGCTTTAATGTAGAAGAAATTAGGATAAAGGAGCGCCTGGTGATCAAAGAGGTAAGTAATTTGTATTTTATTTGAAGTTTCAGCAATAAAAAAAGCCAACGCGTTTCGGGGGACTAAAGATTCCTCCTTCATGAGGGCTATTTGGAAACGTGTAATAAAAAACAAGGATAAAAGCAAATACTGTATTTTTTGGTGTATAACACTCACTTTTTTACCCTGAAAATAAAGGATAAACTGTGCCTCTGTGTTATACACAGGGGGCTGTGGAAAGTATTTTTTTCCTGAAACGTCCCTCTTTAAGTTAGGGTGTGTGTTATACACCTGTGCGTGTTATACGCCGATAAATACGGTATATATAAATACTTGAAATTAAAGGGTCACAATCAGAAACAATTGCTTACTGAATGCTATATGCAATACTTACACAATACTTGTGAATAGCATTCAGTAAGCGATTGTTTCTGATTGGGGCGCTCCTTTATCCTCATTTCTTCTAGAATACAATATCCAGACTGGGGGGATTTCTGCATCCACTTCACTTGTGTGGATGCAGGAATCAGTTTTTTTTTTTCAAGCCCACTGGTTGAATAAAAAAAAAAATATATATATATATATATATATATGCATGTGTTTCAGCTTAAATATTTCCTAACCACTTCAGCTCCAGATTTTATCCCTTTTAAGACCAGGCCCTTTTTTGTTAATTAGCACTGCACTATCCTAACTGGCGATTGCGCAGTCATGCAACACTGTATCCAAATTATATTAATGTCCTTTTTTTCACACAAATGGAGCTTTCTTTTGGTGGTATTTGATCACCACTGTTTTTTTTTTTCTTGCAATAAAAACCAAAAAAGACTGAAATTTAAAAAATAAAAATTTTTAGTTTCTGTTATAAAATATATTCAATACAAAAAATTTAATTCTTCATAAATTTAGGCCAAAATGTGTTCTACTACATGTTTTTGATAAAAAAAAATCTCAATAACCGTATATTGATACGTTTACGTGAATGTTATAGCATCTACAAACTATGGTATATACAGTATACTGGAATTGTAATTTTTTTATACTAGCAATGGCAGCGATCAGCGACTTATAATGGGAACTGTGAAATTGCGGTGGACAATCTGACTCTGACACTGGGGGGGGGGGGGGGGGACTGACAAACTGCAGCTGACATCACCAGTGAGACTAATGGCGCGTACACACGATCGGATATTCCGACAAGAAAACCGTGGATTTTTTTCCAACTGAATCCTAGCTCAAATTTGTCTTGCATACACACGGTCACACAAATCTTGTCTGGAATTCCGACCGTCAAGAACGCGGTGACGTACAACACTATGACGAGCTGAGAAAAATGAAGTTCAATGATTCCGAGCATGCGTCAAATTGATTCAGAGCATGCGTGTTTTTATGTACGTCGGAATTGCATACAGACGATCGGAATTTCCGACAAGAACTTTTCCAGTCGGAAAATTTGAGAACCAGCTCTCAAATTTTTGTTGCCGGTAATTCCGACAGGAAAAGTCCGATGGAGCCTACACACGGTCGGAATTTCTGACCAAAAGCTCACATCAAACTTTTCTTGTCGGAAATTCCGACCTTGTGTACGGGGCATTATACAGTGATCAGTGCTAAAAATATACATTGTCACTGTACTAATTATTAATATATGTTCGATATGTGGATCGTCCTGTGACTAGTTGTTAAGCATTGGCTCTAAGTGTTAGTTGTCCTGTTAATTCATGTCTATCCTTCTCCAGTAGGTGGTGTGTACTGTATGAGCCTTGTTTGAGTTTACTCTGGCTATATATTTTTTTATGTTACTAGGTGTCACCTTTTCTCTGAGTTCTTTATTAATTTCTTAGATTAGCTTTATGCATATTTGCATATCCCTCTTCATACCCCTATTGTTTATATCTATTTTTATTTATATATTTTTTAATACATTTTTCACATGGTATGTTTGACATTCTGGTAGTTTACCCGAGTTACCATGGTTAGTCCCTATATTTATAATAACAGTACGGGGTACACCACAGGTTGATTACTGATTGTTTTTAATTAGGTCTTATATTATGAATATATGTTGATTACATGTGGTATTGCTGCCAGTTGTAGTACATGGAATTGATGTGTGGTAATGTTCGAATTGGCCACTGGGCGATTCTGTTACCTATACATTCATAGAAGTTGCGGCAGTATTCTGTTTACATGAACGGATGATTTTAACAGCACAAACATTCTTTCCCTTGTTTTTCTCTTGCAATTACTGTATTTATCGGCGTATAACACGCACTTTTTTCCCCTTAAAATCAGGGGGAAATCGTGGGTGTGTGTTATACGCCGATCCCCACCGATCCCCGCTGATTGTGAGCGGAGCATTCGCCGCCGAGATACACATAGTCGAGTGTTCTCGGCTCTTCTCGGCTTCGTTCACAGTCACGCCGAGTCCCGCCATTGGACCTGTGTAATGTCCATCATAGGGCGGGACTGGGCGTGACTGTGAGCGGAGCCGAGAAGAGCCGAGTACACTCGGGTATGTGTATCTCGGCTCCGCCCAGTCCCTGCGATCTCGGCGGTGTTTGCTCCGCTCCGCCCAGTCTCGGCAGCGATCTCGGCGGCGCCAATTTTAAATACATCCAAGGCTGCAATGGACACTGGGGGCAAGGCTGCACTGGGGCAAGGCTGCAATGGACACTGGGGGCAAGGCTGCACTGGGGCAAGGCTGCACTGACAAGGCTGCAATGGACACTGATAAGGCTGCATTGATGGGCATTTAAATGTATGTTTTTTTTTTCCTTAAACTTCCCTCCTAAAAGTTTTTTTCCTTAAAATTCCCTCCTAAACTTGGGGTGCGTGTTATACGCCGATAAATACGGTATCTTTCATATTGGTTGAATTGGACGAAACACTGACCGGTCTATAGCTAGTTTAATGATGAAGCCAACCCCTCTTTATAATGCTCAGAAAATAATTCATCTTCTGACACCAGAAAAAATATGTCTTTCCCCTTCTCACCTCCCGCACGTCAGTGTGTTAGCATTTGAGCAATTTGTCAACCAGCATTGTAATAAAGGTGGCAGGTGGAAAGCCAGACCAAGAGAGGACTGGTCAGAAAGTAAACCAGAGCTTGTTTACCCAAACGAAACTATTATAAAGGATAAGGAAGTGAAAACGGTTTAAATTCGTGAACACCAAATTGTGTTCTTCACAGATCAGAAAGAGAGAGATCTGATGAGTATCTTCCACTCTGCCAGGATGGGAATGTTCACTGTACTCATTCTCATAGCCACAGGTAAGTAGATCACCTAAAAAGTCTGCACTGACCTAAGGTCTCATGAAGGGCTGCCAAGCAAAAAGTTGAGCAAGAAAATTGGGGCCACAATGAATTCACTAGTATCATATCTAGGCATTATCTGTCTAAAGTTTGAGATCATTGTAACTTAAGCCTGGTGCACACTAAAAAAAATTTATGTGCATCCCCACAGGTTGCACGAAAAAAAACCTGGCAGCTCCAGTTGGGAGCCGATGTACTAACCATGTAAGGTTAGTCCCAGGATTTCCCCCTGCTGAGCTATTGTGTTCTGACAGGGGGGTGGCCCTCCTGCCAGAACACTCCGATTAGCGCTCTCGGCCGTTGGCCGAGAGTGCTGATCGGGAGTCAGTTTTCCAGCATGCGTGTCTGACAGAAACCGGCCGGATAGCCAGCTGCTTTCGGACAGACCGACATACATACAGGCAGAATGTCGGCCGGAATGTCGGCTTAAGGAATGGAGTATGAATGAAGTGATTTCAGATAAAATTATTTTGAAGCAAACTTGCTAAAAAATTACTGATTCTGCTCTTGAAATTTTGCTGATGTGGGTGAAATGTTGTCCCTTAAGCTTAATTTATTTGAACTAAATTGATTTAGTGCAGAATTAATAATTTTGCCCTTGGCAACGGTCAATTTTGTCTATTGAGCTGTTTAGGCAAAACTTGCTACAAAACAAGACATAGTTACATAGTTAGTCAGGTAAAAAGTCCATCCAGTTCAACCCAAAAAATTATAATCATAATAATAATACAATCCCATATACACAATAATTCACCTACAGTTGATCCAGAGGAAGGGAAAAAATCTCAGCAAAAGTACGAATTTGCTACAGCAGGGGAAAATATTCCTTCCTGATCCCCCGAGAGGCAATCGGATTTTCCCCGAATCAACTTTACCTATAAATGTCAGTACCCAGTTATATTATGTACATTTAGGAAAGTATCCAGGCCCTTCTTAAAGCAATCTACTGATCTGGCCAGAACCACCTCTGCAGGGAGTCTGTTCCACATTTTCACAGCTCTTAAGCCACGTACACACGATCGGTTTTACCGATGAAAACAGTCCGATGGACTTTTCCCATTGGACAAACCGATCGTGTATGGGCCCCATCTGTCTTTTTTCCATCGGTGAGAAAAAATAGAACATGTTTTAAATTCATCCGATGGGGAAAAAAACGATAGCAAATTCTGATCGTCTTTGTGGAACTCCAACGGACAAAAAACCCACGCATGCTCAGAATCAAGTCGACGCATGCTCAGAAGCATTGAACTTCATTTTTCTCGGCTTGTCGGAGTGTTTTACGTCACCGCATTTGGGACGGTCGGATTTTTGACTGATGGTGTGGAGGCAAGGCTGATGGAAGTCAGCTTCATCGGATTTCCGATGGAAAAATCAATCGGATTAGAATCCATAGGACATCCGATCGTGTGTACAGGGCTTTTTTGTGAAGAAACCTTTCCGTATTTTTTCCTCTAGACGTAAAAGAGTGCCCCTTGTCCTTTGTGTTGACCTTAAAGTGAATAACTCAACACCAAGTTCACTATATGGACCCCTTATATATTTATACATGGTGATCATACCCCCCCCCCCTTTAATCTCCTCTTCTCAAGAGGGAATAGAAGACAATCTACTATTTCCTTTTATTTATTTAGAACTTGCCTGTTTTTGAAGGGCGGGGGGAGTTTACAGTATTTGAAATAATTTAGTTAAATACATTTTTTTGTATTCTTTTTTCCTTTTTTATTTTTGTGTGTGTATTTTATTTAGATTTTATATTAAAAAAAATGTAAGTCTTTTTTTTTGGCACATGCGCAGGATAGTATAAAATGTCACCTTTGCTACCGACTCCAATGCATTTCATTACAATGTAAATTGTAGGGAAACAAATCAGTTTCACTCATCCCTAAATATAACACCTTCAAATGCTGCATGGGGAAATGTTAACATACAATAGAAGGAAAGATTTATAACCTTGACTTTGCAGAAGACTTTATTCAATCTTTGGGATTTCTTTGACAACACCTTTTCTTTGAATCATGTCTTAGAAGCTGGGGTAAGATTTTCTGCACCACAGTGTAAGCCCTGGTTCACACTGGTGCGTTTTGACATGCGATTTGGCATGTCAAATCGCATGTCAAAACGGCGGTATTTGCCGCAAATTGCCGGCAATGACACGGTCCTAATCGGTGCGACGCCGCACCGATTTAAAAAAATCTCTTGCTAAATAATGAATGAACTGTAATAACCATGTTTTTTTGGAAAGTTAGGTTTTAAATTTCACTTGCCACACTCAGGCCTGATTACTGCCAGACCATGTTGTTATGTACCTGGGTGTATTTGAACCGGGATGTTCCTGGTCCCACAGCTGCAGTTTTACTTGTTGTGCCACAGAGGAGCTGTGCAGTTATGCAATGTCCTCTCATGCCGCGTACACACGATCATTATTCACGGCGGTTAAAAAAACGCCGTGAATAATGATATTAAAAACGAGGGAACGGCTTGTTCCCCACACACGGTCGTTTTTCACGTCATTTTTTCTCTTGTCGAGAAAAAACGACCGTCTGTGGGCTCCTCGGCAGTGTTACCCTATGGGAAAACTGCCGCGGAAAAAATGTCGAGAAAAACAACGAGAAAAATTAGAGCATGTTCTAATTTTTCTCGTCGTTTTTAATTCCGTTTTTCCCGTCGGGAAAAATGACAAAATGCCCACAGATGATCGTTTTTCTCGTCAAAAGGAAAAAATTAAATTTTTCTCGACGAGAAAAATGGTCGTGTGTACACGGCATCAGTTTGAAGCATTACCTTGGACTCACTAGCCTCACCTGCTGCCAGCTGTGGACAATCTACAATCAAAGCAGCCCATAAATGGCAGCACTTCCGGTCTCTCAGTGCCTGTTTGTGTGGACTGTGATAAGCTTTGTGACTCTGATTGCCGTGTGCGAACTTCTGCCTGAATTCCTGACTACTCTAGCCTGCTGATTTTGTACTTCAACGCCAGTTCGTGTATGACTATTGCCTGCCTGACCACTCTCTGGATTTCGATCGTGTACCACTTTGCCTGATCCGTTGCCGACCTGACCTGCCTGACTAAGTTTTCGCCTGAATCCTCAGCACACAAGCTCCACTTCGAATCAAGAAATCACTTACATAGAAGCTGTCTGACGAAGTTAAGCACACTAAAAGATCTCAAAAAGCAACACATCATGCCAAGATCTAAAGAAATTCAAGAACAGATGAGAAACAAAGTAATTAAAATGTATCAGTCTTGAAAGGGTTACAAAGCCATTTCGAAGGCTTTGGGACTCCAGCGAACCATGGTGAGAGCCATTATCCACAAATGGAGAAAACTTGGACCAGTGGTGAACCTTCCCAGTAGTGGCCGGATGACCAAATCTACTCCAAGAGCATGACGAAAACTCATCCAGGAGGTCATAAAAGAACCCAGAACAACATCTAAAGAACAGCAGGCCTCACTTTAAGATCAGTGTTGATGATTCAACAATAAGAAAGAGACTGGCCAAAAATGGCATCCATAGGAGCGTTCCAAGGCCAAAGCCACTGTTGAACAAAAAGAACACAAAGGCTCATCTCACATTTGCCAGGACTTTTGGGCAAATATTCTGTGAATTGATGAGACAAAGGCTGAACTTTTTGGAAGGTGTGTGTCCCGTTACATCTGGCGTAAAACTAACACAGCATTTCATAACAAGGACATCATGCCAACAGTCAAACATGGTGGTGGTAGTGTGATGGTCTGGGGCTGATTTGCAGTTTTAGGACCTGGACAACTTGCCATAATGGATGGAACCATGAATTCTGCGTTCTACCAGAAAATCCCAAAGGAGAATGTCCGCCCATCAGTTTGTGACCTCAAGCTCAAGCGCACTTGGGTCATGCAGCAGGGCAATGATTTGAAACACAACAGCAAGTCCACTTCTGAATGGCTCAAAAAAATGTAATTAAGGTTTTGGAGTGGCCTAGTCAAAGTCTGGACTTAAATCGGATTGAGATGTTGTGGTATGACCTTACACAGGCCGTTTAAGGTTATTAAATTCCTCCATGGCGATGTCAAAGACTCATTGCCAGTTATCACAAACGCTTCATTGCAGTTGTTCCCGCCAAGGGTGGTACAACCAGTTATTAGGTTTAGGGGGCAAATACTTTTTCACATAAAGCCAGGCAGGTTTGGAAAGCTTTTTTTTCCCTTAATAAATTGAATAATAATTTAAAAACTGCATTTAGTATTTACTCGGGTTGTCTTTGTGTAATATTACAATTTGTTTGATTTTCTGAATCATTAAGGCTGGGTTCAATATGCAATATATTACACTACTTTCGCTAAAATATAGAAGATGAAGTTGCACAGAGTAAAGAGATACCCAACATGTCAAGCCATAAAATTGTACGTACCCAACATTTTTCATAGGGGAAACTTTAAATGCCCCTACAGGTGATCAGTTTAGAGTTAACCATTATTATAGCCCTAGAATTATTGCTCTCACTTTGGCATGCATGGTGATATGTAACACGCGTCGTGCACCTGATGTTTTTATACGTAGGCACTCCCACAACTTTGATTTTTTTTTTATATACTTTTTATTTTTTTTGTTTACTAAACTTCATTTATTAAAAAAAAGGAGACAAAAAATCTCCCATGTGATACTATTTTGCTGTCAGGTTCTCTTTAATGAGATGTCTCACTAATGGCAGACAAAGACTGGCTGAGATGTCAAGCTCCTCACAGAGTTGGATTTGAATAAAGAACTGTCAAATGGTCAGCAGCTCCATGACAACTTACAACTGATAATACAAAGCAAACACAGGGACACTGATTGACTCACTGAGTCAGATAACAATGATCTGCAGATCCCTGGTAACCAGTGACATTTATAAATCTAGGTTCACACTAGTGCAGTGCGATTTTGATCTGATTTTCAATGTGATTTTGTAATGCAGAAGCAGTGCAACTTGGTGTGTTTTTGATACGTTTTTTGTCACTTTTTTTGGAAAATTAAGACAATTTTTTTATTTTTTCACATTTATTTTTTATTTTTTACATATTATCACCAGTAAAGTACAGCATTCATATAACTGGTGTGGCCGTGATCAGGGACACTGGTAACAACATGTAAAAAAATATATAATAATAATATATATATTTTTTTAAATTTTTGTTTTAAATATTTTTCCTTTCTTTTTTTCTTTCTTTTTTTTACATACTGTGACCAGAACAATACAATGTTATCAAAGAAACACTGAACCACTCTGGGGGAGAGATTGGGTGCAGAAGCGCTGTGGGCTGGATCTGTAGTGCCCACAGTGCTGCTCTGTGCCCATTCCTACACTCATACATCCATGCTCAGCCATGCCATCCCTACTCAGCCATGCCATCCCTACTCAGTCATGCCATCCCTACTCAGCCATCCTATCAATACTCATCCATCCTGACAATGCTCAGCCATCCCATCCATGCTTAGTCATCACATCCATACTCATCCATGCCATCTATACTCAGCCATGCCATCCATACTCAGCCATGCCATCCATACTCATCCATGCTTACCATAATCAGTCATGCCATCCATATTCAGCCATCACATTAATACTCAGCCATCCTGCCAATGCTCAACCATCCCATCCATGCTAAGCCATCCCCTCCATACTCAGCCATGCCATCCATACTCAGCCATGCCATCCATGTTGAGCCATGCCATCCATACTCATCCATCCCATCAATACTCAGCCCTCCCATCCATGCTCAGCGATCCCCATCCACGGCCCCTTTATGCCTCATTCATGCTCATCCATTCCTCATCCATGGCACATCAGTTCTCATCTGTGCCACATCCATTCCACTACCGTCCCCCTAAGTGCCACTACAGTGCCTCACAAAAGTGTAATAGGTGGTCAAATTAGATTTGAAATGTATGTCCCTAGAACACCTGATGGTTCTCCCTACATGTTGGGCCTCTGTTTGTGGCCAGGCTGTGGAAAAGTCTCACACATGTGGTATCGTTATACTCAGGAGGAGTAGCAGAATATATTTTGGGGTGTAATTTTGGCTATGTGCATGCTATGTGTATATTGTATAAATAGAAAACTTTGTGTAAAAAAAAATGCGTTTTCATTGGCTTTCCGCATTTTCCAAAAACTTGTGGAAAAAAATGACATGTTCAAAAGACACATTATGCCTCATAGAATATATGTTGGGTTGTTTGCTTTCCAAAATGTTGTGATTTTTTTGGGCGTTTCTATTGTCCTGGTGCTCCAGGGCCTTCAAAAGTGCAAAGTGTAGTCAAGAAATGATATGCTCCCTGCATGTTGGGCCTCTGTATGTGGCCATGCTGTGTAAAAGTCCCACACATGTGGTATCGCCATACTTGGGAGGAGTAGTAGAATGTATTTTGGGGTGCAATTTGTGGTATGCATATGCTGTGTGTTTGAAATGACTTGTAAATATGAAAATTTTGTAAAAAAAAAAACAAAAGATTTTTTTTTTAATTTTGCAAAGAATTGTGGGAAAAAATTACAACTTCGAAAAACTCACCATGCGTCTTACTAAATACTTTCTAAAAAGGGGTCATTTGGGGGATATTTGTACTTTTCTGGCTTGTTAGGGCCTCAAGAATTGAGATAGGCCATCAGTACAATAAATTTTCAATGATTGGCACCATAGATTGTAGACTTTATAACTTTTACAAATACCAAATAATATACACGGATTTGGGTTATTTTTGCCAAAGACATGTAGCAGTATAAATTACGGCCAACATTTAAGAAGAAAAATTTCAAATTTGCAAAATTTTATAACAAAAACAAAAAAAAATGCATTTTTTTACAAAATTTTCAGTCTTTTTTCATTTACTGTATGGCACAAAAAAAAATACCACCAAAAGAAAGCTCTATTTGTGGGGAAAAAAATGACAAACATTTCATTTGGGTACAGTGCTGCATGACTGAGTAATTGTCATTCAAGATGTGAGAGCACCGTAAGCTGAAAATTGGTCTGGTTAGGAAGAAGGTTTAAGTGGCCAGTGGGTAAGTGGTTAAAAATAAATAAAAATAAAATGTGGTTGGGTTTGGTGTTGAATATATGTGGCTGAAATTTGTCTTATCAAAATCTCTTACATAGAATCAATCCTGAAGATTTTTATCCCCCTAAACTTAAAGTGGTTGTAAATCCCCTCTTGCAACTTGCACCTACAGGTAAGCCTAGATTAAAGGGGTTGTAAAGGAAAAAGTTTTTTCACCCTAATGTATCCTATGCATTGAGGTAAAAAAACATCCAACAATACCGGCCCCCCCTGAGCCCCCGTTTTACTTACCTGAGCCCTCGAAAGTCCCGCGCTCGGCCCCGACATCCTCCTCGCCGTTCAGCCTGGCCGTTGATTGGCTACAGTGGATGGATTGAAAGCAGCGCAGCCATTGGCTGGCGCTGCTGTCAGTCACATCCAATGATGCTGCGTGACGCGGGGCGGAGTGATACAGATAGCGGCAATAGCCGCTGGCTGTATCACTGGAGCGCGCCCGCAATCACTCACCACCATGCAAGCACGCTTGCATATAGGTGGTGAGTTATTGCGGGGAGGAGCCGAGACAGCCGCCGAGGGACCCCAGAAGACATGGATCGGGGCCACTCTGTGCAAAACAAGCTGCACAGTGGAGGTAAGTATAACATCTTTGTTATTTTTATTTTAAAATTTCTTTACAAACCCTTTAAGGCTTACCTGTAGGTGTTTGCAATATCTACTAAACCTACAAGGTTTAGGAGATATTTGCAAAAAAAGAATACACCGATGTGTACGGCGCATGTGTGCCGTACACATCGGCACAGGCGTACTGTAAATGCCGGTTTTATGAATGATAAAGCCTGCTTTTACGGCTCCCGCACGCATGCGCGGAGTGACGTCATCGCCCTCCAGCCAACCACAGCGCCGGAGCAGTGATAGCAGGAAGAAGCTCCAAGGGGACATGGCGGCGGAGAGGAACGAGGAGGACTTCGGGGGCTTCGATTTCAGGTAAGTGCCACATAATGAGCTAGTATGCTATGCATACTAGCTCATTATGCCTTTCTCTTGCAGGGTCTTATTTTATCCCGGTTTTTCGGGGGGGGGGGGTTTACTTCCTCTTTCACATACCAATTATGATAGTTTATTTCTTGTGTGTGCATTATTTGTGTATATATTTGTGGAAGCTCAACAAATTCATTCTTTTTTTTTGCAGCCGGAGATGCTTTCGGTGCTCCAGATTATTCAGTGTGCGGTTCCCCCTCTGTGTCCAGCCGGATAGTTGGTGGTACAGATTCCCTGGATGGGGAGTGGCCCTGGCAGGTTTATGTTGTTGGATCATCTCTATGTGGAGGCTCCCTGATCTCAAAGGAGTGGGTTATAACAGCAGCACATTGCATCGACTAGTAAGTATAACATGTGACCTTTATAAACCAATTCTACCATCAGGCACCAATCATTCTGCTTTTGGAAATATTTTCCTAAAGATCAGTCATGGACATCTTTATTGATCCAGTGTTCATCTTCTATAAAGTGTCCACTTTGAAACTGTCAAGGACGCGTCATTGATCATCACCAGGGCTGCTGATAGGGGGGGACCCCCAGTCCTCCTGTAGGGGGCCCGGGCTCACAGGGGGGACCAAACAGCAGAGGGAATCAGTGTGGTCGGTTGGAGGGGCAATTACAGGATGCCCTATGTGACTCTGCAGCAGCTGGAAACCGGTTTCTCTCCCTTCAACTGCTGCAGGGTGAGACACAGAGATGGCTTCCCTGTCCCATAAAAAATAAAATAAAAATTGTAACCCTGTATTGTTTTAATGCCTTGTAAAATGTAATAAAATTCTTGGGAAAAAAATTGTAAAAAAAAGAATTTGTAAAAATGTAAAAAAAAATTTTTCAAAACATTTTTTTTATATATATAAAAAAAGATTAAATGTTTTTGTTCAAAAATATAAAAAAAAAGAATTTTGTGTCCGCTAAGAATGATTTTAGTATATTTTTAGTGAAAAGTTTGTTTTGATATATTTTAGGGGTGCCCTGTCAGGTAGGCTGTATGGGGCCCCGTGATTTCTAACAGCAGCCCTGGTGGACTTGTCTCCATAGACACCTGCCTACCTCCAGGTCTGTGTAGGTCTAGGAAAAAAAAGGGAAAAGGACTGTTTCCTTTTCTATTTTTCCAGACCTATAAGTGACAGATCAGAGGTAGCCTGTTGTAAATGGACATGAGTACATTTACATCTGGCCACCCATAGACCCCTTTCACACTGGGGCATTTTTCAGGCGCTTTAGCGCTAAAAATAGCACCTGTAAAGTGCCTGAAAAATGCCTCATCTGCAGTTCCAGTGTGAAAGCCCAAATTTTTTCACACTGGGGCGGTGCGTTTGCAGGGACGTTAGAAAAAGTCCTGCAAGCAGCATCTTTGGGGCGGTGCAGGAGCAGTGTATACACCGCTCCTCCACCGCCCTTGCCCATTGGAATGCAAAAAAAAAAAAAAAAAAATGGAAGATCATTCGCCTGATAATCTCAGGCTAGTCGGGTGGGCAGGGTTAAGGATGGGGTCGAGGGTGAGGTTGGGGGGCCCCGTTAGGTAGGCTGTACGGGGCCCCATGATTTCTAACAGCGGCCCTGATCATCACTGATTGGTTTACATCACCAAAGAGCCACCGTGTAAGTGCTAATTTCGGACCCCTCATTCTGTTTCTGGGTCCATATGCTTATTCATTGTGGTTAGATAGATAAAGGTGAAAAGCTGCCTATACATTACTCTAAAACGTTACTACTTGGATATTAGGAGAACACTTGAAACATCATGAAGGGTGCTTTAAATGTTCTCTTCCTAGAACCAAGCAAGGTCCTGGTTTACATGACAGCAGGAGGGGGTCCTAGCAGCTTTATAAACAGGCCACTATCATAACACTGCCTAGATTTCAAGTCGCCTGGGTGCTGAAACCTTCAGCCTGAACCACGGGATCATTTATCTCATTGTGGTTCTGCAAGCTACACCTCGCCTCTGCTGCAGCTATTCCTACACCTGCCCCTCGTCAAAGGAGGATGCAACACTTATAAACTTCAAAAAATATATATATATATAAAAATGCAGCGCTAGAAAGTGAACATGGGGCTGGGAAAATTAATCCAGTCCAGATGTGGCTTAAGCAGGATGATCTAATCACCACCAACAATATCCCCAATGCAGGTGAATATAAAAAACGAAATTCAATAAAGAAAAATTCAACCACACCAAAAAATTATACCAATGAATAAAATTGGTGAATATGAAATTACACTAATATAAAAAATTAAACAACATATTAAATGAAAAGGTGCACCAACAAAAAAGAAATTAATAAAAAATATATGTGAATAAACTGATAAATGAAAGTCCAGAGAATAAACCATAAAGCAATTCCAAAGATGGTGATAAAGGAAAAAAGCTTCTTCCCAATGAGAACTGTGCCTGATTGCAAAACGTGACACCCGAGTGACTGGTGACCATCTTTGGAATTGCTTTATGGTTTATTCTCTGGACTTTCATTTATCAGTATATTCACATATATTTTTTATTAATTTCTTTTTTGTTGGTGCACCTTTTCATTTAATATGTTGTTTAATTTTTTATATTAGTGTAATTTCATATTCACCAATTTTATTCATTAGTATAATTTTTTGGTGTGGTTGAATTTTTCTTTATTGAATTTCGTTTTTTATATTCACCTGCATTGGGGATATTGTTTGTGGTGATTAGATCATCCTGCTTAAGCCACATCTGGACTAGATTAATTTTCCCAGCCCCATGTTCACTTTCTAGCGCTGCATTTTTTATATATATATTTTTCAGTTTTTTTAGTCTCTATTGTATAGGACTATTTATGCCAGCTGCTTTTAGTTTATTTTAATATCACTGTCATTTATTATCACTAGCGCAACGTTAGCCCTTTAGGCTTTCTTTTTTCTTTACTTATAAACTTCATTCTGCATACAGAGGTTTGGCAGCCTATATATTTTTTGTTTGTCTGCCCTGTGTACCTGTAATCTGATTACAAGTTCCTGGATCCTGTCCCGCTGATTTTGTTTCTCTCTCTGTTTCATTGTGACCATGATCTTCAACTATGGTTCTACCTGTTGTTCCCGTACTGCCACCTACTTGCTGGTAATCAGCCTGCGGATTAAGCCTTTGTGTGTTGATGTTTGCTTGAAAACGTTCCCTTTGTTGCTCTTGTTACTGATCCTGGCTCACTTCTGGTTACCTCAAACAGCAACAAAGTGCATCTTAAAGCGAAGTTCCGAACAAAAAAAATAAATAAAAGCCAGCAGCTACACACACTGCAGCTGCTGGCTTTTAATAATAGGACACTTACCTGTCCTGGAGTCCAGCTATGTCGGCACCACAGCTGATGTTTCCATCACCTGTCGGGTGCTGCCGCCGACATTGCGGGTAAGGGAATCCAGCAGTGTAGCCTTTCAGCTTCACGCCGGGAACCCTACTGTACATGAACGAGGCCCCGCTTCTCTCTCCTATTGGCCCGGTGGCAAGGAGAGGAGGAGGGAGCCCTGCGGTCACGTTACGGGCCGGGGTCCGGACTCCTGGAAGTGGGAAAGGATACCTGTCAATTGACAGAGGCTTATTACCATGTGATCAGCTGTGACCAATCACAGCTGATCATGGCGTGAACCAGGAAGTGCCGGTAAATGGCCAATCAGTGCCACCTGTCAGTGCCCATCACAGTCCCATGTCAGTGCCCATCACAACCGCTTGTCATTGCCCATCAGTGCTGCCTGTCAGTGCCCATTAGTGCCACCTATCAGTGCCCATCAGTGTTGCATATCAGTGCCGCCTATTGGTGCCCATTAGTGCTGCATAACAGTGCCCATGAATTCTACATATCAGTGCCTCCTCATCAGTGCCCATCAGTGCCACCTTATCAGTGCCAACTCATCAGTGCTGCCTCATCAGTGCCCGTCAGTGAAGGAGAAAACAAAATTTTATAACCGAAACAAAGATAAAGTTTTTTTTTTTTCAAAAATGTTGGTATTTTTAGTTTAGTTTGTTTAGCAAAAAATAAAAACCCCAGAAGAGAGCTCTATTTGTGGGAAGAAAATGATAAAAATTGTGTTTGGGTACAGTGTTGCATGACTACGCAATTGTCATTCAAAGCGCTGAAAGCTGAAAATTGTCCTGTGCAGGAAGGGGAGAATGTGCCTGGCATTGAAGTGGTTAAAGAACTTCAGTAATTTTATCATCTTTCCATCTATTAAATCTTCTCCCCTTGTTGTTGTCTTAACTTTGGATAGTAAAACATTTTTTTTTTTTTTTTTTGCCAGTAAATCCCTTATACAGCCCACTTACTGTTTCTTGTCTGGTCATTAGCCTAGGCTTATGACATCATGCACAGCTCTCTCTCTCACTTTCGTGAGAGTTTGCCAGGAAGGGAGGGGGGATAAGTCATAAGAGGGCCAATGGGAGCTGCAGAGCTGGAGGTGTGCCTCTGTGTAAATTCAGGAAGTGAACAGGCAGTAGCTTCAGCTGCCCACAGTTAAAATGGCTGCAGCCAGACTCAGTGGAGGGAGATTTCTGCAGCACATTTGGCAAACACAGAATCACAGTATATATACAATAAATAAAAATAAATAAATAATAATAATAATATGCAAAGTGGTTGGAGGGAAGCTTCAGAACGGCAAAGATGTTCTTATTACAAATTATGTGAGCAGACTGCAGTTCCTCTTTAAGAGCACTAAGTGTCGTTCCTGTCTGCTGCTTTCTTCCTCTGCTATATGCATGAGTCACCTCTAATGAGTTTTTATGACACCAAGAGAAAAATGGTGACAGGGGAGGGTGGAGTCTGTGATTGACAACCTCAGCTCTGCTGCTGTGTGCTGTGTGATGGGGTGTGTGTTCCTTCCCTTCAATCAGCTCTCAGAGCTCTCCTCACTGACGTAACTTCAGATCCCAGCCCCCTTATTTTCAGAGATCTTGTGTAAATTCTGCACCTTAAATTGATGTAGGGCAAAGAGGACTGCAGATAAATGGGTACAACTTATGTAGGAGGATTTCTTTCATTTCTGTGCATCTCTGGGGTTTATAAGTTTGGGTTTACAGCCACTTTAATCAATGCAGAGCTGCATTATTTTGTATCTTTTTTAAAAATATATATTTTGACCTTTTTAAACCTTTTAGGTCTCACATGTATACATACGATTGCATTCCACTTTTAAGCCTTCAATAGAGATTACTGTGAATAAGCACCTCAGTAAACTCTGATGATCCTGCCAAGTTCATACCATTGGACATGTGTACATACAGGCCATTCATAGAGAACACATTATGAACAAGTTGTATTTCATTCATTAGGTTCTGAATTTCATTAATAATGATATTGCACTGCCTTCTGCAGCAGATGGATCCTCATTCATACATGTTATGTTCTGTTTTCTTTCTGCAGTCCGATCCGGGTATCGAATTATAAAGTATATTTGGGCATGTACAAGCTGGGTGTGATCAGCTCTCATTCAGTTATTGCCACTGTAAGCTCTATCATCGTCAATAGTAAATATATAGACATTGGCAGTCCTGGGGACATCGCCCTGATACAGCTGGCCACTCCTGTCAACTATACTCAGTACATCATGCCAATCTGTCTGCCATCTTCCACCACCACCTTCCCCTGTGGTACGGAGTGCTGGGTGACCGGCTGGGGCACAAGATCTTCTGGAGGTGAGTCCATGAAATGATAAGCAAAAGTGACTTCACTCATTTTCATTACAAGTAAGTCAGACCTGTCCCTTATGCCAAATACAGCATGTTAATTATTGATGGGCAAATCTACCAGGGTTAGATTCACTAGGTGTCCATTGACTCCTGTTTGAAATCCATGAAACCTGAACTTAGCATAGTATTGAAGTCTATAGCGGGAGGCTAAATCTTGACACTAAATTCTGGCCATAATCCAGGCCAATAGGCAAGCTATTGTCAAAAAAAGGCACGGGGAGGTAAGCACTGCCATAGTGAACATTTACCAAGTTCCCGCCCGGCCAATTGTTGACCAGTGGCGACCGGTGGTAAAAAAAATTTGGGGGGGGGGCAGCAAATAGTTGGTCAGTCGGGTCTGGAGCACTTACTCCATCTATGGTGGACAGGACTTCTTCTGGGGCTTCATCGGCGGCTTCCCCTTCCCCTGCTCTCCATGGGCATTGTGGCGGCTTCTGTTTCCTCCCTTCTCCTCGGCACGACTCTTCTCTTTTCGACCAATTGGAAAACGGGTCTCGAACCTGCTTCTGACTGGCCGGAGTGCTTCTCCTAGGGAGGTTATCTGATGCAAGGAGGAGCCACGAGAGCCACCGAGGGACCCCAGAAGTCGAGGATCGGGGCCACTCTGTGCAAAACGAACTGCACAGTGGAGGTAAGTATGATATGTTTGTTATTTAACAAAATAAAAAGGAAGCCGTACAATCTCTTTAATCCCCCTAATATCATAGTTGCTAATAAGGTTAGGTAATCCCCTGAATTCATAATGTCAGGCAGGCCTAAAGGGAGAAGCAAATGTTCTACATGCACGATAGTAGAAGGCAATCAGGTTCTGCATCTGCAAATTAAACAATTGCTCCAAAATTAAGATTCACTCAACAAAGTGAACCACATAGACTAATGGATGTTCAAGCTTGGCCACTGGATTGAACTTGCACAGTACTTTTTAATTATTATTTCTTAATAAAACCTGCTTGGTCTCTCCATCTGAAAGTACAGTCTAGTAGAACAGTTTACATACTGTGCATCAAGTCTGTACAATATTTCTGGCTGTTTTCTGTGAAATAATGTATTCTAATTTCAATGTATTGATATAAACCTGCCTTTTTTATCTCTCTGAAAGTAAGCTTACTAAACCTGCTTACATACTGTGCACTGAGGTGTCTCTTTTCTGTGAAATATTACACCCTAATTTTGATCTCTAGATTAAAATATGCTTTGTCACGCACTACTAAAACTGCTTACATAGTGTGCATGGTGTCTGTATAATATATATTGATATTGTCTCTGAAATAATACTCTCTAATTTTTATTTCATGATAAAATCTGCCTGGTTTCTCCCTACTAATTTGTGGCTTAAAAAAGCTGCTTGCATACTGTTCATCGATCACATAATATTTTGCACTATTGTTTGTGAAATAATACACGCCAATATTTATTTATTGATTAAATCTGCCTGGTCTTTCCATCCTAAACTGTGGCCTATCAAAACTGCTTACGTAGAGTTTATCAACAGTGTAATGGATCCAGCCACCATCAGAAACTGTGACAAAGAGCTTCTACGCCACGCACCCTCACACTGGGCACTTTTCACATCTCCTCATTACAGGAGGGAAAATCTACTCTTGGATGATGGTAGTAGATCCCTGTATAATTTTTTCCTTTTTTATTGGGGAGGGGGTGAAGTCTACCTAAAAATCTATTCCTCCTACCTACTGCATTCCAACACTCCTCCTCATATCCCTCCCATTTCTTCTGCTGCCCCATGGCATACCACATGCAGGTGGAGAGCAAGAAAGTCATTTTGTGCAAAATGTATGGCGTTGGCTCTGGACTTTTTGGTTCAAATCATGGAGCCTGGGTATCCGCCACTATGGTGTACACAGGCCACAAAAAGAGCACAAAAGCAGTCCAATAAAAATTGCTGCCATGCACTCTTGATGAGGAGGAGGGAAGTGCATGTCTATGGAGGAGGAGGAGTTAGAGATAGGAAGACAAGGAAAAAGGCAGCATAAAGAATTCATAGAAATGGCTGTAGGGAAGGGATGGATTAGTAGTGCTTGTAGAGAAGTGACTGCTCTGCAGATTTGCAGAATTGGGGAAGGGCAGGCAGGCTCTGGCTATGGGATTGTAAAAAAAAAAATTCTGCTTCCTTCCCTCCCCTTCGGACTTAGAATTTCCCATTTGTTAAACAAAGTGATCATTATTCTTTGTGGTGACTGAGGAATATATTTAAATGAAAGTTTTTGTGCCGAAAGTTCAGATTTAAAGTGGTTGTTAACCCACTAAGTAAAATTTACAGTATCCTCTCTGGTTAATAATGTAAACTGCTCCTTTGTCTGTGCAGCTATGTACCTGATTTCATATCGCTGATCGGGGCTCACGTGACCGCCGTCTCTTTCCTCTCTTGGCCTGACAGCTTCAGCGGGCAGGGCCGAGGATCCCCCACTGGCGTCAGTCAGAAGGGGAGAAGGAGAGAGGCGGCGGGGCACGTGAGAGCCGATCGGGCTCTGAAATCAGGTATATAGCTGCACAGGCACAGGAGCAGATTACATTAGTAAACAGAGAGGATACTGTAAAAATGTTACAGTAATTTCAGCAGCAGGAGGGGAGGGGGCGGGCATGGACACAGAGCTGACAGGCAGGGAGGGAGGGGGGAGAGGACAGAGGAGAGCACAACGGAGGACAGAGGAGAGAGCAGATGACGGAGGCACGTAAACTGACCACAATGTCAGGGCTTAGCAGCCATGATAAACTGTGGTCAGATTACACAGAAGAGGGCAGAACCAGGCAGGATCAGCCAGGTATTTCAGATGTTACAGGGGGCCAAATGACACGTGTATAACATGCTTTAAATGAACAGAATCTTTTTTTTTTTTTTTTTTAGGTTAACAAACACTTTAAGGCAAGGCTTTGGTAAGGTACTTTCACAAGGTGTGTTGGGGTGCCATTAAAAATGAATGGCACTGCTGTCCTTTTGCAAAAAAGATGCACATTTCTTGTGCATTACGAGAAACTGCAAATTTTTTAGTGCAATTCTACAATGCACATGTGTGATTGGAGCATAAAGCCCAGCAAATTAAATTCTAAATACTAACACAACGTACAAAGCTATCCACAACTCTGCCCCGAGCTACATCACCAATCTTGTCTCCAAACATATTCCAAACCGTCCTCTCCGCTCCTCTCAAGACCTCCTACTGTCAAGCTCTCTCGTCTCCTCCTCCCATGCTCGTCTCCAGGATTTCTTTAGAGCCTCTCCCATCCTCTGGAACTCACTACCTCAACCTGTCCGGCTATCCCCTACTCTTGCTACCTTCAGGCGATCCCTGAAAACGCATCTCTTCAGGGAAGCCTACCATGTCTCCAACTAAACTTTTACCACTTCCATCAGCTCATTTCCCACAGTTACAATCTTTTGTACCACCTGCCCAACCCTATTAGATTGTAAACTCTTCTGAGCAGGGCCCTCTTAATCCTCTTGTATTTTATTGTATTATAACTGTATTGTCTCTCTTTTTATATTGTAAAGCGCTGTGTAAACTGTTGGCGCTATATAAATCCTGTATAATAATAATAATAATAATAAAGGTGATCAGTCTATGTATAGCCTTGCCAAGAATGACCTTTAATTTTCTTCTTGTCGGTTCTTTATCACCAGGAAGTGTAGTTTCATTTGGAACCCTCCAGGAGGTCATGGTTCCTCTAATAGACAGAAATACATGTCAAAAAATGTATAAGAATGCAGGAGGTAGCATCACTATCCAGTATGATCAGATTTGTGCCGGCTACAAGGAAGGGGGAAAGGACTCCTGCCAGGTGAGTGACACCAAGAACATTCCAGCATGGCTCACCTTTAGGATCTCTTCACAGGAAGCGGAAGCAATGCATGACATCAGTTAAAGTGGTACTAAAGACCATTTTCTTTATGGTTGATTGTTCTTAGCCTATTAACTCCCATGGTCAAATGTTTTTCTTTAGCATAAAATGTTAGGTGCTTAGTTTCACCAACAAGGAGGCCACAAGGAAACTATTACACACATATTATAAACCTTATGGGAATCATTCATTACACTTGCATGAATGTTGCAATAAAGCAGCCGCAAATACTAAAGTAGTTCAGCTCTAATATATACGGTATATGTATGAGAATGATACAGAAAACTGTTAGAATCCTTCTATGTGCCAGTATCAATTTACATGCCACTCTCCCACACCACATTTTCTCCCTCCCCACTCCATTCTTTTGACACTATCACTAAGTACATAAATGTAAAAAATGTAAGACCTTCACCACTAGGGTGACCACATTTCCAAACTACCATTCAGGGACACCCTCCCTTCCCAAAAATCAGCTTGTGCTGTAACGAATCACAGCACAGTGATTGGACACAAGAGGCGGGATTTATGATCTCTCCAATCACAAGCAGGGGGTGGGGATTGTGCTCCTCCAGGCATTCCCGGCCAGGACAAGTACTGTCAGTGAGTAAAGCGGTGATGTGGCAGCCTTTTTTGGGGGCATCAGATTGGCCTGGGAGGTGGCTGTGTCAGTTTCATTCCGGGACACTGTATTGTCCAGGAATAAATGTGCCCGGGACAGGCCTGCAAAATGTGGGACTGTCCCGGACAATCCGGGACATGTGGTCACCCTATTCACCACCCATTTCTCAGACCTTGGCTCTGCTCAGAAGCAACATCTGCCTGAAAATTTTTCACATTCAACCCCCCATGCACTGTAGTTCCAACTGCTGACCATCGCTACTGTGCCCTGTAGGGATATAGAAATCAGCTAGAGGAACCACAGAGGGAGCAAATGACCAATCATGGGACACCCCTGTATAAGCATGTTAGATATAAAAAGGTCATTGCTCTGTAATCAGCAGAATGGATGGCAGGGTGGGTGAGTATAACTACTCTTCTTTCGCAGGTCTTGATTTTTTCCTTTTTTTTTTTTACTTGGCAACAAATTTGCTTTAAAGCGTTTGTTAACCCCAAAAAAAAACTATGTATGGATTCTGCTCCTTTAAAGCATTTTATACAGCACAGCACTTGTGCTGTGTAATTTGGACCTCTGTATTACCTAAAAAACCTAGCTGATCCTGCCAGTTTCTCTCCTCCCCTCTGCAAACAGACCACGATAATCATGGCTGCTGAGCCCCTGACATCGTGGTCTATTTGTGTGCCCCCGTCACCCGCAGCCTGCTATCCTGTGTCTGTCTCCTCTGTACCCCCCTCCTCCCCCCTCGCCTCTCTGTGTGCAGTGATGCCACATCCCCCTCCTACTGAAGCAATATATACTATATTTTAATACTATCCGTTTTGTTTCCAAAAACTGTGCCCCGCTGTCTATGTGTTTAATTTAAAAAAAATACTTCCTTCACTCCATCTCACGGCAGCTCCCGGCGATCCCGTGACCGGCCGTGTCTCCTCTCGTCCCGCTTACGTCAGCAGGGAAACCTCGGCCCCGCCCCCTGCTTCTGCAAGACGGGCAGAGAGAAGACACAGCCGGGGGACATGAGAGCCGGGAGCCACCGTGAAATACGGTAACGGAGGATTTTTTTTAAATAAAACATAGAGACAGGGGGACACTGTATTAGAAAACAAAACAGAGAGTATTAAAATGTCAAAGTGGGTTAACAACCACTTTAAGCAAATGAAAATGTACTTGGTTGTGACTTCCTAAAGTTTTTGTGCAGTGCCAATTCCATACCAGTTTACTGAGTGCTCAACTAATTTGTGTGATTACACACTCATGGAAAAACCAAGACTGAAACATTTTGTTGATTTATCCTGAACAGATAGACGTTGGTGCAGCTAATGATTATTGATGTCTTACAGGGTGACTCAGGAGGACCTCTGGTGTGTAAGGTCCAGGGCGTATGGTACCAGGTCGGAGTTGTGAGTTCAGGAATAGGCTGCGCAGCCCCCAACTTCCCTGGGGTGTACACACTGGTGACAACTTACCAAACCTGGATCAGCACCTACCTGACTGTTACATTCAATTATGTGTCAAATATCCCTACACCAACGAGGGTATGTGGAGGAAGTCCTTTACTAACATCCAGCTTCTCACACCATCGCTGGGTGATCCTGGTCCCAACTATTCTTCTGCTGACACTGATATAACCAAAAAACCACCATAGCTGACCTAGACAGGCATGGAGAATGTACACTTTGCACAGAATACCGAATTACATGGAAGGGGAAAAAAAAAAAAGTGTTTGAGCTCACGCATGATTGGATGTGCTAAGTAAATAGGACAAGCTAAGTAAAAAAAGTTAACTTTACAAAGTGAGCATGTGCTATTCCTTTAATAAATCAACCACCATGTCTTCTATTGCCAACATATGAAAAACAAATAAAGTTTTATGAAAATACAGAGGTATTCATTTAAACTGTGGAGCTCCTTAAAGCCTATCCAAAGTCGAGGATAAAACTGTAATACAGTGTCTCACAAAAGTAAGTACACCCCTCACATTTTTGTAAATATTTTCTTCTATCTTTTCATGTGACAATACTGAAGAAATGACACTTTGCTACAATGTAAAGTAGTGAATGTACAGCTTGTATAACAATGTACATTTTCTGTCCCCTCAAAATAACTCAACACACAGACATTAATGTCTAAACCGCTGGCAACAAAAGTGAGTACACCCCTAAGTGAAAATGTTCAAATTGGGCCCAAAGTGTCAATATTTTGTGTGGCCACCATTATTTTCCAGCACTGCCTTAACCCTCTTGGGCATGGAGGTCACCAGAGCTTCACAGGTTGTCACTGGAGTCCTCTTCCCCTCCTCCATGATGACATCACAGAGCTGGTGGATGTTAGAGACCTTGTGCTCCTCCACCTTCCGTTTGAGGATAACCCACAGATACTCAATAGGGTTTGGATCTGGAGACATGATTGGCCAGTCCATCACCTTTACCCTCAGCTTCTTTAGCAAGGCAGTGGTCATTCTGGGGGTGTGTTTGCCCAGACTCTGAAGGGAGGGGATCATGCTCTGCTTCAGTATGTCACAGTACATGTTGGCATTCATGGTTCCCTCAATGATCTGTAGCCCCCCAGTGCCGGCAGCACTCATGCAGCCCCAGACCATGACACTCCCACCAACATGCTTGACTGTAGGCAAGACACACTTGTCTTTGTACTCCTCACCTGGTTGCCGCCACACACGCTTGTCACCATCTGAACCAAATAAGTTTATCTTGGTCTCATCAGACCACAGGACATGGTTCCAGTAATCCATGTCCTTAGTCTGCTTGTCTTCAGCAAATTTTTGCAAGATTTCTTGTGCATCATCTTTAGAAGAGGCTTCCTTCTGGGACGTCAGCCATGCAGACCAATTTGATGCAGTGTGCGGCATGTGGTCTGAGCACTGACAGGCTGACCCCCGACCCCTTCAACCTCTGCAGCAATGCTGGCAGCACTCATACGTCTATTTCCCAAAGACAACCTCTGGATATGATGCTGAGCACGTGACCTCAACTTCTTTGGTCGACCATGGTGAGGCCTGTTCTGAGTGGAACCTGTCCTCTTAAACCTTTTTATGGTCTTTTCCACCATGCTGCAGCTCAGTTTCAGGGTCAATCTTCTTATAGCCTCGCCCATCTTTATGTAGAGCAACAATTCTTCTTTTTTCAGATCTTCAGAGAGTTCTTTGCCATGAGTTGCCATGTTGAACTTCCAGTGACCAGTATGAGAGAGTGAGATAGATAACACCAAATTTAACACACCTGCTCCCCAATCACACCTGAGACCTTGTGATACGAATGAGTCACATGACATCGGGGAGGGAAAATGGCTAATTGAGCCCAATTTGTCCATTTTCACTTAGGGGTGTACTCACTTTTGTTTCCAGCGGTTTAGACATTAATTGCTGTGTGTTGAGTTATTTTGAGGGGACAGGAAATTTACACTGTTATACAAGCTGTACACTCACTACTTTACATTGTAGCAAAGTGTCATTTCTTCAGTGTAGTCACATGAAAAGATAGAATACAATATTTACAAAAATGTGAGGGGTGTACTCACTTTTGTGAGATACTGTAAATTCAATTTAGCAGTTCCTGGATGGGGTGGCTACATTAGGCTAGGTGTTAGGACAAAAAAGCACCTCCCTCTCTCATCATGTTCACTGGGGTGGGGGGGTTCTGTAGTTCATATGACTTGGGAGATGCAATGCAGCACAGGCAGAGTGCACAGGAGTTTTGGAGCTCGCTGGATTTCTGGCAGATCTATAGTTATTTTACATTGGGTCTCTCTATTAAAGAGAAAATACATGAGAAAATGTACATGTACTGTATTTCAGAGGTGGGTGACATTTATGTTTCCTTTGATGTCAAATTTACATTTCTGATTGGCACTTTCAGTTCTTTTGCATGCAATGAGGAATGAAATATGAACTCCAGGCAAAAGGCTGCATACACACATGTCTGAAGCATCTTAGCTAATAGAAGATTTATAATCCCGTCATGGGGTATAATTACAAATCCTGGGGCCCCATTGGAAAATTTTGGTTGGGACCCCCTAACTATTTTCTTTTGTCATTGATCTTAACATAAAGTACTATATGTCTAGAACAGGCAGCATGAGGGCTGTCAGCACAGTCAATTCACTACTAGGGTCCGGTGCTGTGACTAAAAAGGTATATTATTTATAATATTATATTATAAGGATATTTTATACTATGAAAAAATAATTCAAAGTGAAGTATGGTCAGACCTGTCTCATTTACAGTAATATTATCTTTAATATATGGTGTCCTTAGTGCAACCCTTATGGCAAAGCGGTCTACAATGTTGCTCTTAGCACTTGGTTAATGCTTTTCTATTATTTGACACCTGTAACATCTGCACTCAGGTCTAGCTTTTGGTTACCAATGTTGCCTTACTAGAAATAGTACACATTAACCCTGTATACATGTTTCTATCTTGACTAAAACCTAATAAAGATATTGAAACAGAAACATTTTCCTTTAATTATTTCCCTATAGACTCAATGGAAATGAGAGGAAATCTCTCCAAGGTGATGGAACTCCAATCTTAGACAGTTGTTGTTGGAACAGTTGTCCCCATTGTCTCCTCTATTTTTGTCCAGTGGCGTCACTAGGGGGGCAGAGGGGGCCATGCCCCCCCAACATTATGCTGTGCCCCCCATGTGCCCCCCTTTTAAAATAAATGGACACTGGGACCAGTCTGGAATGCAGGGGACAGGGATGGACTGAGCCGCTCTAGCGCTGGCTCCGGCTCCTCCTCCACCTGACTCCTTTCCTGGCCAATGGTTGCTAGAGCTGCCTGGCGTCTAACAACCAGTGACATCAGAGCCGGCATTATTCTCTCTCCCTTTTGTCCTGGTAACGACTTAAAATGTGGGATTTTCTATACTGTACCAGTATCAACTAGGACAAATAGAGAGTGGGGATTTCCTCTCAGCTGGGAGACAACAATAAAAACTTAGAAGAGGGTCTCATCCTTCTACACTTATTGAAAACTAGAAAAAAAGAAAATGTTTGCTTTAAGACTACAAGCCTTGTTGATGTTTTATCTCCTTAGATTGATTCTGTAATTTAATTGGCTGGCTGATTAATTGCTTAATTAATGATTATTTGGTTCTTTATGCATATACAGCATCTCACAAAAGTAAGTACACCCCTCACATTTTTGTAAATATTTTCCTCTATCTTTTCATGTGACAACACTGAAGAAATTACGCTTCGCTACAATGTAAAGTAGTGAGTGTACAGCTTGTGGTGTCAGTCTGGAGGAGTGGGTAGCACTGGGTAGGCCGCATTTGCGTGCAGACCACCCTAGATTACACTCACATGTGATACTGGGCCTACATGACTGAAAGAACTGAAATCCAGTGAATGAAAGGGGTGGGTCAGGGACATTCAGACTGGGAAGTAGGGATGAGCTGAATGTACCTGGCTTCTGTTTGAACAGGGTACAGAGATACTGAATCCGTACCCAAATAAAATCAATTGGAGCTGAACCTGTAAAATCAATAATAGCAATTTTCTTGGCTATCAGACTAGATCCTTGTAGTAGGCTTGGGATTCTTCATGATGCCAGGAAAATATTTGATCAATGTAGTTTCCTGGGATCCCTGGTTGCATTTCATCAGCCAGAGATTTGAAACTTTTAAAAATAATTTCTATAAATAGGAAAATATTTTCCAACAACCACTAAGAAACGTAGAAAAGTAATGACAGAAAGAGGACCAAGTGGTCTATCGAATCTGCCTGTTTTTTTTTTGTTTGTTTTTTTATATGTGTTTTTTATTTTTTATTTTAATTTTTTGTCTGACTATAGAACTATTATTTGTCCCAAGCATGTTTGAAGACATTTACTTTTGACTGTCTCACTACCTCTGCTTGAAGTCTACCCCAAGCATCAACTACCCTTTCAGTAAAATATTACATTCTAAGATTAGATTTATACTTTCCTCCTGTTCAATGGTGGCCAGTGCTCAATGTTTTGGTTGGGGGGCAGCAAACTAATGCCACCACCCCCCCCCTCCCCTGGTGGGAGATAGACGGGAAAGCAGTGATTCACACGCCTAAGACTCCCTGGCCAATCGGGTCTCAGGACCTGCTTCCTGATTGGCCAGAGGAGGAGAATCAGGAAGACAATAGCGAATATTAATTTGGTATTGCCACACAACTGGGTGGGCTCATTGCGCATCGATGTGTGTCCCGAGCCCACTCTTTTTGGAAGCTAATTAGAGTCTCAAGCCTCGTACACACGAACGAGTTTGTCGGCAAGAAACGACAAGAAAACTGCCGAGAGAGCTTTCTTGCCAAGAAAATCGTTCGTGTGTATGGTTTCTCGTCGAGAAAACTGACCAGAATCTCGATGAGAAAAATAGAGAACCTGCTCTCTATTTTCTCGTCAAGATTCTCGTCGGCCTGTTTCTCGACGAGAAAAGTGTGTGTGTGTACACTTACCTGTCGCCGTGGAACCCCGCGCATGCTCAAATTGACTTTGACGCATGTGCGGTAGCTTCCTAGGCATAGGTAGGGTGTAGCAAGATGGCGGCGACGGCATCGAATGTGACGAGCGCACGCTCGTCGTAGTCAATGACGTCACCGCGTTGGCTCCATTCAAAGAACCGCGGGTTCTTTGAATGGAGCGTCTGTACATTCGGCCGGGACAAGTTTCTTGTCCAAGAATCTCGTCAAGAAAAACGACGTGTTTTTCCTGACGAGATTCTCGGCCGTGTGTACGAGGCTTCAGGCTCTAAGGATGTGCTTAACAAAAAAAAAACTGAATCCATGTTCTTGATCTTGGCTTTATATTAAAAATACTGCCCTCTTGAACCCCTTATGGTGTCCAGGGCTCCAGCTTTCCATCATAGATTCCATATATTCGGCACCCACATTCAAGAGAAGCATTTAGACAAGCAGATTAAAATCATCAACGCGATCGCTCGATAGATGATGAAATTCCAACAGGTCAGAATATTATCCACCAGAAGCATCCTTTCCCTTGTTTTTCTCTTTCAATTACCTTTTATATTGGTTGAATTGGATGAAACACCAACCTGTCTATAGCCAGTCTTAAAGAGGTTGTAAACCCTCATGTTTTTTCACCTTAATGCATCCTATGCAGTGTCCTGCCCCCCAGCCCCCCCGTTTTACTTACCTGAGCCCCGAATTTCCATGGGCGCGATCCCGCGTCACTCTCTCCACGGCTTCTTGGCTCATCATTGGATAGATTGATAGTAGCGCAGCCATTGGCTCCCGCTGCTGTCAATCAAATCCAATAACGTGGCCGCCTGGGGGGTGTGGCCGAGTCACACACCGGGCGTCTATGGACGCCAAATGCAGGACACAGGAGCGCGCCCGCAAGGTAACCCCCTCGGGAGAGAGCTTCCCAGAGGGGGTTATCTAATGCGGGCAGGAGCCGTGAGAGCCGCCATGGGACCCCAGAAGAGGACGCTTGGGGCCACTCTGTGCAAAACGAACTGCACAGTGGAGGTAAGTATGACATGTTTGTTATTTAAAAAAAAAAAAAAAAACTCAAACCTTTATTATCACTTTAAGCCAACCTTTCATTGCACTGCGCTAAAAAAGAATTAATCTTCTGACACCAAATAAGCCTTTCTCCCCCTCACATCCCTCGAAGCAGTGTGTTAGGATCTGAGCAATTTATCAGCCAGGCCAGTATTATAGGTGGGGGGTGGAATGCCAGACCAAGACAGGACTGACCGGAAAGACAACAAGATCTCTTTTCTATCTAAACTACATTGTTATGAAGAACGAGGAAGCTGAAAAGGTTCAAATTCATGAAAATAGTGTTCTGAACAGATCAGTGAGAGCGAGGGAGAGATCTGCTGAATATCCTCCAGGACGGGAATGCTCACTGTACTCATTCTAATAACCACAGGTAAGTGTGCTGACCTAAGGTCTCTTTGGGGTTGCCAAACAAAAAATTTGACCAACCAGCTGTCCTTATCATATATGGGAACTTTCTGTGTAAACATTCTTTGTTGGCTTGAGAATTCCTGAGATCATGGACAACCAGGGAGGAGTGGAGTGATTTCAGATCAAATTTTCTCGCTGAAAAATGACCGATTCCGCTCTTGGTGAAATTTTGGCAAAGTGGGAATTTCACCCATTAAGCTGCTTAGGAAACAATTGCTAGAAAATAAGGCAACTATCTACTCTTTTCTTTCTATTTATTTCGAAGCTTTGGAGATTCCTTGTCGTTTTGTGGCATTAATGGAATGATTTTAGTTGAATAGATTTATTGCAGAATTATCAATTTCGTCCTCGGCGATGTTTTTCGAAAGTGGGAACTGTCAACTTCACTTACTGAGATGCTTAAGCAAAGCTTCCTCGGAAATAAGAAAATCTTTACCCTTTGCTTTTATTTATTCAGAACACGCTTTTGTTCTTACAAAGGAAATATCTTATATTGCATTAAATATTTTTGGGAAGGGAGTGTTTTTAAAGTAGTTTATTAGACATGTGTACTACCGAAAAATTTGTTATGATCGGCATTCCTTGCTTCGAATGCATTCATATTCGTTCTGTTCCATACTTTTATGCCCTGTACACACGATCGGATTTCTGATGGAATTTTCCGTCGGAATTCCAATGAAGCTGACTTCCATCAGTCTTGCCTACCCACCATCAGTCAAAATTCCAACCGTCTAAAATGCGGTGACGTACAACACGTACGACGGCAATATAAATGGGAAGTTCAAATCCAATGGCGCCACCCTTTGGGCTGCTTTTGCTGATTTCGTGTTACCACGTGTTAGTAAAAGTTTGGCGTTAGCCGATTTGCGCTTTTCAGTCTCCGTGCTTTTCAGTCCGTTACAGCGTGACGAATGTGCTATCTCCATTACGAATGCTAGTTTTACCAGAACGAGCGCTTCCGTCTTCTAATTTAGTCTGAGCATGCGTGGGTTTTTCTTCGATGGAGTTCCACACATACGATTGGAATTTCCTATCGTTTTTTAGGATAGAAGGAATCAAGGAAATGTGTCAATCTTGGCTTTCCGTGAATGTGTAACTACACAAATTAGTTGAGCACTCAGTAAATGGGTATGGAATTGGCACTGCACAAGAACTTGCAACCAAGTACATTTTCATTTGCTTAAAGCAACTTTGTTGCCAAGTAAAAAAGTAAAAAATCAACACTTGCGAAAGAAGAGGAGTTAAGACCTGTACACAAGATCGGATTTCCTATGGATTTCCTATGGATTTTAAACCAATGGATTTTTCCATCGGAAATCCGATGAAGCTGACTTCCATCAGTCTTGCCTACACACCATCAGTCAAAAAACCGACCGTCCCAAACGCCGTGACGTAAAACACTCCAACGAGCCGAGAAAAATTAAGTTCTATGCTTCTGAGCATGCGTCGACTTGATTCTGAGTATGCATGGGTTTTTTCTCCGATGGAGTTCCCCAGACGATAGTCATTTGCTATCGTTTTTTTTTCCATCGGAAGAATGTAAAACATGTTCTATTTTTTTACACCGATGGAAAAAAAGTCCGATGGGGCCCACACACGATCGTTTTTTCCGATGAAAAAAGTCCATCGGACTTTTTTCATCGGAAAAAATTATTGTGTGTACAGGGCAAGAGATAGAGCATTTGTTACTTTGGATACTTCGTAACTTCGGATGCATTCGTATTCGTTACATTTACTAACAGTTAGACAAATTTGAAAGGAAATTTCAATACCTATAATTTAATAGTAAATAACTATTATTATAGTTTTTTTATTATTATTATTAATATAGTTTATTAATAAAAAAATATATAATAATAGTTAATAATTTAATTATAATAGAAAATACGAAAAACTAAATTATCTGAATGTAATCGATTCGTTAAAGCCGTATGTTGAATCTTTTTTCGTTCTTTCGGATTTTCGGATGCTTCCGAATGAGCGAATATGCTGAATTTTGTTTGAAAACAAATTTGTCACTAAACAAATTGCACATGTCAATAGTTTATTGCACTGGAATTTGATTTCGTTTTTTTTTTTTGTTTATGAATTTCATTGCTTTTTGTATACTGTCCCTCCACTTTAATTTTTTTTAATTTTTGCACAAGCATAGTTGAAACGTGTGTGTGTAAACACACAAATCCCTGTGCTGTCAGAGGAGAGGAGCCATATCGTTTGTTCCTACTAAGTAGGAAGAACGATCTCTCTCCTCTCCTAGTCAATCCTATCCCCATACAGTTAGAACACAGTGAGGGAACACACAATAAACACCTTGATCGCCCCCTAGTGGTTAACCCCTTCCCTGCCAGTGACATTTACACAGTAATCAGTGCATTTTTAGAGGACTAATCGCTGTATAAATGCCAATGGTCCCAAAAAAGTTTCAAAAGTCTCTGATCTGTCCGTCGCAATGTTGCAGTGCCGCTAAAAATCGCAGATCACCACCATTACTAGTAAAAAAAAAATCAAAAAAAAAATCCTAAAAATGCCATAAATCTTTCCCATAGTTTGCAGATGCTATAACCTTTGCGCAAACCAATCAATATGTAGAAGAACATATAATCGGCCTAAACTGATAAAGACAATTTTTTTTACATTTGGGGGATATTTATTATAGCAAAAAGTAAAAAAAAAATTTTTGTTTTTTTTCAAAATTGTCGCTCTTTTTTTGTTTATAGCGCAAAAAATAGGAACCTGCAGAAGTGATAAAATACCACCAAAAGAAAGCTCTATTTGTAGGGGAAAAAGTACGCAAATTTCGTTTGGGTACAGCGTCGAATGACCGCGCAATTGTCAGTTAAAGCGACGCAGTGCCAAATTGTAAAAAGTGCTCTGGTCAGAAAGGGGGGGGGGGGGGGGGAATCTTCCGGGGCTTAAGAGGTTAAAAAAACTTGCCATGCCTCCTAATATACCTTAGACTCATGCCTCTACTTTCCAAAAAGGGGTAATTTGGGGGGGGGGGGGGTATTTGTACTGTCCTGGCATTTTAGGGTCTCAGGGAATGAGATAAGCCGTTAGTACATCAGGATTGATCAATTTTCAAATCCATATCCTATAGTTCTATAGTTTGTAGACGTTATAACTTTCACACAAAATAATTAATAGACACTTATTGTTATTTTTTTTTTATTTTTTATCAAAGACATGCAGAAGAATACATTTTGGCCTAAAAACACTATGCAGGGAACACTTAACCCCTACAGCGCCACCTAGTGGTTAACCCCTTCACTGCCAGTGTAATTTTTCACAGTAATCAATGCATTTTTATAGCACTGCTCGCTGTGAAAATGACAATGGTCCCAAAAATTTGTCAAAAGTGTCCGATGTGTCCGCCATAAAAAATCACTGATCGCCGCCATTACTAGTAAAAAAAATAAAATAATAAAAATGCCATAAAACTATCCCCTATTTTGTAGACGCTATAACTTTTGCGCAAACCAATCAATAAACGCTGATTGCGATTTTTTTTTAACCAAAAATATCTAGAAGAATACGTATCGGCCTAAAACTGAGGAAAAAAATGGGTTTTTTTATATTTTTGGGGGGAAATTTATTATAGCAAAAATTAAAAAATATTGAATTTTTTTTTAAATTGTCACTCTATTTTTGTTTATAGCGCAAAAAATAAAGACTGCAGAGGTGATCAAATACCACCAAAAGAAAGCTCTATTTGTGGGAAATAAAGGACGTCAATTTTGTTTGGGAGCCACGTTGCACTTGTCAGTTAAAGCGACGCAGTGCCAAATCGCAAAAAGTGGCCTGGTCTTTAACCAGCCAAAATGGTCCGGGGCTGAAGTGGTTAAAGTGATACTAAAGTCTAATTAAAAAAAAAAAATAACAAACATGTTGAACTTACTGTTTCTGTGCAGTGGTTCTACACAGAGCAGCCTGGATCCTCCTCTTCTCGGGTCCCTCGCTGGTGCTCCTGGCCCCCCCACTCCTGAGGAGTGTCCCCAGAGCAAGCAGCTTGCTATGGGGGCACCCGAGCCGAGCCTCTTCTCGGTGTGTCCATTCCGACACAGAGCCGCGGTCCCACCCCCTCTCTCTCCTCATTGGCTCACTGACTTAGCTTTCCAGCAGTGGAAGCCAATGGCGCCCCCCTGCTGTCTCAGCCAATAAGGGTGGAGAGTCTCGGCCTGCTGAGACTCTCGTGCAACATTGCTGGATAGAGATGGGCTCAGGTAAGTATTAGGGGGGCTGGGGGGCTGCTGCACACAGTAGTTTTGTTTTATCTTAATGCATAGAAAGGTAAAAGATAAAAAACCTTCTGACTTTAGAACAACTTTAAATTAATTTTAGTGCACATAAAAACAATATAATACCACAAGTTGTGTTGGCAGCTCTGTCTTTTGATATATTTGAGTCTTTAGATACAGGCAGGAGTGTTATAGCAGTGTAGGGATTTTTTTTTAAATAAATAACATGGATAGAGAACATTTTTGGTAGCATAAATAGTCCTATTCACCATACTTAGATTTGGTGATATCTAGGATTATTCTTTAAGATTTTGGTAATAAACCAGGAGAAATTTCACAGAAATGCAAGCTGGGACAATAGGTACGGTAAAGCACGGCCAATGTGTAATAGGAATGAGCAGAGTCATTTCAGGAAAATGGATTTAGCTGTTGGCAAAATAAAAAAAAAATATTTGGCAATAACATTTTTATTGAAGGCATTAGCAAACAAAGTACAAATAGTATATCAGATAGAAAATGTAAGATTCAGCCAGCAGCATAGTTGTGACGATAACATCATACAATAGTACATTACACAACAGGTAAGCTAATGGGATCTAGAAATAAAAAGCAAGACATTACAAGTTTAAAAGAGAAGTATGGGTTTCCTTTTTTTGCTTACATCTATTCTATGTGAGCTGCTGATATCTATAAACCCTCCCAGCCC
The DNA here is from genome assembly GCA_029206835.1 of Rana muscosa. Taxonomy (NCBI): domain Eukaryota; kingdom Metazoa; phylum Chordata; class Amphibia; order Anura; family Ranidae; genus Rana; species Rana muscosa. The sequence continues at coordinate 179,273,637 of CM055127.1, forward strand.
TCTTAGAAGTGCCCCCATTCTGTTAAAATTGAGATAAATACCTGTGGGAGGTTCTACAGTCTTTCATACAGCATCATCCAGACAATGGTGTGAATATAGAGTCTGGATCCACCCCCTTTCCTGTCATTTTGCTTGACTGATGTCGGCTCTCCTCCCTTTGCTTGTTTCTGAGACTTCACAGAGCATAGCTGCTCCCCCCTCCTTTCTCCCTCTTCCCTATCTATCAGCACAGACACGTCTCTTAGGGGAGGGGGGACAGAGGCAGGGGGTGTGTTGATGTGTTGGTGGAGATGTTTACACCTCCTGAGAACTTTTCAAACTGAAAGTGGACCGTTTTTGCCAGCTGAAGGAAAGTTCATGTGCACATGCTGTAAAAACTAAAAGAGGTAGGAAAAAAAGATTAGCTGATATGTGACTAATGTGATATGTACTAGTTATTTAACCCATCCCATACTTCTCCTTTAACCACTTCCCGACCGCGCCATGTACAAAAGACGTCCACAGCGCGGTCGAGTTATCCTGAGTGGACGTCCCAGGGACGTCCTCACAGAATCTTGCTCCCGCGCGCCCCCCGGGGCGCGCTCCAGGATATGTCCGTGACCGCCGGGTCCGGAAGACCCGGCGCATCACGGATCACGGTAGATGGCCGCTAATCGCGGCCGTTTACCACGTGATCGCTCCGTCAAATGACGGAGCGATCACTTGTAAACAGACCGGCATCATTTGATGACGCCGGTTCCTCCCTCCCCTCTCTGTACCGATCGGTACAGTGTGAGAGGAGAGGGGAGGGAGCGGATCATGTCCGCTCCCTCCCCCATGTCAGTTGTGGGCTGGATCTGTGACAATTGCAGTCACAGATCCAGCCATCCATCCATCCCTGCTCAGCCATCCCTGTGCAATACTCTGCAATACACCCTGTGCAATACTCTGCAATACACCCTGTGCAATACTCTGCAATACACCCTGTGCAATACTCTGCAATACCCTGTGCAATACTCTGCAATACCCTGTGCAATACTCTGCAATACACCCTGCCAATACTCTGCAATACCCTGTGCAATACTCTGCAATACACCCTGCCAATACTCTGCAATACCCTGTGCAATACTCTGCAATACACCCTGTCAATACTCTGCAATACACCCTGTGCAATACTCTGCAATACACCCTGTGCAATACTCTGCAATACACCCTGTGCAATACCCTGCCCATACTCTGCAATACCCTGTGCAATACCCTGCCCATACTGTGCAATACCCTGCCCATACCCTGCCATACTCCGCAATACTCCACAATACCCAGCAATACTCCACAATACCCAGCAATACTCCACAATACCCGGCAATACTCCACAATACCCAGCAATACTCCACAATACCCGGCAATACTCCACAATACCCGGCAATACCCGGCAATACTCCACAATACCCGGCAATACTCCACAATACCCAGTAATACTCCACAATACCCAGCAATACTCCACAATACCCTGCAATACTCCACAATACCCTGCAATACTCCACAATACCCTGCAATACTCCACAATACCCTGCAATACCCGGCAATACCCCGCAATACCCCGCAATACTCCTCAATACCCCGCAATACTCCTCAATACCCCGCAATACTCCTCAATACCCCGCAATACTCGTCAATACCCGGCAATACTCGTCAATACTCCTCAATACCCGGCAATACTCCTCAATACCCGGCAATACTCCTCAATACCCGGCAATACTCTGCAATAACCACTTCCCACCCGCCGGCCGTCATATGACGTCCTTGACTTTGTGCGGAGATATCTGAATGATGGGAGCAGCTACAGGCATCATTCAGATATTCGCTTTTTCAGCTGGCGATTCCCTACACCATAAGAACAATCATAGCGGCTGTTCCACCGCTTGATCGCTCTTACGGAAGGTGAGAGGGGATGCCCCCCCTCCCGCTGCCCTCCGGTGCTTCTACCGACTCACCGCTACGATCAAAGCCAAGATTGTTTTTTTTTTGTTTTTTTTAAAGGCTTCCCAGCCTAGAGGTGAGATGTGGGGTCTTATTGACCCCATATCTCACTGTAAAGAGGACCTGGCATGCCATATTTCTATTACAAGGGATGTTTACATTCCTTGTAATAGGAATAAAAGTGCTAAAAAAAAAAATTTGGGGCGGAAAAACATGTCAAACTAAAATAAATAAAGTAAAATGAACAATAAAATATATATATTTTTTTTAAAGCGCCCCTGCCCCCGCGAGCTCGCATGCAGAAGTGAACGCATACATAAGCCCCGCCCACATATGAAAACGGTGTTCAAGCCACACATGTGAGGTATCGTTGCGAACGTTAGAGCGAGAGCAATAATTTTGGCCCTAGACCTCCTCTGTAACTCAAAACATATAACCAGTAAAAATATTTAAAGCATTGCCTATGGGGATTTTTAAGTAGCGAAGTTTGGCGCCATTCCACGAGCGTGTGCAATTTTGAAGGGTGACATGTTAGGTATCTATTTACTCGGCGTAACTTCATCTTTCACATTATGCAAAAACACTGGGCTAACTTTACTGTTTTTTTTTTCTTTTAGGCACAAAACAGTTTTTTTCCGTAAAAAACGCGTTAGAAAAATTTCTGCGCAAATACCGTGCAAGATAAAAAGTTGCAATGACCACCATTATATTCTTTAAGGTCTTTGCTAAAAAAACATATATAATGTTTTGGGGTTCTATGTAATTTTATAGCAAATAAATGATGATTTTTACATGTAGGAGAGAAATGTCAGAATTGGCCTGGGTGCTCCAGAACGCCTGAAGGTGCTCCCTGCATGTTGGGCCTCTGTACAGGTCCTTCTCAAAAAATTTGCATATTGTGATAAAGTTCATTATTTTCTGTAATGTACTGATAAACATTAGACTTTAATATATTTTAGATTCATTACACACAACTGAAGTAGTTCAAGCCTTTTCTTGTTTTAATATTGATGATTTTGGCATACAGCTCATGACAACCCAAAATTCCTATCTCAAAAAATTAGCATATCATGAAAAGGTTCTCTAAACGAGCTATTAACCTAATCATCTGAATCAACTAATTAACTCTAAACACCTGCAAAAGATTCCTGAGGCTTTTAAAAACTCCCAGCCTGGTTCATTACTCAAAACCGCAATCGTGGGTAAGACTGCCGACCTGACTGCTGTCCAGAAGGCCATCATTGACACCCTCAAGCAAGAGGGTAAGACACAGAAAGAAATTTCTGAACGAATAGGCTGTTCCCAGAGTGTTGTATCAAGGCACCTCAGTGGGAAGTCTGTGGGAAGGAAAAAGTGTGGCAGAAAACGCTGCACAACGAGAAGAGGTGACCGGACCCTGAAGAAGATTGTGGAGAAGGACCGATTCCAGACCTTGGAGGACCTGCGGAAGCAGTGGACTGAGTCTGGAGTAGAAACATCCAGAGCCACCGTGAACAGGCGTGTGCAGGAAATGGGCTACAGGTGCCGCATTCCCCAGGTCAAGCCACTTTTGAACCAGAAACAGCGGCAGAAGCGCCTGACCTGGGCTACAGAGAAGCAGCACTGGACTGTTGCTCAGTGGTCCAAAGTACTTTTTTCGGATGAAAGCAAATTTTCATGTCATTCGGAAATCAAGGTGCCAGAGTCTGGAGGAAGACTGGGGAGAGGGAAATGCCAAAATGCCTGAAGTCCAGTGTCAAGTACCCACAGTCAGTGATGGTCTGGGGTGCCATGTCAGCTGCTGGTGTTGGTCCACTGTGTTTTATCAAGGGCAGGGTCAATGCAGCTAGCTATCAGGAGATTTTGGAACACTTCATGCTTCCATCTGCTGAAAAGCTTTATGGAGATGAAGATTTCATTTTTCAGCACGACCTGGCACCTGCTCACAGTGCCAAAACCACTGGTAAATGGTTTACTGACCATGGTATTACTGTGCTCAATTGGCCTGCCAACTCTCCTGACCTGAACCCCATAGAGAATCTGTGGGATATTGGGAAGAGAAAGTTGAGAGACGCAAGACCCAACACTCTGGATGAGCTTATGGCCGCTATCGAAGCATCCTGGGCCTCCATAACACCTCAGCAGTGCCACAGGCTGGTTGCCTCCATGCCACGCCGCATTGAAGCAGTCATTTCTGCAAAAGGATTCCCGACCAAGTATTGAGTGCATAACTGAACATAATTATTTGAAGGTTGACTTTTTTTGTATTAAAAACACTTTTCTTTTATTGTTCGGATGAAATATGCTAATTTTTTGAGATAGGAATTTTGGGTTGTCATGAGCTGTATGCCAAAATCATCAATATTAAAACAAGAAAAGGCTTGAACTACTTCAGTTGTGTGTAATGAATCTAAAATATATGAAAGTCTAATGTTTATCAGTACATTACAGAAAATAATGAACTTTATCACAATATGCTAATTTTTTGAGAAGGACCTGTATGTGGCCACGCTGTGTAAAAGTCTCACACATGTGGTATCGCCATACTCGGGAGGAATAGCAGAATGTGTTTTGGGGTGTAATTTGTGGAATGCATATGCTGTGTGTGAGAAATAACCTGCTAATATGACAATTTTGTGGAAAAAAAAAAAAAGAAAAAAAAATCTTGATTTTTGCAAAGAATTGTGGGAAAAAATGACAACTTCAAAAAACTCACAATGACTCTTTCTAAATACCTTGGAATGTCTTCTTTCCAAAAAGGGGTCATTTGGGGGGTATTTGTACTTTTCTGGCATGTTAGGGTCTCAAGAAATGAGATAGGCCGTCAGTACTTCAGGTGTGATCAATTTTCAGATATTGGCACCATAGCTTGTGGACTCTATAACTTTCACAAAGACCAAAAAATATCCACCAATTTGTACTTATTTTTACCAAAGATATGTAGCAGTATAAATTTTGGCCAAAATGTATGAAGAAAAAATACTAATTTGCAAAATTTTATAACGGAAACAAAGAAAAATTCATTTTTTTACAAAATTTTCAGTCTTTTTTCTCTTATAGTGCAAAAAATAAAAAACCCAACAGTGATTAAATACCACCAAAAGAAAGCTCTATTTGTGTGAAAAAAAGGACAAAAATTTCATATGGGTACAGTGTTGTATGACTGAGTAATTGTCATTCAAAATGTGAGAGCACCGAAAGCTGAAAATTCGTCTGGTTAGGAAGGGGGTTTAAGTGCCCAGTTGTCAAGTGGTTAAAGGTTACACCAATTAATCCAGAGTTGCCATGATTTCTCAAAGTTGGCTTAAAGCGGGGTTCCACCCGCGATTTTATTTTTTTTAAAGTCAGCAGCTACAAACACTGTAGCTGCCGACTTTTAATAAGGACACTTACCTGTCCTAGGCGCCCACGATGTCAGCCCCCCCGAGGGCAATCCCTTGATCGTGCCAGGTCCCGGCTCCGCCATCCTCACTAAGGGTAACAAACAGTGGAGCCATGCGGCTTCACTGCCCATTTCCTACTGCGCATGCGTGAGTCTCGCGGCGCTGTATGAATGGGCGGCTGCTCTCTGGGATACACACAGTTCCCAGAAGGCAGCGTGCCCCATTCCCCAGCAGACAACGCGAGGAGGACAAGGAAGAAGACCAGCCGTGGACTAGGAAGAGGCAGATTAGGAAGATCCGCATAGCAACCGCAATTTCTGGTAAGTCATTTTTTTTTCAAATTTTTTGGAGCATTTTGGTGTATTTTTTTTTTTTTTTTAGGGTGGACCTCCACGTTAAGAGGCAATACTTAGAGAGAGAGAGCGAGTGAGAGAGATTTTTTGTATACTCTATATAGTTGGTCTTAAGAAGGGATACAGGTTAGGTGCCAGCTACATTTTCCATAAGCCTAGCTGCAATTATTTTTTGAGTAACTAAAGTATAGTGTGAAAACTGGTTGGAAAAGTGTCAATACCTAAATTAGGAATGACTAGAGCAAGGTCGGGTGTTGTTAATGTAGCACCCTCCTAGATGTTTGCTAGGTTAATTAAATTTAGTTACTGGCTCAATGTAATCAGTTGTGATTATTTTGGCCTGTTCTGTGTTTTACTGGCTGCAGGATTGATGTCTTTCCCCTGTCTGTCTGGAAAGATTCTGGAAGATAGTGGGCTGGGAGAGTCAGATCAGTAGCTGAATATATATATATGCAACTCTGGCTAATCTCTCTGGAGAGGTGCCCAGATGGTGGTCGTGAAGGAGCATAAATACTCTGAGACCTGGAGAAGAGGGGTTCTTTTCCCAAAGGAGGAGATCCCAGCCTGGAGGGCAGCTTCCCCCGTGTGCAGGCTTGCCATGTGTCTGCTGTTCATCAACATACCAGCTAAGCTAAATGTAGGGTCTATTCTGCTGAAAATTGTCAGAACTGACTGAGGGACTTTGTCTGGGAATCTTGTCTGGTATCACTGGCAAAGGTGTGCGTATAGATATTGTAAGGAGGCGTACAACTATCCAAGGACATTAGTGTGTACAGACTGGAGAGAGAGATCCCTGAAACAGTGTACCGCTGTCACCCCTCATAGTGCTAGAGTCAGCATTGCTCAAAAAGAGGACATTGTGCCTGGTATCCTGGTATAACTCAGTAAACATATTGCTTGTATAAGGACTGCACTCACAATAACAGGAGGAGAAGTAATGTCCTCAAGTTGCTACTTAAGTTACTGGCGTATTCTATAGTTACACTACTACTGTCCAAGTTCAAGTTCTGCAATAGAAAATCAGAAAAGCATAATTCTAGGCTGTTGATTGAGCCAAAGGAGTGACTGTAACTGTGTGCCTGACTGTGGGCGCAACTATAGCAAAATACCCTAGAGACCCTAAACTGTGGGCTCCTGAGTGAGCGCTACTTTAGGACCCCAGTAACCTTGGAAATAAGCTGGAAAATCCTCTACCAGAAGCTAGTTAGATTCTTGTATGACCATAGAATTTCAAAGTAAGGTTCCTAGATGTCCACATCCCTTTCGAGCAAAAGGAGAGTTGGTAGAGGAAAACGTAATCATTCTGGTAGGGGTGAAGTACTAAAGTGACAAGATTTTGAATGTTAGTTCTTAGTGATCTGCACAGCATGATGCTTGATATATGGGAGTTGAAGACTTTGAGTCTCAGGGGGGTTGTGACTTAAGTCTATTGGCCAGGAATTTCCCGGCTTTATTTCCCAACACATAAAAATGGAGCTTCAGCTGCCGCAGGTATTTGTCTTGCTGTTCACCTAAAAGGCTTCCAAGGTTGTGTCTGGGTTCAGTCGGGGATGACAAAAGGTTGTTGCTAGGGTTTGATCTGTGCTTAGACTCTTCGTCATGTATAGCCTCTGGTACATTACTAGGGCATGACTAATACTGTGTTTTCACTCTTGCACTGAGCTGTATAATAATACCCCTCATGAATGCTTTGCGTGTGTTCCAGAAGGTAAACTTATCTGAAACTGAGGTGTTGAGAAAGCACATCCCTGTGTTCAGGGGTTTACATCATTTTACTGCCAGTTGTACACAGGAGCACATGTGTTCCCATCTTCTAGCGTGATAGTAAAAAGCAAAAAGTCCCCTATGTGATACTATGTGGCTGAGACTCTTTATTGAGACATCAGGGGTCTTTTAGACCCCCGATGTCTCAATTGTCCTTCATTGAAGCCAACGCAAACCATGCTGTTAGCTTCCTTCTCAGCCACAGCAGCTGGAAAAAGTGACAGCAAAACCCAAAAGTAATGTATTATGTGTGACTTTCAGGTTCTAATAAGGTAGGGGATATTCCTCTTCTTCTTCTTCTCTACCCAGCAGTACCAGTCCTGTATCCATAGAAGGGAGCGCAGAGCCTGGGTAACATGGAGGGCATGTGCCCGGGGGGGGGGGCTGTTCCAGGAGTGTGTGAAAGTGATAGGGTGCAGGTACAACTTCCCCATCACTTCTTTTTGACAGAAAACAGTACATTTTACACACATTCTCAGATGTTGCGTGTAAACCTCCCATTGCTGCTGACATATGACATACAGTGCCTTGAAAAAGTATTCATACCCCTTGAAATTTTCCAATTTTTTTCATGTCACATCCCATGTCATGTTATCTCACGGAGCACTGTTCAATCCCTCATAGGAAAATGGAAAGAGTATGGCACAAGTGCAAACCTACTAAGACATGGCCGTCCACCTAAACTGACCGGGCCGGGCAAGGAGAACATTCATCAGAGAAGCAGCCAAGAGGTCCATGGTAACTGTGGAGGAGCTGCAGAGATCCACAGCTCAGGTGGGAGAATCTGTTCACAGGACAACTGTGGGTACTACCCATTGGTTTCCAGCTACCTGGATCTCATTGGTCCTTTAACCACCCAGAACATCACCGCAAGTCACGGCCTGCTAATACCCGGAAGTCGATTACGAGACAAGGCTTACAGCATGGTTCATCGCCCGCTGTGGATCTTCCTAATCTTGTCTTTCCTGCACTAGCAGAAGTGCGGTGCTGCTGCTACACACCGGCTTTCACCAGCGCCATCTGGTCTGCGCCACCGCTTCCCCACAGATAAGACTTTTCTGTCTACATGCTCATTTTTATCTCATGTTTGTGAGTACATACATGCTCCCCCCCCCATTTTTAATATTACATTTTATTGATAATACTGCACTTAGAGTGGTGCTTTTGTGCTTCTCCCCACAGCTCTTTCAGGATTTGCTTCACTTCTTCACTGGGCTGCCTTCTAGGTGTTTTAGGACAGACTGAAAGGACTTTTTATAGTCTTATGTGAATTGTTTTTATTATAACCTATTGATTTACCATTTCTCATTTAGTGTTTTGTTTTTATCATTTTCCCTCATCTGCATTAGTTCTTACATTGTCTTTGCTACCAGCGCCAACTTCCTCCTATATGTGCTAAAACATTGTGCAGGTTCTTTTCTCCAGCAGTATGCAGCCTATTCACAACAGGTGGTGTTGGAATGTATTGCTTCTGTGCACCGTTTAATTGAGCAATGTGAGCAAGGGAGAGACAAACTGACTTTAGTTCACCCTCTATTACAAGCTTGGTCTGAGATCATATCCCCAGTGCAAGACGAGTCACATAAGTTCCCTGCCACCAGTAAGCACACTTCCCCTGTATGCAATCCATCGAAAGCTCCCCCTGCAGTGCCATTACCCATAGCAACATCTCAGGCCTTATCCTGTATTTCTAATATTCTTCCCTCTATTCTTCCTAGTACTGTTACTACCTTCCCATCAGCAGTACAGTCTGGTCAGCACAAGGCAACTACATGCAGGACTCTAATATAGGATGACCAGACATCCCCGGTTTCAGGGGACAGTCCCCAGATTGAGGACACTGTCCCCGGACCAAGTCTGTCCCTGGTTTTGTCCCCGGATTGGATTTGAACAGGGGATGGGGCAATTTCAAAAACAGTCAGTGCAGAATAAAAAAAAAAATCTGAATTACACCCCCCCACTCCTACTAGCTTAGGGGGGTGTATTTTTTTCCATTATCTGTGCCCCTTTCTGATGATCATGTGCTGGTCGGAGCGGAGTGAATATTTCTTCAGTTTCGGGCGAATGCCCATTCAGCTCCGCTGGCATGCTCTTCTGCCTTGGCTCAAGTCCTGGCCAGCCGCCTGCCTGCTTATCTCCTTGCCTTACCTGGCGGAGTGATCTTCCTCCACTCCCCACCCAGTAGTAGCCGGGGCCTGGAGAGTAAGACTTGACAGGCTATGAGGCGGGCAGAGAGTCGCTGATTGCCGCCATTACTAGTAAAAAAAAAAAAATATGTCCCCGGATTTCATTTAAAAAATCTGGTCACCTTACTCTAATACCTAAGCCAAAGAAAAAAAGAAACAAAGCTTGTCTCCTGCTCTTATACCTTTGCCACTATCCATGTTGCCTGCTGATCCTGTTCCCACTGATCCAGTGCCTGATATGATCCAGTCTCCCTCCATGCAGACGACTGCTGTTGATATGATCCAGTCTGCCTCCATGCAGACGACTGCTGCTGATGCAATCCAGTCCTCCTCCTTGCAGACTGCTGATGTGATCCAGTCCTCCTCCTTGCAGACTGCTGATGCGATCCAGTCCTCCTCCTTGCAGACTGCTGATGCGATCCAGTCCTCCTCCTTGCAGACTGCTGATGTGATCCAGTCCTCCTCCATGCAGACTGCTGATGTGATCCAGTCCTCCTCCATGCAGACTGCTGATGTGATCCAGTCCTCCTCCATGCAGACTGCTGATGTGATCCAGTCCTCCTCCATGCAGACTGCTGATGTGATCCAGTCCTCCTCCATGCAGACTGCTGATGCGATCCAGTCTCCATGCCTCCCCAATGTTGCCGCCTGCTGCTGATGTCCATGCTGCCTCCATGTTGCCGCCTGCTGCTAATGTCCATGACTCCTCCATGCTGATGCCGCCTGCTGATGGGGTCCCTGCCTCCTCCATGCTGATGCCGCCTGCTGTTGGGGTCCCTGCCTCCTCCATGCTGATGCCGCCTGCTGCTGATGTCCATGACTCCTCCATGCTGATGCCACCTGCTGATGGGGTCCCTGCCTCCTCCATGCTGATGCCGCCTGCTGATGATGGTGTTCATTCCTCTTCCATGCTGCCGCTTGCCGATGGTGTACATTCCTTCTCCATGCTACCATCTGTTGCCAAGCCTGCTGCGGGTGACCTGCCAGCTGTTGCCAAGCTTGCCATGGCAGGTTCCCGGGCTGCCGCTGCCCAGCTTGACTATGCTGGTTCCCGGGCTGCTACCCAGTCTGATGTGCCCGCTGCCCAGCCTGTTGATCTGGTGTCTGCCGCCCCTCTGGACTATGCTGATTCCAGGGCTGCCGCCCCTCTGGACTATGCTGATTCCGGGGCTGCCGCCCCTCTGGACTATGCTGATTCCGGGGCTGCCGCCCCTCTGGACTATGCCAAATCCCTACTTGCGGTTAAGCTGGACTCTGACAGGGTAAAACTGCCACATACTGCTGTGTCTGAGGCTTCTAAAAATCCAGTGTTATGTGGCCTAAAGGGGTTGCCTGTGTGGGTTAAGATCCCTAATTTTGCTCATCCCGAGTTATTTTTGCAGCCAGAGGATCCTGTTGTGCCAAGGCCAGGAGGTCCAGATCTCCCATTTGAACTTGAGAGCCAAATCTGCTGTTACAGCCCCAGTAGTAGAGGTCCCATGGGAAAGGACAGCGTTCCATTTGAGCTTTGTTCTGACCCAGGGGTCATCTCTACGATCCCATGTGCATTTGGGGACCCGATTGGGGTAACCTATGCGCTGGGTAGACCCGAGGGACAGGTACAGTGCAGAGCGGCCTTTAGCAACAGAGGGAGAGAAGGTCCAATCGTGAAGGAATGCCCTGACATCAGGGTACCTGCACGGACCAGGGACTCTGGCATTGGGCGAACGGGTGTCCTTTGGTGTCCCAGCATTGGGACACAGGCTGCTTTCAAGAATATGCCTTTGGTGTTGCGCCTTCTTAGGGATCTGACCAGCAGAGAACCCAGACAGTTTTGGGACCCCGGCGGCGGGGTTCTCACCAGGCCTTCAGACATGGACAGTGGAGTGCTCAGTCAGCTTGCAGACCCTGGTGGTGGGGCCCTATGGAGCATCCAGAGGCCGCTCCTTAAGGGGGGGAATCTGTTAGGATTAAGTTCACCTGCTGGTGGCACTATCCTGCTCTGGGCTGTTTGCTGCAGTTCCAGTGTCCACCAGCAGGTGTCTCCCAGGACCCAGCAGGCTATTGTAATCAGGCTAATTAGTGTTCAGCTGCCTGGGAGCTACTTAAGGCTTCTCCTCCCTTCCCCCAGCGCATCACGATTTTGGTCCCTGCCTTGCTGCTGATCCTGTCTGCAACCCTCTGCCTTGCTCTTGCCTCCCTCTGCTCTGTCCCCCCCCCCCTTCCTTGCAACCTTGAATTCCTTTTACCCTTGTCCCTAGCTTGGTCTGTGTATGTGTGTATGTGAATTTCCCGTGAACACCCCAAATTGTTCGCTATTCGGTGAAGGGGCAAACAGCCAATGTTCGAGTCAAACTCATGTTCGACTCGAACATAAAGCTCATCTCTAGTCATGCACTCCACAAATCTGCCCTTCATGGAAGAGTGGCAAGAAGAAAACCATTGTAAAAAGAAGGCCATAAGAAGTCCTGTTTGCAGTTTGCAAGAAGCCATGCGGGGGTCACAGCAAACATGTGGAAGAAGGTGCTCTGGTCAGATGAGACCAAAATAAAGTTTTAGCCTAAAAGCAAAACACTATGTGTAGCGGAAAACACATCACCCTGAACACACCATCCCCGCCGTGAGGCATGGTGGTGGCAACATCATGTTGTGGGGATGCTTTTCTTCAACAAGGACAGGGAAGCTGGTCAGAGTTGATGGGAAGATGGATGGAGCCAAATACAGGGCAATCTTAGAAGAAAACCTGTTAGAGTCTGCAAAAGACTTGAGACTGGAGCTGAGGTTCACCTTCCAGCAGTACAACAACCCTAAACATACAGCCAGAGCTACAATGGAATGATTTAGATCAGAGGTAGGCAACCTGGGGCCCTCCAGCTGTTGTGGAACTACATTTCCAATGATGCATTGCAAGACTGTCAGTTACAATTACTCCCAGAGGCATAATGGGACTTGTAGTTCTGCAACAGCTGGAGGGCCTCTGGTTGCCTACCCCTGGTTTAGATCAAGGCATATTCATGTGTTAGAATGGCCCAGTCAGAGTCCAGACCTAAATCCAATTGAGAATCTGTGGCAAGACTTGAAAATTGCTGTTCAGACGCTTTCCATCCAATATGACAGAGCTTGAGATATCTCTTTCTAGTTGTGCAAAGCTGGTAGTAGAGACATCCCCAAAAAGAGTTGCAGCTGTAATTGCAGAGAAAGGCGGTTCTACAAAGTATTGACTCAGGGGGGCTGAATACAAATGCCCCCCACACTTTTCACCTATTTATTTGTAAAAACATTTATCATTTTCCTTCCACTTCACAATTATGTGCCACTTTGTGTTGGTCTATCCCATAAAATCCCAACAAAATACATTTACGTTTTTTGCTTGTAACATGACAAAATGTGGAAAATTTCAAGGGCTATGAATACTTTTTCAAGGCACTGTACCTCAGCAGCAGCAAAAGTGTTAAAACAAATTTTACCTTTGAAATCCTTACAATCCGGATTAATGTTGCCTTCTTCATTAATCCCAAACTTCCCTATTTTCAGGGAAATAAAAATCCGTATTTTTGCAAATTGAGGCAAAAGGGAAAGCTCTTCATAGATCCAGATAACTGATTCGTAGCTCCCTGGAAACTGGTGACGCTTAAAAGTGAAAGCTGAGTGTGCGTGTAAATGGAGAAAAAGGAAGCAGAAGAAGACTTTGCTCCCAATACTGGCTACTGTATAACAAAACCTCTGTGATAACTGTCAAACATTGGACAGCTCAGTGTTTACACCTCGGCTTTGTGGCAAGCTGCTGTCTGGGAATTTTTTTGTATTATTCTGTTTATTTTCATATAAAAGCTCATAGCACCTCTCCTCCTCCTCCACACTGATGTAGGACTAAAGCCCTCGTACACACGGGCGGGAATCCCTTCGGAAAAAAAAACGTCGGTTTTCTCGACGGGATTCCTGGCAAGCTTGTCTTGCCAAGCCCTGTGTACAAACGGCCACTCCAAAAAAACGCAGTTCTTTTGAATGGCAAGAACGCGGTGACGTCATCGACTATGACGAGCCGGCGATCGCCACATTCAATGCCGTCGCCGTCATCTTGCTACACCCCACACTAACCTTGTATGCTACCGCGCATGCGTCAAAATCTTTTCGAGCATGCGTGGGTTTACCTCGGACAGGTAAGCATACAGACGACCAGTTTTCTCGGCAGGAAACACTCTGCCGAGAATCACGACGAGAAAAATAGAGAGCATGTTCTCTATTTTTCTCATCAAAATTCCCGGCAGTTTTCCTGTCGAGAAACCATACACACAAACAGTTTTCACGGCAAAAAGCTCTCCCAGCAGTTTTCTTGCCGAGAAAACCGGTCGTGTGTATGAGGCTATAGACTCTGAAACATGTTCCTTTGGTGGAGGTACTGCATCCCCCTACTACACCTAAATGCTGTGTCACCCTACACCTAAGTACTGCGTCACCCTACACCTAAGTACTGCGTCACCCTACACCTAAATTCGGTCCCCTACTCATACTCCAGCTTGGGACATTTTTGCCGTCTCTCTATCCTCATGGTTTCTCCGGTGTCCACCCCAGACTTTCCAATGCGGTCTCTCCCACTGCCAGGTTCTTCATGAGAATACAATTGCATCTGTTGGCAGAACATGGTATTCCTCCTGATAAGCTGTTTTTGGTGGTACACATTGATCATGTCACTTATATGTAAGAACAATTTTAATTTATCGCCCTTAACCACTTAAGCGCCAGAAGGATTTGCCCCCTTAATGACCAGGCCATTTTTTGTGATTTGGCACTGCGTCGCTTTAACTGACAATTGCGCTGTCGTGCGACGCTGACGTTCTTTTTTCCCCCATACAAATAGAGCTTTCTTTTGGTGGTGTTTGATCACCTCTGTGGTTTTTATTTTTTGCGTTATAATATTTTTTACTTTTTTGCTATAATAAATATCCCCTATTTAAAAAAATATATATATATTTTTTTTTTCTCAGTTTAGGCCGATACGTATTCTTCTACATTTTTTTGGTAATAAAAATTGCAATAAGCGCATATTGATTGGTTTGCACAAATGTTATAGCGTCTACAAAATAGGGGATAGATTTATGGCATTTTTATTATGATTTTTTTAATAGTAATGGCGGTGATCTGCGATTTTTAATTGGGACTGCTACATTATGGCGGACAGATCGGACACTTTTCACATTGTTTTGGGGCAAGTGACAATTATACAGCGATCAGAGCTATAAAAATGCACTGATTACCGTGTAAATGTCACTGTTAGGCAAGGGGTTAACACTAGGGGGCGTTCAAGGGGTTAATTGTGTTCCCTATTATGTGTTATAACTGTGGGGGGAGGGGACTGACTATAGGAGATGACAGATCGTTGTTCCTAGCTAGTAGGAACACACAATCTGTCTCTCCTCACAAAACAGGGATGTGTGTTTACACACACACACACATCCCTGTTCTGCCTCTCCTGCCCACGATCGCGCGTGGCCGACTGTCATCGCGACTGCCGGCCACGAGCATCGGCACCCCCGCAGAGCAGCGGGCGAGTGCGCAGGCTTGCTATCCGGCTTAAAGGAGCCGGCGTACAACTCCGACGGCTCGCGGGATTGTGCCGACCTATAATGGCGGCAGCTGGTCGGCAATCGGTTAAGTAAATGATTTTGTTTCATCATAATCTTTATGTTAGAATAATTTGTTTTCAGAGCAGATTTGTTATTTCGGGAGGGTATTCATTTTTTGTCATTTTTTATTTTTGTATTTCCGGAAGTTCTGTTGTTCTGTTTTCATTCGTTATGCTATTAAGTTGAAATACATTCCTTATTCCCAACTGACTTTGTTTGATGGGCTGTGAACATACAAATTAAACAAATGTTCCCTGAACAAAAATAATCTTATTAGATAATTTACACTACGCTCACTAGAATGGATCTAAAAGAATTCAATCGTTATGTTGTAACGTTATTTCAGATGCTTCAAACATTAACAACAGGCCCAAACTATTGCATCATGTCATTCAAATGAAATGAATGAATACAAATTAATTTGTTGTTAGAACTTTTTTTTATTTATTTTGGATTTGTTGAAATTCGTTACTATTGTGATTTGTGTGATTTTGATACATCTGAATCTCCAAATCACACAAATGTAGTCCGGATTTCAATTCTTTTTTTTTGTGTTTTCATTTTTTTTATTCAATTAAAAAAAAGACACAACAATTATACAACACAATCAAAAACCCAGGTGATATTCATAGAATAAGCAAAGAAAAAAAACCCAGTAAGAAACCATATGGGTTTCATAGACACCACAATATATCTAAAGTTAAAAACATATACTATAAGGTGTATCCCCTAGAACAGGGATAGGCAATTAGCGGACCTCCAGCTGTTGCACAACTACAAGTCCCATGAGGCATAGCAAGACTCTTGACAGCTACAAGCATGACACCCAGAGGAAGAGGCATGATGGGATTGGTAGTTTTGTAACAGGTGGAGGTCCGCTAATTGCATATCCCTGCCCTAGAAGCTTATCCTTACAACCATATATATCAAATTTCTTCCCCAATAAAGGAGGCAAGAGACAAGTGAGAAGTGAAGGAAAGCCGCTTTTAAGTACAACTACCCTTTCCAATCTTCCTCCCGTCTATGGTCTAGGGAAGGGGTCTCCAAACTATGGCCCTCCAGTTGTTCAGGAACTACAATTCCAATCCCACTGAGTCATGTCTGTAAATGTCAGAGTTTTACAATGTCTCATGGGATGTGTAGTTCCTCAACAGCTGTAGGGTTGGTTGTGTGTGTTTGGGCTGATACGATTCAGAACCACTTGATAGCACTAAAAAATTACTATGGCGGAAGGGATAAAAATCTTTAATTATTCAGGATCTCTCTGTTTTGTATTTTTGCTTTTTGATCTGTTAGTAGCTATGCAATAGAGAGTAAAACTCTAGGTGATGTGTTGGGAATAATCCAATCCTAAAACAGGTATAGATACACATGATTATGTTTTCTATGCTCTATGAGTGGAATCTGTATGTAAATTTATAAAACTCGTAATAAAATATGATTATACAAAAAAAAACAGCTGTAGGGCCGTAGCGTGGAGATCCCTGGTCTAGGGGCTACCTAGCTTCTCCACCTAGTCCCCATAACCCCCAACCTAACCTGGAGGACATAAAAAAATAATACATTGGTCAGGTTTGATGTTGACGACACATGGCTAAAATTTGTGTCATTAAAATCTCTTGCACCAGAATGAATCCTGAAGAATTTTATCCCCTGAAAGGTAACATACCAAATGTATATACCGTAGTTTAATTGATTGTGTATATTATTTATGTATAAATTATAATGTGGAAACTAAGCAAATTCAAACTCATTTTATTTATTTTTTTGCTTGAGTCAGCCAGTAATGCTTTCGGTGCTGCAGATTATTCGGTGTGCGGTTCCCCGTTGGTGTTCAGTCGGATAGTTGGCGGTACAGATGCAATTGATGGGAAGTGGCCCTGGCAGGTCGCTGTTACGGATAAAGAATCAAATGCAAAATATTTATGTGGGGGCTCCCTGATATCACCAGAGTGGGTTATGACGGCAGCTCATTGCATCCACCAGTGAGTATAACATGTGACCTTTATAAACCAATTCTTCCATCAGGCACCAATTATTCTGCTTTTGGAAAAAAAAAATTCTAGCAATTTGTCATGTACTTATTAATACAGTGTGCATTTTTATATAGTTTATAAAATTGTTTTTACAGTTTATAGAATGTTTATAAAGTGTCCACTTTAAAAATGTCAAGTGTGCATCATTGATCATTGTTAGGTTTATGTCACCAAGAAGCCCCTGTATGAGTGGATCCCTTATTGAACTATTGAGTTCATATACTTATCCACTGTAGATAGATAGATAGATAGATAGATAGATGGATAGATGGATAGATGGATAGATGGATAGATGGATAGATGGATAGATGGATAGATAGATGGATAGATGCAGGTGAAGTGTAGCCTATACAATACCCTGAATTTACAGTTCACCATTTGGATATTACAAATCAGGATAACACTTGGGACATCATGAAGGGTACTTGAAACTCTTCTCTTCCTCAACCTATGCAGGGTCTGAGTCTAAAGGACTGCAGAAGGGGTTCCTAGCAGAATTTATACAATGGACCACAAAGAAAAAAACCTCTAAATGTGACTTTAAAAGGGCAAAAAACAGTAGTAAGAAAAAGATTTATATACAAATTTATTAGGGCTGTGGAAATTAACTATTAATTCCTCGATTAATCGATTAAGTTTTTTGATCGATCAAAATTCCGGGTCTTCAGGGAGTTCCGTCAGAGATCCGGTGACGCCACAGACACCGACAGGGCTTGCCGTGTCCATCTGAAGGGCTCCTTTGCTGTGCCTTCATATCTGCATGCCGGCGGGACCCTACTATCTGCCACACACAAGGGCTGTTACACTTCCCTCTATCACTTCCCTCTATCAACATGGGATTCTACAGCCATCCACTGGGAGTTGTGATAGTTCCCTTCATGGGACATCTACATGCCGACAGACTGATGTTAACCCCTCCTCATCTGGATTCAGCAGTGGTATCGTTGTACACATTTTTATACCAGTATCATACTTAGCTACATGTTTTTATGACTGCTTTTGCTACCGCTTGGTATTACTCGCACCATTTTTACAGTTTATGTAGCTACATCGATTTTATCTCCAGTGCAATATTTATTTTGTTACCTACTTGAAGACTATAAAAGTTTTAATGCTATTCCCATCGAGCGCTGCCTTTGTGTGTTTTTTTGTATCCTGCTATCCATTTTTCCAGTGGTTGGTAGCTGCACTGGGAATCAGCCTGCAAGGAGATCAGCTAAAAGTAGTTGGATCTGTATGTGCGTTATAATTAATCAAAATTAGTCGATTAAAACAAAAATCGATTAATCGAACACGAAAATTTTAATCAGTAACAGCCCTACTTCTTAGCAAAGACACTGTGGGAGGTGGACTTGCTAAAACTGGTGCACACAGAATCTGGTGCAGATGTGCATGGTAGCCAATCAGCTTCTAACTTCAGCTTATTCAATTAAGCTTTGAAAATAAAACCTGGAAGCTGATTGGTTACTATGCAGAGCTGCACCAGATTCTGTGTGCACTAGTTTTACTAAATCCCCCTCAAGTTCCTTGCAGAGCCACACTGTAATAAATTAGCCCAAGACTCAAGCTGAAGGTTCAGCACCTCAGATACTTCCAATGTAGGCAATGTTGTGACGGTGGTCCATTGCGATCCAGCATCTGGATCACTGTACGCTCCCAGGCAAGACACGGTGATGACCCCATTGGGGTGTCTTTCTCCCCATGGTCTCCTACCTAGTATCCCAGATGAAATACCAGTAGTCCCTTAACATAGTGGGATCAAACCTATTTTGAATCAACACTCAAACCTACTCCCTCTGCAAGACACCGGCTTCATTTGGCCTGGGATGAGGCGATGATTTTAATGCACTGTCACTGTAATAATGACACTGGCAGGGAAGTGGTTAACATCAGGGGCAATCAAAGGGTTAAGTGTGCTCCTATGGAGTGCTTGCTAACTGTGCGGGGGGATGCTGTGACTGGAGGAAGACAGAGATCTGTGTTCCTGCTTAAGCAGGAACACAAGATCTCTATCTTCCTCCCTCACAGAACAGCGGTCTGCCTTTAGACAGGACAATGAGAAGTATAATTTAAAACGATTAAGTTTGTTTAACTACCAACAAGATTAACCACCTCCTGACTGCGCTATAGCCGGAAGACTGCTACAGCGTGGGCCTTAATTACCTGGAGGGTGTCCATGTATGTCCTCCCAAGATCGCGCCGCCTGTGGGGCACGCTCAGCACGCTCTGATCATCGAGTCAATGAGACTCGGCCGATCACAGATCGGAATCAGGGGCTGTATATAGTAGTATAGTATTGATAGTAATGACATTGTATTGCCTTCTGCAGCAGATGGATCCTCATTCATACATGTTATGTTCTGTTTTCTTTCTGCAGTCCTATCCAGGTATCGAATTATAAAGTATATTTGGGCATGTACCAGATGGGTGTGATCAGCTCTCATACAGTTATTGCCAATGTAAGGAATATCATTGTCAATAGTAATTATACAAACAGTGGAAGCCCTGGAGACATCGCCTTGTTGCAGTTGACCACTCCTGTCACCTATACTGAGTACATCATGCCAATCTGTCTACCATCTTCCACCACCACCTTCCCCTGTGGTACGGAGTGCTGGGTGACCGGATGGGGTACAAGATCTTCTGGAGGTGAGTCCATGTAACGATAAGTAAAAGTGATTTTACTAATTTTCCTTACTAAGAAGTCAGTATCTTCTGTCATTTACACCCAATACATCATGTTAATTAGGGATAGAAGGGGGCGATTCTTGTTACTAAATTCTGGTCATATTTAAGACTAATATGCAAGCTGTTGTCAAAAAAAAGGACATGGAGAGCTGGGCACTGCCATAGGGGGACATTTAACAAAGCAAAGACTGTAAAACAAAAAGAAAGAGTCCTTTTAACCACTTGACCACTGGGCACTTAAACCCCCTTCCTAACCAGACCAATTTTCAGCTTTCGGTGCTCTCACAATTTGAATGACAATTACTCAGTCATGCAACACTGTACCCATATGAAATTATTGTCCGTTTTTTCCCCACAAATAGAGCTTTCTTTTGGTGATATTTAATCACCGCTGGGTTTTTTATTTTTTGTGCTATAAAAGAAAAAAAGACTGAAAATTCTTTGTTTCTAATATAAAATTTTGCAAATTAGTAATTTTTCTTCATAAATTTTGGCCAAAATTTATACTGCTACATATCTTTGGTTAAAATAACCCAAACCGGTGTATATTATTTGGTCTTTGTGTAAGTTATAGAGTCCACAAGCTATGGTGCAAATCTCTGAAAATTGTTCACACCTGAAGTACTGACGGCCTATCTCATTTATTGAGACCCTAACATGCCAGGAAAGTACAAATACCCCTCAAATTACCCCTTTTTGGAAAGTAGACATTCCAAAGTATTTATTAAGCGGCATGGTGAGTTTTTTGAAGTTGTAATTTTTTCCCACAATTCTTAGCAAAATCCAGATTTTTTTTTTTTTTTTACAAAATTGTCATATTAGCAGGTTATTTCTCACACACAGCATATGCATACCACAAATGACACCCCAAAACACATTCTGCTATTCCTCCCGAGTATGGCGATACCACATGTGTGAGGCTTTTACACAGCCTGGCCACATAGAGAGGCCCAACATGCAGGGAGCACCTTCAGGCGTTCTGAAGCATAAATTACACATCTAATTTCCTGACTACCTCTAATGCCTCGCACACACGACCATTTTTCATGACGAGAAAAATGCCATTTTTTTATTTGGTCATTAAAAACGATCGTGTGTGGGCTCCAGAGCATTTTTCGCGATGTGAAAAATGGGCATTAAAAATTTGGAACATGCTCTATTTTTTCTCGTAGTTTTTCACGTCATCGTTTTTGAAAAAAAACACGCATGCTCAGAAGCAAGTTATGAGACGGGAGCGCTCGTTCTGGTAAAACTAGCGTTCGTAATGGAGATAGCACATTCGTCACGCTGTAACGGACTGAAGAGCACGAGGCTGAAAAGCGCGAATCGTCTCTCACCAAACTTTACTAACACGAGGATCAGCAAAAGCAGCCCAAAGGGTGGCGCCATCCGAATGGAACGTCCCCTTTATAGTGCCGTCGTACGTTTCGTACGTCACCGCGCTTTGTTCAAGCATTTTTTTTCATGATAGTGTGTAGGCAAGGCAGGCTTGAGAAGAATCACGTCGAGAAAAACGTTGACATTAAAAACGGTCGTGTGTCCGCGGCATTACACTTTAAAAGGCCCTGGAGCACCAGGACAATAGAAACGCCCCAAAAATGACCACATTTTGGAAAGTAAACACCCCAACGTATAATTCATGAGGCATAATGAGTCTTTTGAACATGTAATTTTTTTCTAAAAATTTTTGGAAAATGTGGAAAGAAAATGAAAACGCATTTTTTTTTTTTACACAAAGTTGCCATTCATACAATATTTCTAACACATAGCAAAAATTACACCCCAAAATAGATTCTTCTACTCCTCCTGAGTATGGTGATACCACATGTGTGAGACTTCCACAGCCTGGCCATATACAGAGGCTGGGTACAGCCGAGTATGGTTGGGTATTGCCGAGTATGGCTGGGTACTGCAGAGTATGGCTGGGTACTGCCGAGTATGGCTGGGTACTGCTGAGTATTGCTGGGTACTGCCGAGTATGGCTGGGTACTGCCAGGTATGGCTGGGTACTGCTGGGTATCACCGAGTATGGCCGGGTATCACCGAGTATGGCCGAGTATGGCTGGGTATCGCCGAGTATGGCTGAGTTTCACCGAGTATGGTTGGGTTTCACCGAGTATGGCTGGGTATCGTCGAGTATGGCTGGGTATCGTCGAGTATGGCTGGGTATCGTCGAGTATGGCTGGGTATCGTCGAGTATGGCTGAGTATGGCTGGATGGGATGTATGGCTGAGCATGGAGGGATGGATGGCAGGCTGAGCATGGAGTGATGGATGGCAGGCTGAGCATGGAGTGATGGATGGCAGGCTGAGCATGGAGTGATGGATGGCAGGCTGAGCATGGAGTGATGGATGGCAGGCTGAGCATGGAGTGATGGATGGCAGGCTGAGCATGGAGTGATGGATGGCAGGCTAAACATGGAGTGATGGATGGCAGGCTAAACATGGAGTGATGGATGGCAGGCTGAGCATGGAGTGATGGATGGCAGGCTGAGCATGGGGTGATGGATGGCAGGCTGAGCATGGAGGGATGGATGACAGGCAGAGTATGGAGGGATGGATGGCAGGCAGAGTATAGAGGGATGGATGGCAGGCAGAGTATGGAGGGATGGATGGCAGGCAGAGTATGGAGGGATGGATGTCAGGCAGAGTATGGAGGGATGGATGGCAGGCAGATTATGGAGGGAGGGATGGCAGGCAGAGTATGGAGGGAGGGATGGCAGGCAGAGTATGGAGGGAGGGATGGCAGGCAGAGTATGGAGGGAGGGATGGCAGGCAGAGTATGGAGGGAGGGATGGCAGGCAAAGTATGGAGGGAGGGATGGCAGGCAGAGTATGGAGGGAGGGATGGCAGGCAGAGTATGGAGGGAGGGATGGCAGGCAGAGTATGGAGGAATGACTGTGGCTGGCATGGCATGGCACAGAACAGCGATGTGGGCACTACACATCCAGCCTACAGCACTGCTGCAACCGTTCTCTCCCCTTGCAATGTACCGATCAGTACAGAGAGGGGAGAGAGGAACCGGACATGACATTGTTTTTTTTTACGAGTGATCACTCCGTCATTTGACGGAGCGATCACAAGTTAAGCGGCCGCTGTCAGCGGCCATTTACCATGATCCGTGATGTGCCGGGTCCTCTGGTCACGTATACTCCCATGTGCGTGCCCCAGGGGGCGGGCGGGAGCAAGATTCTGGGAGGACATCCATGGACGCCCTTGCATAATAAGCGGACCGCACTGTAGCCGTCTTTCGGCTATGGCCCGGTCGGCATGTGGTTAAAGCGGCGTTCCACCCAAAAATGGAACTTCCGCTTTTCGGAACCCTCCTCCCCTCCGGTGTCACATTTGGCACCTTTCAGGGGGAGGGGAAAGCAGATACCTGTTTTAATACAGGTATTTGCTCCCACTTCTAGACATAGATAGCCGTATTATCTGCGGGTATCTACGCCACTTCCCGTCCCCCCCTCTGTCTTCTGGGAGACACACAGGTCCCAGAAGACAGCAGGGACCATTCGGACCGCGTAGTGCGAGTGTCCCATGCGCAGTAGGGAACCAGGAAGTGAAGCCGCAAGGCTTCACTTCCTAAATTCCCTTACCGAAGATGGCGGCGGCAGCACCCGAGAGCCCAGCGATAGATCGGCTTCGGGTGCCGACATCGTGGGCGCGCTGGACAGGTAAGTGTCCATATATTAAAAGTCAGCAGCTGCAGTATTTGTAGCTGCTGAATTTTAAAAAAAATAATAAAAAATAATAAAAAAATCATCAGACCTCCGCTTTAATGTGACCTGTGACTTTTAGTGTGATGTGGAAAAAACTCTAATCCTTTAACGTAGTTAGAATTCATGAAGGTAAAAAACCTTCAGTCTTTACATGCATGAAGGTAAAAAAACCTTCTGTGTGCTGCTCCACCCACAGCCACCCTAATACCTGCCTGAGCCCCCTCTCAATCCAGCGATGTGCTTGAGAGCCTCAGCTGTCCCGGAACTTCCTCTCCTCATTGGCTGAGACAGCAACAGGAGCCATTGGCTCCCACTGCTGTCAATCACAGCCAGTGAGCCAATGAGGAGGGAGGGAGAGGCCAAGCCACAGGTCTAAAATACATTTATGTTTTTTGGTTGTAACATGTGGAAAATGTCAAGGGGTATGAATTATTTTTCAAGGCACTGTAAATCTATCTTGTATTCATCTTCTTGTCTATGTTTTATTACCAGGGAGCGTAGTTGCAAATGGGCCCCTTCAGGAGGTCATGGTTCCCCTAATAGACCGCAATACATGTCAAACATATTACAGTGCAGGAAGTTCCTTCCGTATCCAGGATGATCAGATTTGTGCCGGCTACAAGGATGGGCAAAAGGACTCCTGCCAGGTGGGTTACACCAAAAGCATTCTAGCATGGCTCACTTTTAGGTCTGAATCTTTTCACAGGAAGCAAAAGCAATGCTTGACATCAGTTAAAGTAATACTACAATCTATTTTTTTTCTAAAATAAAAAAAGGAGGTTATACATACCTGCTCTGTGAAACGATATTGCTCGGTAAGGTCACTTACATCAGCTTCTACCAGTCCCCACTTGTTCTGTTGGCTTGTCTCTTTCGGGAACCTCCTTAGCAAGTCTGGCAAGTAGGCACCCACGTGTGTGCACTCCTGAGCCATACCCCTTCTCCCTCCTTACAGGAGTTTGACTGATGGCAGAAGGAGCCTTTAGCTCCCCATAGCTTGGTTTCACCTGCAAAAATAGGAACTGTGACATGGAGCCAGGTAACGGTTTAGGGATGGGTGTAGGAAAGATAGTGGGGTTCTTAATGCATTAAGGTGAAAAACATTTAGAATATGGAACTACTTTATTACCTAGATCAGACCCATTTTTATTTATTTTTTACTTGGAATGGATTGGAAAGTGTTTGATGCTTTGTCATTTTTAAGAGGACTTCCAGATTCCTATATGCCCTCCACCCACAGACCCCACAATCAATGGGCCAGGGTTGTGGAGAAGAGGCCTTTGTTTTAATCAACTTGGGTAGAAGGTGCTTGCCAGGGAGTCCCCTTTGGCAAACTACCCCTCTATGTTGAGAGTCTGGTATTGCTCAGGAAGGAGGGGGCCACATGCTTGTTCCCCTTTTATCCTGGCCATCCGGGTTGCATGCTAAGGTAAGGGTCTGGTGTGGATTTTGGTGGGGTGGGCATTCATAATTTTTTTTTAACTTTGTTGCTTTTTGCATGAGGTTCCCCCTAAAAATCCATACAAGACACAAAGGGTCTGGTATGGAATTTGAAGGGGGACCCCATGCCATTTTTTTATGGGGTCCCTCCTAACCACAATGGCACGGGCAGGCAAAGCAACGTACAGATACGTTGCTTTGAATCTGGCGCCTAGCGGGCGGCAATTGAAAAAATAATGATGATCTGGACCGCCGCACTCCAATCCAACGTGGCTTTATTCACAAAGTAAAATGAAAACAGGCACTACATGTCACAGCAACAGAAAAATGGGGACATCTAACGCGTTTCACACTTAGAAGTGCTTACTCATAGCACCCACCGCGAGCTCCGTGACTGTTCCCGCGGGACCCATGGACTCGATGTCCGCCGGTGTCCCGCGATCGTGTCACGAAGAGGCAGAACGGGGAGATGCCTTTGTTAAAAAGGCATTTCCCTGTTCTGCCTAGTGACAGGACACTGATCTACTGCTCCCTGTCATCCAGAGCAGTGATCAGTGTCGTGTCACTTGTAGCCCAGCCCCCACACAGTTAGAATCACTCCCTAGGACACACTTAACCCCTTCCTCGCCCACTAGTGTTTAACCCCTTCCCTGCCAGTGTCATTTACACAGTAATCAGTGCATTTTTATAGCACTGACCGCTGCATAAATGACAATGGTCTCAAAATAGTGTCAAAAGTGTCCGATGTGTCCGCCACAATATCGCAGTCACGATAAAAATCACTGATCGCTGCTATTACTAGTAGAAAAAAATAATAATAAAAATGCCATAAAAACTATCCCCTATAATGTAGGCGCTATAACTTTTGCGCAAACCAATCAATAAACGCTTATTTTTTTTACCATAAATATGTAGAAGAATACATATCAGCCTAAACTGAGGAATTTTTTTTTTTTTTATATATATATTTTTTGGGGATATTTATTATAGCAAAAATCTTAAAAATATTGCTTTTTTTTTCAAAATTGACGCTCTTTTTTTGTTTATAGCGCAAAAAATAAAAACCGCAGAGGTGATCAAATACCACCAAAAGAAAGCTCTATTTGCGGGAAAAAAAGGACGTCAATTTGGTTTGGGTGCAACGTCGCACGACCGCGCAATTGTCAGTTAAAGTGACGCAGTGCCGAATCACAAAAAATGGCCCGGTCATTGGGCAGCCAAATCCTCCGGGGCTGAAGTGGTTAAAAATCCACATCCAACCTAAAAGACCTGAAATGTCTTAAATGTCTCAATACCAGACACTTTTACTCCATTCCTGCCATGTCAATTTTCAGCCTCCAGCACTGTCACACTTTGAATGACAATTACGCGGTCTGAAAATGAATTTTTTTTATTTTTTTTTCACACAAAAAGAGTTTTCTTTCGGTGGTATGTAATCACCACTGGGTTTTTAATTTTTTGATAAATAAAGTAAAAAAGACCGAAAATTTTGATAAAAAAAATGGTTTGTTTCTGTTTGTTATTTTGCAAATAAATAATCTTTATTTGGTGAAAAAGTTATAGAGAGTCCACAAACTATGGTACATACAGTATATCTGAAAATCGATCAGTCCTGATATACTGACGGGCTATCTAATTTTTTGAGGCCCTAAAAGGCCAAGACAGTACAAATATCCCCCAAATGACCAATTTTTGGAAAGTAGACAGTCCAAGGTATTTCGTAAGAGGCATGGCAAGTTTTTTGAAGTTGTAATTTTTTTGGCACAATTTTTTGGAAAATGTAGAAATAAAAAAAAATATATTTTGCATACTGTCACCAGTGCAGTACAGCCTTGTCATATAACTTGTGTGGCAGTGATCAGGGACAATTTTCTAAAATTTATTTTTTCACAATTTATTTACAATTTTTAACCTTTTACAATGTTTTTTTTGCATGAAGCGACCAGAACAATACAGTGTTACCATAGTAACACTGAACTACTCTGGGGAGGTGATCAGATTTTTTTTTTTATACACTAAAGCCTCGTACACACGATCGGATATCCTATGGATTCTAATCCGATGGTTTTGTTCATCGGAAATCCGATGAAGCTGTCTTCCATCAGTCTTGCCTACACACCATCAGTCAAAAAACCGACCGTTCCAAACGCGGTGACGTAAAACACTCCGATGAGCCGAGAAAATTTAAGTTTAATGCTTCTGAGCATGCGTCGACTTGATTCTGAGCATGCGTGGGTTTTTTTATCCGATGGACTTGCCCATAGACGATCGGAATTTGCTATCAGTTTTTGATCCATCGGAAAAATTTAAAACATGTTCTATTTTTTAAAACCGATGGAAAAAAGACCGATGGGTCCCATACACGATCGGTTTGTCCGATGAAAAAAGTCCATCGGACTGTTTTCATCGGTAAAACCGATCGTGTGTACAGGGCTTTAGATTGCTTATAACTGTGAATTTTACAGATATAAGCAACTATTTTTTTCTCAATTAAAACTATTTATTCAGCATTTACTATTGTGATTAGCTGTGTCTGGCCACAGCTACTCACATGGTACAGATGGGCTTTGGTTGGCCCTGTCTGTACCATGTGATCACTGTGACCAATCACAGAGCTTATCACAATAGTACACGATGAAAGGCATGAATCAATTGTCGTGTGATCTGCTGTGATTGGCCACAGTGATCCCATGGGACCAGCAGCGGGCCGGTACAGTGATCTGTTATTGGCTGTGTCTGGTCGATCTGGAGCACAGCCCGGCCTATTACAAAATGAGGGGGTTAAAGAATAAGTTCAATTTTTGGAGCATGTTACACGTTACATCCGTATTTCAGATGTACCATGTAACATGCTCCAGTACTGATTCCCCCCCACTCTGACAATGGGTGGGGGTTCTTTTCCCTGAACCAACTGCCACATTTGAAAATGGTGCAGCTGTAAAGGGGCTGATTTTTGAAAATGTTCTTACTTGGCAATAGAGTTACTTTAAGCAAATGAAAATTGACTTGACTTCTACTTCTTAAAGTTCTTGTGCAGTGCTGGTTCCATACTCATTTCCCGAGTGCTCAACTAGTTTGTTTAAAGCGGAGGTCCACCTGATTTTTTTTTTTTTTAAAAGCCAGCAGCTACAAATACTGCAGCTGCTGACTTTTAAAAAATGGACACTTACCTGGAGACCAGTGATGTCGGCAGACAAGGCTGAGCAATCGCTCTGTCCTCGGATGCTGCCGCCTCCATGCTCGGTTAGGGAATCAGGAAGTAAAGCCTTGCGGCTTCACTGCCTGGTTCCCTACTGTGCATGCGCGAGTAGCGCGACTCACCATCACTGGTCCCGCTCTCTCCTGGGAACAGTGTGTTTCCCAGAAGATAGCGGGGGGCGGGGTGACGCGAAGTGGCGTGACTCCTGCGGGAGTCGATACCCGGAAGTGGTGCAAATACCTGTTTTATACAGGTATCTGCACCCCCTCCCCCCCTGAAAGGTGCCAAATGTGACACCGGAGGGGGGGGAGGGTTCCGAAAAGCAGAAGTTCCATTTTTGGGTGGAAATCCGCTTTAATTACACATTTATGGAAAAGGTGAATGCCAAGATTGAGACATTTTGTTGAATTATCCTGAACAGATAGACGGTGCAGCTAATGATTATCAATGTCTTACAGGGTGACTCAGGAGGACCTCTGGTGTGTAAGGTCCAGGGTGTATGGTACCAGGTTGGAGTTGTGAGCTGGGGAGAAGGATGTGCAGAACCCAACTTCCCTGGGGTGTACACACTGGTGACAGCCTACCAGGCCTGGATCAGCACCTACCTGACTGTTACATTCAACTATGTGTCAAATATCCCTACACCAACGATGACATGTGGAGGAAGCTTCAAGAGCACGGGAAAAACCACCACCGTCTATCCATATGCTAATGTTGCCTCAAGCACATCAGGCAAATCTGAAGGAAGCTCCATCACATCCAGCCTTTCACACCATCACTGGATGATTCTGGTCCTAACTGTTCTTCTGCTGACACTCATATAACCAAAAATAGCCACCGCAGCTGACCTAAACAATGGGGTTTAAGCTTCGTACACACGGCCAGTTTTCTCGTCAAGAAACAACAAGAAAACTGCTGGGAGAGCTTTCTTGCCGAGAAAACCGGCCGTGTGTACGAGGCTTTCAGGTTTCTCGTCAACGGCGGTTCTTTTGAATCGAGCGTGTGTACACTCGGCCGGGACAAGATTCTTGTCAAGAGTCTCGTCAGGAAAAACGACGTGTTTTTTCCTGACGAGATTCTCGGCCGTGTGTACGAGGCTTTAATCTTCTAAAGGTGTTGAAAATATTTACTTTGCAAAGAAGACCCAAGCTATTGTAAGAGAAAATACAACAAGACTGAATTTTAGCGTGCACATTATTAGATGATTGAGGTCAGCGGAGCTTGACCTCATTCACTGAGCCAAGTAAAACATTCACTTTACAAAGTGAGCATATTCTACTCCTTTAGGAAATCAACCACATTGTCTTCTACTCCCAACATTCAAAAAAAGAATTCCAGTTCTAGGAAAAATCTGGATATATGTGTGTAAACTGAGAAGCTCCCTAAAGGCTATCCAAAGAACAAAAA
This sequence comes from Rana muscosa, assembly GCA_029206835.1. NCBI lineage: Eukaryota > Metazoa > Chordata > Amphibia > Anura > Ranidae > Rana > Rana muscosa. The sequence goes on from CM055127.1 coordinate 179,303,352, forward strand.
TGTAATATATTAAGCTTACAGGCCTGTTGATGTGGTAAATGCATCATCCTCGTAGATAGTGTTCTGTAGTCTGTAGTTCTGTAGTCTACAGGGCTGGCCTGGGCTGACAATAATGCCTTGTACACACGATCGGACTATCCGTCGAAATATAGTCTGACGGATTGTCCGACGGCGTTTCCAACGGAATTCTATTCAAGCTGCCTTGCATACACACTGTCAGACCAAATTCCGACTGTCCAAAAGCGCGGTAACGTACAACACGTACAACGGCACTATAAAGGGGAAGTTCAAATCCAATGGCGCCACCCTTTGGGCTGCTTTTGCTGATCTCGTGTTAGTAAAAGTTTGGTGAAAGATGTTTCGCGCTTTTCAGCCTCGTGCTTTTCAGTCCGTTACAGCGTGACGAATGTGCTATCTCCATGACGAGCGCTAGTTTTACCAGAACGAGCGCTCCCGTCTCATCACTTGATTCTGAGCATGCGTGATTTTTTTTCCTCCGTCGGAGTTCCATAGAGACGATTGGAATTTCTGATCGGAATTTTTTTTCATCGGAGAAAAAGAAAACATGTTCTCTTTCTAAATCCGTTGGAATTTCTGATGGGAAAAGTCAGATGGGGCATACACACGGTCGGAATATCCGATGAAAAAAGTCTGTCTGACTTTTTTCGATCGGAAATTCCGATCGTGTGTACAAGGCTTAAGGCTTGAAATGTTAATACAGCACAGGAGTGCACAGGAATTCAGGAGCTCACTGAATTTCTGGCAGATCAATAGGTACATTTCAGCAGATGGGCATTTTTAAAGAGACAGATATAAGGAGATGTCCATGTATTGCAGAGATTGACTATTGTTTTCTTTTTTCCTTTATTGCTTTGATGTAAACTAGTGAGCACTGATTGGCACTTTTAGTTCTTTTGCAAGCAATGACGAAAGCCTGAAATCTGAAATGAACTCCAGGCAAAGGGCTGCATACACAGATGTATGAATTGTCTTAAGCCCCGTACACACGGTCGGACTTTTGGCCAACAAACTTCATTTTGAGCAAGTTGGACCAGCAACCTGACCGTGTGTACGCTCCATCGGACAAACTTTTTTTTTTTTCGGACAAAAGTTGGGTCTCCAAACGGACAAACTTTTGGCCAACAAAAGTCCGATGGAGCAAAGTCTGACCGTGTGTACAGAAAACCATCAGACTTTTGTCCGGTGGACAAAACAACTAATGTTAAAATCAACCAACAATAGCAGAAGTTGACCAAAGGGTGGCGGTAAAGAGCAGAAAAGAGCAGAATAACCACGTGATGTTGCAAAAAGTTTTGGGAAAGTTTGCAGAAAAGTCCTGTGGTGTGTATGCTATGGGTGTGCCCGGCCAACTCCGTTCGGACAAAAATCCAGGGAAAAGTCCGATGGAAGTCCGACCGTGTGTACGAGGCTTTAGTATTGTGTAGCAGCTGGCAGTATCAACATAAATTATATCTAAGTCAAGGGAAGACAGCAGGATAGCTGTCAGCATAGTTACTGCACTACTAGGGTCCAGTACTTTCAATAAAATAAATAATAATAATAATAATAAATAATAATAATTTATATTATGACAAGCATGGTCAAACCTATTTCAGCCATACTTCTCTTTTGGGTCACAAAGTACATTTACTTTTATTCTTCTTTGCCCCAGAGTCAGCTGATAGCGGGATATTGACAAACTTCTCTTTAGACTACGTTCACATGGCTGCATAAGGGGGCAGCCAGGGGTGGTCTCTGGTGGAAATCAGAATATTCTTACAGATACTCTGTACAAATCAATCGCCAGTAGACATGTGCACTGCCTAAAAATTTGTTCATTTTCGTTTCATTCATTTTTTACCTATTTTTTTCATTTTTTGGGTCATTCGTTATGATCGCAATTCGCAATTTAAAAATTCGTAAATTTGAAAGTTCAGAAATTTGTAAATTCTAAAATCTGAAAATAAAAAAAAAAATCTGAAAATTCAAAAGAATAATCAAACTAACTAATAACTAACTTTAATTCCACGTAAACACATGACCGGTTTTAATGTCATTGAAAAAAAACGACGTTTTTCTCAATGTGATTTTTCTCAAGCCTGCCTTGCCTACACACTATCATGAAAAAAAAAACACTTGAGTAAAGCGCGGTGACGTACAACACGTACAACGGCACTATAAAGGAGAAGTTCTATTCGGATGGCGCCACCCTTTGGGACGCTTTTACTGATCCTCGTGTTAATAAAGTTTGGTGAGAGACGATTCGCGCTTTTCAGTCTTCATGCTTTTCAGTCCGTTACAGCGTGACGAATGTGCTATCTCCATTACGAACGCTAGTTTTACCAGAACGAGCGCTCCCGTCTCATACTTAATTCTGAGCATATGTGTTTTTTTTCCCCTCGTAAAAGCGTACACACTACCGTTTTTCATGACGTTAAAAAGAACGATGTGAAAAAATAGAGCAGGTTCTAATTTTTTTCAGGCCATTTATCACGTCGTTAAAAATGCTCTGGAGCCCACACACGATCGTTTTTAATGACCAATTTAAAAAATTGCATTTTTCACGTCATGAAAAATGGTCGTGTGTACGCGGCATTAGTTTCGAGGTATTGGAACTTACGTTCAGTAGCAGCCAAATTTGAAAGGAACAAATACAAATTCATCCGAAGTTATGATTTATCCGAAAAAACGAATGCTGTATCTAAACAAAAGGAATGCAACAAATTAATAATAAATAATAATAAAAAAGTTTTTATTATTATTATTGTTATTTATTATTATTAATTTGTTACGTTCCATTTGTTTAGATACGGCATCCGTTATTTTGGATAATTTGTAGCTTCGGATAAATTTATATTCATTACGTTCACTAACAGCCAAATTTGAAAGGAAATTCCAATACCTATAATTTATTAGTAATAGTTAAGTCATTATTAGTTAGCTATTATTTCAGATTTTCACATTTTCGGATTTTCGAACTTACAAATTTATGAATTTATAATTTACAAATTAATGAGTTTACGAATTTACTAAATTTTACATTTTTTATTTATGAATTTACAAATATTCGGCAAATTCCCTAAATTGTTTTTCTTTAATTTGGATATTTCCGAATTAACGAAGTTGTCAAAATTCCAAAAAAAAAAAAACAGAACGAAACAAACTGCACATGTCTAATAGCCAGCACTACCACTGTTTGCATGTAACCTTTTTATCAGAGATGTTACATGCACATAGAGCCTCCAACCAACCAACTATGGACACAAGGGTTGGTATTTCTGAAGAATTTATAGCAGCACACAAACTGGCCATGGCTAGTTTTATGTGTCCATAGCACAGAGTGTTGTTATGTCTAGAGGCAATGTTTAGCTATCCATATCCCTGTCGACGCATGCTCCGAAGCATTAAACTTGATTTTTCTCGGCTCATCGGAGTGTTTTACGTCACCACGTTTGGAACGGTCGGTTTTTTGACTGATGGTGTGTGGCCAAGACTGATGAAAAACAGCTTCATCGGATTTCCGATGGACAAATCCATCGGACGAAAATCCATAGGTTATCCGATCGTGTGTACAGGGCTTGAGTGATTTTGTACACAATTAATTTACAAGCCCCATACAAACTTCTAAAAGGTCTTCTTAACATGGGGTTGCAGAAAAAAAATAGGCGATTGAGGCACAGTTTTAGGCCCCATGCACACGAGACGCTGTTATTTGCTGTTAAACGCGCGTTCAGAGGCAGTTGGACACTTTTTTCAACTGCTCCTGAACACATTCAATGTTATCCTATGTGTCCATGCACACAGTCTCGTTTATTGCCGTTTTTAGGCAGTTGCGTTTAACCTCGTTTTTCCAGAAGCAAAAAAATGGGTTCAGACGCAAAAGTTTTCCACGTTTCAGACGCAAAACGCAGCAAAACGCCGCTAAACGCGGCAAAACGCGGTACCGGCGTTTTGCCGCGATTTCGTTTATTAGCGTTTTTAAAGGTGACCTATTTTTTTACATTAGAAATTTCAAAAATGATGGCAAATGATGAAAAACCATCAAAAAAATATGAAAAAAACTGTAATTGCTTGCATTGCACTGTAGACAATCCACAACTTGTGGCAGGTGACGTGGCAAGTGGACAATCCACAACTTGTGGCAGGTGATGTTGCCAGGTGACGTGGCCAGGTGACATGGCAGGTGACGTGGCAGTTGAACAATCCACAAATTGTGGCAGGTGACGTGGCCAGGTGACGTGGCAAGTGGACAATCCACAACTTGTGGCAGGTAACGTGGCCAGGTGACGTGGCCAGGTGACATGGCAGGTGACGTGGCAGGTGGACAATCCACAAATTGTGGCAGGTGACGTGGCAGGTGACGTGGCAAGTGGACAATCCAAAACTTGTGGCAGGTGACGTGGCCAGGTGACGTGGCAGGTAGACAATCCACAAATTGTGGCAGGTGACGTGGCAGGTGACGTGGCAGGTGACGTGGCAAGTGGACAATCCAAAACTTGTGGCAGGTGACGTGGCCAGGTGACGTGGCAGGTGGACAATCCACAAATTGTGGCAGGTGACGTGGCCAGGTGATGTGGCAGGTGACGTGGCAGGTGGACAATCCACAAATTGTGGCAGGTGACGTGGCCAGGTGATGTGGCAGGTGACGTGGCAAGTGGACAAACCACAACTTGTGGCAGGTGATGTGGCCAGGTGATGTGGCAAGTGGACAATCCACAACTTGTGGCAGGTGATGTGGCCAGGTGATGTGGCAGGTGATGTGGCAGGTGGACAATCCACAAATTGTGGCAGGTGACGTGGCCAGGTGACATGGCAGGTGATGTGGCAGGTGACGTGGCAAGTGGACAATCCACAACTTGTGGCAGGTGACGTGGTCAGGTGACGCGGCATGTGACGTGGCCAGGTGACATGGCAGGGGATGTGGCAGGTGACGTGGCAAGTGGACAATCCACAACTTGTGCCAGGTGACGTGGCCAGGTGACGTGGCAGGTGGAAAGCCACAAATTGTGGCAGGTGACGTGGCATACGACGTGGCCAGGTGACATGGCAGGTGACGTGGCAGGTGACGTGGCAAGTGGACAATGCACAACTTGTGGCAGGTGACGTGGCCAGGTGACGTGGCCAGGTGACGTGGCAGGTGACGTGGCAAGTGAACATTCCACAACTTGTGGCAGGTGACGTGGCAGGTGACATGGCCAGGTGACGTGGCCAGGTGACGTGGCCAGGTGATGTGGCAAGTGGACAATCCACAACTTGTGGCCAGGTGACGTGGCAGGTGACGTGGCAAGTGGACAATTCACAACTTGTGGCAGGTGACGTGGCAGGTGACGTGGCAAGTGGACAATGCACAACTTGTGGCAGGTGACGTGGCCAGGTGACGTGGCAGGTGACGTGGCAAGTGAACATTCCACAACTTGTGGCAGGTGACGTGGCAGGTGACATGGCCAGGTGACGTGGCCAGGTGATGTGGCAAGTGGACAATCCACAACTTGTGGCCAGGTGACGTGGCAGGTGACATGGCAAGTGGACAATTCACAACTTGTGGCAGGTGACGTGGCCAGGTGACTATCAGGTGACGTGGCAAGTGGACAATCCACAGCTTGTGGCAGATGATGTGGCAAGTGATACGCTAAATACAAGTACACTGCTGCTCTCTCAGCTGCTGGTCTCCCAAAATGGCTGAAATGGTTAAATAATAATGTTTTTTAAACTTAGGGAGGGTCTTATGATGTTTCTTAACTAAACGCCTATAGACGCAAACGCGGTAAAACGCGGTAAAACGCCGCTAAAATCGCGGCAAAACGGGCGTTTTTAAACGCCGGTTTTAGCCTTTAAAAACGTGTGTTCAGCAGAGTTTGCACCGGCGTCTCGTACCCATCTTCTCACCCTACAGTGATCTTACATGCCAGATAGATGGGGTGCTACTCATGCTGTAAAATTATACCCAATGTTATGTTTGACAGGCAGCTCTGACGGCTACTCCAGAAGGTGCACACCCGGCTCGCCAGTCACTACTAGGAAAGGTAATGAATTCTGGATGGCTGCACATTTGGTAAGCTTTTTTATTAAAACAGCGAAAAAATGGACATCACAGAACAGTGAGGAACAGGAGATGGATAACGTGTTTCGCACCCCCTTAGTCCTTTTTCGTAACAACTAAGCCCCTATTGGGCACAAAACAAATTATCCATCTCCTGTCCCCCCACTGTTATATGATGTCCATTTTTTTTTTTTTTTGTCGTTTTAATAATAAAGCTTACCGAAAGTGCAACCATCCAGAATTAATTTATTTTCCTAGTAGCGGCTGGCGAGCCGGGCGTGCACCTTTTGGAGTAGCTTTTTTCAGTGAGCAACACACTGGGGGTTATTTACGAAAGGCAAATCCACTTTGTACTACAAGTGCAAAGTGCACTTGAAATTGCACTTGGAAGTGCAGTCGCTGTAGATCTGAGGGGAAAATCTGAAATGAGGGGAAGCTCTGCTGATTTTATCATCCAATCATGTACAAGCTAAAATGCTGTTTTTTATTTTCCTTGCATATCCCCCTCAGATCTACAGTGACTGACTGCACTTCCAAGTGCACTTTGCACTCGTAGTTTGCACTTGTAGTGCAAAGTGGATTTACCTTTTGTAAATAACCCCCAATGTGAGAGCAACAGCCCGGAGCGGTGTGCATTATTTTCACATTTTTTAGAAGTTTACTCACCTTAAATTTTCTTTATTCTGCACTGTCATACAATGCGATGGTTGAGGTGGAGGCCAACAACCAAAAATGTAAAAGGTGTCAATTTCTGTAATGTTTATTATGAAGAGTGAAGAGTGCAGCCGTCCAGAATTCATTGCTGCCCTTCTAAAAAATTTGATCAGTCGTGGCTTGGCCCAACTTTTAACAACCTTTACAATTTGTTCTGGATCCATCTTTGGGATCAACTTTATAAAAAAAACTTGTCAGAATAGAATTATAGAAGCTTTAGTCGACTTTACTGAGTCAAGTTTGTATGTATGAGATCAAGTAATAATTTCAAAACGTAATAGGGGATGGAAGTTCAATATGACAATTAGCCGGTCAAATAGCCTTTTTTAGACATAGGAGATCAGTATTGGCAAGCTTCCTGTTTCTGTGGTAACACGTTTCCTTTGGCGTGACCTTAAATGTTGAATTTTAATCACATGGCAAGCCCAACAAAGTTTAACCACTTACGGACCGCCACACGCCGATATACATCGGCAGTTTGAGGAGGGATATCTTTGTTATGGCAGCAGCTAGCTACCATAACCCCGGTATCCTCCTATTTAGCGGGCAGTTTCCAATTATAGTGGTCTCTGATTCGCCGCAAGATCACTTTTATCGGCGGCGGGAGAGGGCCCCCCTTCCGCCGCTCTCCTGTGCCCTCCGCGGCTTACCGAAGCCTTTCGGGTCCTTCTGATGGCTGGGTATGGAGATGAGTGAGGGGAAGATGGCCCCCACCTGTCTCCATACCATAGCAGGGTGGAAGCGATGTCAAAACGTCACTTCCTCCCAAAGCTCTTAAAAGGGACATTTTTTTCTTTTTTTAAATGACACATTTTTATTTATTTTTTGATTGTATTTTAGTGTAAATATGAGATCTGAGGTCAAAAAGATCTCAAATTTAACAGGTCCTGTCATGCTTTTTTTCTATTACAAGGGATGTTTACATTCCTTGTAATAGGAATAAAAGTGACAACATTTTTTTATTTTTTTTGAAAGAACAGTGTAAAAAATAAAAGGTAAAATAAATAAGAAAAAAAAATGTAAACGTGCCCCGTCCCGCCGAGCTTGTGTGCAGAAGCGAACGCATACGTGAGCAGCACCCACATATGAAAACGGTGTTAAAACCACACATGTGAGGTATCACCGCGAGCCGAAACAATAATTCCAGCCCTAGACCTCCTCTGTCACTCAAAACATGCAACCTGTAGAACTTTTTAAACGTTGCCTATGGAGATTTTTAAGGGTAAAAGTTTGTTGCCATTCTACAAGTGTGCGCAATTTTGAAGCGTGACATGTTGGGTATCAATTTACTCGGCGTAACATTATCTTTCACAATATAAAAAAAATTGGGCTAACTTTACTGTTGTCTCATTTTTTAATTAAGAAGCCTGGCTGAGAAGCAAGCGCGTTCACGGCGCGGGACTTTCGAGGGGTCAGGTAAGTAAACTGGGAGGCTGGGGGGCCGCTAAGCCGCAGATGTTTTTTTCACCTTAATGCATAGAATGCATTAAGGTGAAAAAACTTTTACCTTTACAACCCCTTTAACCGATAGCCGACCGCCGCACGCAGATTTACGTCGACAGAATGGCATGGACAGGCAAAAGGGCGTATATAAATTGCCAGCCATGTTGTCACGTGCGCGCCGCCGGTGGCCCGCGATCGGGTCACAGAGCTGAAGAACGGGGAGATGCCTAGGTGACACTGTCACTGATCGTGTTCCCTGTCATCGGGAACAGCGATCAGTGACTTGTCATGGCAAGCCACGCCCCCTAACAGTAAGAATCACTCCCTAGGTCACACTTAACCCCTACAGCTCCACCTAGTGGTTAACCCCTTCACTGCCAGTGTCATTTTCACAGTACTCCGTGCATTTTTATAGCACTGATCGCTGTAAAAATGACAATGGTCCCAAAATGGAGTCAAAAGTGTCCGATGCGTCTGCCATAATCTCGCAGTCATGATAAAAATCGCTGATCGCCACCATTACTAGTAAAAAAAAATGTATTAATAAAAATGCCATAAAACTATCCCCTATTTTGTAGACGCTATAACTTTTGCGCAAACCAATCAATAAACGCTTATTGCGATTTTTTTTACCAAAAATATGTAGCAGAATACATATCGGCCTAAACTGAGGAACAAAAAAAATTATATATCTTTTGGGGATATTTATTATAGCAAAAAGTAAAAAATATTGAATTTTTTTCAAAATTGGCGCTTTTTTTGTTAATAGCGCAAAAAAGAATAACTGCAGAGGTGATCAAATACCACCAAAAGAAAGCTCTATTTGTGAGAAAAAAAAGACGTAAATTTTGTTTGGAAGCCGCTTCGCACGACCGCGCAATTGTTAGTTAAAGCGACGCAGTGCCAAATCACAAAAAGTGGCCTGGTCTTTGGCCAGCAAAATGGTCCGGGGCTTAAGTGGTTAACTTGGCCACATACTGGCCGGTAACAGATTACTGGGAATAATGCACCCCTCCCCACACCACATGAACAGAAGCATTTGTATGACCTAAATATCTTGCAAACATCCTGAGATGGTGAGAAAGTGTTGGAACTCAAAAAGGTCAAAGCTGGGGTCCATGCAAAAGCCACAGATTTTATTTGTCAAACATCAAATGGTCCAGTATACAGCAGAAAGTTATCGAGTTTTGGTTTGCAAAGCTTTATTCATACTTCAGAGCCAAGCTCATTCATTTGGTGAGAGCATATCAGAATGTCTAAAAGTATGGCCCTTGTTAAAGAATGTCCAAATATGTTTTTTTTTTTTTTAATTAGGTATTGGCACACTGGGGTTGATTTACTAAAGGCAAATCCACTTTGCACTACAAGTGCTCTCCAAGTGCACTTGGAAGTGCAGCGGCTGTAGATCTGAGGGGGACGTGCAAGGAAAAAAAAACAAAAACAGCATTTTAGCTTGCACATGATTGGATGATAAAATCAGCAGAGCTTCCCCTAATTTCAGATCCTCCCCTCAGATCTACAGCGACTGCACTTCCAAGTGCACTTGCAGTGCAAAGTGAATTTGCCTTTAGTAAATAAACCCCACAATGTTTTTAATTTTCCTTTCCATGCTATCCCAATGAGTGGACTCTATTTACTAATTAGGTGACTTCTGGAGGCAATTGGTTCCACTAGATTTTAGTTAGGGGTATCAGAGTAAAGGGGGCTTAATACAAATGCCCCCCCACACTTTTCACATATTTATTTGTAAAAAAAAAAAAAAAAAATGTGAAAACCATTTATCATTTTCTTTCCACTTCACAATTATGTATCACTTTGTGTTGGTCTATCACATAAAATCCCAATAAATTACATTTACGTGACAAAAATTTGGAAAATTTCAAGGGGTATGAATACCTTTTCAAGGCACCGTATACATGGAGAAATACCAATTATGGCAAACACAGACAACATGGCAAACAGCTTGATACTTTTTGTGGATGTTGTTTTTACTTGATGTTTTGATGTGTATAAATAAAATTCATTGTTTTATTTATGGAAACTGATGGTTGGATACTATTTTTTACTATAGATACAAAAAAGTTACACTGTGTTTATGTTTGATTTCAATAGTGGATATAAGTAACTTCATGTTTTGCACTCTAGTGAAATATTTGTTTTCTATTTTCCTTAGAGAGATGAACCTTTTAACTACTTGCAGACCCAGATTTTTTTTTTTTTCACACACATTAAAAATCAACTTTTTTTTTTTGTTCTGAAAGCTTAAACCTTACAAATTTGTATATCACACATTTTTTTGCAGCCATTTATAAAATGCACATATTCAGGAAAAAAATTTACTAAAATTAGTTAATTTTAGTGCACACATACACAATATAATACCAATATTTCTGGTAAAATATAAATGAGAATGTTGCATTGAGTAAATAGATAACCAACATGTCAGGACTCAAAATTGTGAGCACCTGTGAAAAGATGGCAAACTATGGTACCTAAAATGACACTTTAAAGTCTTTACAGGTTATCAGTTTAGAGTTGACATACACATGTGCGATCTACACTTGTATTTGCATTTTTGTGACAGGGGTATGGTGGGGTCCTTTTAATTTGTTTTACAGGTTTTATTTATTTAATTTTTTTTTTATACTTTTTTTTTTTCATTTAACTTTATTGCTATCACAAAGGGGCTTAGCCTTGTATATGATATGAGCTGGTGACAGGTAGGTGACGGTTACTCTTTATAGAGACATCAGGTGTCTTTTAGAAACCCAATGTCTCCCCTGCCCTTCAATACAGCTAATCAAGCACAGATCAATAGAGTCCACAGAGACCTTATTATCTTGGTTAACCACTTAAGGACCGGATCAATATGCAGCTTAAAGACCAGGCCCCTTTTTGCGATTCGGCACTGCGTCGCTTTAACTGACAATTGCGCGGTCGTGCGACGTGGCTCCCAAACAAAATTGAGTTCCTTTTTTTTCCCACAAATAGAGCTTTCTTTTGGTGGTATTTGATCACCTCTATAGAGCAACAATTTTTTAAAAAAAGACATATTTTTTACTTTTTGCTATAATAAATATCCCAAAAAAATATATAATTTTTTTTTTTTTTCCTCAGTTTAGGCCGATATGTATTCTTCTACATATTTTTATTACTAGTAGTAATGGCGGCGATCAGCGATTTTTTTCATGACTGCGACATTATGGCGGACACTTTTGACACATTTTTGGGACCATTGTCATTTTTACAGCGATCAGTGCAATAAAAATTTACTGATTACTGTAAAAATGACACTGGCAGTGAAGGGGCTAACCACTAGGGGCGCTGGAGGTGTTAAGTGTGCCTAGGGGTCAGTCTGTTTAGACTCCTGATATTTCACGAAAAGCCCCTCAACGGGGGTCCTAAAAATATGTAAAAGAATAATAAAAAATGTAATTATAAGTAAAATAAAACAAAATAGCAAAAAATAATAAAGCAACATCAATAAAAAAAACTACTGACACCAGTGGCGGAACTACCAGGGTTGCATAGGTCGCACTTGCAACTGGACTCTGGCATTTCACCACTGTGGGGGGACCCCAAGATGGCAGAAAGGTGGACCATAATGAAGGGCCCTGGATCTGTGGAAAAGGCCGCATTCGGGGGCAAGGGGGACCCTTCATGGTTTATTGTACTGGGACTCTAAAGATCCTTGTTTCGCCTATGATCTCCAAAGTGACCGCACATTATTATGGCCTGGCACAGGACATCTTGTAAGCCAGGAAACATAACCAAAAAGTGTTGGACAACCATGCTGAAGACAGCCAAGGTACATATGTTAGCTTTCCCTGCTAAAGGGGAGACAACAGGTTGGTGCAATTATTACACAATACCCTGCTTGTCAAAAATATGGCATAGGACCAGCCACCTCTCTTGCTGGCCCTGGAAAGCTGCCAAATCTCTGGCTCAGTGTGGCACCTATTTTTTTCTGGGCTGTTGCATAGAGTTGGGTGCTTGGGGGGAGGGGTGTTTGTGGTTCTGAGGAGTCCAAGAATCAGACTATTATGAAGGAACAGGATGGGTTCTCTTCAAACCTATGTTAGTCCCAAACGCAAATCTCATCCCCAATCATTGCTAAATACATTATCAAAAGCTCTACATTGCATATCTTTGTTTTATAAAGCCCTCCTGAGCCGAGACTCAACTGATTACCCAGATTATTTGGAAAAATAGGAAGAAGAACTTGGATCTTTGAATCCTTGGGTCTTTCTCTGCCAAGCATAAATGCAGCATCTTCTTAAGCCCTGTACACACGATCGGATATCTTATGGATTTTCGTCCGATGGATTCTTTTCATCAGACAAACCGATCGTGTATGGGACCCATCAGTCTTTTTTCCATCGGTTTTAAAAAATAGAACATGTTTTAAATTTTTCCGATGGATAAAAAAACGATCGAAAACTCCGATCGTCTATGGGCAAGTCCATCGGATAAAAAACCCACGCATGCTCAGAATCAAGTCGACGCATGCTCAGAAGCATTAAACTTCATTTTTCTCGGCTCATCGGAGTGTTTTACGTCACCGCGTTTGGAACGGTCGGTTTTTTGACTGATGGTGTGTGGGCAAGACTGATGGAAAACAGTTTCATCGGATAGCCGATGGACAAATCCATCGGACTAGAATCCACAGGAAATCTGATCGTGTGTACAGGGCTTTACTGTTACACACTTCTTTGAACTTTATAGTAGAACTTAATATAAAAAAAACTAAAGTTGTCATTACCCTGTTATTAGATTCCTCCTAAGCTGAGCACTATGAAGCCTATGATTACTTCTCATTGCTGATGAGGTTGCCTCTTGAGAGACAAGAGGACTACCCAATGATACAATCCTTCTGGTTGGATGTCGAAAAATACATATCGAAAATCAGTAGTATTTATTTGCCATTTGACCCAAAAGTGTATCCCCTACATGCTACCACTGAAATTCATTCTCTTGAGTAAATCCCCACCTCTTGAATAAATCTCACTGGCTTTCATTAAAGGAAAGGTTTATCAAATTAGATCATATGAGGCTGATGGAGGATTTCACTCATTTTTAAAAAGATACAAATGATAACTATTATAAAATGTGTGCTGGCTGACTCCACTTCAAACAAACAGAGGAATACCTTTCTCACCTTTCAAAAGACTGAACCCAGAAGCAGCTGCGGCGGCACTCGCTGTGCTGGTATCACTCCATCAGATGGGAGCCGGCGTCTGGAAGAACTTCAGCGTCAGACCGAGGCTTGAGAAGCAAGGCAAGGATGGTAGCAGGGAGATGGCGTCACCAGTAGTGGACGCGTTTCCTGAGTTGGCGCGCTGCGATAGAAAGGCAAGCCGAACTCTTTTTTCAACAACAGACTGATCAGTCTGTTGTTGAAAAAGGAGTGCGGCTTGCCTTTCTATCGCAGCGTGCCAACGCATCCACTACTGGTGACGCCATCTCCCTGCTACCATCCTTGCCTTGCTTCTCAAGCCTCGGTCTGACGCTGAAGTTCCTCCATACGCCGGCTCCCATCTGATGGAGTGATACCAGCACAGTGAGTGCCGCCGCAGCTGCTTAAATTTGGGAAACAGGTCGTAGAAGCGGTCACCCTGACTTCATTTGGAATTTTACATGCCTGTTTTAATTCATCCTAGCCCACATTCACACTGGGGCTGCGGGAGTGAAGCCTGCGAGTTCAGCTGAACTCGCACGATTTCACTCCCGCTGGCAGTCCCGATTTCAGCCGCGATTTCAAAGACATCTGAAACAGATGTCAATGTAAATCGCGGCTGAAATCGCAAAAAGTAGTACAGAAACTACTTTTTGAAATCGGTGCAGCGGAGCAGATGTGGCGTCGCACCGATTAGGACGGTGCCATTGCCGGCAATTTGCGGCAAATATCGCCAATTTGACATGCGATTTGACATGTCAAATCGCATGTCAAATCGCACCAGTGTGAACCAGGGCTAAATGTGAGTGCATACTACATATGCTAATTAAAGTGTTATCAAACGTCTACTCTTAGAGGCGCCTCTCTTCTTGTGTTTTTTTTTTTTTAGACGCATGGATTACTATGGGGTCTTTTTTTCTTTAGAACCTAGGCTTCAAAAAAAAGGGTGCACTGCGCCCTGAGCCTACCCACTTGTGTGACAATAGCGAATTAATATTGGTGTTTGCGGTGATCGTCCGCTGTTCATCTGTGGTGGTTTGCTTGCAACGATAATCTGTCTGGGGGGTGGGGGGGCTGTCTATAATTTGCCCCCCCCAAAAAATATATTTAGCATCAGCCGTCACTGCACTGTGGATGAGTCAAAACAGTCAAGGGACAGGAGTGATATTTCCAGGAAATAAATAGGAGCAAGGAGCATGTCTTCTGGAGTGAGTGTCAGCTAGAGAGCAACAGTGATTGCAGGGAGGTACCATGACCACCTAGATAAAAAAAAAGGGGTTCAAGGGGGGAGTGAGCAGCTCAAACTTATTCCACATATTCACCAGCATGACTGATCCAGAAATACAAGTATGAGGACACCAGATGGGTTTTTGGCAGCAGCCTGTCACCTCTGGGGTTGGGGGGTGGGCACTGGGGTGTTGGTGGTGCAGCCTGGATCTTACTGGTGCTCTATGAGATTCTGTCCCTGGCCCGCTCTCCTCCCTCCCCTTCTTCATGGCTACAGAAATGGAAGGGAGTAGTGGAGCTGGGAGAAGGCACCCTCTGGTGGTCAGAGGGTGGCAGAGCAGGTGCTGGCTCGCTCACCTGTCACTCACCCATTGCCGCATCGATCTGTGGCCCAGGGGTTGGGGACCCCTGTTCTACAAAAAAGAGAGAGAGAATGACTTGTATATATACTTTGTCTGCTTTTGTAACTATAAAGCCGTGTACACACGATGGACTTTTTTCATCGGACAAACCGATCGTGAATGGGCCCCATCGGTCTTTTTTCCATCAGTGTTTAAAAAGAGAACATGTTTTAAATTTATTCGATAGTTAAAAAACCGATAGCAAATTCCGATCGCCTGTGGGGAACTCCATCGGATAAAAAACCCACGCATGCTCAGAATCAAGTCGACGCATGCTCAGAAGCATTGAACTTCATATTTCTCGGCTCATCAGAGTGTTTTACGTCACCGCGTTTGGAACGGTCGGTTTTTTGACTGATGGTGTGTAGGCAAGACTGATGGAAGTCAGCTTCTTAGGATTTCCGATGGAAAAATCCATCGGTTTAAAAACCATAGGAAATCCGATCGTGTGTACAGGGCTTTAGAAACTTTAACAAACATAAAAAAAAGAACAAGGAAGCTAAACAACCATATACTGTAGAGAACTGCTACTAGTGTTACTTCTTCCAAATTGTACTTTGACCTTTTCCTAACCCTACTTTACTTTGTCTTGCCTTATCTATCCACTTAATAAACTGGTGCAGAACAATACATTTCTAATAAAATAAAATAAAATAAAGAGATAGAGAGGCTGATATATTTATGATGTATTCTGCTCTTGTAAAACGAATAAAGACTTTATCAAACACAAGAATGGGGAAGCTGAGAAGGTTTATATGAACAGAAAATTGTGTTCTTCATAGATCAGAGAGAGAGAGTTCTCTGCTGAATATCATCCTCTCTGCCAGGATGGAAGTTCTCAAGGTTCTCATCCTTATCACCACAGGTAAGTAGATCTCCAAAGAGTCTGCACTGACCTAAGGGTAGGGTAAGGGTGACCTAAGGGTAGCCAAACAAAAAGTCGAACAAAGAAAACCTAGGCGATGTCCAATATCATATCTGAGCATTGTCTACCTAAACTTTCTATGAAGATTCCTCATTGTAACTAGGGGTGAGCAGAGTGATTTTTATCTATTTTGAATTTGGTGCAAACTTTTTTATTTAATTTTCAGCTAAATTTTGAGCTACTTAGACAAAATCTGTTAGAAATAAGGCAACTTGCTCTCTTATTTATCTAAAGCTTCCTTTTTTGTAGTTTAGTGTAGTAGTTTAGTTTTTTCTTGTTCTTTTTTTTTTCTTTTGTTTCTTTCCCATTTTTCATGTGTGTATTTTATCATTATATATGTACTTTTTATTCATTTTAGTTGCAATTCAGCCTTTCCCAAAGACTCCAATGCATTTCACTAGAATAGAAATTTTGGGGAAACAAAACACAATCTTCATTTTTCTCATCTTTAATTATAACACTTTCAAGGGCTACATGGGGAGACATTATAGGAATAAAAAGGAAAGCTTTATATTCTGGACTTTGTTTGATTAATTATTTAGGATTTCTTGGAACATACTTTTTTTCTTTTGTTTCTTAAATTTTATTGAGTGAAGTACAGACCTACAATACTCAAATATGTTAATCAAACAGGTGTAGGTTTGAAAAAGCAGAGAATAATACACAAATAAAAACATAAAAGAAATACAATAACCAAGGTACAAAAATGCATTACATAGTTTTTATATAATGTATAGAAAACTAACTGCATCAGAATCATAAACGTTTGGTAAGATCAAAACACTATTAATATAAGGATGTAAGCAAATACATTCAATATCTGTTTTTAAATGTGGAAGGAAGAAGAAGAAGAAAATAGGGTGGAACTCCGCTTTAATTGAACAAGCTGAAGTTAGAAGCTGATTGGCTACCATGCTCAGCTCCACCAGATTCTGAGTGTGGTTTTGCTTGTTGAGCTATTTAGGTGAAAAATAATGCTATTTTTATTTATACAATGTATTTAGGATAATTTTGCTTATCCTAAAATGAATGAATGTGACTTTCACCAAACACTCTCTGGTGGAGAATAAATTACTGTCATTTAAAACACAAACACCATGAAGATTCACTTGCAGAGAATGAATTTCATGTTGCTGAATGCCAAATCTACTGCTTTATAAATATTTCCAAAATGTACATTTTTTTTTTCTGTGGTTCCAAGATAGTTAAAAGGAGCCTCCATAACCCCTAAAGGGGTTGTAACGGTTCGTTTTTTATTTCTAAATAGGTTCCTTTAAGCTAGTGCATTGTTGGTTCACTTACCTTTTCCTTAGATTTCCCTTCTAAATTATTTTTTTTCTTTGTTTTCTTTGTCTGAATTTCTCACCTCCTGTTTCTCCTCACTAAACTTCACACCATCATCCGAGTGGTGGTTAGTCAGCCAGAACAGCTTACTGAGGAGAAACAGGAAGTGAGAAATTCAGACAAAGAAAACAAAGAAAAAAATAATTTAGAAGGGAAATCGAAGGAAAAGGTAAGTGAAGCAACAATGCACTAGCTTAAAGGAACCTATTTAGAAAATAAAAAACAAACCTTTACAACCCCTTTAAGCCTCGTACACACGACTGGGAATCCCGTTGTTAAAAAAAAAAAAACGTTGGTTTTCTCGACTAGATTCTTGTCAAGCTTGACGGGATTATTGTCAAGCTTTCCTTGCATACACACTGTCAATTAAAAATCTTGTCGTTGTAAAGCGCGGTGATGTACAACGACAGTATAAAGGGGAAGTTCGATTCCAATGGCGCCACCCCTGCTTTTTTTTTTGGGCTGCTTTTGCTGATCTCGTGTTACCGCGCGTTAGTAAAAGTTTGGGGAGAGACGATTCACGCTTTTCAGTCTTCGTGCTTTCAGTTCGTTACAGCGTGACGAATGTGCTATCTCCATTAGGGATGAGCTTCGTGTTCGAGTCGAACATACGTTCGACTCGAACATCGGCTGTTCGATCGTTCGACGAAGATCGAACGATTTGGGCCGTTCACGCCAAATTCGAGTGACGCGAACGGCCCACAATGCACTACGCCATCGCAGTGTCATCCAGGCGCTGTGATTGGCCAAGCATGCACTGTGACCCTGCATGCTTGGCCAATCACAGCGCCGGCAGCGAGGAGAGCAATGATTGGCCACAGGCAGGATGCCTGTGGCCAATTATTGCTGAGGGGGTTTAGTACACGCCCCACACTATAAAAGGCCGCCAGCGCGGCGGCCTTGTGTAGTGTGTTCCGGACCGGAGTAGGGAAAGAGAAGCATAGGCAGGGACAGTGTCATTATTTTTCCTTTACATAATCCTGGATTCCTTGTGTTTAGGGACAGATAAGGATAGGTAGGGAGAGTGTCAGTGACAGTGTGTTATTCTGTGCTAATCCTTGTTTGTAGGGACAGAGAGGTACAGTGAGGGAAAGTGTCAGTGTGCTATTCTGTTCTAAACCAATCTTGCTAAACCATATTTTCAATCCTTGAGTTTAGGGACAGAGAGGTACAGTGAGGGAAAGTGTCAGTGTGCTATTTTGTGCTAAATCTTGTTTGTAGGGACAGAGAGGTACAGTGAGGGAAAGTGTCAGTGTGCTATTTTGTGCTAAATCTTGTTTGTAGGGACAGAGAGGTACAGTGAGGGAAAGTGTCAGTGTGCTATTCTGTTCGAAACCAATTTTGCTGTTCCATATTTTCAATCCTTGAGTTTAGGGACAGAGAAGGACACTCGTAGAAATTATCAGTGTGCTATTCTGTGCTAAATCTTGTTTGTAGGGAGGGACAGAGTAGGACAGTGAGGGAAAGTGTCAGTGTGCTATTCTGTTCTAAAACTATTTTGCTGAACCATATTTTCAATCCTTGAGTTGAGGGACAGAGAGGTACAGTGAGTGAAACTGACAGTGTGCTGTTCTGTTCTAAACCAAATTTGCTGTTCCATATTTTCAATCCTTGAGTTGAGGGACAGAGAGGTACAGTGAGGGAAAGTGTCAGTGTGCTATTCTGTTCTAAAACTATTTTGCTGAACCATATTTTCAATCCTTGAGTTGAGGGACAGAGAGGTACAGTGAGTGAAACTGACAGTGTGCTGTTCTGTTCTAAACCAAATTTGCTGTTCCATATTTTCAATCCTTGAGTTGAGGGACAGAGAGGTAAAGTGAGGGAAAGTGTCAGTGTGCTATTCTGTTCTAAAATTATTTTGCTGAACCATATTTTCAATCCTTGAGTTGAGGGACAGAGAGGTACAGTGAGTGAAACTGACAGTGTGCTGTTCTGTTCTAAACCAAATTTGCTGTTCCATATTTTCAATCCTTGAGTTTAGGGACAGAGAGGTACAGTGAGGGAAAGTGTCAGTGTGCTATTCTGTTCTAAAATTATTTTGCTGAACCATATTTTCAATCCTTGAGTTGAGGGACAGAGAGGTACAGTTAGTGAAACTGACAGTGTGCTGTTCTGTTCTAAACCAAATTTGCTGTTCCATATTTTCAATCCTTGAGTTGAGGGACAGAGAGGTACAGTGAGGGAAAGTGTCAGTGTGCTATTCTGTTCTAAAATTATTTTGCTGAACCATATTTTCAATCCTTGAGTTGAGGGACAGAGAGGTACAGTGAGTGAAACTGACAGTGTGCTGTTCTGTTCTAAACCAAATTTGCTGTTCCATATTTTCAATCCTTGAGCTGAGGGACAGAGAGGTACAGTGAGGGAAAGTGTCAGTGTGCTATTCTGTTCTAAAACTATTTTGCTGAACCATATTTTCAATCCTTGAGTTGAGGGACAGAGAGGTACAGTGAGTGAAACTGACCGTGTGCTGTTCTGTTCTAAACCAAATTTGCTGTTCCATATTTTCAATCCTTGAGTTGAGGGACAGAGAGGTACAGTGAGGGAAAGTGTCAGTGTGCTATTCTGTTCTAAAATTATTTTGCTGAACCATATTTTCAATCCTTGAGTTGAGGGACAGAGAGGTACAGTGAGTGAAACTGACAGTGTGCTGTTCTGTTCTAAACCAAATTTGCTGTTCCATATTTTCAATCCTTGAGTTTAGGGACAGAGAGGTACAGTGAGGGAAAGTGTCAGTGTGCTATTCTGTTCTAAAATTATTTTGCTGAACCATATTTTCAATCCTTGAGTTGAGGGACAGAGAGGTACAGTGAGTGAAACTGACAGTGTGCTGTTCTGTTCTAAACCAAATTTGCTGTTCCATATTTTCAATCCTTGAGTTGAGGGACAGAGAGGTACAGTGAGGGAAAGTGTCAGTGTGCTATTCTGTTCTAAAATTATTTTGCTGAACCATATTTTCAATCCTTGAGTTGAGGGACAGAGAGGTACAGTTAGTGAAACTGACAGTGTGCTGTTCTGTTCTAAACCAAATTTGCTGTTCCATATTTTCAATCCTTGAGTTGAGGGACAGAGAGGTACAGTGAGGGAAAGTGTCAGTGTGCTATTCTGTTCTAAAATTATTTTGCTGAACCATATTTTCAATCCTTGAGTTGAGGGACAGAGAGGTACAGTGAGTGAAACTGACAGTGTGCTGTTCTGTTCTAAACCAAATTTGCTGTTCCATATTTTCAATCCTTGAGTTTAGGGACAGAGAAGGACACTCGTAGAAATTATCAGTGTGCTATTCTGTGCTAAATCTTGTTTGTAGGGAGGGACAGAGTAGGACAGTGAGGGAAAGTGTCAGTGTGCTATTCTGTTCTAAAACTATTTTGCTGAACCATATTTTCAATCCTTGTGTTTAGGGACAGAGAAGGATAGGCAGGGGACAGTGTCAGTGTAATTGTTGCTAAGCCTCCTGCACAGTATACACCTGAAGGTAGCCCTTATTGCTGTTTTTCCCATCTCCCTGCAGGCCATCCATTAAAATGTCTGGAAGGCAACCAAGGAGAGGCAGACAGTCAGGAGGCAAAAAAAGAGGGCAAGCAGGCTCTGTGTCTGGGGGCAACAGTGCTGGTCGTGTACGCGGTGCATTGTCATCAGCACATGGCCATGGGACACGCTTGTCCTTGTTTTCGGCAGCTGGACATGTTGAGCCACATCATGCCGAAGACTTGGTGTAGTGGATGACCAAGCCCACCTCATCCTCCTCATCCTCTCTCACCCAGGCTCAGGGTACTGGCAAAGCAGCTGCCAAAGCGTCCTCTTCTCTGGTATCATTATCTTCATTAGTCAATTCTTCCCTAGACCCACCATGCCCTCCTCCTGAGGAGTCCCCCGAACTGTTTGAGCACAGTGTTGGGTACATGCTCCAGGAGGATGCCCAGCGTTTGGAAGGATCTGATGATGATACCCAGCTAGAGGAAGGCAGCAGCGTGAGAGCAGATAGAGGGGATGCTCAAGAAGGACACCAATCTGGCAGTCATGCTCCAGCAGCTGCAGCATATTGCCAGATTGGCTCCAGTGATGAGGAGGGAGGGGATGATGAGGTCACTGACTCCACATGGGTGCCTAATAGGAGAGAGGAGGAGGAGGAGGATGAGGAGGAGGCACATCTCCAACGAGGCAGGATGCCCTTGAGTGGCCAGCGTATGGGCAGCACACCAACGGAATCACACCGCAGAGCTCCGCCTGTGCAGGGCGCTGCCTCTGCCCGTCATGCAAAAAGTTCTTTGGTGTGGGCCTTTTTTGAGGCGAGTGCATCAGATCGCACAGCTGCTGTTTGCAACATATGTCTCAAGCGTATATCGCGTGGCCAAAACATCAGCCGCTTGGGCACCACATGCTTGATCAGACATATGTTGACCTGCCATGCAGCTCGTTGGCAAGCCTACCTTAAAGACCCACACCAAAGAACAAAGCTGACCTCTTCTTGCACCGCATCAGCTGGGATCTCCAACCCCACTATACCTTCACTCCTCTCTGAAACCTGCTCTGAGAGGAATGAAGGTGTAGAATTAGGTGTGTCACAGGCAAGTACTTGCGGGCACTCTGCTAGCAGTACACCAACGTCCGATTCTAGCAGGCAAATTTCCCTGCCCCAGCTGCTGGACCATCGAAAGAAGTTCACTCCCAGCCATCCACATGCCCAGCGGTTGAATGCTAGCTTGGCTAAATTGCTAGCGCTTCAACTGCTGCCTTTTCAGTTGGTAGACTCGGCCCCCTTCCGTGAGTTTGTGCAATGTGCGGTTCCTCAGTGGCAGGTTCCCAAACGACACTTTTTCGCACGGAAGGCTATTCCGGCTCTCTACAGGCATGTGGAAGGCAATGTCTTGGCCTCGCTGGACAGGGCGGTCAGCGGTAAGGTGCATATTACCGCTGACTCATGGTCCAGCAGGCATGGACAGGGACGTTACCTTTCTTTCACGGCCCATTGGGTCACTCTTTTGGCAGCTGGGAAGGATGCAGGACAAGGTGCAGTAGTGTTGGAGGTTGTTCCACCGCCACACCTCCAAAATGCTACTACTGGTTGTGACACACCTCTCTCCTCCACCCCCTCCTCTTCTTCTTCCTCCATGGCCTCTTCCTGTGGTTTGTCCTCGGAACCAGCGGTGCTCCGTAGGCATTCAAGGGGCTACGCAAGTACGCAGGCAAAAAGATGCCATGCCGTGCTTGCGCTGGTGTGTTTGGGGGACAGGAGCCACACTGGGGCAGAGGTCCTGTCTGCTCTGCAGGGGCAGGCCGAGAGGTGGTTGACGCCACGCCAGCTTAAGCCAGGAATGGTGGTTTGCGACAATGGCACCAACCTCCTCTCCGCCCTCCGACAGGGACAACTGACCCATGTGCCCTGTATGGCTCACGTCCTTAACCTGGTGGTGCAGCGGTTCTTGGGCAGGTACCCGGGCTTACAGGATGTCCTGAGGCAGGCCAGGAAAGTCTGTGTGCATTTCCGCAGATCTTATAATGCCAGTGCTCGCCTGGCTGAGCTTCAAAAGGAGTTGAACCTGCCCAAGAACCGCCTTATATGTGACATGCCCACCAGGTGGAACTCAACGTTGGCCATGCTGCGGCGGCTGCACACGCAGCAGAGGGCCATCAATGAGTACCTGTGCGACTACGGCACCAGGACAGGGTCAGGGGAGCTCGGGTTTTTTTCACCACGCCAGTGGGGCATGATCAGGGATGCATGCACTGTCCTGGCACCATTTGAGGAGGCCACGAGGATGGTGAGCAGTGACAGTGCATGCATCAGTGACACTGTACCTCTTGTCCATCTGTTGGAGCACACGCAGCGTGGAATAATGGACAGGGCACTTGAGGCAGAACAGAGGCAGGAAGAGGAGGACTTCCTTGCCTCTCAAGGCCCCCTTTACCCAGACAGTGTTCCTTCTGTCCCACCTATCGCACAGGAAGAGGAGGAGGAGGAGGAGGAGGAGGATTGTGTCAGCATGGAGGTGGAGGCTGGCACTCAGCATCATCAGCAGCAGTCTTTTAGGGATGATTTACAGTCCCAAGAAACCAGTGGACTTGTACGTGGCTGGGAGGAGGTGGCTGCGGATCATGTCGTCCTTAGTGACCCAGAGGACTCCGGACTGAATGCCTCAGCTAACCTACGCTGCATGGCCTCCCTGATCCTGCAAAGTCTGCGGAAGGATCCTCGTATTCTTCGGATCAAGGAGAGGGACCATTACTGGCTGGCCACTCTCCTTGATCCACGGTACAAGGGTAAGGTTGCGGACCTTATGTTACCGTCGCAGAGGGAGCAGAGGATGAGACAACTCCGGGAGGCCTTGCAGAAAGGTCTGTGCAACGCGTTCCCAGAGACTGGGAGGTTACAAACTCCTGGTCCTGGACAACGAGTTGCTGAGGCTTCGGGCAGTCAAAGAAGGAGCGGTGGGGAAGGTGGCCGTCTGACCGATGCGTTCAGACAATTCTTTAGTCCGCAGCCCCAAAGTATGATCGGTTCGAGCAACCATCGCCAGCGTCTGATATACATGGTGCAGGAATACCTAGGGGCAAGGTCAGACTTGGACACCTTCCCCACCGAAAATCCTCTGGCTTACTGGGTCTTGAGGATGGATCACTGGCCAGAGCTTGCACAGTATGCAATTGAGCTACTGGCCTGTCCTGCATCCAGCGTTCTTTCAGAACGCACATTCAGTGCTGCTGGAGGATTTGTCACGGATCACAGGGTGCGCCTGTCCACCGACTCGGTTGATCGACTGACTTTCATCAAGATGAACCAGTCTTGGATCACCACCAGCTACCACACACCAGATGCTGATATAACAGACTAATTGATTTTAAAATGTCACATCCCTTCAAGACTGATGCTGATGCTGAGTGCCTGTGCTGTTATGTTGACTGGCTATCCTCCTCCTCCTCCTCAATGATACGATTAACGATGATAGCTTGGAAGATCATTTTGGTTTATGGGTGACGCCACCAGTGGCTAAGGCCCAATTTTTCAGCCCCTGTTTAACAGGGGCGTGTAATTAAAATTTTTGATGCAATACTTTGCAACAGGCCTCATTGCTGTGCTCCAAGTACAGTATCTGTGAGGGGTTGCAGTGTTGTGCCACCAGTGCCTAAGGCCCAATTTTTCAGCCCCTGTTCAACAGGGGCATGCAATTATAATTATTGATCTAATAATTCACAGCAGGGAGCATTGCTGCGCCCACCAAGAGTAACTGTCAGGCCTTACAGTGTTGTGGCACCAGCACCACCATCACCACCACCACCACCACCAAAGGCCCAATTTTTCAGCCCCTGTTCAACAGGGGCAGGCAATTATAATTATTGATCTAATAATTCACAGCAGGGAGCATTGCTGCGCCCACCAAGAGTAACTGTCAGGCCTTACAGTGTTGTGGCACCAGCACCACCATCACCACCACCACCACCACCAAAGGCCCAATTTTTCAGCCCCTGTTCAACAGGGGCATGCAATTATAATTATTGATCTAATAATTCACAGCAGGGAGCATTGCTGCGCCCACCAAGAGTAACTGTCAGGCCTTACAGTGTTGTGGCACCACCATCACCACCACCACCACCACCACCAAAGGCCCAATTTTTCAGCCCCTGTTCAACAGGGGCATGCAATTATAATTATTGATCTAATAATTCACAGCAGCAGATGGCTCTTGGCATTGAAGAAATATACACAATTAACGCCCTCGGAGGGAGGCCGTAGAGGGAGGAGTCTAGTAATGGCGCCGTAGGCTGAGCGTGCAACCCGGAGTCTCCTGCTCTTCCTCCAGTGGAGATGGCGAACACGCCGCTTGTATGGCCGCCCCTCCCCGCCTAACCCTCTGCCTAACCCTCCGCCTAACCTTCCGCCTAAACCCTCTGTCACTTACCGCCCGGGTGTAGCCTGTAAAGGTTGAAGATCCAGCGCCTAGTGCCGGGAGCAGGACAGCGCTAGAACGTACAGAGCGGTGAGTCCCTCCCGTCCCCTCCCCCATGGTCAGTGAGGGGAGGCGAGCGGAACGAGGTAAGGAGCGCGCCTCTGTGTACAGCTCGCCCGATCGCTGAACACCTAACCCAGCCCGAATAAGAGAACTATCGATGGCTTTTGGGTGACCCTAGTGGCTCTAATGTGGCTCTAACGTGGGATCAGGGAATGAACAGCGAGAGGACGCCGCGACGGTGAGTGGCGAACACAGCAGGGAAGGAAAGAAGCCGTGAGTAAGAGTAAGACGACTTCACTGCCTCTGTTACATGTTACATGTCATCGGCATGTTATTGGCTGGAACATTAATGAATGTGTGTTACTAATATTGGTTGGAACATTAATGTGTGTTACTAAAATATATAAGCCAGCAATATATGTAAGCCAGCATTGTTCGTAAAGGAGACCCCCTTCTCTTCTCCTCGCCTCCCCTCCTCTCCCAAAACGTGACTAACAGTACTCGTAATCAAGCAATATAGAAGATATTGGATTAAACTTGAAAGGCACTATTGGATCAGTGCAAGGGCAAACTGTAGTTTTATTTGATTTATACAAAGCAATAGCTTGGGCCTGCCTTAGTTGCCTAATAATTGTCTAATAATTGCTTAATAATCGCTGATTAGGGCAATGGGGCATGGACGATAGATGATGATACCATAAGCCACTATCTGTGCTAATACACTGCTAATACATTGCACTGGATCATACCGGAACATACGGAAATGCAAAAGGGCAGGTGTATTTAGCGCTGCCCAGTAGAACCGCTTCCTTATGCTGAAGGTAAAAAAAAAAAAGTATAAAAACACAACGGCCTCAGAAGTGGAAAAAGACACAAAATAAATTTTTTGTTGTTTGTTTGCTGCGTCTAAACAGCGTTGACAGGCGTCAATAAGCATTACTGGGCATTCTGCAGCAAAATGATGAGGGGAAGATCGGGAAGAGGGGGTGCAGTCCCTAAATCACCCCGCTTAAGTCTCCCACCAACCCAGAGTCCAGGACCAATGAATAAATATGTGACACATGGCGGAAACGGAGAGAAACAGGCAAGTGAAAAACAACAAGGGGCTAAGATGGGACAGCTGGAGAGTAAGGAGAAGGAGAAGAAAAAAAGGGGTCAGAATAAAGGCACAGAGACTGAAGCAGTTGTAGAGCCTGGAACGGAAACAGACCCAGAAAACGGGCTTGAACAGAGAAGATCAGAGTATTCCCTAAATATAGAATCCCCCCCAACAAAAACAGAGATGCAATTAATGCTGGCGGCGTTGGAAAAATCGCTTAAATCAGATATGGCAATATTCCACAGAAATCTGGAACATATGTTGGAGAGGGTAGAAGAAGTCGAAAAAACAGCGGATAGTAATCTAATAAAAATAAAAAAATTAGAAAGCGACATCCGAAGCCTAAAAAGAGACCAACAGGAACAGACATATAAAATAGAAGACCAGGAGAACCGGGACAGAAGAAAAAATCTTAGAATACGTGGAGTCCCTGAAGCCCCCCAAAATGAAGATTTAACAGAAGTAATAAAGAAAATATTTAACCCAGTAATGGACAGAGAACTTATAAACCCAATTAAAATTGAGAGGGCCCATAGATTAAGAAGGCCAAAAGGAATACCACAAGAGAAACCAAGAGATATTATTGTAAGATTCGAAAATTGGGAGGAAAAGAACCAAATATGGAAGAAATTGAGAGAAAAACCCCCAATAAGACTCGATGAAAGTAATATTCAAATCTTCCAAGATCTGTCCCAGGAAACACTAAATAGAAGAAGAACGTTAAAACCGCTTTTAGCAATGCTGCAGGAACAAGGGGTACAATACAACTGGGGTTTCCCCGCATGTCTGATAGGGAGAAAAAACGGGATTACGGCAAAACTACGTTTTGTCGAAGAGACTAGAGAATTTTGTGAAAAACTAGGGATTCCTATTCCAGGGGAGGGTCTGAATAGAGATGGATAAGCGAAAAAGGACACAGCGGAAAGATAGAACAAACGAGATAATAGACCTTTTTTCTTTTCCAGTTTTCGCTTTCTGTCTGTCTTTCTTGATGCGATAGAAACTGGGAGGGAGGGGGAGGGAGGGGGAGGGGAGGGAGGGAAAGGAGGGGGGGATTGGTAAGTTATGGGAAAAATAGGAAATATCGAGAGGAGGAGAAACGGGACCCCGGGAGCTTAGGAAGTACGTCTCTAAAGTAGGAGAGGAGGGACCGAAAGCGCTATACAGAACTCCACCTCGGGCCAGAGAGAGCAGGAGGGACATGACTGTCCCCATAGATCAGAAGACCGTATCTGCTCCAGACCATGAGGTCAAAGAGAGGGGGGGGGGGAGGGGGGAGGGGAAGGGACAGGGAAATAAGACAGGTCTGTAAATTTTCGCCAGTAAAGAGAAACACGGAATTAAGAGGGATTAACATGCTGAACCATGTGAATGTATTTGTAAAAATAGGCAGGTATAAAGGAATTAAAACAAATGATGGAGGTTAAAGTAATGACATATAATGTAAGAGGTTTAAATACCCCTAAAAAAAGACATATGATATCAAGAGAACTAGAAAGGTATGCAGTTGATATAGTTTTTTTACAGGAAACGCATATATCTCATGATTCAAATATTAGATTGCATACACGGATAATCTCAACATGGTATTATGGAGACTCTCCAAATAAAAAGGCAAAAGGAGTAGCGATTGGCATAGGGAAAAATGTAAGTTTTGTATTAGAGAGTAGAAGAGTAGATCCAGATGGCCGTTTCTTGTTTTTGAAGGGGACTCTGCAGGGAATCAAGTATACACTAGTAAATGTTTATTGCCCTAATAGGCACCCTAAAAAATACTTTAAAAAAATATTAGACGCCCTAGAGGAATTTAAACAGGGATATCTGATTGTAGCAGGGGACCTCAACTTTATAATGGACTATGGTCTTGATAGTACGTCTGGTGCACTGATGAGAGAGAATAAACAAATGAAACTGATAAAAAAGAAAATGTATACACATCAGTTGTTAGATATATGGCGAATAGCCCATCCAAATAAAAGAGACTATACATTTCACTCGCCGGTGCACGATACGTACACGAGATTGGACTACATCTTAGTCGACCATGCAATTCTGGAATACGTGGTAGACACCTCCATTGAAACAATAACAATTTCGGATCATGCCCCGGTAATTGTAAAACTTAAGTTTGAAGAAAGGGAAAATAGGAAAAAGACGTGGAAGTTAAACGAAGAACTAATAGAAGATGAAGAAGTGATTAAAAATTTAATAACTGAAATAGAGCAATTTTTTAGTATAAACGATACATCAGAGGTCTCGAGGGCTACAATATGGGAAGCCCATAAGGCATTTATAAGAGGAAAGTTAATTTCAATAGGGGCATGGAAAAAAAAAGAAAGGGAGATAAACTTGAAACGGACAATAAAGGAACTACATGATCTGGAACAACAACACAAAACACAATTAAATCAGGAAATGCATCAGAGAGTGGTGATAAAAAGAGAACAACTAAGGGAATTGTTGGAGGAAGAAACAAGGAAAGTTTTCTGTAATGTGGCAAAAGAAAGATTTAGATGGGGAAATAAACCAGGAAGATACTTAGCAAAAATCTCGAAGCGAAAAAAAACCTTAAACTATATAGAAAAAATAAAAAATGAAAAAGGTGAATTAAAATATAAAACCATTGAGATTGCAAAGGTTTTCGAGAAATACTATAGTTCCCTATATGCAATCAAAAATAATGTAATACAGCAGGAGGAACATCATAAGATAAGTAAAATACAAAAATACCTAGCTGATCTGAAATTACCAAAAATTACAACAGAGAATATTGAACGCCTAGAGAGACCAATAACAGAGGATGAAATCAATGATGCCTTAAAAAAAATACCAGGAGGGAAAAGTCCAGGCCCTGATGGGTTTACAATAAAATATTTTAAAAAATTCAGGAAGCAATTGGTACCAGTTCTTTGTACTTACTTTAATAAAATAGGGGAAAACGAGGAAATCAGAAAAGAATCCCTGCTAGCGGATATTACAATAATACCGAAAATAGGCAAAGATATATCCATATGCTCAAGCTATCGTCCTATTGCGTTATTAAACGTAGACATAAAACTCTACGCAAAGGTTTTAGCGGCAAGGTTAAAAAGCCTGATGCCCGATTTAATAAACAGAGACCAGGTAGGTTTTGTCCCAGGAAGGGAGGGCAGGGACAATAGTATTAGGACAATGCTACTAATGCACAGGACACAGAAGAAAGGACCCCCAGTCTTGCTCATGTCGATAGATGCTGAAAAAGCATTCGACAGAGTAGACTGGGGGTTCCTGATGGAGACAATACGCAATACGGGGATGGGCCCAAAATATATAAAATGGATAGAGAATCTATATAAACATCCAACGGCGAGGATAAAAGTAAATGGAAGTATGTCGTCCACTTTTGAGATGTTCAATGGAACAAGACAAGGATGCCCGCTCTCACCCCTCCTGTACGTAATGGCACTGGAGCCCTTGTTGGAGAAAATAAGGAAAAATGTAGACATAGGAGGGGTCAGAGTGGGGGAAGAAGAACATAAGATAGCAGCATACGCGGACGACATACTTCTATATATAACAAACCCAAGAATATCATCGCCAAACGTTATAAAAGAAATAAAAAAATATGGGGAGCTTACAAACTTCAAGATTAATCCAACAAAAACTGTAATATTAAATCTAGGAATAGGGAAACAAGAAGTAATAGCGTTGCAGCAAGAATTCCCTTTTTCTTGGGAAACAGAAGCACTGACCTACTTGGGGGTTAGAATAACGCCGACACTGGAAAAAATATATGGTGCTAACTATATCCCATTGCTAAATGAAGTAAAAACAGAATTAAAAAAGCTATCGAGGAGTCCAATCTCCTGGATAGGGAGGATAAATCTACTGAAAATGGTGATTTTACCAAAAATTTTATATAAATTTCAAATGCTTCCGATAGAGATACCCCAGTGTTTTTTTAGAGTAATAAAAAGTATAATTTTAAAGTTTATCTGGCAAAATAGAAAAGCCAGAGTGGGTTATACGCTCTTGTCAAGGAAAAAAAATAAAGGAGGATTGACTGCCCCCGATATTAAAAGATACTATACGGCGGTAATATTGGCTAGGTTAATAGAATGGGCAAACATCAGCACAAATAAGAGGTGGGTAAACATGGAGAATAATCTATACACAGCACCATTAGGGAAAGAAATATGGATTCCACCGAAGTATAGGACACACAGTTCACAAATACATGGTTTAACAAAAATAGTATTTAAAGAATGGGACAAAATATATAGAAGAGAAAAATGGGAGTATAACTCCCCACTGATTCCGTTGGCAGGAACAAATTTTTTTGTTCCAGGAAACGGGACTCAGATGGGGAGGTACTTAGGGGATGCACAAATAAAAGACATAATGATACAAGGGAAAATAAGGGCGAGAACAGAACTAATCACAACATATGGGTGGCAGTTTTTAAGTGAATGGGTATACACACAACTTAAACATTTTGTAAGCACAATTCCCAAACCAGTTAGAGAGGAGAAGACACTGAACCCAATCGAAAAGCTTTGCAATATTAAAACACCTACGAAAAATGGAATATCTCAAATGTATAACATATTAACAGATTTAGAAGGAACCGGGGCCCTCCCCTTTATAGGAAAATGGGAACAAGACCTTGGGATAAAACTAGATGAAAAACAAATGATTGGAGCAGTACATGACTATGCGACAGATATTGTAACGGTAGAAGCGAACTATAAGAGTTTGGTGAGGTGGCACCTAACCCCGGTGAGAATCAATCAATTTCAGCCAGGTAGATCATCACAGTGTTGGAGGGAATGTGGGCAAAGGGGAACAACAATGCATATTTGGTGGGAGTGTCAAAAAATAAAAGAATATTGGCATATTATATTGGAGTATATAAATGAAATCACTGGGGAAAAGATACCCCAAAATGCCTGGAATGTTCTGTTCCATGGGACAAATAAAACCAAAAAACAATATAAAGAAACATTAGTCCCTTCCCTACTCAATGCTGCAAAGGCCTTGATTCCCAAAAAATGGTTGCAAGTGGAGAGCCCATCCATAAAAGAATGGATACAGAGAGTAGACTACGTGCATGAGATGGAGTACCTGAGCAGCAGAGAGCAGGGATTGGAAAGTAGACATAGAAGTACCTGGCTGAAATGGAGTGAGTTTAAGTGTTCAGAGAAATATGTAATAGGAATGACAGAAACGGAAAAAAAAAAATTTTTTGAGATAACTTAAGATGGCGAAAAGGGCGGACCTTGGGGGCGGGGGGTGGGCGGGTAGGGCGTGGGAAAAATATAAATAGGAGATATGTTAGATTTAAAAAGGTCATGATATGTGTACTTTGTATAACACATTTTATCTCAAATAAAATAAAGATTAAAAAAAAAAATAATAATAATAATTCACAGCAGGGACCATTGCTGCGCCCACCAAGAGTAACTGTCAGGCCTTACAGTGTTGGGGCACCAGCACCACCATCAAAGGCCCAATTTTTACTACCACTGATCAACAATTATATGTTATTACAATTCCTGATATTATACTTGACAGAAGGGCGTTCCAGCACCCACCAAGAATAACTGTGAGTGCTTTCAGTGTTGTGCCAACACCAACACCTAAGGGGCCAATTTCTGCAGAGTATATACGGAAGGTCCCTACTTTCAAACATCCAACTTACAAACTACTACTACTTGCAAATGGAAGAAGACAACAGGAAGTGAGAGGAAATCTACCCCTTGGAAGGAAAATTCTCTCCTGTAAGAATTAATATGGGAGAAAGGTGTCTCCTCTCTACTGATGCTTTATCACCAATCCTTGTTTCAATAAAAACACCACATTTCAAAAACAGTTGTCATTGGGACGCAAAGTGAGGTGAAATGTTCTGAACAGGGGCACAGACAGCAAAAAAAATGTGACAGGGGTGATAACCGTTCCCTATGTTTTACAAAAAACTAAAAAAAAGGAATTTGCCATGGAGCTCCACTTAAACAATGCAGCTGTTCAAAATTATAAACAGATTCTACATAAGAACAAACCTACAGTCCCTGTCTTATATGCACCGCCTGTATACGGCTGTTCAGAGTATATAGGTCCTTTTTTATTTTGTGTGCGGGGTTCCCCTTAATATCCATACAAGACCCAAAGGGGCTGGTAATGGGCTGGGGTAGGGGGGGGGGGTTGATGGGGTAGCTATGCCATTTTTCCTAAAGATTTTTATCCATATTACCGGGACCAGACATTGCATTAAAGCCGCAAGCAGTTTTAAATGACTTTTTTCCCTTTAGAAATGTTATTTTGTGCAGGGACAGTTCTAAACACGGGAAACACGTGGCACTTCACAGGCATACTTTAGACACCCCCCAGGTACAATATTTAAAGGAATATTTGACTTTTTTTTTTTCACTTTATGCATCATTAAAATGACTGCTCCCGGAAAACGTCCGTTTTTAAAACTTCTTTTTGCATTGATACATGTCCCCTGGTGCAGAAGCCGGGTTCCCAAACTCTGTTTCGGACAATAACATGGATAATAGTCGTTATAATTAGCACTTTAGAATCCGAACGTTCGCATCCATTGTATTTAATAGGGTTCTAATGTTCGTGCGAACTTTCGGTCCGTTCGCGGGTTCTGGTGCGAACCGAACCCGGGGGTGTTCGGCTCATCACTAATCTCCATTACGACTGCTAGTTTTACCAGAAGGAGCGCTCCCGTTTCATACTTGATCCTGACCATGTGCGGTTTTTGAAGACTCGGAAAAGCATACACACGACCGGTTTTCTCGACGAGAATCCCGTCGAGAAAAACAAGAATCCTGACGAGAAAATAGAGAGCAGGTTCTCTATTTTTCTCATCGAGAATCCCGGCAGTTTTCTCGACGAGAAACCATACACACGAATGGGTTTCTCGGCAAGAAAGCTCTCCCAGCAGTTTTCTTGTCGTTTCTTGCCGAGAAAACCGGTCGTGTGTACAAGGCTTAAAAAGCAATTTAGAGTCCATTACACCTTTAAAAGACCCTTTCAAAATGCAGGAAATGAAAACTCTCAGTATTACTTGTCCCTTATGTTTAGCACTACTAGGTAATAAGAGGAACCTGCCTATGTAATGAATAGATATGGCTGACCATATAGGCTTAATTCACCAAGCATTAGCACAAGGATAGGCGTCATTTTTTCAGTCATGTGACTGTATTTTTTTTAATTCATTGGACTCATCTGAAAACAACGGTCACCTTTTTTGAAAATGAGCATTCTTTTCTTGGTTGTGTTCTCTTTGTGAATTGAGCCTTGTACATAAAATTATATTTTTTGAAACATTAGCTTACATTACAATGTTTACAATAATATCACATCTACTGTATATAGCTCAAAAAAGGTGATAGATTATTTTTTATTATATCCTTAAAGCTCAGCTCCATCCAAAAGTGGAATCTCCGCTTGTTTGCACCCCCCTTCAACTGCCATATTTGGCACTTTTTGGGGGGGGGAGGGGGACAGGTACCTGGTTTTGACAGGTACCTGCCCCCACTTCAGAATAAGATCGCAGTGGCGGTCCACAAAGATGTCCAGCCCCTCCCCCCCTGTAGCCTTCTGAGACAAACACAGTTCCCAGAAGACTTCGGGACTATTCAGAAAGCACAACACAACTCACAAATGTGTAGTAGGAAGCAGGATGTGAAGCCGGAAGGCTTCACTGCCGGTTTCCCTTAGTGAAGATGCCGGCGCCTGCATCCAAAACCGACTTAAGAATCAGCTTGGGTGCCGTCATCACTGAACCCCTGAACAGGTAAGTGTCCTTATATTGAAAGTCAGCAGCTACAGTATTTGCAGCTGCTGCCTTTTAATTTTATTTTTTTTGGGGGGGGGGGGGTGCTGGAGCTTCTCTTTAGGTCGGTGGATATTTTTGACACGATTTTACACTATCTTTTTTTTTTTATACTAATTTTAGTCCAACTCTGGGCTCCAGTATTCCCCCTCCTTTTCCTTACAGAAATATTTTAATCTTACCTTTCGGATGTGAGTGGTTCTTAATGATGCAGATATAATGACGTACCACCTTTACATTGTTACATAGTGAATGAAGGGTGCCATGGTGATGCATTCCATTCACAAGATTGTCTCGGTCCTCCAGATAGATGAACACTGGGTGTCAGTTAACCCAGAAGACATAGAACATCTTCTGATCGAAAAAAATAACTACAGGGGACAGCACCAGAGATGAGTTGTGTATTGCAGCCTGAGCTCCTTTTTTTTAACGGCCTGAAGGAGAAAAAAAAATACTTGATGTTGAAAGTACATGGCTGAGATCTGAGTCATCAAAGTCTCTTTTGCTAGAATCACTCCTGAGGATTTTTATCCCCTGAAAGCTACCATACAAACAAAAATGGATTATTTTCTTGTGTGTATTATTTATGTATATATTTTGTATGTTTTATATATAACTATTTTATTGTGGAAGCTAAACAAATTCAAACTCAATTCTTTCTTTTTTGCTTGTGTCAGCCGGCAATGCTTTCGGTGCTGCAGATTTTTCAGTGTGCGGTTCCCCGTTGGTGTCCAGTCGGATAGTTGGCGGTACAAATTCATTGGATGGGGAGTGGCCCTGGCAGGTCGGTATTATAGTTGAAACATTAGATGGAGAATATTTCTGTGGAGGCTCCCTGATCTCACAGGAGTGGGTTATGACGGCAGCTCATTGCATCAACAAGTGAGTATAACATGTTACCTTTATACACCAATTCTTCCATCAGCCACCAATGTTTCTAAAAATCAGGCATGGGCATGTAGACCAATACAGTGTGCATCTTTTATAAAGTGTCCAATTTAAAACTGTCAACTGTGCATCATTGGTCACCATTGATTGGTTTACCCAAAGGGCCCTGTAAAAGTGTTAGTATTTTCACCCATCATCCAGCTATTGAGTCTTAGCTTGTTCACTATGGATAGAATCAGGTGAAGTGTATCCTATACAATACCCTAAACTCATAGTTCACCACTTGGATATTACAAACCAGGAGCACACATGGGTGCTTGAGGCTCGGTTCACACTGGATGCCGATGCGGCTCCCAACAGAAGTCCTGTGCGTCCTGGTTCACCGTTTCATGTCCGATTTCAGCCCGAATTTTGGGCTGAATTCGGACCTGCAACGGACCAAAAGACGCACAGGGCTCCTGTGCAAATTCGCACCGGAGCTGCATCAGAGATATGTGAACTGGCTCCATAGAGAGCCATTCACATTCTCCTGCTATTGCGAATTGGCATGTGGGGATCCCCGCATCCAATTCACAATAGTGTGAACCCGGACTTAAACCTTTCTCTGCCTAGAAATAAGCAGGATTCCAGGTCTACAGGACAGCAGAACGGGGGTCCAAGCAGAATTATAAATAGGCCACTGTCGTAACACTGTCTGGATCTGAAGTCTCTTTTGTGCTGAACCTTCGATCTGAGCCATGGGCTCATTTATCACAGTGTGGTTCTGCAAGCAACACAATGCCTCTGCTAAGAAAGACTGATGTAAAAACCATATTCATATTTTATACAGAAAAAAGTTGCGCAAAAAATTTGCATCTGTGGCTCTAAACCGTGAATGGGTGAAAAATCGTGATCATAAAATTGTCAAGATTTAACCAAAGATAGAATTGACCAAAAAATTTTATTGAAAAAAATTTCATTAAATCACACAGTGTAAAAAAATGAATGTGAAAACCAACATGGGCAGTGAATGTGACATAAACACCTGAAAGGAACTTGCCTATATTATCACATGTGAAGTGTAATAGGAAATATGGTACACCATATAAAAACAACATATGAAATGAAAAACTAAATGTGTAACCAATGGATTGGTGAACAAAGTTCTGTGTCTTCTCACTGTGATAATAGTGTTTTAAACCAAATGATTGGAATCAGAACTGAGTCTGGTGCAACTGCATAAGAGAAGTGAATTAGTCCCAATACATATCAGCACACACAGCTTGAAGGATCTTCCTAATGGTTGACACTGGTAACTAGTAATCCAGGTATATGTGGCTCAAATATACCAATCTTGATACAGGGAGTAAATATAGCCAGATGGCCTCTTACCGAAAAAGGTGGACTCCTATAACGGGAGCAGGGATGAGCCGAACACCCCCCTGTTCGGTTCGCACCAGAACCTGCGAACAGACAAAATGTTCGTGTAAACTTTAGAACCCTATTAAATACAATGGACTCGAACGTTCGAAATCTAAAGTGTTAATTATAAAGGCTAATATGCAAGTTATTGTCCTAAAAAGTGTTTGGGGACCCGGGTCCTGCCCCAGGGGACATGTATCAATGCAAAAAGAAGTTTTAAAAACGGCAGTTTTTTCGGGAGCAGTGATTTTAATAATGCTTAAAATGAAAAAATAAAAGTGAAATATTCCTTTAAATTTCGTACCTGGGGGGTGTGTATGATATGCATGTGAAGTGGCGCATGTTTCCCGTGCTTAGAACTGTCCCTGCAAAAAATTTCATTTTTGAAAGAATAAAATGCATTTAAAACTGACTCGCGGCTATTAATGAATTGTCGGCTCCCGGCAATACAATCAAAAGTCATTGATAAAAAAAAAAAAAAAAAGCGTGGGGGTTCCCCAGAATTTAATTACCAGGCCCTTCAGGTCTGGAATGGATATTAAGGGGAACCCCGCCGCAAATTTAAAAAAAAATTGACGTGGGGTTCCCCCAAATATCCATTCCAGACCCTTCAGATCTGGCATGGATTTTAAGGGGAACTCCATCCCAAATTTAAAAAAAAATGTCGTGGAGTCCCCCTAAAAATCCATACCAGACCCCTTATCCGAGCACGCAACCTGGCCATCCACAGGGGAAAAGGGGGGGACGAGAGAGCGGCCCCCCCTCCCTCCTGAACCGTACCAGGCCACATGCCCTCAACATGGGGAGGATGTCCCCATGTTGATGGGGACAAGGGCCTCATCCCCACAACCCTTGCCCGGTGGTTGTGGGGGTCTGCGGGCGGGGGGCTTATCAGAATCTGGAAGACCCCTTTAACAAAGGGGACCCCCAGATCCTGGCCCCCCCTATGTGAATTGGTAAGGGGTACATTGTACCCCTACCATTTCACGAAGAAAGCGTAAAAAAATGTTAAAAAAAAACACACAAACACCTTGAAAAAGTCCTTTATTTAAAAAAAAACAAAAAAAAAACAAAAACATTCCAGCGGTGAAATCCAGTGTCCCACGGCGATCCTGATGTCCAGCGCTGTCCTTCATTGGTTGTGCCTGAGCGGACCTGATGGGGAACTCCCTCTCAGTGTTTTAAATGTATAGACCCGCCCCTTCTAAAGTTCCCCATCAGGTCCGCTCAGCGGACCAGATGCGGAACATGAGAAGGGGCGGGTCTATACATGTATTGCCAAAGTGAGAGCAGTTCCCCATCAGGTCCGCCCCCTCGGTATGTCGGACCCGCCTACGTCATTGGCTTGAGCGGGGAACTTCCTTCACTGTGTAAATTTAAATTACACAGTGAAGGAAGTTCCCCGCTCAAGCCAATGACGTAGGCGGGTCCGACATACCGAGGGGGCGGACCTGATGTGGAACTGCTCTCACTTTGGTAATACATGTATAGACCCGCCCCTTCTCATGTTCCGCATCTGGTCCGCTGAGCGGACCTGATGGGGAACTTTAGAAGGGGCGGGTCTATACATTTAAAATACTGAGAGGGAGTTCCCCATCAGGTCCGCTCAGGCACAACCAATGAAGGACAGCGCTGGGCATCGGGATCGCCGCGGGACACTGGATTTCACCGCTGGAATGTTTTGGTTTTTTTTTGTTTTTAAATAAAGGACTTTTTCAAGGTGTTTGTGTGTTTTTTTAAACATTTTTTTACGCTTTCTTCGTGAAATGGTAGGGGTACAATGTACCCCTTACCAATTCACATGGGGGGGGCGGGATCTGGGGGTCCCCTTTGTTAAAGGGGTCTTCCAGATTCCGATAAGCCCCCCGCCCGCAGACCCCCACAACCACTGGGCAAGGGTTGTGGGGATGAGGCCCTTGTCCCCATCAACATGGGGACATCCTCCCCATGTTGAGGGCATGTGGCCTGGTACGGTTCAGGAGGGAGTGGGGGCCGCTCTCTCATCCCCCCCTTTTCCCCTGCGGCCGGCCAGGTTGCGTGCTCGGATAAGGGGTCTGGTATGGATTTTTAGGGGGACTCCACGCCATTTTTTTTTAAATTTGGGGTGGAGTTCCCCTTAAAATCCATGCCAGATCAGAAGGGCCTGGAATGGATATTTGGGGGACCCACACGTCAATTTTTTTTTAAATTTGCGGCGGGGTTCCCCTTAATATCCATTCCAGACCTGAAGGGCCTAAGAATTGAATTCTGGGGAACCCCCACGCTTTTTTTTTTTTATCAATGACTTTTGTATGTATTGATAAAAGCCGACAATTCATTAACCTCCCTGGCGGTATGATTCTTTCTGGAATTATGTACCAAAAGCGGTACAATTATTTTGCATGAAAATTTGGTGTTATGTATTATAGGCCTGCGATTCTTAGTAATTACTTACTTAAACCTAAGCAAACCAGAGTCTAGTAAACATCCCGGGTATGATAAATATGAAACACAAAATTATAAATTATAATATAATAAATAACTATAAATAATTATAAAAAATAGTAATCTAATTATAATAAAAATTATTCAATAATGTAATCAAATCAAAAACACTGAAATTTGCTCAGTTGCAGAATTGTCGCTGTCATTAGATTTAGTGTTTGGTGACGAATTTCCCCACAAATCGCTATCGCTCAATTCTGCGAGTGATTCTAATTTATTATCGCTGCTTTCTAGTTGGTCTAAAACCACTTTTGACATAAAGGGACACTTTTTGGTTGCTATAGACAATCTCCAGTTTACAGGCAGAAAGAACGATTTTTATTATATAAAAGTGCATGCAGGACACTGGGCAGACCACTAGGGACCAAGGGGGTGTGTAATTATTACATACAGTACTGTAATCAGTAAGATTACAGTATACTGTATGTATACTATGTGTTTACCTTTTTGAATTTGCCGCCCAGTTCCGCTCCCATGCGCCGCTGCGGCTCGCAGGGAACGGAACTAGGAAGTCAGATGGGGTCGAAAGTGCCGACACTCGCCGGAGGTCTCGCTGGCGATCACAGCAGAGGACATCATCGCTGGATCACCAGGAGAAGGTAGGGAAACTCCGCTGCGAGCTCTGCAATGTCTACCCCGAGCGTGACTCGGGGTTACCGATCCTAGCATAAAAAAACAACCCCGAGTCACGCTCGGGATTACCGCTAGGGAGGTTAATAGCCGCGAGTGAGTTTTAAATGACTTTTTTTCTTTCAAAAATGACATCTTTTGCAGGGACAGTTCTAAGCACGGGAAACATGCGCCACTTTACATGCATATCATACACACCCCCCAGGTCAGAAATTTAAAGGAATATTTCACTTTTATTTTTTCATTTTAAGCATTATTAAAATCACTGCTCCCGAAAAAACTGCAGTTTTTAAAACTTTTTTTTGCATTGATACATGTCCCCTGGGGCAGGACCCGGGTCCCCAAACACTTTTTAGGACAATAACTTGCATATAAGCCTTTATAATTAGCACTTTAGATTTCTCCCATAGATTTTTCGAATTTGCCGCGAACACCCCAATTTGTTCGCTGTTCGGCGAACGGGCGAACAGGCAATGTTTGAGTCGAACATGAGTTCGACTCGAACTCGAAGCTCATCCCTAAACGGGAGTCAAACTCGCGTTGTAAGCCCCAACGGGATCAGCTGTTCCTCCTTCGGTCGGTGCACTTGCTTGTCTGCTCAGACACCTAATTGTGTCTCTCCCTGGAAATCTGGATTGCATTCAGGGTATGTGGACTCCAATAACCTCATCCGCCCTGCCGCTAGATACCTTCCTTGATATGTTTCAATCAGACTCAATGAGGGTAATCACAGTTTACCAGCCAGAAAGTTCATTGGAAAAGGAAAAACTCATGTGCAGTAAATTCTGGGTATTTATTAGAAACACACAAAAAGGTTTTCATGCAATAAAAAATTGCCACAGCACATAAAAAGCACAAATAGGAAAAAAAAAAA
The DNA here is from genome assembly GCA_029206835.1 of Rana muscosa. Classification (NCBI taxonomy): domain Eukaryota; kingdom Metazoa; phylum Chordata; class Amphibia; order Anura; family Ranidae; genus Rana; species Rana muscosa. The sequence continues at coordinate 179,343,769 of CM055127.1, forward strand.
AAAAAGAAATATATAAAACACACAACTGCAGCTATATCAAAATGTCTGCTAGTGTGTAGTAACGTCTCATGCCACGTACACACGACCATTTTTCTCGTCTGGAAAAATTAAATTTTTCTCGTCGGGAAAAATAATTTTTTTTCTCTTTGACGAGAAAAACGACCGTGTGTGGGCTTTTGATCATTTTTCCCGACGAGAAAAACGGCATTAAGCACGACGAGAAAAATTAGAACATGCTCTAATTTTTCTCGTCGTGATTCACGGTATTTTTTTCCGCGGCACTTTTCCCATAGGGAAACCCTGCCGGGGAGCCTACACACGGTCGTTTTTCTCAACCAAGAGAAAAAATGTTGGGAAAAACGACCGTGTGTAGGGGAACAAGCCGTTCCTCATTTTTCCCGTCAATTTTCTCGACAGTGTTTTCACCGTCGAGAAAATCGATCGTGTGTACGCGCCATTAGACTTCTCTCCTACCAATTCACATATTCATACACTGGACCCTCAACAAGTGAGGATGCATTTATTTCTGTATACAGAAGTTTGCCAGTCTGTAATGTTTTTGAACATAAGAAAATGACAAAAAAACGAAACAAAGAAAATAAAAATAAGACCATCTGTAATCATGGTCAGACATGCTGCAGCTAAAGCAAAAAAATAATAATAATAATACTTCATAAATGAGTAAAAATGTACAACATTGGGATGCATTTTTTTTTGGGGGGGGGGGGGGCGGGGGCACTTTGGAGAAGGTTTCTTAAATACTTGGAAAATATACAGCTAGATGGTGGAATAGCACTTCTCTTTTTTTGTGGAATATATAGCAGATTTATTTGACATTTTTAGCACTCCATTATGTGATTTAAAAGGCAACACTCAGCTTCAATCTGTAGCTGATCCCAAAAGAAGCCATTGAAGCCGTTGACCGTCTCACTACATCTGCTGGTAGTTTATTCCAATCATCAACTACCCTTTCAGTAAAATACTTTCTAATGCCATGCCTGCGTACACACGATCGCAAATTCCGACAAGAAAACCGTGGATTTTATTCCGACGGAATGTCGGCTTAAACTTGTGTTGGATACACACGGTCACACAAATCTTGTCGGAAATTCAGAATGTCAAGAACGCGGTGACGTACAAGACGTACGACGAGCCGAGACCAATGAAGTTCAATAGGCAGTTCTGCTTGATTCTGAGCATGCGTGTTTTTTTGCGTGTCGGAATTGCATACAGACGATCGGAATTTCCGACAAGAACTTTTTCCGTCGGAAAAATAGAGAACCAGCTCTCAATCTTTTATTGGCGGAAATTTCCGACAGCAAATGTCCGATGGGGCCTACACACGGTCGGAATTTCTGACCAAAAGCTCACATTGAACATTTGCTGTCGGAATTTCCGATCGTGTGTACGCGGCATTAGATTAGTTTTGAACTTTCCGTCAGAAAAGAGTTGGATGTTTTTTCCGACGGAATTCCACGTAAGCCTGGCTTGCATACACACGGTCACACAAAAATTCACTGAACTTTTGAGCGTTAAGAACGCAGTGAACCTGCTCTCTATCTAAGTCCGTCGGAAATTCTGACAGTGTGTACGTGGCATTAGCATCATAGCAAACTCTGATGACGCTGCCTAACCTCATAACATTGGGCTTCATAACATTGGGCTTCATAACACTGGGCTCCATAACATTGGGCTCCATAACATTGGGCTCCATAACACTGGGCTCCATAACATTGGGCTCCATAACACTGGGCTCCATAACATTGGGCTCCATAACATTGGGCTCCATAACACTGGGCTCCATAACACTGGGCTCCATAACATTGGGCTCCATAACACTGGGCTCCATAACACTGGGCTCCATAACACTGGGCTCCATAACACTGGGCTCCATAACATTGGGCTCCATAACATTGGGCTCCATAACACTGGGCTCCATAACACTGGGCTCCATAACACTGGGCTCCATAACACTGGGCTCCTTAACACTGGGATCCTTAACACTGGGCTCCATAACACTGGGCTCCATAACACTGGGCTCCATAACATTGGGCTCCATAACACTGGGCTCCATAACACTGGGCTCCATAACACTGGGCTCCATAACACTGGGCTCCATAACACTGGGCTCCATAACACTGGGCTCCATAACACTGGGCTCCATAACATTGGGCTCCATAACACTGGGCTCCATAACACTGGGCTCCATAACACTGAACTCCATAACACTGGGCTCCATAACACTGGGCCATTCATTGAAAGCAAATTATGAACAAGTTGTATTTCCTTCAATGGAACTTGAAGTTCATTGATATTAATGATATTGCATTGCCTTCTGTAGCAGATGGGTCCTCATTTATAAATGTTATGTTCTGTTTTCTTTTTGCAGTCCTATCCAGCTATCGAATTATGAAGTATATTTGGGCATGTACAAGCTGGGTGTGATCAGCCCTCATACAGTTGTTGCCAATGTAAGCTCTATTATCGTCAATAGTAATTATACAGGCATTGGAAAACCTGGAGACATCGCCCTGGTACAGCTGGCCACACCTGTCACCTATTCTCAGTACATCATGCCAATTTGTCTGCCATCTTCCACCACCAACTTCCCCTGTGGTACGGAGTGCTGGGTGACCGGCTGGGGTACAAGATATTATGGAGGTGAGTCCATGAAATGATAAGCAAATATGGTTTCACTCATCTTCTACGCAAAGAAGTCAGACCTGTCACTTAATCACCCAATACATCATGTTAATTAATGGAGGGCAAATCTGCCTGGGTTAGATATACAGTGGATTCATCAAGTACTGTTTGAAATCCATGAAATCTGAACTTAGTAGTAAATCCTTTGGAAGTCTTTGGGTGAGGGGAAATCTTTAAATTCAAAATTCTGGCCATATTCAAGGCTAATAGGCAAGCCTGTGTCAAAAAAAGGAATGGGGTACTGGACACCAGGGCCGGGACAAGGGGTGAGCAGGAGGGGAGGCTGCCACGGGCAGTGTGGTATTATGTGAGGTGGGGGTGTCATAAGGAGATTTGTGTTGGAAGGTGGGGATTTGGGGGGTGGCAAGGATTAAGTATCGTTCTAGGAGGGAAAACATTTTTTTTTGTGGGGGGGGGGGGGGGGGGTGCCAAGAGTGGTAATTTAAGGAGATGTGTGTGTTGGGAGGAGAATTGGGGGGGGGGGGGAATTTTTGCTAGGAAGGAGGATTTGCAGAGATTTGTGCTGGGAGGGGGAATTGAAGTGGGAGGCGGGAGAAGGGTGTGTTGGAGAGACCTGAATTAGATGGAGAGAGCTGACAGTATGTTTGCAGGGAGGGATAGTTGCTGCTTTACTACTGTAGCCAGGAGCTGGCTAATATTGCCTGCATTATCAAGAGACACTCTACACTCTACAGCATTGCTACAGTGAGGCTGTACAATGTACCCCTTACCAATTCACATAGGGGGGGCCGGGATCTGGGGGTCCCCTTTGTTAAAGGGGTCTTCCAGATTCCGATAAGCGCCCCGCCCGCAGACCCCCACAACCACCGGGCAAGGGTTGTGGGGATGAGGCCCTTGTCCCCATCAACATGGGGACATCCTCCCCATGTTGAGGGCATGTGGCTTGGTACGGTTCAGGAGGGAGGGGGGGCCGCTCTCTCGTCCCCCCTTTTCCCCTGCGGCCGGCCAGGTTGCGTGCTCGGATAAGGGGTCTGGTATGGATTTTTAGGGGGACTCCACGCCATTTTTTTAAAAAATTTGGGGTGGAGTTCCCCTTAAAATCCATGCCAGATCTGAAGGGCCTGGAATGGATATTTGGGGGAACCCCACGTCAATTTTTTTTTTAATTTGCGGCGGGGTTCCCCTTAATATCCATTCCAGACCTGAAGGGCCTGGTAATTGAATTCTGGGGAACCCCCACGCTTTTTTTTTTTTTCATCAATGACTTTTGTATGTATTGCCGGGAGCCGACAATTCATTAATAGCCGCGAGTGAGTTTTAAATGCATTTTTTTCTTTCAAAAATGACATTTTTTGCAGGGACAGTTCTAAGCACGGGAAACATGCGCCACTTTACATGCATACCATACACACCCCCCAGGTACGAAATTTAAAGGAATATTTCACTTTTATTTTTTCATTTTAAGCATTATTAAAATCACTGCTCCTGAAAAAACTGCCGTTTTTAAAACTTCTTTTTGCATTGATACATGTCCCCTGGGGCAGGACCCGGGTCCCCAAACACTTTTTAGGACAATAACTTGCATATTAGCCTTTATAATTAACACTTTAGATTTCGAACGTTCGAGTCCATTGTATTTAATAGGGTTCTAAAGTTCACACGAACATTTTGTCCGTTCGCAGGTTCTGGTGCGAACCGAACAGGGGGGTGTTCGGCTCATCCCTGTTCTTCAACACCAGAGGTCGCTGGAGTTGGTGAGCGGGCACTTGCCCATTTTCCCATAACCAAAGACTCTGAATGCAGACACCGTTGTCTTGTTCCACTCACCAAGTTTGCCAAACAGAAACCTTTACCACACTTGTTCCTTGTTGGGAGGCTACAGTGATCACCTTGCTTGCCAGACAACACCAGCATACTTTAAACTGCTCTGTTTGCCAAGACACCTCAAACACTTCTTAAAGGACTAGCTGAAGACTCAAGACTCCTTCCTCCTAAGGACTACAACATACCCCCCCCCCTCCCTGCACAGGTCACTGGTGTGGTCAGGGCCCACATTTCTACCCAGGACTCTACCCACTTGAGAGCAGGGTTAAGGACTGGAAAGTTATTTTGCCTGATTTGAATATAGAATTCCTGTGCCTTTGGGGCTGTGGTGTCAGGGTACAGAAGGGAGTGGTCTGATAGGAACTTGACATTCCTCTGCCCTTCTTTTGCCTGTAGCCAAAGATCCCAATCAGGGTGGTATGTTGCTGTTTATATATATATACACATACACACACATACAGTGGGTACAGAAAGTATTCAGACCCCCTTAAATTTTTCACTCTTTGTTATATTGCAGCCATTTGCTAAAATCATTTAAGTTCATTTTTCCCTCATTAATGTACACACAGCCCCCCATAATGTACACACAGCACCCCATATTGACAGAAAAACACAGAATTGTTGACATTTTTGAAGATTTATTAAAAAAGGAAAAATGAAATATCACATGGTCCTAAGTATTCAGACCCTTTGCTCAGTATTTAGTATTTGCACCCTTTTGATGAGTCTTTTTGGGAAAGATGCAACAAGTTTTTCACACCTGGATTTGGGGATCCTCTGCCATTCCTCCTTGCAGATCCTCTCCAGTTCTGTCAGGTTGGATGGTAAAGGTTGGTGGACGGCCATTTTTAGGTCTCTCCAGAGATGCTTAATTGGGTTTAAGTCAGGGCTCTGGCTGGGCCATTCAAGAACAGTCACGGAGTTGTTGTGAATGCACTCCTTCGTTATTTTAGCTGTGTGCTTAGGGTCATTGTCTTGTTGGAAGGTAAACCTTCGGCCCAGTCTGAGGTCCTGAGCACTCTGGAGAAGGTTTTCGTCCAGGATATCCCTGTATTTGGCTGCATTCATCTTTCCCTCATCCTGTCCCTGCAGCTGAAAAACACCCCCACAGCATGATGCTGCCACCACCATGCTTCACTGTTGGGACTGTATTGGACAGCTGATGAGCAGTGCCTGGTTTTCTCCACACATACCACTTAGAATTAAGTCCAAAAATTTCTATCTTGGTCTCATCAGACCAGAGAATCTTATTTCTGACCATCTTGGAGTCCTTCAGGTGTTTTTTTACCAAACTCGATGCAGGCTTTCATGTTTTTTGCACTGGGGAGAGGCTTCCGTCAGGCCACTCTGCCATAAAGCCCCGACTGGTGGAGGGCTTCAGTGATGGTTGACTCTCTACAACATTCTCCCATCTCCCATCTCCCGACTGCATCTCTGGAGCTCAGCCACAGAGATCTTTGGGTTCTTCTTTACCTCTCTCACCAAGGCTCTTCTCCCTCAATAGCTCAGTTTGGCCGGACGGCCAGCTCTAGGAAGGGTTCTGGTCGTCCCAAACGTCTTCCATTTAAGGATTATGGAGGCCACTGCGCTCTTAGGAACCTTAAGTACAGCAGAATTTTTTTTGTACCCTTGGCCAGATCTGTGCCTTGCCACAATTCTGTCTCTGAGCTCTTCAGGCAGTTCCTTTGACCTCGTGAATCTCATTTGCTCTGACATGCACTGTGAGCTGTAAGGTCTTATATAGACAGGTGTGTGGCTTTCCTAATCAAGTCCAATCCGTATAATCAAACAAAGCTGGACTCAAATGAAGGTGTAGAACCATCTCAAGGATGATCAGAAGAAATGGACAGCACCTGAGTTAAATTATGAGTGTCACAGCAAAGGGTCTGAATACTTAGGACCATGTGATATTTCAGTTTTTCTTTATTAATAAATCTGCAAAAATTTCAACAATTCTGTGTTTTTTTTTGTCAATATGGGGTGCTGTGTGTACATTAATGAGGAAAAAAAATAACTTAAATGATTTTAGCAAATGGCTGCAATATAACAAAGAGTGAAAAATTTAAGGGGGTCTGAATACTTTCCGTACCCACTGTATATGTGTACTTTTCTTTAGCACTCTAAATAGTTGCATGTGCTCCATTGTTATTATTGTCTCTGCTATCAGGGTTATCCAACATAGCATATTTTCTGGACAAAACAAGTTTATATTGCTGGAGTACATTAACACTAATCTTTTTCCAGTAAACAAGATTCAACTGGTTCAAATTGCCTGTGTGTGTTTTTAAGTATATGGTCACAATAAGAATATCTGAACCCAGAATGTCAGAGGTTACATAGTTAGGTTGAAAAAAGACAAAAGTCCATCCAGTTCAACCATAAAAAAATAAAATAATAATATCATACAATCCCATATACCCAATTTTATACCCACAGTTGATCCAGAGGAAGGCGAAAAACCCCAGCAGAGCATGATCCAATTTGCTACAGCAGGTGTCGGAGGACTTGCAAGGTCGGGACAACCAGTGGAATGATCTTGGTGTCACTCACCTGGCTGGAGTCCTTTCCCCCAACACGCAGCATGTCTTTAACCACTTAGGAACCAAGCCCTTTTTCTGATATTTGCTGTTTTCAAGTTAAAATCTGTATTTTTTGAAAATTACTTAGAACCCCCAAACATATATATATATTTTTTTTTTTTAGCAAAGACTCTTTAGCATAAAATTGCAGTCGTTGCAACATATTTTGGAAAAAATACACTTCACTGAATTTAAAAATAACTAAACGGTAAAGTTAGACCAATTGTTTTTGTATATTGTAAAAGGTGATGTTACACCGAGTAAATAGATACCCAACATGTTACGGTTTAAAATTGCGCACACTCGTGGAATGGTGACAAATTATGGTACTTAAAAATCTCCATAGGCGATGCTTTAAAAAATTTTAACAGTTACCAGTTTAGAGTTACAGAGAAGGTCTTTTACTAGAATTATTGCTCTCGCTCTCATGATCGCCGTGATACCTCACCTGTGTGATTTTAGCACTGTTTACACTTGCCGGCGCGACATATGTATGCGTTTTCTAAAAGACCCCAAACCCCTCCACTGCACTTAAAAGTATTCAAAATGCCAAAATCTGCGTTTTCGGATACTGTGGATTTTTTTAAATTAGCGCCGTTTGCAGCCGAGTAAAGCAGAAGTGACGCTGTGACGCTGCTTGTGGTTTATTACATCAGAGACCCAATGGAAGCCTATTGCGGCTTAGTTCGGGAATCCGGCCAGCCGGCGGACGTGCCGGCTGGTCGCTTGGGTCTCTCGGTGAAATGGGAGACCCGGGCAGAGCAGCAAAAAGCGGCGGGGGGGGCATCCCATCTCGCTCCTTCTGATAAAATAATGGCTGAGCGGCTGCTGAGCCGCATCGGTTGCTTTCACCAGAAGGCTGGCCACCTCTAAAAAATGGTACAGGTACTTTGTTTTGTGGGAAGTGGTTACAAAAGATGCACATTTATGAGTGAATTCATGCCTTGCACCAATGTGAACAGAGCATAACAGTGATCTATCAATGTATTGCCTTCTTAAGTACAACCTTGTAATCATTGTGTCTTTGTTTCATCACCAGGGAGCTTAGTTCTATATGGGTCCCTCCGGGAGGTCATGGTTCCCCTAATAGACCGCAATGCATGTCAAGTAATGCAACAGGGAGCAGGAGGTACTAAAAAAATCCAGTATGATCAGATTTGTGCCGGCTACAAGGAAGGGGGAAAGGACTCCTGCCAGGTGAGTGACCCCAAGAACATTCCAGCATGGCTCACCATTAGGTCTGGATCTCTTCACGGAAAGCAGAATCAATGCATGACTTGATTAACGAAATGTAAAAAAAAAAATCGGAGTAGATTGGAAAGGGTTGGATTCTCTTTCAGGTTCTAAATTGCTGTCTTTGGGCTAAAATGAATAATTATTGAAAGCTAAACTTTAGGATTGCTTCATCTTTCCTTGCCAACGTCTTCCTCACATGGACAACTGCACCCTATGCACAATTTCCAAATGACCTTTCTCCTTAGCCCAAAGACTTCTTTCTATCCATGGTGTAGCCACTCATTGTTCCAAAAATGCTGGACAGGGATCTAAGCACGCCCTATGTCAATGATAGAACAACCACTGCACAGACCTCCCTAATATACTAACTAATGAGTAGAGATGGGCGAACTGTTCGGGCTGAACAGCGCCCGTTCGGGTGTTCGCTAAACACCCAAATTTACATGAAGCACATTGCATTCTAGGGCACCTGATTGGCTGAAGCATTGGATAAGTCATGAGCTGCCATCGGGCTTCCTGACAGCTGAATGTAAAAGAAACAGTGCCGCAATAAAATAAAAAAAGGCGTGCCCCCCAATCCATACTAGACCCTTAGGTCTAGTATGAATTTTAAGGAGAACCTCCAATGTAAAATTTAAAAATATTAAATTGGCATGGGGTCTGCCCCAAAATCCATACCAGACCCTTATCCAAGCATGCAACCTGGAAGACCAGGAAAGGCGGGGTAAAGAAAGTCCCTCCCCCCTCCTGAACCATATCATAAATCGTGTATAATAATATAATAATACCAGGCCTCATGCCCTCAATATGGGTGGGGGGATCTGGGGGCCCCCTTGTTAAAGGGGTTTCCAGATTCTGATAAACCCCCTTCCCACAGACCCCCACAACCAGTGCCCAGAGTTGTGGGGAAGAGGCCCTTGTCCTCATCAACAGAGTCCTCATCCCAAAGCACACCCCCTTGTTGAGGGCATGTGGCCTGGTATGGTTCACGAGGGGGGGGGGGGGCGCTCGCTCATTTTCCTGGCCTGCTAGGCAGCATGCTTGAATAAGGGTCTGGTATGGATTTTGGAGGGGACCCCCACACCGTTTTTAAGAGAAAAACTTATTTTTTTTTAATGACATTAAAAACGGTCGTGTGTACGCGGCATAAGACTAAAACGAAATCGAAATTTGCTGCCAAAATGAACACTGGTAGAAACCAGCTGGAGAAACCACAGGGCATGGCAGTGAACCAATCATGTAACACACCAATAAGTATGTTGGATGTTTAAAGGCCATTTCTCACACTCAGAAGAATGGACGGGAGGGCGGGGAAGTGTAAATCTTTATTTCGCAGTTCCTGGTTGTTGACATTTCTTGAAATTTGGCTACAGAGCTGCTTTAAGCAAAATGAAAATGGACCTGGGTGCTACTTCCTAAAGTTCTTCTACAGTACCAATTCCATACAGATTTACTGCGTGCTTAACCAGTTTGTGTAAAATGCTAAGATTGAAACATTATGTTAAATTAACCTGAAAAGATATCCGTTGGTTCAACTGGTGATTATTGATGTCTTACAGGGGGACTCAGGAGGAGCTCTGGTGTGTAAGGTCCAGGGTGTATGGTACCAGGTTGGAGTTGTGAGCTGGGGAAAAGGATGTGCATTACCCAACTTCCCCGGGGTGTACACACTGGTGACGGCCTACCAAGACTGGATCAGTACCTACCTGAACGTTACATTCAACTATGTGTCAAATATCCCTACACCAACGATGACATGTGGAGGAAAGTTCTTCAACAAAGGCAACATCAGCTCTGTAGGAAGCAATCTCTATCCTTACACCAATATTTCTTTACCAACAACAAGATCGGAAGAAGGATCCATCATCATAAATGATCCAGACAATGGAGTGACCCCCAGCCTTTCCCATCATTACTGGGTGATCCTGGTCCCAACTACTCTTCTTCTGCTAATATAATGTAAAATGTCCATCTCAGCTGACCTATACAATGAAGATGTTTTATTTAAAAAAAAACAGTAGAGGCCTTTCGCTTTGAAAAGAATACCAAAATCACATAGAAGGAAAAATAAAACCAAAACCAAAAAATAAATTAAAAAATGAATTTTTAGCTTGCATATGATTGGATGATTAAAGTTAGCACAGCTTTCTCTCCTTCACTGAGCTAAGTAAAAAACAATTTTTACATTGTGAAGAAAACCGCTCTATTGAAGATATGATGTTGTAATATTAACATAACAAGAGTTAAACAAAAAAAAAAAAAACATTTTACCAAGTGAGCATGCTTTACTCCTTTAGTAAATCAGCGACACTGTCTTCTATTCCCAATATTTTAAAAATAAATTTTAGTTTTATAAAAAGATGGGAGGTATGTGCTCCTTACCACTTCAATACCGGGCATTTTCACCCCCTTTCTGCCCAGGCCAATTTTCAGCTTTCAGCGTTGTAACATTTTGAATGACAATTGCGCGGTCATGCAACACTGTACCCATGTGAAATTTAGATAATTTTTTCCCCACAAATAGAGCTTTCTTTTGGTGGTATTTAACCACTTGCCGACCGCTCACTGTATATATATACATCAGCAGAATGGCTCTGCTCGTCCCTGCTCTGTGACGAGCAATCGCGGGTGCCTTGTGGACATCGCGGCCACCAGGCATGCGCATCTGCTCCCGAGTGATGGGGCGGGCGCTCGCCCCCTATTGGCTGGGAAGCTGAGGACGCCATATGATGGCCGCCGGAGATGGCAGAGCCACCTTGCAGCCGTCATTTTACTATGGCTGGGATGGGAAGACGTTAAAGGACAAAAATTTCATATATTAATTTTACCAGTTCTTGGATGGGATGGCTGAATTAGGGTTGCATGCTAGGACTACAAAACATCTCCTTCTCACATCATTCTAATGTAAAGGGGGGTTCTGTAGTCCACAGGGCTTGCTTGGGTTGACAATAAGACTTGAGACTTCAGTGCAGGTATACTATTGTCAGGGGCGTCGGAACAGGACAGGCAAACCAAGCCGAGCTGTCCTGGGACCCCAGCAGAGGGCAGCACAGCAGAAAGAGGAGCCAGAGGACTCGAGGAGGCAGCACGGGAGGAGGAGGTAAGACATTCCCCCCCGCATATCCACTGTAATATCGTGCGATCGGCAGCCCGCCTCCCGCGAACGACGTCAATGTCCCGCGCCCGCGATTGTCACCCCCCCCCCCCAACAACTTGGTGTCCTGAAAATTCCTTCAAACGGCCCTGACTATAGTAGGTTGTCACGTACAGGATCAGAGGCCTAAGTGCTGAGAGGGCTCCCCTTTTGGCTTAGTGCAGAACACCCCTGAAGGTAGTCCAGGGAATGCAGTGCCCAAAGATGCATGGGTTGCCAGTTGTAGAAGTCTGCAGAGCTGATCTCTGGGTGGCAGCAGGAAAAAGCAGAATGCGCTGGAGGGCAGGTGTCCTAAGCATTTCCAGGCATACTTGGCAGCAGGGCAAGCAGGAAGCAGAACCAGAAACCAGGCCAGGGGTCATACATGGTGGATCAGTCAGTAGCATAGGCAGGTAGAAAAAACTGGAACAGGCCGGGGTCATACAGATAATAGACAGATAGACAGATAATAGCAGAGTTGTGAGACAGTGGATCAAGTAGAAGCAAAGTCAGTAGTTTAAGCCAGGGGTCAGAGCCAGGAATCAGGATGAAGAAGGTCAAAAGACAAGCCAGGTTGGTAACAGGAAGTCTAAGATCAGGGTACACAACACACAGGAACACGGGGAGTCTGACGACAATCCAGCGCTTTGCATGCTCTGTTGCGCCACGCAGATTCTGAATGTGCATGCGCAAATTAGTGCGGCCATATTGGATATTGGCATATTTGCCAGGTCTTCCCAGAATTCTTCCCTGACAGTAGATGTGTTACAAGATTATCGGTGATCTGAGTGCAAGGTATGATTTAGCCAGCAGTATCTGTATCACAGAGGAGACACAAAACACTTTTGCTCACTTGCTTTCCAAGTTGAATGTGTTAAACAGAAATGAATCACATTACACAGACGAATACTTTCTTTATAGAGGCAACGCTGGCCACATGGAAAGGCACATCAATTTGTGTTAGGGAGTTACCAGTACTAACATATATAATACTAACAGAGAAAGTGAATGTCAGAATAAACATAAAACTGGACAAAGATCACATAAACAAAGTGTAACTAACTTGTATCACAGAGGAGACACAAAACACTGTTGCTCACTTGCTTTCCAAGTTTAATATGAACTTGTTGGTTTCGTTCTCCTGAAGTCACACTACAAATCATTAGAGCTCCCTCTAGCTGCAGCCTAGTATTGGCATTACTGGGAGGTTTATTTATTTACTTGCTACAGGTGCAGTGTTTTAACCAATTCTCGCCTGCGGAATAGACAAATGGTGGCTGGGCAGGACTGCTCTAAATCTAGGAGTAGGTAATATGACGTCCTCCCATTCTTGCCGTGCATGCACGCCCTCAGTGGCACGGCATAGTGATTGGGGTAAGGAGCCAATCACCGATCAGGGTAAAGAGCTCTTTGCCATGTGATCGGCAGTGTCCAATCACAATGTAAACACGCCTGGTCGTTATCGGCGTTCCTTTCCTTATGCTGTCACAGAGTGAGGAGAGGAGAGCTGGTAATCGGCTAGTGTGAAAGGGGACATCTGCCCTGATAATCAGGGCACTGATCATTAATGTCCTTTATTATTAGTTCAGCCGCAACAGTGCCCATCAGTGCTGCCAATCAGTGCCCATCAGTGCTGCCTATCAGTACCAACTTGTGCCCATCATTGCTGCCAATCAGTGTCCATCATTGCTACCTATCACTGCTCATTAGTGCCGCCTATTAGTGCCCATCAGTGTCGCCTATTAGTGCCCATCAGTGTCGCCTATCAGTGCCGCCTATCAGTGCCCATCTGTGCCGCCTATCAGTGCCTTTCATTGCTGCCTATCAATGCTCATCATTGCCACCTATCAGTGCCCTTCATTGCTGCCTATCAATGCTCATCAGTGCCGCCTATCAGTGCCACATATCAGTGCTCATTAGTGCTGCATATCAGGGCAGCCTCATCAGTACCTTCTCATCAGTGCCCATCAGTGCCGCCTCATCAGTGCCCATCAATTTATGGAACAGCGCGCTTAGTTGCAGTCCTCTAAGACAGTATTTGGCGCAATATACATTTAAATATCAATCAAAAGAGAGCTGGTTCTCTATTTTCCCGCCGTGATTCCCAGCGGACTTTTTCCCATCATGAAGTCCGGTTTTCATGACGGGAAAAAGTCCGCCGGGAATCCCAGCGGGAAAATAGAGAACCAGCTCTCTTTTGATCGATTGATTGATTGATATTTAAATTTATATTGCACCAAATACTGTCTTAGAGGACTGCAACTAAGAGCGCTGTACCATAAATTCACCAATCAGCCTTGGGAAAAAAAACAATTTGAGAAAAAGGGAGCAGAAAAAAAAGGGAAGGCTCACGAAAGGAGCGAGAAAACAAAGTGGACATTAATTATTACTGATTTTGATGTCTCTACATCCGTAGCTAGGAAAATCGCTTTTAAAAAGGTGGGTTTTTAATTGCCTTTCAAAAAGAGCTTGGGGCATTGGGAGCCGCAGATGGTCAGGGAGTTGGTTCCAAAGAGCCGCGCCCATGGTCTGCATTCGTCGACCTCCCAAGGATTGGAGTCGGGTGGGTGCTTGGATGATCCTATTTTGAAGCCCGGACCGCAACGCTCTAATTGGTGTGTAGTGGGGGGCCATTTCCTTGAGATAGAGTGGGCCCAGGCCCCAATATGCTATAAACATCAGAACCAAGATTTTGAATTGTACTCTATGCACGATAGGTAACCAATGTAGCTGTGCCAGCACGGGGGTGATGTGATGTCTATATGGTGTACCCGTTAATAGTGCGTGCTGCTTGATTCTGTATCATTTGGATTTTTTAACCCACTTAAGGGGAAGGCCAAGGCAAAAACCATTGGCGAAGTCTAGTCTGGATTGTACTAGAGCCAAAGTAAGTGTGATTTGATGTTGATATGAAAGTAGATGTCTGATCTTTTGAATAATTCGCAAATAAAATGAGGCATTTTTCATACAGGTCATGATTTACGGAATTTTTCCCCGCCGCGATTCGCTGCAGTTTTCCTGTTGGGAAAACTGCGATGGATCATACACACGGCTGGTTTTCCCGGCAAAACGCTCTCATGGCAGTTTTCCTGCCGGGAAAAACGGTCGTGTGTACGAGGCCTTAGGTTCCACAGTGAGTATAACAAGCATGCTTTACTGCATATCCAGACTGATATTACTGTTGCGGGTTTAGTAACACTTTAAATTGTGATGTGGGCCTCTTAGCTATTTTTATTCTGTAGCAGATGGCAGTGTCAACATAAAGTATGTCTAAGTCAAGGACAGGCAGCAGGATAGCTCCTCACCCCATCTCCCATATGTGTGTAGAAATTTTCATAAACACTTCATAACCTGATACCTTCACATTAAATTTTTAGTTGTCAGTATCCACCTCTTCTATTGCATGACTTGACAGTGCAGAGTAATGAGAATAAGGCCACTTTCACATTGAGGCGCTTTACAGGCGTTTTAGTGCTAAAAATAGCACCTGCAAAGAACCTCTCCTGTCACTTCAGTGTGAGAGGCCGAATGCTTTCACACTGGGGCGGTGCGCTTGCGAGATGTTAAAAAAAGGTTTAGGAGTGGTGTATACACCGATCCTAAACAGCCCCCGCCCATTGGAATGCATGGGCAGCGGCGCTACATGTGCGCTATTAACCCCTTCTTCGGCCGCTAGCGGGGGTTAAAAGCGTCCCACTAGCGGCCGAAAAAGCATCGCTAAAACCACAGTAAAGCCCCGCTAAAACTAGCGTCAGTTTACCGCTGACGCCCTCACAGCCTCAGTGTGAAAGTAGCCTTATGCCGCGTACACATGGCCGTTTTTAATGTCATTGAAAAAAACGAAGTTTTTCCTCAACGTGATTTTTCGTGTTTCCTCTCAAGCCTGCCATGCCTACACACTATCGTGAAAAAAAAAAGCTTGAGCAAAGCGCTTCAACGTAAAACACGTACGACGGCACTATAAAGGGGAAGTTCTATTCGGATGGCACCACCCTTTGGGCTGCTTTTGCTGATCCTCGTGTTAGTAAAGTTTGGTGAGAGACGATTCACGCTTTTCAGCCTCATGCTCTTCAGTCCGTTACAGCGTGACGAATGTGCTATCTCCATTACGAACGTTAGTTTTACCAGAAGGAGCGCTCCCATCTCATACTTGATTCTGAGCATGCGCATTTTTTTACCCCTCGTAAAAGCATACACACTACAGTTTTTCACGACGTTAAAAAGAACGACGTGAAAAACAACGTGAAAAAATAGAGCAGGTTCTAATTTTTTTTAGACCATTTTCACGTCATTAAAAATGCTCTGAAGCCTACACACAATAGTTTTTATTGATCAATTTAAAAAATGGCTTTTTTCACGCCATGAAAAACGGTCGTGTGTACGCGGCATTAGAGATGAGTGATGATCATCTAAAAACTCTGATCAGTTGTAGATTGGCCTTGCAATCTGTTCCGAATCCATCATTATCCAAATTTCAGTATCAGCTCCAAAGTAAACAGAGACTTTAGCACTTTCTGAGTCATGCATGTATGAGATAAAAAAGTCAGTATCTCAAACATTATTAAAGACATGACAGCCAGGCAAATAGTGTTTTCAGATGTAGAGATCAGCAATGTTTGTCTTTATGTTTCTGTTTAAGAATGCTTAAAGTAAAACATTAAAAAGAAAACAGCATACCCCCCCCAAAAAAAAAAAAAAAATCCAGTGTAAGCAGTTTGATCAGGCCGCAATGTAAGACTGAAATATAAGGCAGGTATATCCTGAAATAAAAATTAGAGTGTAATATTTCAGAGACAAACATGACACAGTCGCTGGACTTTATATGAGCAGCTTGTTTACAAAAAGGTTTAACTTGTGCTTTAGAGTTTTCCAAAAATAAAGGGTTCATTCCACAGAGTGCCCGGTCTTATATAATCCTAAATACACGGGTACTATAGAATCAGAAAACAAGCAAAAGTGTAAGGTAAATCAGGTTCTCAGGATCCGAAAAACCGTGTACCGCTCATACGCTGCGTGTGCATGCATACATGCATGTAGCAAATTGCCATACACACTTGGCATCCAGCAAGCCTATTTAAAATGATGTGTCACTAAGAGAAGTTGCTGAATGATCTTCTGCTTTTTTACATTGTTCCTGAGACCTGAGCCATTACATTTTCCTACCGGTGTATAACCCGGCTTAGGCTTTTGCTCCAACTCTGCTCATCTTCTTACCTTTGACCACAGCCTGATTGCTGGCCTTGTCTTCTGATGCTATACTGCTTTGCCCGGCTGTTACCTGTACCTACCTTGGCCTACTTCCTGGACTTGCTCTGTCTGCTGATTCAATTCCACACTGCCCGGCTACTGACATTGTCCTGCTCTCCAGTTTCCGTTACTACCTCCTGCCCAAGCTGTTCTTGTGCCCTGTTCCAAGGGCTGTGGCTTCCAACTCTACCTACCTGAAGTGTGGATACCACCAGCCAGCTACCATGGCACTTGTTCTACTCCGCACCTTCACATTCTCTGTCTCCACCTTCAGGAGTTTTGGGCAGGAGGTGCAAGAAAAGCCCTTACAATGTTTCAGTGTCCATCAGGTACCTGATAAGAAGACAAGGCACAAACAACCTTGCTATCACGTACCTGGTAGCAGTGCCTGATATGATGAGGAAGGCCTCTATTACAACTCTGACTCGGGGGCCCCTGATATTGTAAACAGATGGTGCAGGGTGGCACGAGTGCCTGCAGGTTTTGCTGGCAGCAGAGCAGGTGTCAATGCCAGACAGGAGTAGTCGTCAGTGGTCTTCAGTGAAGCAGGTAAGCTGGATGGCAACTGGTGGGCAGAATACTGAAGCAGTCTGGTACTGTTGACAGCATGCAGGTAAAGCATATACTAGCAGCAGACAGTAGACAAACAGCCAGATGGTAGGCAGGTACTGGAGACAACAGGAAGAATAGCAGGTGTCAGGCAGGTCGGGTCATACACTGGCAGGCCAGATCAGGTACAGAGGCAAAGTCAAGAGTGTAGTCAAGGTACAAGCAGGGTCAGGTGCAGATCAGTGGAGCATCAGCAAATGGAGCAAGCATAAGCAGTGGTCAGAAGAAAAGCCGAGGTCAGTACAGAGTCAGACAGAGTTCAGGGAGTCGCCAGTACTAGCTGGGTCAGCAACCAGAGTCAGGATACAAGATCACAGGGTCTCAGGACACATGAGAGGCTGAAGACAAAGCAGCACTGGACCTGAGCACTGGCTCAGTTTAAATAGCCCATTTGGCGCCACCATCTGACACAAGTGCATGTGAGCATGCCGATGCACACGGGTATGTGCACGCATGCACATGAGCATTGCCCAATTCCTACGCCCTTGAGAAGGAATGTGAAGTCAGCCCAGAGGAGCAATCTTGTTTACTGGCATGCCTTACCTGACACTTGTTCAGTAAGAAACACATTTTAATGAATGAACATCAAATGCACTTACTAACCGAGGAGGATGAAGCAACTTCCGTCCCTACATCACTTCTCTGCTGACCACGGAGATCCGTCTGACATAGATTCATACAGATTCTCATTGAAGGCCCACTGCTGCCAGTCCAGCCTTTGCAGCATGGCCAACATTGAGTTACAGTGCATAGGGGAGTCACTTATCAGGCACTTGGCAGGCAGTTTGTGTTACTGCTGCACTTGTAGGGCATGGCCACCAAAAGTGACCCCCACACTCTTTTGACCTTATGGAGGTCATACTGGAAGCCAAGGAACTTAAGCTGAAAACACTGCACCAATATGCTGAAGACATGTGCCAGCAAGATGCATATTTGAGCTTTCCCTGCAGAAGGATGGCAAACAGGTTGGTGGGATTGTTACACATGACCTGGCAAAAGATGGCATAGAATCAGTTACCTCTTTGCCTGGCCCTGAAGAGCTGCCAAACCTCTGGGCCAGTGTGGCTCCTGTTCCTCAGCTATATCATCTGCAAAACAGTCTGTTTCATAGACTCTTGTGGTACTTCGGGGGTCGTGGATTGGGGGGGGGGGGGGAGTCAGGTGTTCCTAAGAAGTCAGAGCATGAGGCCGTTAAAGTGATTGTAAAGTCAAATTTTTTTTCCTATAAAAATAACAAACATGTTATACTTATCTCCTCTGTTGAAGTGGATTTGCACAGAGCAGCCTGGATCCTCCTCTTCTCAGCACCCTCTTCTGTAATCCTGGCCCCTCCCTCCTGTTCAGTGCCTCCACAGCAAACAGCTTGCTATGGGGGCACCCGAGTCGAGTCACAGCTCCCTGTGTCCATGCAGACACAGAGCCCTGACCTGGCCCCACCCCCCCTCTCCCCTGATTGGCTAGTTTACTTTGATTGACAGCAGTGACAGCCAATGGCACCGCTGCTGTGTATAAGACAATCAGGAGGGAGAATCTCAGATGGCTGAGAGACTCACGGACATCGCTGGACAGAGAGGGACCTCAAGTAGATGTTAGGGGGGCTGAGGGGGGCTGCTGCACACAGAAGGCCTTTTATGTTTATGCATAGAATGCACCTTCTGCTTTTACAACCACTTTAAGAAGGATGGGGTAGAGGTGGCTGTGCTGCCATGAATATCTGGTGTACTATATATCATAGACTGGCTGGGTTTTCCTTCCCAAACCCAAATCTCATCCTTAATCATTGCTGGATACATCCTCAAAACCTCTAGCATGCATAGCTATTTTTTGTAAAGCTCTCTTGAGCCTAGACTCAACTAATTACCCAGTTTACTTGGGGAAAATGGGCAGAAGCACCCCTTGGAGTTTTCTCTGACCGGCAGAAATGCAAGATCTTATTATTGATACACACCACTTTTCTGAACTGTACAATAGAAGAAAAAGCCTTTATGTTGCCAATATGCTGTTATCACATTCCTCCCAAACTGCACACTATCAATTCTGTGATTCCTTCCCATCCCTTGGCACTCAAGAAGCACTTAACAACTTCAGCCCCGGAAAGGTTTTACACCCTTTATAACCAGAGCACTTTTTGCAATTTGGCACTGCGCTGCTTTAACTGCTAATTGCGCGGTCATGCAATGCTGTACCCAAACTAAATTTGCGTCTTTTTTCCCCCCCACAAATAGAGCTTTCTTTTGGTGGTATTTGACCGCCTCTGGGATTTTTATTTTTTGCAATATAAACAAAAAAAGAGCGGAAAAAAAAAAGAAAAAAATATATATTTTCTACTTTTTGTTATAAAAAAAAATCCAATAAACTCAATGGTACATTTTTTGGAATTTACGCAGCTTTTAGTTTATGACTGCCTATCTCATTACTTGAGGTGCTAAAATGGCAGGACAGTACAACCCCCCCGCCCCCAAATGACCCCATTTTGGAAAGTAGACACCCCAAGGAAATTTGCTGAGAGGCATGTTGAGCCCATTGAATATTACATTATTTGTCACACGTGATTAAAAAATTACAAAATAATATAAAAAATTTACAGAAAGTTGTCACTGAAATGATATATGTGTGGGTTGAAGATTCCATCACCTACCTTGGTATTACTGTAAATGAACTAACACATTTTCGTCACTGTTTCGGGCCAATTATTTCCCTTTTCTACATAACCCCCCACAGGAATTGACCATTCCACAAAACATACACTTTCTTGGATGGGAAAATTAGCAGCGTTTAAAATGCTCCAACTACCCCAATTGTTGTACCTATTCAGATCTATGCCCATTCCAATACCGAGCTGTTATTTTGGGGCCCTACAATCTCTTTTAAGCTGCTATGTGTGGCAAAATAAAAAAGCCAGATGTTCTCGCTCTATAATGCTATAGCACAGATCAGTTGGAGGCACAGGTTATATAGAGAAGAAGGAAAAGGGGAACGGGAAGGGAAAGCACTCACATTGCCACATCCATATATCAAGGGAAAAAATGTTTGTTACTCAAAAAGAGAGTAAGACAAGGCAGGACTTTTCAGGCAACACACATAATTGGAATACAAAAAGAGTTTATTGAATCGCAAAATTAACATAGATTAAAAAGACCATACAATATATATAGCAGTAAGGAGTCCCTTGAACGTCGACGCGTTTCGCCGTGAGGCTTCGTCAGGACGGACAAAGAAGGGAGGGTGACGCTGACTCCCGGGGATATGATGTTTTGACGTTAACAACTAGACTCTACATAGTGATACATATATCACTG
The DNA here is from genome assembly GCA_029206835.1 of Rana muscosa. NCBI lineage: Eukaryota > Metazoa > Chordata > Amphibia > Anura > Ranidae > Rana > Rana muscosa. Next base: position 179,364,360 of record CM055127.1, read on the forward strand.
CTCTGGTTGAAATCCTATATTCTCATTGAAAGCATCTATGAGAGGATTTTGTGACAAATAGAAAATTTTCTTCTTTTTTCATACGAATAATGTCCCCCATCCCCGTTTTTGGATACTCTTGTGGATATATTTGACTTGCCCAGCTATCTATATGAGCTTTGAGCGTCAGATCCCTTTATTCCTGTGAGAATACCAATGTTTGATCATCACTCTTTTGACCAGCAGACCACTTAAATCATCACGTTATACTTTCAAATCGGTACTAATTGAACATCTTGCTATCCGGATGTCCTTCTGAGATAGTGAGATTTGTCCCAAGTGTGTATAAAAACCGTCCTCCTCCTTCTTTGTCCGTCCTGACGAAGCCTCACAGCGAAACGCGTTGACGTTCAAGGGACTCCTTACTGCTATATATATTGTATGGTCTTTTTAATCTATGTTAATTTTGCGATTCAATAAACTCTTTTTGTATTCCAATTATGTGTGTTGCCTGAAAAGTCCTGCCTTGTCTTACTCTCTTTTTGAGTAACAAACAGGTTATATAGACTTTTGGGACTATTACAATGCCACCATATTGGCGCAACTTAAAACTTGGTTATTACCCAATTTCACTAGTCTATGGAAAGATATCGAACTGCTTCAGATCCTGGGGCACAACCTATATAACTGGCTGATAAGTGTAACCCGGGTAAAATACACAGATAAAAACATTTCCCTTACGCTTATCGCCTCAGTTCTGGCCTTTCGCTACTTTCTACAAAAAGCACCCCTAGGTTCTTCTCCGATAAAACTACCCCTTCCCATATCATTGCTGCAACTCCTCATCCCCAATACTTCTTTTTGCACATGGATAGACAATGGCATTACTCAAATCTCAGATCTATACAACAAAGACTTCTTTAAAACCTACAAAACTCTTAGAGCCCATTCACACAGGGGCGACTTTGGATCCGACTTGAAGTCGCCCCAAGTCGCACGACATGAGAAAATCAATGTAAGTGAATGAGAGCCGTCTTAATGCACACTACTGAAGTCACTCCGACTTCAAAAAAGGTTCCTGTACGACTTCAATCCGACTTCTAGGCAACTTGTACCCATAGATTTCAATGGAAGTTGCCTCCAAGTCGGATCCCCTGTCTTAACTGAAGCAACTTTCCAGGAAGTAAAAATAGCTTTCCAGGCAAACCCCTCCCTCCCCCCTCCCTCCCACAGAGCTGATTATTGTTTGATTGGCCACTGGAAAGTAGCCTGTCCTGGAGGCAACTTGAAGTTACCTTGTAAGTTGCCTGGAGTCGCGCTGTGATTCATACTCAAGTCATGTCCAAGTTGCCTCCCAAAGTCGCGCTGGAAGTCGTGTTGCCCCTGTGTGAATAGGCTCTACCACTCTTTCTATCTCCGACTACTATAAATACATTCAGGTGACTCATTGCTTGATACATAACTCCCATCTTCACAAATCTATACACAACCTGGCATGGAGATTCCTATTCACTAAATCTACTATTCTAAAAGGCATTACACTTTTCTACAACCTCCTACAGGACAAAAACCACCTTTAGCAAGCTCTATCCCTGTGCCTGCAGCGTGGAAATAAAGGAGGAAGATTTGTATCTTTGCTTCCCGGATCACCACCAAGCCTTAGGGGCTGTTTAGAATTTGACTTCTTTTCCTTTCCAATTGGACTTTGTTGTTTTCTATGGATTTTTCTTCATATTTATTCTTATTTTAATTTAAGTATATATTGAATACTATTGTTTCCACCGTGTTTGCAACATTATTGGTTGCACATCTATTTTTACTCTTCTCAAAAATGGGAATTAGACATAGGATGCACCTTTGAGGCCACTTTTAATACTGTGTGTGTCACACGAAGAAGAGATTATTTGTCTCTCCAGCACTTCTTCTGCACCAAAATAACCACACTCTGAAGAAAGCATTTTTGTTGCTATGGTCACTGTTTGAATGTGTGTTCCCTGCACAAAATTTGCTGGATTGGACTTTATTCTTTCCATTTGAAATTGGACACATTTTTTTGCACTTTAGCGTATTTTGCACATCTGAATTTAGCATTTTGCACTTGCACAGCAATACGTTCTGTTTTCACTTTGCAGTCTATATTGCAATTCGCCTGCTTTCTCTGTTTTGCACATTGCAGCTGTTTTGCACATTGTTATTTCCATATGGAAATTTATGTACATTGCTTCATATGCACATTGCACTTTGTTATCACATTTTTGGGCACTTCCATTTAGTATTTATGCACTTTGGAAACATGTTTTATTGAGATTGAGTTGTTTTATTGAGATTGAGTATTTTATGCCTCTTTGAACTCACTGTATATGATTAGCAATTTTGCACTTTGGCTGTTTTATTATTATTTTATTGCTATTAGCTAGCACACATATTTACTAGGAACTGCGCATCACCACTCCCCCCTTTTTTCATTCATTTTTTGGGTTTGGTCTAACCCATTCGTTGTCTGCGGCAGTTTCAATCATTCATTTATTCTATATGGTAGCACAGGAATAATCACATTACTTATAGGTATAGAAGAATTTCTGCCCATGTATCAATGCCTTATCATTAACATCCTGCTAGCTGCAAGGCTAACGATAGTCTGAAGTCACTGGACGTCACCCAAATCACTCTCGAGGGCTGAGGTGATCGCGCTGGTGCACACCCATGGTACCTATGAATGTATGTTTGCGTCTAGTAATGAAAGATTAAAAACTGCGGGAAAAAAATGGTTTTACTGGTTTAACACAGAGATATAATTGTTAATGGTTAAGTGTTAGTTTTCTTCCTTTTGTTGTTAATTATTATCCTACTCTAATCTATTGATTGTATAATCACTCTCGCTCTAGGTAGAGAATTGATGTACAAGCAAATAGTATATCTCTTGTGAAAACTCTTTTGTTTCCTTATTGTTTTGTACTTCAGACATAATCCTCAATAAAAACTATTGAATAAAAGAAATCCAAGAACCGCAAGATTTGCTTGTATCTAGTCCTGGTCATGGAAGCAGAGAACACGGGCGTATGGTGAATTGGGTCAGTGGACCAATATGACCGCAACTCATACTTTTTAGAAAATCCCATCTGCTAGTTTTTCAGTTTTGTGTGATGCGTTTTAGTGGTCTATTGATACTGCACTTGGGTGGCCTGGGCTGTCCAAAGTGGCTAAACGCAGGTGCTGGCAGGTGTCTGGGCTGATCCTGCAAACGCTGCGTTTTTGGCAACACTATACTACTCGGGACGTTAGTATAGATCTGATCAGATCAAAGATATTGATACGTTTAAACACTATACTAATAAGGGAAGTGTATGGTGTGTGCGTGTACGTTAGCGCTAATGCTATTCAAAGGGTTAAAATCTGATGCTGTCTGGGATTGAAGCCAACTGACCTTGACACCTAACTGATGCTAACTAGCTAACCTGTGACACTAATACAGTGATCAGAAAAAAGATCTGTACTCTATACTAATGTTTGGGTCCAATAGACTAATAGAGTTTGTGGCTTGGGTCCGAACTTATTTCCCTGTTTGGGAGTTCTGGTGTGAACCGAACCAGGGGGTATTCGGCCCATCAGTAGTAAATAATAATTGTTTTTTTAACAGTTGAATTCCAACATATGGGGGGGGGAGGGTTATAGAACCCCCTCCTTCTTCAGGGCCTGGATCTGCAAGAAGGTGATTAACTGCAAAAGCTCACTCTCAGTCTTGCAGCAGTACAAAAGGCACACTCTTATGCCACGTACACACGATCGGAAATTCCACAAGAAAACCGTGGATTTTTTTCCGACGGAAAGTTAGCTCAAACTTGTGTTGCATACACACGGTCACACAAATGTTGTCGGAAATTCCGACCGTCAAGAACGCGGTGACGTACAACACGTACGACGAGCCGAGAAAAATTAAGTTCAATAGCCAGTGCGGCTCTTCTGCTTGATTCAGAGCATGCGTGCTTTTTTGTCCATCGGAATTGCATACAGACGATCAGAATTTCCGACAAGAACTTTTTCCGTGGGAAAATTTGAGAACCAGCTCTCAAATTTTTGTTGGCGGAAATTCCGACAGAAAAAGTCTAATAGAGCATACACACGGTCGTAATTTCCGACCAATAGCTCACATCAAACTTTTCTTGTCGGAAATTCCGACCGTGTGTACGGGGCAGTAACAGTAGTACTCACTCAATCTCAGTTTTTAAGCCATCGCATAGATTCATTTGCAGTTTAACAATCTTGTTTTTGGATTTAGCTACATTTTAAACCCCAAAAAAGGTAAATATGCTTTTCAATAAATTTTTAAATCCTTGACAAAATTATAAAAAAAAAATTGAAACACTGTACATTCATCAACTTTGTCAAATATCACTTCTGTTGATTGCTCATTTTTTCAATTCTCTACAATGTAGATTCAGTAAATGTTCATTAGGCAATCGACTGGTTTGTTTAATTACACATTTATGGAAAAAATATTTTTTTATATGAAACATTTTGAATTATTCTGAACAAAGAGCTGATAGATCGATACTAGTGCCGCTGATGGTTGTTGCTGTCTTCCAAACTGACTCAGGAGGTCCTCTGTTGTGTAAAAAAACAAGGAAGTCTTTTATGGGGTTGGAATCGTAAGCGGGGGTTATGTCTGTGCCATATTACCCGGGAGTATAAACCCTACCTGTCACAATGAGGGGTCAAGCTTGGAGACTAGTATCTGTAGCAAAAGACTACCAACAATTAACAGGATAAGTAAAAAAGTAGGTCACCCTGGCAGATGATGCAGGCTCACCCGAGGAGCAGGGTCTAAGCCAGGGGTGCCCAACCAGTGGCCTGGGGGCCACATGTGGCCCACGGAGCCCTCTAATGTGGCCCGCGACCTCCTGCTCTGGGATGAAATAGACTAGAATACTGTTATTAAAGGTCAGTATATTACTAAAATCACAGTGTATATATGGGCATATCTGTTCTGCAGTGGTTACTGGGCTGCTTTCAAACTGACCCACAGATGCAGAGGAGTGCACCTGCGGGTTACCTGCACTGAGCCATAGACTTCTGTTAATAACTGCAAGTTTGGTAAGCTTTCTGAAAGTGCACCAAACCTGTAGAACACAATAGAAGTCTATTGCAAAGTGCAGGAAAGCAAAGGGTACACTGCGTTGCCCCCAGCGGTGCCCGGTAAACCACAGCACATCAGAAAAAAAAGGGGAGTATAGTGGGTTGTGTCCGTATCCACTCTGCATATGAGTGGACACGGACCTGCCATCTGCCTGCTTTGCTCATTGTGGCCCGCAACCGGTTGCCAAGTCACTTAAGTGGCCCTCGTGCTTCAAAAGGTTGGGCACCCCTGGTCTAAGCGGTATTCACCAGAGCTACTGATAGTGGAGATGAATTTTGATGCATGTTTGTATCAGATCACGGTCCTCACGATCTCCCAGGCCACCTCCCTGTCATGTTAAGCTATATGCCAGGCATCATGGCCAGCTGTGGTCCTGCCGCTTAGGAGCCACTGCTGCCTCTGTCATTTTCTTGGAGCCATCTGCTGGAGGCAGGACAAATCTGGATAGAGGGTGGGAGCTACCCATGTTAACAAGCAGGTGATTGGTGGTTAGGATGCAGGGTGGTCTTAGCAACCAATCACCAGTTGGCAGCTTGTGCCACCCAGCACTCTGTTCAAACCAGCTGTGCCTCCCGCTGTCCACATTGTGTAAGGTAATACAGGAGGAGGGGGCAATGGAGGGTGATGTGGGGTAGGGGAGTCAAGGTCTTTATTGGAGGGTGGTGGGCTGAGGTCATTCATGGAGGAGGGGGCTGAAGTCATTAAGAGAGGGTGCCTGAGGATAGTAATGGAAGGGGGCCGAGGACATTAATGGGGTCACTGAGGATATTAATAGACAGGGGCTGAGGACAGTAATGGGGTCACTGAGGACAGAAATGGGGGAACTCAGGAAATTAATGAGGGGGGACATTAATGTGGGGCTGAGGGCAGTAATGGGGAGTTTAAAACTGTAATATGGGGGCTGAAGACAGTAATGTAAAGGGGAATGACTGTGATGTGAAGGGGAGACTGAGGATGCTGATGTAAGAATGTGATTGTGATATGAGGCTCGGTCCAGATCTGTGCATGTGCATTTGCATGTGCACACTGTGCGTAGGGCAGCCCGTGTATTCTATTGGGCTGCTCTACCCGTGAGAAATGCAAGGAGTCCCGACCATTATTTTTTTAACTATGCCATACTAAGCTGCTTGGTTCTGCTGCACCATGTGGTTTGGCATGCAATAAAATGTGCTGTAGGTGCTGATGTGTGGGGGTACTATTCAGGAGGTCAGTGTGTGACAGCTCCAGGCTACACAGAGTCTGTGGGGCAATCATTCACTCTGTGGGGGGGTCACTGATGTAAGGGGGGACACTGATATTAAGGTTCCCCTTATATCAGTGCCCTAACTCCCCTCTTACATCAGTGAACGCCTTTACCTTAGTGTATTCATGCTGCAGACTCTGGTGTAAAGGGGAACTCTGATGTAAGAAGTTCTCTGGTCACCAGAACCCCCTCCCCCCACATCAGAGTTCCAAGCATACCTCCTTACATCAGAGTCAGCAAAGTTAACCCTTACAGTGCAAGGGGAAACTTTGCAGCCTCTAGGGTAAGGAAGGACTCTGCGAACTCTGATTTAAGAGGGGGTCTAGTGACCAGAGAACCTCTTACATTAGAGTTCACCTTTACACCAGAGTCTGCAGCATTCCCCCTTACATCATGGTCCACAGTATTCCCCTTTACATCAGGATCCACAAAGTTCCCCTTTACACCAGGGTCAGCAGAGTTCCCCCTTAAGGGGAACTCTGACATACTGATGTACTGTAAAGGGGAACACTGTAATGTAAGGGCTGCAGAACATGTGAAAGGGTTCCGCTGTGGGACCATAATAAAGGGTGCTGCAACGGGAGTAAGGAGCCCTGGGACCAATGGGAAGGGACTCGGGTTAGGGGCTTCATGGTTTCTTGCACTGGGGCCCTAAAGGTTCTAGTTATGGCTCTGCATTAGTGCATGTCCTTTAGAGTCACCCCCCCCCTCACACACACACACCAATTGAAATCATACTGAGGACATGTGCTGGGCAAAGTACATATGTGAGCTTTTCTTTTCCTGCTGAAGGGCAACCAGCAGGTTGGTGTGACTGTCACACATGATCTGGCCTGGCAAAATATGGCATTAAATCAACCACCTCTCTGCCTGGCCCTGGAGAGCTACCAAACCTTCTCCTCTAAACTCTACTTTGCACATTTGTGCTTTGTAAAGCCCTTTTGAGCCTAGATTTGACCGATTACCCATACTTTTTGGAAAAATGGGAGGAAGAACTTCTTTGATCCTTTTCTTAGGAGCAGAAATGCAAGAATGTATTACTGATACTCACCACTTCTTTAAACTGTACAGTAGAAGAAAAAAAAAATTGCCATTATGATGCTAGATGGCTCTTACGGAGTCCCCCTCCCCCCTCCTTCCTTCCTCCTCTCCACCCTTCCCCTCCCCTTTCTTTCACCTTCCCCCCTTTTTTGTTCTCTCTCTTTCTTCTTTCCCTAACCTTTTTCTATCTCTCATTTCTGCTCAATACTTACCCTCCCTAGTTCTCTTTTTCTTTTTTTTCTTTTTTTGCTATGCTCCTTAATCAATGAAGGACTCCCTTTCCCCCTTGATGCTGGGGAATTGCTCTATTGATACTACCATCATTGCATTCTATCAGTACAATACACCATTTTTAAGTTGTTGGATTCTCACCACGGTGGAGGAGAAATGGGTCGACACCCTGTACTGTAGTGATGAGCCGAACACCCCCGGGTTCGGTTCGCACCAGAACCCGCGAACGGACCGAAAGTTCGTACGAACATTAGAACCCTATTAAATACAATTGATGCGAACGTTCGAAATCGAAAGTGCTAATTATAACGACTGTTATGCATGTTATTGTCCTAAAAAGGGTTTGGGAACCCGGGTTCTGCACCAGGGGACATGTATCAATGCAAAAATAAGTTTTAAAAACGGCCGTTTTTCTGGAGCAGTCATTTTAATGATGCATAAAGTGAAAAAAAAAAGTCAAATATTCCTTTAAATATCATACCTGGGGGGTGTCTAAAGTATGCCTGTGAAGTGCCACGTGTTTCCCGTGTTTAGAACTGTCCTTGCACAAAATGACACTTCTAAAGGAAAAAAAAGCCATTTAAAACTGCTTGCGGCTTTATTGTAATGTCTGGTCCCGGTAATATGGATGAAAATCTTTAAGAAAAATGACATAGCTACCCCATCACACCCCCCCCCCCCCACCCCAGCCCATTACCAGCCCCTTTGGGTCTTGTATGGATATTAAGGGAAACCCCGCACACAAAATAAAAAAGGCCCTATATACTCTGAACAGCCGTATACAGGCGGTGCATACAAGACAGGGACTGTAGGTTTGTTCTTATGTAGAATCTGTTTGTAATTTTGAACAGGTACATTGTTTAAGTGTAGCTCCAGCCAAAAAATCTATTTTTAAGCTTTTTGGAAAACATAGGGAAGGGTTATCACCCCTGTAACATTTGTTTTGCTGTCTGTGCAGTGTGCACCTGTTCAGAACAGTTCACCTCACTTTCCGTCCTAATGACAAATGTTTTTTGAAAATTTGGGGTTTTTATTGAAACAAGAATTGATGATAAAGCATCAGTGGAGAGGAGACACTTTTTTCCCATATTAACTCTTACAGGAGAGAATTTGCCTTCCTAGGGGTAGATTTCCTCTCACTTCCTGCTGTATCCTTCCGTTTGCAAGGAGGAGTCGTTTGTAAGTTGGATGTTTGAAAGTAGGGGCCTGCCGTATATACTCAGCTGAAATTTGCCCCTTACATGTTGGTGTTGCCACAACACTGTGAGCCCTCACAGTTACTCTTGGTGGGCGCATGAATGGGCCCTGCTGTGAATTATTAGATCAAGAATTGTAATTACATGCCCCTTTTGAACAGGGGCTGAAAAATTGGGCCTTTGGTGGTGGAGGTGGTGGTGGTGTTGACACAACACTGTAAGGCCTCACAGTTAGTCTTGGTGGGCGCAGGAATGGGCCCTGCTGTGAATTATTAGATCAAGAATTGTAATTACATGCCCCTGTTAAACAGGGGCAGAAAAATTGGGCCATAGGCACTGGTGCCACAACACTGCAACCCCTTACAGATACTGTACTTGGAGCACAGCAATGAGCCCTGTTGCAAAGTATTGCATCAAAAATTGTAATTACACGCCCCTGTTAAACAGGGGCTGAAAAATTAGAGTTACGCTTACCGGTAACGTCTTTTCCAGTAGTCTTTCAGGACAGCCACAATGAGAGACCTAGGCTCCTCCCTTTCCACAGGAAACACTGCGCCAGCACATATAAATTCTTACTTCCCCTGCCGGCCTTCAGTTTTTCTGAGATCACCTCCGGACAGCTGGGGAGACACAAGAACACATTAATAGCATACTATTATTATCTCTATCATGCTGCGTTCCGGTCTTTAGTAAGACCCCCCAATTTTTTAGGGTGGGTACTAGGGCTGTCCTGAAAGACTACTGGAAAAGACGTTACCGGTAAGCGTAACTCTAATTTTCCCTATTCGTCTTTCAGGACAGCCACAATGAGAGGATAGACGAGCACTTACCAACTAGGGTGGGACTACAGCTTGCAAAACCTTTCGCCCAAAGGCTTGCTCACCTGCCGACACCAGATCCACTCTGTAATGCTTAACAAAGGTAGCGTAGCTGGACCAAGTTGCTGCCTTGCATATTTGTTCTGGCGTTGCTCCAGCCCTTTCTGCCTGAGAGGTTGCCAGAGATCTGGTGGAGTGTGCCTTTATTCCTGTAGGGACCTCTTTACCCGCTAAGGAATATGCCTGTCCTATGGCTGTTCTGAGCCATCTGGCAATAGTGCGTCGAGACGCCTTGTAACCCTTTCTGGCCCCAGAAAATAAGATAAACAGAGAGTCTGACTTTCTAAAGACTCTTGTCTGTTCAAGATAGTGCAGGATGCATCTCCTGACATCCAAGGTGTGAAATTTCAACTCCCCTTCACCTGAGGGGTTTGGACAAAAAGAAGGCAAGATTACTTCCTGATTCCTGTGGAATTTTGAAGTAACCTTGGGCAAAAATGCGGGATCGGTCTTTAAAACGACCCGATCCGGAAAAATAATACAAAAAGGGGATCTAATGGATAGAGCTTCTAACTCACTGACCCTCCTAGCAGTGGTCACTGCAATCAAAAAAACTGTCTTTAAAGTTAGATCCCTTATTAGACACTTCTCTAAGGGTTCAAAGGGAGCACCCGTAAGGGTCTGCAAGACCAAAGACAGGTCCCAACAGGGAAATGGTGGATTCTGAGTTGGTCTAAGTCTTGATAGGGCTCTGAAAAACCTGACAACCCAGGGATCAGAGGCCAGAGGTTTCTCTAAGTAAGCACTAAGTGCTGAGATATGACTTTTAAGGGTAGCTATGGAAAGTCCCTTATCTGCCCCACATTGAAGGAATTCCAGGATGGACGTGGAATTATGGACCGAACAGGAACAGTCCGCACACCACTTGTTAAAGCGGAGCCACACTCTTCTATAGATCTGGCGAGTCTCCTTTTTCCTACTATTAAGGAGGGTGGTAACTAGCTTTTAACATGCCCTCCTCAGTAGCCAAGCCACTAGCCTCCATCTGTGTACCTGGGGGCAAAGGACTGGACCCTGTGAGAGGAGATCCTCTCGAGGTGGGAGGAAGAAGGGGGGTTCTACAGCCAACTGTTTGAGAACTGAGAACCATGCTCTCTTGGGCCAATGTGGTGCCACTAGAATCAGGGAAGTGTTTTCTACCTGAAACTTCCTTAGAACAGCGGGCAACAGAACCGGTGGTGGGAATGCATAACACATTCTGAATTCCCAACTTTGGGTTAGTGCGTCCACTCCCAACTCTCCCTCTCCCCTGTTTAGAGAGAAGAACCAGGGGGTTTTCGCGTTTTTTCTTGACGCGAAGAGGTCCACCTCTGGTGGGCCCCACCTCCTGGTTAAGAGCAGGAAAACCTCCTGATTGAGGACCCATTCGCTCTCTCTCAGTTGTGTCCGACTGAGGAAGTCTGCTATGACGTTCCTCTCGCCTCTCAGGAAGATTGCTGAGAGTGAGAGTGTGTTGATTTCGGCCCAGCCCAGAATGTCTGCTGCTAGGGCCGACAAGACTCCGCTCCTTGTGCCGCCCTGCTTGTTCAAGTAGGCTACGGCCGAAGAGTTGTCTTTGGTGACCCCAGAGTTGCTCCTGGAAAAACTTGAGCGCTAGACCCACTGTACTCAGCTCTTTCCAGTTGGACGACCTGTTTAGTTCCTCTAACTCCCAGGTGCCCTGTACTGGAAGGGATCCCAGGTGTGCCCCCCAGCCTTTGCCACTTGCGTCTGTGGTTATCACCCGAGATACCGGGATAAACCACAGACGCCCCTGCGACAGGTTTGAAACCCTCCTCCACCACCAGAGGGATCTCTTTACCTGAGCAGGTACCTGAACCAGGTTGTCTAGAGCTTCTAGACTGTGGTCCCAAATCTTCAAAACGAAGGCTTGTAGTGGGCGAAAGTGCAGTCCTGCCCATTGGACTGCTGGGAGCGTGGATGTCAACAGACCCAATGTCGACATCAGATATCTTATTGTCACTTGGAGGTTGCTCTGGAGGGAAGTCACTGCCCTGTCTAACTTCAGGATCTTCTCCATCGGGAGGAATACTCTCAAAAGAGTTGAGTCCAAAGTGTACCCTAGGTACGTTATCCTCTGTGACGGGACTAGGCTGGACTTCTCTAAATTTAGAAGCCACCCTAGGTCCATAAGGACACTCCTTGTTTTTTCCAGGTCTCTGGATAGCTGTTCTGGGGATGCTGCGAATAGAAGCAGATCGTCCAGGTAAGCTATGATGGATACTCCCTGAAGTCGCAGAAACGGCAACGGTTCCGCCAGAACCTTGGTGAAAATGCGGGGGGACGAGGATAGCCCGAATGGCAGTGCTTTGAACTGTAGGTGCACTACTGTTCCGTCTAGGTTGACTGCTAGACGTAGAAAACGTTGAGAGTTTTCTGCAATTGGGATGTGCAGGTATGCGTCTCTGAGATCCAGAGACACCATGAAGCAATCGGGGGGGAGGAGGGCCCTGACAGAAAAAATCGACTCCATCTGGAATCGTTTGTATACAATTGATCTGTTCAGGGGCTTTAGGTTCAGAATTAATCTGAACTCTCCGGAAGGTTTCTTTACCACAAAAATGTGAGAATAGAATCCCCTTCCCTCCTCTGCTTCTGGAACTCTGCATACTACGTTCTGACTTTCCAGATTTTCCAGAGCTCCCAACAAGGCTTGGGGTTTCTCCCTGCACTTGGGAAGAGAAGTGACAAGATATCTCTGGGGGGGGGGCTTGCAAACTCTAAATGGTACCCCCTTCTTATAATCCCCAGAATAAATTGGTTGGGGGAAATTGTCTCTGTTGCGGACTCCAAAGTCCGCTGGGAAATCCTTGAAGCTGAGGAAGTACTGACTTATCCAAGGCAACCTGTTACCCCCCCAGTAACTGGACGACACACAGTTCTGGGAGTAAATCAACGCTTTATTTTGCCCAGGCTGGCTTTTTATATCATTTCCCATGCAAGGGTTTTCTTAACTCATTTTACAGGGGCATTCCCTTCAACAATTAACAGATGACAGTGATTTAATTACCTGGGACTACTTCTAACACATTTGGTATGCGTGAGACGTTTGTCTCCCCATGAACAGAGCTCCACATATTTACTCATAACAATGGAACCGTGCCCGACACATTACTAGGAGTGCAATTACCTCCCATAGCAGATAATACGTGACTTCATTAACCACTTAAGCCCCGGACCATTTGGTAGCTAGAGGACCAGAGGTGAATTCAGAATTTTGCACTGCGCTGCTTTAACTGTAAATTGTGCGGACATGCAATGTTGTACCCAAACAAAATTTGCGTCCTTTTCTTCCCACAAATAGAGCTTTCTTTTAATGGTATTTGATTGCCTCTGCGATTTTTATTTTTTGCGATATAAACGGAAAAAGACCGAAAATTTTGAAAAAAAATGATATTTTCTACTTTTTGTTATAAGAAAAATCAAATAAACTCAATTTTAGTCATACATTTAGGCCAAAATGTATTCAGCCACATGTCTTTAGTAAAAAAAACGTCAATAAGTGTATATTTATCGGTTTGCGCAAAAGTTATAGCGTTTACAAACTAGGGTACATTTTCTGGAATTTACACAGCTTTAAATTTATGACTGCCTATCTCATTTCTTGAGGTGCTAAAATGGCAGGGCAGTACAAACCCCCCCCAATGACCACATTTTGGAAAGTAGACACCCCAAGGAAATTGCTGAGAGGCATGTTGAGCCCATTGAATATTTTTTTTTTTGTCCCAAGTGATTGAATAATGACAAAAAAAAAAAAATTACAAAAAGTTGTCACTAAATGATATATTGCTCACACATGCCATGGTTATATGTGGAATTGCACCCCAAAATACATTCTGCTGCTTCTCCTGAGTACGGGAATACCACATGTGTGGGACTTTTTAGGAGCCTAGCCACGTACGGGACCCCGGAAACCAAGCACCGCCTTCAGGATTTCTAAGGGCGCAAATTTTTGATTTCACTCCTCACTACCTATCACAGTTTTGAAGGCCATAAAATGCCAAAATAGCACAAAACCCCCCCAAATGACCCCATTTTGGAAAGTAGACACCCCAAGCTGTTTGCTGAGAGGCATGGTGAGTATTTTACAGCTCTCATTTGTTTTTGAAAATGAAGAAAGAATTTTTTTTTTTTCTTTTTTTTTTTTTTCAATTTTCAAAACTTTGTGACAAAAAGCGAGATCTGCAAAATACTCACAATACCTCTCAGCAAATAGCTTGGGGTGTCTACTTTCCAAAATGGGGTCATTTGGGGGGGTTTTGTGCCATCTGGGCATTCCATGGCCTCCGAAACTGTGATAGGCAGTGAGAAGTGAAATCAAAAATTTACACCCTTAGAAAGCCTGAAGGCGGTGATTGGTTTTTGGGGTCCCGTACGCGGCTAGGCTCCCAAAAAGTCTCACACATGTGGTATCCCCGTACTCAGGAGAAGCAACAGAATGTATTTTGGGGTGTAATTCCACATATGCCCATGGCATGTTTGAGCAATATATCATTAAGTGACAACTTTGTGCAAAAAAAAAAAAAAAATTGTCTTTTTTCCGCAACTTGTGTCAACATATAAAATATTCCATGGACTCGACATGCCTCTCAGTATATAGCTTGGGGTGTCTACTTTCCAAAATGGGGTCATTTGGGGGGGGTTTTGAACTGTTCTGGCATTTTATACACAACATTAGGAAGCTTACATCCACTCTTCTAACCACTTGAAGACAAAGCCCTTTCTGACACTTTTTCTTTACATGAAAACATATTTTTTTTTGCAGGAAAATTATGTTGAACCCCCAAACATTATATATATTTTTAAAGCAAAGGCCCTACAGAATAAAATGGTGGGTGTTGCATTTTTTTTTCTACACAGTATTTGCGCAGCGATTTTTCAAACGCATTTTTTGGGGAAAAAATACACTTTTTTTTATTTTAATGCACTAAAACACACTATATTGCCCAAATGTTTGATGAAATAAAAAAGATGATCTTAGGCCGAGTACATAGATACCAAACACGACATGCTTTAAAATTTCGCACAAACGCGCATTGGCGACAAACTACATACATTTTTAAAAGCCTTTAAAAGCCTTTACAGGTTACCCCGTTAGATTTACAGAGGAGGTCTACTGCTAAAATTACTGCCCTCGATCTGACCTTCGCGGTGATACCTCACATGCATGGTGCAATTGCTGTTTACATATGACGCCAGACCGACGCTTGCGTTCGCCATTGGGCAAGAGCAGGACAGGACAGGGGTGCTTTTTTTTTTTTTTTATTATTAATTTTGCTTTTTTATTTTATTTTTAAATTGTTCCTTCCATGTTTTTTTTTTTATCATTTTTATTGTTATCTCAGGGAATGTAAATATCCCCTATGATAGTAATAAGTAGTGACAGGTACTCTTTTTTTGAAAAAACTGGGGTCTAGACCCTAGATCTTTCCTCTGCCCTCAAAGCATCTGACCACACCAAGATCGGTGTGATAAAATGCTTTCCCAATTTCCCAATGACGCTTTTTATATCCGGGGGGGGGGGGACATTCCCTCCCACTGCTTGTAAAAGCAGTCCAGAGGCTAATTAGCCACTAGGGTTGCTTTTACATTAAAGCCGGCCGCTGGCTGAAAAGAATGATACCAAGATGATACCTAAACCCGCAGGCATCAATCTGGTATAACCATTCAAAGTCCAGCAACATACCAGTACGTTGCTGGTCCTTGTTGGACATGTATTGTAATCTTTTTTTTTCATGCAGCCAGGTGGCTGAACGAAAAAAGAGATTGATCGGTGGGTATGCCCACCATTAGAATACCGCCCTTCATCCACCCACTTCTAATGATGGGCATACATGCACCATTTATATATGCCGAAGCATGGGGGCATCCTCCCGCAAAAAAGTTATGCCGCACACACATGGTCGGACTTTTCCACGGGCAAGCCTCCGTCGGAATTTCGACCGTATGTACGCGGCATTAGGAGCAAAATCGCTCCTCCGCCCCTGCTGCCCCAATGCTTCGGCATATTTGCTTCTTTTTTTTTTTAACTGTGGTGGTGAAATCACCTCCTACAGCACTGGAGTCGCAGGGATCAGGCCTGTCTTTGCGAACGCTGCAGTTATGTGTGTTGTGTTTTGTAAGTGACAGTGATCGATCGATACTGCACTTGGGTGGCCTGGGCTGGACGGAGGGGCAAAACGCAGGTGCTAGCAGGTATCTGGGCTGATCCCGCTAACACTGCGTTTTTGGGAACCCTAAACTGCTGGGGACGCTAGTATAGATCTGATCAGATCAGATATTGATCTGTTCAGATACTATACCACTAAGGGAGGTGTATGCTTCACGCGTGGGTGTTAGCGTTACTGGCACTAACCTGACGCTGCCTGGGGTGTGACGCAGACCCTCTCTGACGCTAAAACCTAATTGATATCACCCGCCGGGCGATCAGGGGGTTAAACCTTTATTGGGTTATATACGGCGGGTGCCCTGACACTATAAAAAGCAAACTAACTAACCAGCGTCACCCGTAACACTTATATGGTGATTACTGGTGAAAGGGTTAACTAGGGGCAATTAGGGGGTTAAAACCTTTATTAGATAATATATGGGGGTACCTGACGCTATAAAAACCTGCGGCGAACCTAAAAAAAATTACTGGCTACCGATCTGCATCACCGACGCTAAGACATCGATCAGAAAAATGATCGCTTAGCGACAGTGGTGATAGGGGGTGAAAGGGTTACCTGGGGGGCGATCAAGGGGGTTAAACCTTTATTAGATAATTTATGGGGGGTACCCGACGCTATAAAAACCTGCGGCGAACCTAAAAAAATTACTGGGTACCGATCTGCATCACCGACGCCAAGACAGCGATCAGAAAAACAATTGCTTAGTGACAGTGGTGATAGGGGGTGAAAGGGTTACCTGGGGGGCGATCAAGGGGGTTAAACCTTTATTAGATAATTTATGGGGGTACCCGACGCTATAAAAACCTGCGGCGAACCTAAAAAAAAATACTGGCTACCGATCAGCATCACCGACGCTAAGACATCGATCAGAAAAACGATTGCTTAGTGACAGTGGTGATAGGGGGTGAAAGGGTTACCTGGGGGGCGATCAAGGGGGTTAAACCTTTATTAGATAATTTATGGGGGTACCCGATGCTATAAAAACCTGCGGCGATCCTAAAAAAAATTACTGGGTACCGATCTGCATCACCGACGCCAAGACAGCGATCAGAAAAATGATCGCCAAGCGACAGCGGTGCTAGGGGGTGAAAGGGTTATCTGGGGGGTGATCAAGGGGTTAAACCTTTATTAGGGGGGTTAGGGGGCTACACTGGACCTAAAACTAAATGTAGTGACACTTTTACAGTCACAAATGTCACTGATTGCAGTGATCAGTAAATAAATGGTCACTGCAATCAGTGACACTGTGACTGGGGGGTGATCTGGGGGGGCTGGGGGTGATCTGGGGGGGCCTGGGGGGGCGATTTATGTGCCTATGTGTGCTGGTGTTAGTGTAGTGTTTGTGCACTGACCTGTGTGTCTTCTCTTGTACGACGCTCGGTATATGTGAGCGCCGCACAGGAGATGACATCACTTCCTCCTGCTTTCTCTATCTGTGTAAACAGTACACAGACAGAGGGGGCATTTCTATTCGCCGGGAGCGATCGCGGGGGGGTGGTCGGAATCGAACGGCCGCCCCCCCATCTCGGAACGCTCCCAGACGAATTCCGACCGCTCACTGTACAGAAGGGGGGTCCGATCGGACCCCCCAACTGTACAAAGGCAATCACGTATGCTCTACGTGATTGTGCCTGTCGGTGCCATTGTGCCGACGTATATATACAGTGAGCGGTCGTTAAGTGGTTAACACACTGAACAATAGATGAATGGAACGCTACCTCAGACCCCCAATTAACCCAATTTACTTATTCAGACATCAGTAGACATTCTGTCTCTACATTTCCTGGAATGAATTTTTGCTGTCACCTCTGAAGTGATCCAAACCATATTCTCAGTTTCAGCATTTTGCTACACTGCTCCCCCTTACCCACAAGCCGGCATACACAGTCTGATCCTTAACGGATCGGCTTGGGGATGTCCGGAGAGTACTCACGGATTACTTTTCCAGTTCAGTTGCCGCGATAATCTGTCAGCATTGCCGTTCTGTTTCCCGGGTCAGTAGTGGATAGTAAAGTCATACGGTTGTAACGCCAGACTCCAGCGCAACAACAGGGCATTGTCCCCTGCCACTCGATTTAGCCATACCAATGGGTTGTGGTCTGTGAGTAGGGTGAACTGTTGTCCGTACAAGTAGGGCTGAAGCTTCTTTAGGGCCCACACCACAGCCAGGCATTCTTTTTCTATGGCGGCGTAGCTCACTTCCCTGGGGAGAAGCTTCCTGCTCAAGTAAACTACGGGGTGTTCTCCGCCATCTGCTCCAACCTGGCTCAATACCGCGCACAATCCAAACATTGAAGCATCCGAGCCTCAGAGGATGCTCTGTTTTCCGTGGTGGGGGCCTGGGACCGGGTGGTAACGGGGTAGATCTCGTTGGTAACTGGGGCTGATGCAAAAGCAGAAGTCAACTGGCCAAGATCGTTCCCCAGCAGGACATCAGCGGGAAGTTCCTGGATCAACCCCACCTTAATTAATCCGGAGCCGGCACCCCAGTTCAGGTGTACTCTTGCCGTGGGTAGCCTGTGTACTGCTCCCCCTGCAACCCGCACAACTACGGAACTCCCGGTGTGGTCGGCCTCTGGAACCAGGTGACGTTTGACCAGTGTGAGGGTGGCGCCGGAATCTCGTAGACCTTGAGCAGTCTTCCCGTTCAGCTGTACTGACTGGCGATGGTGTTGCCTGTTGTCGGTAGCCGCCTGTACTGGGTCAGCCTCGTGTAGGATACTCCAGTGTTCCTCCAATTCTCCTGCTCCTCGGTTGACCGGGGCCGCTTCCGTGTGATAGCAATGAGTGGCAGCCCGTGCTGAAGGGGGTGGCCCTGGTCGAATCCATGCAGCTTGGTCCTGGTTCTGAGTGCAGTCTCTCTGATAGTGCCCAAATTGCTTGCATGAATAGCACTGCACTCCCTTGCGCCCAAGGTATCGATTTGCAGGGGAGTTAGGGATTAGCCCGGGTCGTTGTGTAGCTGGGGGCCCTGGGTTATGGTTCAGTGGTCTAGTGCTTGGTCGGAAGCTAGTCTGTGATGGCCGGCGGGCATCTTGATATTCATCAGCTTGCCTGGCCGCTTCCGAGAGAGTGGTAGGTTTGCGATCCCTTACCCACTCCTGTACCTCTGGGTTTAGTCCATTAAAGAATTGCTCCAGTAAAATCAGCTGGGTGATCGCGTCTGCTGTGGTTGCCTGACTGGCTTGCAGCCAAGCTAGGGCTGCCCTCTGCATTCGGCAAGCCCATTCGGTGTGGGAGTCCTTCTCCTGTTTCTTTGTGTCCCGGAAGCGTCTCCTGTATGCTTCTGGGGTGATGGCATACCTTGCCAAAATAACTTCCTTTACCCGGCTATAGCTTGCGATTTCCTCCTCTGGCACGGCTCTGTAGGCTTCTGCTGCACGGCCTGACAGCTTACCAGCTAAGATCCGTACCCAGTCTGTCTGGGGTACCTGGTACAGCTTGCATTGCCATTCAAAATCTTGCAGGAAGCTATCGATCTCTTCCTCTGCTTCCATAAACTTTTTAAAGGCATCATGGGGTACTTTTAGTTTTGTCTCTGGTGCCGGTGTAGTCGTTAGCAGTCTCTCAGAGGCATGCTGTTCCGCCAGCCGGAGTTGGGTCTCCCTTTCTTCTCTCGCCGTGATAAAGGCATCCACTTGGGCTAACGTTGCCTGTACCAGCTCGGTGGAGGGGTTTTCTCCATAAAACGCTAGCCTGCATTTCACTTCTTGGTTAAACTCGGTCTCCATGGCTTCTGTAGCCATACTGTGTGCCCGATCTCCCTCGGTCAGTTCTGCAATCAGCTCTGCTTTGGTTTTAGTGCTGGCGCTCTTCCCTCTTGCTTCCAGCAAATCCTTTAACGTCGCTCGTTTTAATCCAGCATAGTTTGTCTCCATTCACACTTCCATTCGTGTAGCCGAATTTGCATGAACGCTGCTTCCTCTTGCTGCAAGGCTTTAATCCCACCGCTGCCAACCAGTGTTGCGGACTCCAAAGTCCGCTGGGAAATCCTTGAAGCTGAGGAAGTACTGACTTATCCAAGGCAACCTGTTACCCCCCCAGTAACTGGACGACACACAGTTCTGGGAGTAAATCAACGCTTTATTTTGCCCAGGCTGGCTTTTTATATCATTTCCCATGCAAGGGTTTTCTTAACTCATTTTACAGGGGCATTCCCTTCAACAATTAACAGATGACAGTGATTTAATTACCTGGGACTACTTCTAAACATTTGGTATGCGTGAGACGTTTGTCTCCCCATGAACAGAGCTCCACATATTTACTCATAACAATGGAACCGTGCCCGACACATTACTAGGAGTGCAATTACCTCCCGTAGCAGATAATACGTGACTTCATTAACACACTGAACAATAGATGAATGGAACGCTACCTCAGACCCCCAATTAACCCAATTTACTTATTCAGACATCAGTAGACATTCTGTCTCTACATTTCCTGGAATGAATTTTTGCTGTCACCTCTGAAGTGATCCAAACCATATTCTCAGTTTCAGCATTTTGCTACAGTCTCCCATAGTGGGAGGAAGATCCCCAGTCTTCCTCCCACTCTGACTAGAGAGTCAGGGGTTTTTCCCGGGCTGTTGAGGAGCGCGAAAAATCGCTCCACCTTTGCCTCTGCCTTTAGGGGTCCAGGTCTTTCTTTGTTTTTCAGGCCTGGGAGCCCCCTTCTGACCCTGCGGACGAAACCCCTTTTTTGAAAATACTGGGGCCTTCCGCTTGGGGGGAAAGGACTTCTTTTTATCTGCCGTCCGGTCCAGAACCGAATCGAGACCGGGGCCGAATAGTAGGTCTCCCGTTAGGGGTATCCCACACAGTTTAGCCTTAGAGGCACTGTCGCCTGGCCAAGTCTTCAGCCAGAGGGCTCTTCTGGCAGAGTTGGCCAGGGCTGCCGATCTGGCTGACATGCGGACAGATTCCGCAGAGGCGTCCGCTATATAAGCAACTCCTTGCAAGATAGTCGGAAAGGAAGCTAGAATTGTTTCTTTAGCCGTCCCAGCCTCAATGTGCTCCTGGATTTTAAGGAGCCAATGTTCCAAGTTGCGGGCCACAACTGTAACGGCCATCTCAGGCCTTAAATTACCCATAGTAGAGTCCCAGGTTTTCTTTAGTAGGGAGTCTATCCTTTTGTCCATGACGTCCGCCAAAGCTCCCATGTCCTCGAACGCTAGGTCCGTGTTCCTAGAGACCTGGGAGAAGGCGGCGTCTAATTTGGGGGTTTTATTCCAAATGGACATTGGGTCATCCGAGAAAGGAAATCTTCTTTTTAGAGATGTAGAAAAGAAGGGCTTCCTCTCGGGGTCCTGCCATTCCCTTTTGACAGTGTCAATCAGTACTTCATGTACAGGGAAGACCTTTTTCTTCTGTTCACCCAGACCCTTATACATTTTATCATGAAGGGTCAAGGGTTTTTTATCGGTCTGTATACCGAGGGTGGTATAAATTGCTCCCAAGAGGTCATCTACCTCATCCAGGGACAACTTATACCTGGAGGTTTTCCTGGACTCCCCGTCCTGGGCTTCTCCGTCTGAGTCCTCTTGAGACTCAGAGGTGACACTATCTGGATGTGCCTGTTGTACACCGGAAGGGCCTGCAACCTCCTCTGCCCTTGAAGTAGTGGCAGGGTTAGCCGGTACAGGGCCCTGAGCCGGTGGGGGGGTTGTATCCTGGGAAGTGGGAACAGAGGGGGGTTGAAATCTTTCAAATAAACTTTTGAAAGATGAAAAGGTGGACGAGAGCTCCTTCACGGAAGCGGCAAGTCCAGACTCCTGCTCTGAATCCCTTTCTTTCACCAGGGTGTCAATACAATTTTTACATAAGACCTTCCCCCATGCCTCCTTTAGCGTGTCCCTACAGGAGGCACACTTCTTTTTAGAGGTATGGGTTGATCTCGATTTCTCTGTAGCCTTCTAGAATACAGGAAGACAATAAAATCATACAAAAAAATTTAGTACAAAAATATATATATATATTTTTTTTTGACAAATAAGTACAACCCCCGGAGAGCGCTGAACCTTCTATATGTAAGGCATCAGTGTCTCCCCCCCTGACCACCCAGGGGGATTACCCCCCCATGGACAGGAACCATGCATGGAGGGGTATTCCTAGGTAGAGAGGAACCCACCCCAGGGTACTCTTACCTTAGGAAGGCTGGAGGTGGAGTCAGTGTGTGTCGCTTGAGCCTCTGCTTCTGACATATTGACTGCAGGTGGCTGCCTCCGTTGAATCCCACGCTGCCTGTGCGCGATTTGGACTCTCTCCAGCTTCTGCCTGGGCCCCTATCAGCGCCGCGACCCGGAACCGGAAGTCGCGGGTTAAAGGGAAAGCATCCGCCCTCCGCCGGAAATGACGTTGCCACGTCGTCCGGCCCGCGGGTTCCAAAAATGCGGCATGTATCCATATACATGGAAGGCGGGCTGCCTCCTTGCTGCGGCCCTGTGGACGCGATAGGGGTCCCCCTCAGCCTTCAGCCGCACTCGACCAGGCTGGGGTGGCTCACGGAAAGTGGGTGACTAACCTACAATAAAACCCTGGAAGCCCTTGCTTCCTTTTAGGTAAGAAATGCCTCAGTCCCCTAACTGATTTAGTCTGGCTCCTTGCACAGTGTCTCCCCTCCGGAGGAAACACTAACAACTGAAGGCCGGCAGGGGAAGTAAGAATTTATATGTGCTGGCGCAGTGTTTCCTGTGGAAAGGGAGGAGCCTAGGTCTCTCATTGTGGCTGTCCTGAAAGACGAATAGGGAAAATTGGGCCTTTGGTGGTGGTGGTGGTGGTGGTGTTGACACAACACTGTAAGGCCTCACAGTTAGTCTTGGTGGGCGCAGGAATGGGCCCTGCTGTGAATTATTAGATCAAGAATTGTAATTACATGCCCCTGTTAAACAGGGGCAGAAAAATTGAGCCTTAGGCACTGGTGCCACAACACTGCAACCCCTCACAGATACTGTACTTGGAGCACAGCAATGAGCCCTGTTGCAAAGTATTGCATCAAAAATTGTAATTACACACCCATGTTAAACAGGGGCTGAAAAATTGGGCCTTAGCCACTGGTGGCGGCACCCAGAAACAAAAATGTTCTTCCAAGCTATCATCGTCAATCGGATCATTGAGGAGGAGGAGGATAGTCAGTCAACATAACAGGACAGTCTCTCAGCATCAGCATCAGTCTTGAAGGGATGTGACATTTGAAAATAAATTAGTCTGTTATATCAGCTTCAGGTGTTTGGTAGCTGGTGGTGATCCAAGACTGGTTCATCTTTATGAAGGTCAGTCGATCAACAGAGTCGGTGGACAGGCGCACCCTGTGATCCGTGACAAATCCTCCAGCAGCACTGAATGTGCGTTCTAAAAGAACGCTGGATGCAGGACAGGCCAGTAGCTCAATTGCATACTGTGCAAGCTCTGGCCAGTGATCCATCCTCAAGACCCAGTAAGCAAGAGGATTTTCGGTGGGGAAGGTGTCCAAGTCTGACCTTGCCCCTAGGTATTCCTGCACCATGTATATCAGACGCTGGCGATGGTTGCTGGAACCGATCATACCTTGGGGCTGCGGACTAAAGAATTGTCTGAACGCTTCGGTCAGACGGCCACCTTCCCCACCGCTCCTTCTTTGACTGCCTGAAGCCTCAGCAACTCGTTGTCCAGGACCAGGAGTTTGTAATCTCCCAGTCTCTGGGAACGCGTTGCACAGACCTTTCTGCAAGGCCTCCCGGAGTTGTCTCATCCTCTGCTCCCTCTGTGACGGTAAGATAAGGTCCGCAACCTTACCCTTGTACCGTGGATCAAGGAGAGTGGCCAGCCAGTAATGGTCCCTCTCTTTGATCCGAAGAATACGAGGATCCTTCCGCAGACTTTGCAGGATCAGGGAGGCCATGCAGCGTAGGTTAGCTGAGGCATTCAGTCCAGGGTCCTCTGGGTCACTAAGGACGACATGATCCGCAGCCACCTCCTCCCAGCCTCGTACAAGTCCACTGGTTTCTTGGGACTGTAAATCATCCCTAAAAGACTGCTGCTGATGATGCTGAGTGCCAGGCTCCACCTCCATGCTGACACAATTCTCCTCCTCCTCCTCCTCCTCCTCTTCTTCCTGTGCGATGGGTGGGACAGAAGGAACACTGTCTGGGTAAAGGGGGCCTTGAGAGGCAAGGAAGTCCTCCTCTTCCTGCCTCTGTTCTGCCTCAAGTGCCCTGTCCATTATTGCACGCAGCGTATGTTCCAACAGGTGGACAAGAGGTGCAGTGTCACTGATGCATGCACTGTCACTGCTCACTAGACATGTGCACACTGAAATATTTTGTTTCGGAATTTCGTTTTCGTCCGAAAAATAAATTTATTTAGTTACTCCCGAAATTCGTTTTTATTTATTTCGTTTTTCGTTAGAAATTGCATTCGTCCGAAAATCTGAATTAATTAAGGTCGAATCTGACATTGAAGGCTTATGGTGTCTGTCGAATGTTCAAAGAAGATTCGACGGAGCAGTGAAACTGTACGACGCTGCAATCATACATTTCCGGTCGAATGTTCCGCCCACAAGCTATAGAAGAATTCTAATGTTGTATGACTAGTAATAATTATATTTATTCATTACTATTACTAGTCAACCAACATTAGAATTCTTCTATAGCCTATGGGCGGATGCATTTGACCGGAAATGTACGATTGCAGCGTCGTACAGTTTTGCTGCACCGTCAAATCTTCTAACTTTCGATGCTTTGTCGAATCTTCGTCATTCTAGCTATTTTACTGCTCCTCCTCTTTGGTTACAATCAGCCAATAACATTCATCATCAACTTTATTTTTATTTTACTTCCCCCACCCAATTCCAGCAGTGATCTTTTCTCTCTATGTCAAATCTTTTCTCTCTATAATAACAAATCTTTTCTCTCCTATGTCGAATCTTTTCTCTCCTATGTCGAATATTTTCTCTCTATAATGTCGAATCTTTTCTCTCCTATGTCGAATCTTTTCTCTCCTATGTCGAATCTTTTCTCTCCTATGTCGAATCTTTTCTCTCCTATGTCAAATCTTTTCTCTCCTATGTCGAATCTTTCTCTCCTATGTCGAATCTTTTCTCTCTATAATGTCAAATATTTTCTCTCCTATGTAGAATAATCTTGGACTAATAGAGTTAAGGTTAGGCACATTCGACCACAGGTTCGATAGACACAGATTGTTATTGTCAGCGTCACGTCGAATCTCCTATCTATATCGAACTGTTGTAGCAACGAAAACGAAAATAAAGCATTTGTTTATGTCGGATCTTTTGGTTTTCGGATTCTGTGCTTTCGTTTTCGTTTGTTAAAACGATAACGAAAATAGCTGAAATTCGGACGAAAATGCATTCGGACGAAAACGAATGCACATGTCTACTGCTCACCATCCTCGTGGCCTCCTCAAATGGTGCCAGGACAGTGCATGCATCCCTGATCATGCCCCACTGGCGTGGTGAAAAAAACCCGAGCTCCCCTGACCCTGTCCTGGTGCCGTAGTCGCACAGGTACTCATTGATGGCCCTCTGCTGCATGTGCAGCCGCTGCAGCACGGCCAATGTTGAGTTCCACCTGGTGGGCATGTCACATATAAGGCGGTTCTTGGGCAGGTTCAACTCCTTTTGCAGCTCAGCCAGCCGAGCACTGGCATTATATGATCTGCGGAAATGCACACAGACTTTCCTGGCCTGCCTCAGGACATCCTGTAAGCCCGGGTACCTGCCCAAGAACCGCTGCACCACCAGGTTAAGGACGTGAGCCACACAGGGCACATGGGTCAGTTGTCCCTGTCGGAGAGCAGAGAGGAGGTTGGTGCCATTGTCGCAAACTACCATTCCTGGCTTAAGCTGGCGTGGCGTCAACCACCTCTCGGCCTGCCCCTGCAGAGCAGACAGAACCTCTGCCCCAGTGTGGCTCCTGTCCCCCAAACACACCAGCGCAAGCACGGCATGGCATCTTTTTGCCTGCGTACTTGCGTAGCCCCTTGAACGCCTACGGAGCACCGCTGGTTCCGAGGACAAAGCACAGGAAGAGGTCACGGAGGAAGAAGAGGAGGGGGTGGAGGACAGAGGTGTGTCACAACCAGTAGTAGCATTTTGGAGGCGTGGCGGTGGAACAACCTCCAACGCTACTGCACCTTGTCCTGCATCCTTCCCAGCTGCCAAAAGAGTGACCCAATGGGCCGTGAAAGAAAGGTAACGTCCCTGTCCATGCCTGCTGGACCATGAGTCAGCGGTAATATGCACCTTACCGCTGACCGCCCTGTCCAGCGAGGCCAAGACATTGCCTTCCACATGCCGGTAGAGAGCCGGAATCGCCTTCCGTGAGAAAAAGTGGCGTTTGGGAACCTGCCACTGAGGAACCGCACATTGCACAAACTCACGGAAGGGGGCCGAGTCTACCAACTGAAAAGGCAGCAGTTGAAGCGCTAGCAATTTACCCAAGCTAGCATTCAACCGCTGGGCATGTGGATGGCTGGGAGTGAACTTCTTTCGACGGTCCAGCAGCTGGGGCAGGGAAATTTGCCTGCTAGAATCGGATGTTGGTGTACTGCTAGCAGAGTGCCCGCAAGTACTTGGCTGTGACACACCTAATTCTACACCTTCATTCCTCTCAGAGCAGGTTTCAGAGAGGACTGAAGGTATAGTGGGGTTGGAGATCCCAGCTGATGCGGTGCAAGAAGAGGTCAGCTTTGTTCTTTGGTGTGGGTCTTTAAGGTAGGCTTGCCAACGAGCTGCATGGCAGGTCAACATATGTCTGGTCAAGCATGTGGCGCCCAAGCGGGTGATGTTTTGACCACGCGATATACGCTTGAGACATATGTTGCAAACAGCAGCTGTGCGATCTGATGCACTCGACTCAAAAAAGGCCCACACCAAAGAACTTTTTGAATAACGGGCAGAGGCAGCGCCCTGCACAGGCGGAGCTCTGCGGTGTGATTCCGTCGGTGTGCTGCCCTTACGCTGGCCCCCCGAGGGCATCCTGCCTCGTTGGAGATGTGCCTCCTCCTCATCCTCCTCCTCCTTCTCCTCCTCTCTCCTATTAGGCACCCACGTGGAGTCAGTGACCTCATCATCCCCTCCCTCCTCATCACTGGAGCCAATCTGGCAGTATGCTGCAGCTGCTGGAACATGACTGCCAGATTGGTGTCCTTCTTGAGCATCCCCTCTCTCTGCTCTCACGCTACTGCCTTCCTCTAGCTGGGTATCATCATCAGACCCTTTGAAACACTGGACATCCTCCTGGAGCATGTACCCAACACTGTGCTCAAACAGTTCGGGGGACTCCTCAGGAGGACATGGTTGGTCTAGGGAAGGAGTGACTGATGATGACATTGATACCAGGGAAGAGGACGCTTTGGCAGCTGCTTTGCCAGTACCCTGAGCCTGGGTGAGAGAGGATGAGGAGGGCTTGGTCATCCACTCTACCAAGTCTTCGGCATGATGCGGCTCAACACGTCCAGCTGCCAAAAAGAAGGACAAGCGTGTCCCATGGCCACGTGCTGATGGTGATGCACCGCGTCCACGACCAGCACTGTTGTCTCTAGACACAGAGCCTGCTTGCCCTCTTTTTTTGGCTCCTGACTGTCTGCCTCTCCTTGTTTGCCTTCCAGACATTCTAATGGCCTGCAGTGAAATGGGAAAAGCAGCAATACAGGCTAAGTTAAGGTGTAATATGGTCAGGACTCGGAGGTACACTCCGCCCGCTGTAAGTGCCGCAAAATCCTGTTGGTGTAACACACCAGGAAAAAGCAGCAATACGGGCTAACTTCAGGTGTATAATGTGCAGGAGGCTTAGCAACAATGACACTGACACTGTCCCCTGCCTATCCTTCTCTCTCCCTGCACACAAGGTTTATCAAAGTATATGACACTGACACTCTCCCTGCCTATCCTTCTCTCTCCCTGCACACAAGGTTTAGCAAAGAATATGACACTGACACTGTCCCCTGCCTATCCTTCTCTCTCCCTACACACAAGGTTTAGCAAAGAATATGACACTGACACTCTCCCTGCCTATCCTTCTCTGTCCCTACACACAAGGTTTAGCAAAGAATAGATTTGACAAGATTTGACACTGTCCCTGCCTATCCTTCACTTTCCCTGCTCCGGAACACA
The DNA here is from genome assembly GCA_029206835.1 of Rana muscosa. Classification (NCBI taxonomy): domain Eukaryota; kingdom Metazoa; phylum Chordata; class Amphibia; order Anura; family Ranidae; genus Rana; species Rana muscosa. Next base: position 179,392,340 of record CM055127.1, read on the forward strand.
CTACACAAGGCCGCCGCGCTGGCGGCTTTTTATAGTGTGGGGCGTGTACTAAACCCCCTCAGCTATAATTGGCCACAGGCATCCTGCCTGTGGCCAATCATTGCTCTCCTCGCTGCCGGCGCTGTGATTGGCCAAGCATGCAGGGTCACAGTGCATGCTTGGCCAATCACAGCGCCAGGATTACACTGCGATGGCGCAGTGTATTGTGGGCCGTTCGCGTCACTCGAATTTGGCGCGAACGGCCCAAAATCGTTCGTTGTTCGCCGAACGCGCGAACAGCCGATGTTCGAGTCGAACCTATGTTCGACTCGAACACCGAGCTCATCCCTACTGTACTGTATCTTATTTAGTTTACCGTGCTTCACCATACTATGTTCTATGGACTTTCTAGCCTCTCTGTACTGCACTGAAACTTAAAGTGGTTGTAAAGGTTGGAGGTTTTTTACCTTCATGCATTCTATGCCTTCAGTGTGCAGCTCCCCCTCAGACCCTACCCCCTTATACTCAGTCCGATCCCGATCCAGCGATGTGCATGAAAGCAAAAGCCTTCTCGGGTCTCCCCCCTCATTATTGACTGAGTCGCAGCAGTGGGAGCCATTGGCTCCCATTGCTATCAATCACAGACAGTCAGGAGGGACTGGGGTTGAACCTTGGAAAGAAGCATGCATGAGCCCCCAGAGCAAGCAGCTTGGTTAGGGGCAATCAGCAGTGAGGCGGGGCCAAGAGCAGGTAAGTATGATATGTTTGTTATTTCAAAAAACTAAAATTTAGCTTTACAAATGGTTTAAAAAAATCTTTATCAAATGAATTTGCCATTATGATATTATCACATTCCTCCTAAACTGCAGACTATGAATTCTATGAATTATTGTGATTCCTTCCCCAGGGGGCCACTCAAGAGGCACTTAATTTGCCCTCTGTTAGGTATGCCAAATTATCCAATCCTTATGTTGAGATGTTCAAAAATACATATCGAAAATCAATAGTAATCATTTACCAATTGACCCACAAGCCTATCCCCTACATTCTACCATTGAATCTTCAAAAAATGATTCATAAGCCCCGTACACACGGTCAGACTTTTTGCCAACAAACTTCATTTTGAGCTAGTTTGACAAAAAATCCGACCGTGTGTACGCTCCATCGGACAAACTTTTTTGGTTTTCATCGGACAAAAGTGCGGTCTGCAAATGGACAAACTTTTGGCCAACAAAAGTCCGATGGAGCAAAGTCCGACCGTGTACAGAAATCCATCAGACTTTTGTCCGATGGACAAAACAAATAATGTTAAAATCAACCAACAATAGCAGAAGTTGACCAAAGGGTGGCGGTAAAGAGCAGAAAAGAGCAGAAAAACCACGTGATGTTGGAAAAGGTTTTGGGAAAGTTTGCAAAAAAGTCCTGTGGTGTGTATGCTATGGGTGTGCCCGACCAACTCCGTTCGGACAAAAATCCACGGAAAAGTCAGATGGAAGTCCGACCGTGTGTACGAGGCTATACTCAACTACAGGCATTCACCCTTTCCACCTTTGATAAAAGAAAAAGGGTTGCCATAGTAGATTGGGCTGACTTATTTTTACTATTACACACACTATAGATATTATAAAATCTACCCTAGCTGGCTCCACAACAAAGGAATACCTTTCTCACCTATCAAAACAGACAGGTGCACTATAACAAGGAACTAGTGGTTTTATGTGCTTAAAAGAAAAGTATCAATTTTTTCAAGAATCATATTTACCTAGGTGGTGTCCCCTGCTGGCTCTTACACTTATGCCCCGTACACACGACCAGTTTTCCCATGGGAAAAAGTCAGATGAGAACTTTTGGTCGTGAATCCCGACCATGTGTATGCTCCATCTGACTTTTTCCTACAGGAAAACTGCCGGGAAAAAAAGAGAGCAGGGTCTCAACACATGCTCAGAAGCATAGAATTAAATTTTCTCGGCTCATCGTAGTCTTTTATGTCACCACATTCTTGGCAGTCAAAAGTTCACCAAACTTGTGTGACCATGGGTATGCAAGGCAGGCTTGAGAGGAATTCCGTCGGAAAAAAACATTGTTTTTTTTTCCGACAGGAAAACCGCTCGTGTGTACGGGGCATTAGAACCGAGAGATCAAACACTGCCGTTTTCAGATCTCCCTGATTAAAGAGCTGGTGACTGTCAGTCACCGCTCTCTTTTCTGCCCCCTTCCCCATGCTCACTGGAGCGTTAGGCTGTGGAGGGAACAAGAAGAAGCACACCACTCCAGGCAGAATCAGGTGTAAGGCAGATCACAGGTGCAGACCTTGGCTCACCACCGTGGAAGACGAATAAAACAAGAAATTGGTCGCACACTGGAACTCCAACTTATCTTGATGTCATCTTTACTGTCAACAGGGTAAGATAGATACAGGCAATGGTAGACGCGTTTCACAAGCGATAGCTTGCTTGTTCACAGCCTTGTGAAACGCGTCTACCATTGCCTGTATCTGCCTGACCCTGTTGACAATAAAGATGACATCAGGCTGTGGAGGGTGTGGGAGCGGCCGGCTCAGGCTGTCAGCGGGTGCCGGTCCAGGCATGTGGGCGGATCCCAACTTTATTGATGCAATTTTGCCCAAGCCTGGACTGGCTCTGTGGTGTCGGCCAACAGCAGACTTCAGACCGCTCTCTGCTGAAAACGGGTCATAGGAGTGCAGAAAGAAAGAATTGCTCTTCTGTGGCCCATAGGAGAAGTACAACGAGCTTTGGCTGTACTTTAACATTGAAATTCCGAAAAAGAAGATCACGTTACCTTTGTACCTTGTACCTTTTCCTTCCCTCCCACGTCTAACCCTACCCAAGTTGTGTCTTTTTTATCCACTCATAACTGTTATAGAACAATAAATTACCTAATAAAGAGAGATCAGAGAGAAAATTACTTGTATATGACCTGTTTTGCCGTTGTAAAACAAATAGAAACTTTATGAAACACAAAAAAGAAAGAGAAAGCAGAAAAGATTTCCATTTATGAACAGAAAATTGTACTCTTCACAGATCAGAGAGAGAGAGAGAGAGAGAGAGAAAGATCTGCTGAATATCATCCTCTCTGCGGGAATGGGAGCACTCGCTGTACTCATCCTAATCGCCGGAGGTAAGTAGTTTGACTAAAAGTCTGCACTGACCTAAGGTCTAATGAAGGGCTGCCAAAGAAAAATTTGAACAAAGAAAACCAGATCACAAGAGTTGCCCATCAACATATCTGGGAACTCTCTGCCGAATCTTGCTAAGATGACCTGAAGATTCCTAAAATCATTGTAACTAGGGGTGTGCAGGATGATTTTATCTAATTTGATTTTACTGCAAAATTTCTTACTTCAACCCCAGCTAATTTTTGTTGTAACTCAATTTCACAAAACAATCTGCTACAAATAAGTCAATCTACTCTCTTATTTATTTAGAACAGAAAGATGTCTATTTAAAGTAATAGTAAAGGCGTTTTAAAAAAACAAAAACAAACATGTCATACTTACCTCCTCTATGGAGTTGGTTTTGCACAGAACAGCCAAGATCCTCCTCTTCTCGGGTCCTTCTTCTGTGCTCCTGGCCCCTCTTTCCTACCGAGTGTCCCCACAGCAAGCAGCTTGCAATGGGGGCACCCAAGCAGGCTCACTCCCGATTCACATACAAAGCCATGACACAACCCCCCATCTCTCTCCTCATTGGCTTACTGGCCCCCTCTCTCCTTATTGGCCTTTGGTTCGGTTTGTGCTAGGACTCTCGAACATCGCAAAAGTTTGGACCCGAACACCGAACCCCAATGAAGTCTATGGGACCCTAACTTGAAAAATTTTGAAAGCTTATTGTTGGCCAATGGAAAAAAACAAGGTTGCTCAGTTCTTCCAAAGTTAGAGGGGGATTCCTGTTGTTCTTGCCTATATCTGGTAGAATGATCGATAAATTGGCTAGGGTGTCTAGAAATGACAGACTCATCTACAAAATTATCATCATGATGGTATGAGAGAGGGGCAAATCTATTCTTTGTAGAAATTGGATTACCCCTAGGGGTTTGTCTATTAGGGCGATTACCATAATAGTCTCTAGGGTCTTCTTTAAAATCTCTATGTCTCTGATAATTAGAGTCATTTGCATACATGGGTGGATAGCCTCCCCTATGATCCCCATATCCCCGATATGTGTGATCATTAACATAGGTGGTCTTTTTTGATGAAAAGCCTGCTCTGTGAAAATTATTCACGCTCTGATTGTATTGAACACCAGAATAGAACGATGGCTTGCAGTTCCGACGTCATCACGCCTTTCCACTACGGAGATAAACCGATACGGCGAGCAAATAAGCAGGGGAAGCCGCGAGGAGACACTGCGCTTCTATATGACATTTACCGCACAATCTAAACTACATTCCTCTAAGTGCAAAATGGGGGGGGGGGAGATGGGACTTTAAATGAGGCCATAGGCCTGGTAAGGCCATGTGCCTCCATCCCTGTTAATTGGGAAAAAAATTAAGCAAAAATACAGCCATATAGGCATCAGAGTGCAACGAAGGGAGGGGGGGGGGGAGTTGGGATTTTAAATGAGGCTCTTGGTAACAAATTGATAGAGTGGTGGGTGGTAAAGCATTTATTAGTACAAGGATACATGTTAGAATACATTGATTACATATACATAAAACGCACATTCAATAGTGCCGATTCCTGAAACGGTAATTTCAGGTAGTAACGCATTACAGACATCAATCACATTGTAGGTTAAGAGGGTTCCACCACTATTCATAATAAGGTATGCATGATTAGCAATTATGGTCTGCACTCTGATGCCTATATGGCTGTATTTTTGCTTCGTTTTTTTTTTGTGCAATACTTTCTTTGTTCAAAATTTTTTCGTATATAGTATTACGCTATGGAGCCCTTTTTGTTTCTATCTTCCTGAAATACCAGCAATCGTTCAAATCCCCGCTACCCAGTTACCAGCCTCAGGTCTAGTGGGAGACCATAAATCCCTGTGTCTGGTGAGACCGCCGTGATAGTGGTCATATCCTTGGGGTAAGGAGACTATATTACTATCTCTCGGGTGCCTTATTTGGTGGATGAAGGTTTTCTTGTCACGAGTCTCCCTTTCTTTGCACCATTATAGAATCATCCCTCTAAAAGACTGACTTATTTTAGGAATAACCTCTTCAATACCTGGGATTTATCCGTCTGCATGCAGCAGTTTTTTATACTTTTGGGACTTTTCTTCATTTATCTATTCATTCTCATCTTTTTTCTTCACAGTTGGCATTTGTGTGTTATATATATTTTTGCAATTATCATGCGATAGTCACATTTATATTCTGAGATGTTTATGTGACTTTGCTTCTGTAGCAGGGTCTTTAAATTCAGTTGGGGTACACCTGGGGGTAGTGTGACCCAGGTGTGTAATTGTGAGAGGTTCTGGACCCCTTTTGTAATTTGTGGAGGATTGGGTGGTGTATTATTCTCCTTGGCCTGTGGGTGGCGGGGTACCTACAGGCTCAAGATAGAATCACTGCCACAGTGCTACCCTTTTTGTCCCTTTCCGGAGATGGTACGGCTGGGGCGGGGAACCCGCCGTGGTGTTGAAGGGAGGAGATAAAAGGGGGAGACGCCCTCGCCACGAGGTCTTCGAGGATCTTCTCTTCACGCACCCAGGCACCTTAGGCCTGGGTGCGGGCGGTTCGGAGTTCTGGCCCAGGCGCCCTAGGCCTGGCCGGAATGGAGTTGGAGTCCATCCCAGGCACTTTCAGCCTGGGGTGAGGTACTATATCGTAGGCCTGGGGCCCAGTACCTTCGACTGGGTCCCGCAAGGGCGAAGTGATCCGAGGGTGCCGCCTTGCGAGGGGACCCGCATCTGAGGTGAGGAGGCTTGGGAGGTCACCCGTCCGGAGACCCGGAGCAGCATCAACCCGGTGACGGATGGGCCTCCGGTAACTCCCTCAGAGGGACATCTTCCCCTGATAGGGGCCGCAACGCAGCGAAGGTACTCCCATCTAAGTTCTATGGAGTTGCTGGTAGAGACTCACAAGTTCTATGTTCTGTGCTAAAGCAAAGCTGTTACAACCCCTGGTGAAACCACAGGGGTTTAGATTGAAATCAGGAAAGTGCCTCAGCCTGCTCATCCCACCGTTTGCACTATGTTATGGGTCGCAACCAGTTGGCTGTGAAAGAACTGTTTGTTGTGGAGATATAATAAACAAGTGTTGGACCCTGCATCGGTGTATGGACTCTGGCTAATGGGAGCAAGGGAGGTACCAGCATAGCAAGATTGAGTTTCATAACTAACACACATTGGCCCGAGGAAGATACTGGTGCTGGCCTTCACCTCACCCACAGCTATGGGGAGGACATGGGCCGTAGCGCATCTCACCCTGTCGTGTGACATACCCCTAGAGAAAGGAGATGGGGTGAGGCCGCTACACTTCATTTTCCATTTACTGAGTATATTTACATATTGGTATAATTTATCGTCACATCAACTTGATATTATTATTTTGATTCACAGATATTTATGCACACAGTTTTCCATTCACATTGGGTTTTTCATTAATTCATCATTCCTTTAATTGGGATTTTGATCATCTTTTAGCGCTGTACCTCACTACCATATATATCTTAATTTTTTGTATCTAATTTTTGGTACTGGCAGCTATTTCTATTATCAACTTAAATCATATAATTTCCTTTTCGTCACTATCTAGCGCAGTGTTCCTTTTTTTTTTTACTATCCTGCACATACTACCACCGTCATACACTCCGAACTCCTCTCATGCACATTCTACCCACCACCATATGCTCCGCACGCCTCTCCTATACATACCACCCACTCCCATAAACTCCGCACTGTACATTCCCTATTTAACATTACTGTATTCTGCATGTAAGTCATCTCAGACTCTATTAAACCACACCACTTTAAGCCATGCCTAACATTTAGCGCAATTTAAGCCACGCCACTATTTTGCTGCGGCACGCTATGCTTGCCACATTTTTTTCAGTCGATCCAAAGGGCCCACTTTTTATCTTGCACACGGGCCCACTCATTTCATGATAAACCCCTGCCTCAGGTGCAACATTTAGGGTGGGGGCAAAATTATTACTGTGCCCCCCCAAGTGTGCTGTGTTGCGGTCATGTGCAGCATGTGCCAGTGTGAGTGTGCGACGAGCGGGGGTCCTTAAGGTCTCCTGCACTTCTTCTCCCATTCTCTCCTCCCGTCAGGCGTCCAATAGCGGCACCTGTTGTTTCAGCAAATCAGGTGACAGGTAACTAGACCTAAGCAGCCTGATTGGCTGAGAGGCGGGTCAGTGTTAGGGAAGCAATGTATTTGCTTCCCTAACACACCACTGAGTAATCAGCGAACGCCCGCTGTTTACCCTTTTGGAAGCCTATAAGGAGCCCACAGGCTCTAATCAGGAAACCTATTAGAGCCTATGGCTCTAATCAGGCGCTACCAAAACACAATTGTCGCTGTAATTCATATGCCCGGCGCCCGAAAAGGGGCCGGGCACATGAATAGGCGGCGGCAGCGGCGACCATAGAAAGATTCATGCAATGCATGAATCTATCTGTGGTGAGAGAGAGAGTGACAGGAGAGGGGGGGCGGCGCTCCTGCACCCTTTATGGATGCACCGCCACTGGGTACATCGCGTACGGCGGCTATTGGAGAAGCTCTCGGCAGGGGATACTGATGAGAGGCTGGGTGGCGGGAACAGTACCCTGTGCTGGGGAGAGCCCTGCTCCAATGGATTATTATAGAGAGGTGAGCAACTGAATCTACAACCAATCTACACTGTACATATGTGGGGGGAGGGGGGGTGGTGTGTGAGTAGTGCAGGAATCAGTGTAGTTGTCAGGTAGGTCAGTGTAGTGGACATTGTAGGGATCAGGTAGGTCAGTGTATGAATCAGGTAGGTTAGTGTAGTTGTCAGTGTAGGGATTAGGTAGGCCAGTATAGGAATCAGGAAGGTAAAAGTAGGAATCAGGTAGGTCAGTGTAGGAAGCAGGTAGTTCAGTGTAGTGGTCAGTGTAGGGATAAGGTAGGTCAAAGTAGGAATCAGGTAGGTTAGTGCAGTGGGCAGGTAGGTCAGTGTAGACATCAGGTAGGTTAGTGCAGTGGGCAGGTAGGTCAGTGTAGGAATCAGGTAGGTTAGTGCAGTGGTCAGGTAGGTCAGTGTAGGCATCAGGTAGGTTAGTGCAGTGGTCAGGTAGGTCAGTGTAGGAATCAGGTAGGTTAGTGCAGTGGTCAGATAGGTCAGTGTAGATATCAGGTAGGTTAGTGCAGTGGTCAGGTAGGTCAGTGTAGGAATCAGGTAGGTCAGTGTAGGAATCAGGTAGGTTAGTGCAGTGGTCAGGTAGGTCAGTGTAGGAATCAGGTAGGTTAGTGCAGTGGTCAGGTAGGTCAGTGTAGGCATCAGGTAGGTTAGTGCAGTCGTCAGGTAGGTCAGTGTAGGAATCGGGTTGGTTAGTGCAGTGGTCAGGTAGGTCAGTGTAGGAATCAGGTTGGTCAAAGTAGGAATCAGGTAGGTTAGTGCAGTGGTCAGGTAGGTCAGTGTAAGAATCAGGTTGGTCAGTACTACTGTACTCGTGGAAGGGACTCAGGGAAGTCTAAAATTCTGTAGTTTAGGGGGCGAAAATGTATTGCCTTGTCGCGGGTGCTGAAAACCCACACTACGCCACTGACTGCATATATATAATTTGGGGAACATATCCGTATAAAATAGTTTACCATTTGCCAATAAAAAAAATTATTTCCCTGGATTTCATTGTAAAAATCTGGCACCTTACTCTGGAGTAATTCAGAACACAAGACATTCTCAGTCTTCTGGATTAATTTTACTATCTGGGAGACGGAAACAATCTTGTGAATGAAGTGCATCACCCTGGCACCCTTCATTTACAATGCAACAATACAGAGAGTGTGCTGTCCCCAATAGGGATGAGCTTCGTGTTCGAGTCGAACCCATGTCGAATTGCGAACATTATGGGCCGTTCGCGACAAATTCGAGTGGCGCGTCATGGCTCATAATTCACTGTATCATTGCAGTGCAATGCTGGCTGATGATTGGCCAAGCATGCACTATGACCCGCATGTTTTGGCCAATCACAGCGCGGTAAGAACGGAGAGCCGTAATTGGCCAAAGCCAGTGTGGCTTTGGCCAATCATGGCTCAGAGGAGTAGGTACACGTCCCACACTATATAAGGCCGCCGGCTTGGCGGCCTTGTGTAGTGTGTTGGCGTTGGTTAAAGAGAGAGATTACAGAGACAGACAGTGTCATTTATATTTAGTTAGATAGAGCAGGCAGGTGAGTCAGTTAGCTGCAGTTACAGTGTGTAGAGGATATATATGCATCCTAGGTGTTGTATATATATTTATACACTGTATTCAGTTTAGCTAGATCCGTTCCTGTTATTCTCTATACTGTGACAGGCAGGCAGGTGATTGTGCTAGCTGCAGTCAGTGTTTCACTTAGTGTACTGTGTGCTTTGCATAGCGTTCACCTAATGTTTACCTGAATACAGTTAGTGACTAATAGTGGTGTTCTCATAATAAAACCACAGGCAGGGAGCTGCATAATTTTCATGTAGTGTACTGCAGTACTTCTGTTCTTTGCACAGCGTTCACTTAACTACATCAATACTGGGCACTTTAGCCCCCTTCCTTCCCAGACCAATTTTCAGCTTTCAGCGCTTTTCAATGACAATTGCGCGGTCATGCTACACTGTACCCAAATAAAAATTTTATCATTTTTTTCACACAAATAGAGCTTTCTTTTGGTGGTATTTATTCACGACTACGTTTTTTATTTTTTGCGATATAAGCAAAGAAAGAGCGGAAATTTGAAAAAAATAAATATTTTAGTTTTTCTATTTTTAAAAAAATCCAATAAAATCAAATTTTGTCATAAATTTAAGCCAAAATGTATTCTACTACATGTTTTTGGTAAAAAAAATAATCCGTTAAGTGTATAATAATTAGTTCGTGTGATCACAGACATATGTAAGCAAATGATCATGTACAGATGTGCGCAGGAGATCACAGATATATGTGTGCAAATGATCATTGGGACATATGATTTTACTGTCACATATGTGAGGGACAGGTGTTTTTACTATGTGGGGACATGTGTGTGTGGGGACATGTGTGTGTGTGGGGACATGTGTGTGTGGGGACATGTATTTTGGGGACATGTTTGTTTACTTTATGTTAAAAGAATAGTATAAACATAAAACAGTAGATCTGTGTCAGAAATATACTAGAAACAGCGCTGATGTTGGTAAGATTCAGGTGGCCAACTCCACCTCCAAAATAATTAACAGTTTATGGCAGATGAAACAGAAATGCAGAGTGTCCAATAATGTTCATTGGTGGTCCTAGATACACACATCATGCACCTTCACCGTAAATCCTGATCCACCCAGTGGGAACACACTCCCCCTCAGGGGTTTAAACTCACCAGAGCAAAGCTCAAAAAACACCTTGAACAGGGGAGTAAATCGGAACCTTTTCAGCATTCAGCATCAACCAAGGAGATGTCTGATCAGTGGGGACTCCCAAAAGGAATACATAAACAGAAGAAAGCAAAAATAGCGTAACTCCGTTTATTAAGTAAAGTTCCCCACACATCACATAGCCCCTTATTGCATTAAACGTACATTGATTAAAACATAACAGAGCAAACAATCATATCACCACATCGCCGTCCGTCCGTAAGACAATCGATTCCCGAACGAATATCCAGGAACTGTTCTTACTTCCGGGTTTGGCTGGCGTGGAGCGCATACATCACTTCCGGTAGCATCGTGTAGGTCACGCCCTGACGCGTTTCGTCATATCCTGACTTCAACAGAGGGCGTGCCTACACGACGCAAGTGACCATTTAAATAGACACACCCTCCGCCCTCCGTACCAATCAGCGCCGTCAAAGAGCGGCAATAGGTGCACATTGCGGTAACCATGGCAGCAGCTGATATTATATTACGATCGGAGCAGAGGGTTAATAGTCATCAAATTGATGTATTAAAGAGGCACAGTCATAAATAGATCAGTGTCTCTCAATGGGGCACAATAGATACATAAATTTAAAACACAATCATTTAAAAATGCGGAAGTAAATAGAACAATCTACATAAAATGAATCCTATTGCACAATTCAAATACAGACCACGGTCATCATTTCAAATGGTAAACATTCTGAATATAACCCATTGTATAGGTGCAATAAACATATACACCCTCCATGATACTACACTCATATGTACTATGAAAATAGTTAAAATGTATAAAAAACTATATATATATAAAATACTACAAAATACTATAAAATCCAGGACTAAAACATAAAACATATTTAATAATCACTAATAAAGCAGTTTATGTCAAGGTCTATATTCAGCCCTTTCGGCGAGAGAGTATCCACCGAAAAAATCCATTGGGTCTCTCTCCTTGACAGATCCCTAACTAAATTAGAGCCCCTCCATGGGGGTTTTAAATGATCTATTCCCCAGAATTTAAGGCCACTCGGGTCCTGATTGTGACATATTTTAAAATGCAGTGACACATTGTGGTCTTTGAAACCAAGCTTGATATTTGCAATGTGCTCTGCTATTCTAACCTTTAGCTGACGTTTGGTGCGGCCTATATAAATAAGGTCGCATGGACACTGGAGGGCGTATACAACATAGGAAGTGTTGCATGTAATAAATTCATCAATGGTGAATTCTTTATTGTTTGAGGTAGAGATGAAATTTTCCACAGCCCTCAAGGGCCGCTCAACCTCTCTACACGCCCTACATCTACTACACGCAAAAAACCTATCCCTGTCCCAAAAAGTTGAGGGTCTGGTAGGTGGATCTAAAACTTTTCTGACAATTTTGTCGGCAAAACTGCGTGCCCTTCTATAAATAAAACCTGGTTTGTGTGTAAGGACAGCGGATAATACTTTATCCATAAGGAGAACATGCCAGTGGGAGGTAAAGATCTCCTCCACCTCTTTATACTGGGAATAAAACCCAGAAATAAAGTTCCACTCCCGTCCAGTATCTGGCTGGCGGACCGGCATGTCCCTAAGAAAGTCCTCCCTAGGTCGTACAGCCAATCCCTGAATTATATAGTCTAGTGATTCCCCAAAATAGCCCTTTTCAATGAATTTCGCCTTTATAATCTCTGCTTGTACAAGGAAGTCAGAGTCCGCAGAGCAGTTCCTTTTTACTCTCGTAAGTTGGCCTCTAGGAATATTTTTAAGCCACATTGGATGGTGGCCACTGCTCATAGGTAGGTAACTATTCGCATCTGTGGGCTTAAAAAAGACCTTTGTCCCCAATTTGTTGTCATATTTAAAAATATGCAAATCTAAAAACTGGATATCAGTAGTGCTCACAGCACTAGTCAATTTAATGTTGTTAGAATTAGAATTGAGTTCATTTAAAAATGTCTGTAACGTATCCAGTGTACCACTCCAAATAAAGAACAGGTCAGCAATGTACGTTTTATAAAATAAAAGATATGGGAGAGTCTTAGAAAAAATATTTTTATCCTCCCATTCTGCCATGAAGAGGTTAGCAATGCTCGGTGCAAAGCTAGCCCCCATGGCAACGCCCTTGCATTGCGAATAAAAGTCACCATTATAGCAAAAAAAATTATGTCCAAGGCAAAAATCCAGGGAGTTCCTCAAAACACTTTTTTATTATGCGTGATATCTTCACGTTTGCATAGGGCCCAATTAAGGGCCAACAGTGTATCATCGTGTTGGATGATGGTGTACAAGGACGGCACATCAGCGGTTACCAAGTACACCTGATCATTTCCTGTTAAGTCAATATGTTGCAACATCTGTAATAGGCTCTTGGTATCCTTAAGAAAAGCACGGATGACTCCCACACTTTCTTGCAGATACAGATCAAGATATTGCCCCATACAGGATGTGATTGATCCTATCCCATTGACAATGGGTCTCCCTGGAGGGCTCTGAATATCCTTGTGAATCTTGGGGAGGGTATAGATAGTGGGGATCCTACTACTGCTAGGGACCAGGAATTTCTTCTCTCGGTTATTCAGTACCCCAGTAGAGTACCCCATTTCAACCAAACACTCTAAATCATTCCCATATTGAATGGAGGGATCTTTATCCAATTTAGTGTAGGTATTACTATCACTTAGCATATCCATGAGTTGTTTATGGTAAAAATCTTTATTTAGAATTACCACACCTCCCCCCTTATCGGCAGGTCTTATCACTAGACTTTTTTTCTCTTCAAGCATCGATATCCCATCCAGTATATGCCTTGGATTAACATTCTTTTTAGGGATCAGATCATTCAAATCTCTAATCACAAGTCCTTTAAAAACCTCAACTTGATGATTAGCTCCATTAAAGGGATTGAATAAGGATTTGTTCCGTAATCCACTATCCAATGCAACTGATGAGATACCAGATGTAGGTTGAGAATTTTTATTCAGGAAATATTTCTTCACATTAACCTTACGTATGTATTTGTGGATGTCTATAAATACATCAAATTTATTAATAGGCCTTTTCAGGCCGCATTTCAGACCTAAATGGAGAATATTAGTCTCTTTATGTGTCAAAACTATATCACTTAAATTAAAGATACCACCTACTCTTGATCTCTCCTTCTTTTTCTGGACTTTTCGTCCTGCTCTACATCCTCTCGATCTTCTCCCCTCTGATAGGGGTAATATGGGGGATCCCTCTGCCAATAAAGGGGTTCCCTCCACTGAGGATCTCTGTAGTTTTGTGCTTGCTGGGAATGTGGTGGAGGACGTCCCCTGCGTTGGGGGAGACCCCGACCTCGTTTCTGCCACCCCCTCCCCCTCCCTAAAAAAGGACGAGGGGATTGGTGATTACTTCTAGCCCCATTTTCCCATAATGGTTCAAACCTATTCTGAACTGGAACTGTATAATAGTTATTAGGTGGATATTGGACAGCGTTATTATGTCCATCTCTAGCTGGACCCCCTCTAGAATGGTCAGCATAATTTCTTACAGGGGTAGAGTGATCCCTTGGAGCCCGTGGAGGCAAGTCATTCCTCCTGGTTTCACCTATACCTGATGTATAGGGGCTCTAATTTAGTTAGGGATCTGTCAAGGAGAGAGACCCAATGGATTTTTTCGGTGGATACTCTCTCGCCGAAAGGGCTGAATATACAGGTCCTTCTCAAAAAATTAGCATATTGTGATAAAGTTCATTATTTTCTGTAATGTACTGATAAACATTAGACTTTCATATATTTTAGATTCATTACACACAACTGAAGTAGTTCAAGCCTTTTCTTGTTTTAATATTGATGATTTTGGCATACAGCTCATGACAACCCAAAATTCCTATCTCAAAAAATTAGCATATCATGAAAAGGTTCTCTAAACGAGCTATTAACCTAATCATCTGAATCAACTAATTAACTCTAAACACCTGCAAAAGATTCCTGAGGCTTTTAAAAACTCCCAGCCTGGTTCATTACTCAAAACCGCAATCATGGGTAAGACTGCCGACCTGACTGCTGTCCAGAAGGCCATCATTGACACCCTCAAGCAAGAGGGTAAGACAGAGAAAGAAATTTCTGAACGAATAGGCTGTTCCCAGAGTGCTGTATCAAGGCACCTCAGTGGGAAGTCTGTGGGAAGGAAAAAGTGTGGCAGAAAACGCTGCACAACGAGAAGAGGTGACCGGACCCTGAAGAAGATTGTGGAGAAGGACCGATTCCAGACCTTGGAGGACCTGCGGAAGCAGTGGACTGAGTCTGGAGTAGAAACATCCAGAGCCACCGTGAACAGGCGTGTGCAGGAAATGGGCTACAGGTGCCGCATTCCCCAGGTCAAGCCACTTTTGAACCAGAAACAGCGGCAGAAGCGCCTGACCTGGGCTACAGAGAAGCAGCACTGGACTGTTGCTCAGTGGTCCAAAGTACTTTTTTCGGATGAAAGCAAATTTTGCATGTCATTCGGAAATCAAGGTGCCAGAGTCTGGAGGAAGACTGGGGAGAGGGAAATGCCAAAATGCCTGAAGTCCAGTGTCAAGTACCCACAGTCAGTGATGGTCTGGGGTGCCATGTCAGCTGCTGGTGTTGGTCCACTGTGTTTTATCAAGGGCAGGGTCAATGCAGCTAGCTATCAGGAGATTTTGGAGCACTTCATGCTTCCATCTGCTGAAAAGCTTTATGGAGATGAAGATTTCATTTTTCAGCACGACCTGGCACCTGCTCACAGTGCCAAAACCACTGGTAAATGGTTTACTGACCATGGTATTACTGTGCTCAATTGGCCTGGCAACTCTCCTGACCTGAACCCCATAGAGAATCTGTGGGATATTGGGAAGAGAAAGTTGAGAGACGCAAGACCCAACACTCTGGATGAGCTTAAGGCCGCTATCGAAGCATCCTGGGCCTCCATAACACCTCAGCAGTGCCACAGGCTGGTTGCCTCCATGCCACGCCGCATTGAAGCAGTCATTTCTGCAAAAGGATTCCCGACCAAGTATTGAGTGCATAACTGAACATAATTATTTGAAGGTTGACTTTTTTTGTATTAAAAACACTTTTCTTTTATTGGTCGGATGAAATATGCTAATTTTTTGAGATAGGAATTTTGGGTTGTCATGAGCTGTATGCCAAAATCATCAATATTAAAACAAGAAAAGGCTTGAACTACTTCAGTTGTGTGTAATGAATCTAAAATATATGAAAGTCTAATGTTTATCAGTACATTACAGAAAATAATGAACTTTATCACAATATGCTAATTTTTTGAGAAGGACCTGTAGACCTTGACATAAACTGCTTTATTAGTGATTATTAAATATGTTTTATGTTTTAGTCCTGGATTTTATAGTATTTTGTAGTATTATATATATATATAGTTTTTTTAACATTTTAACTATTTTCATAGTACATATGAGTGTAGTATCATGGAGGGTGTATATGTTTATTGCACCTATACAATGGGTTATATTCAGAATGTTTACCATTTGAAATGATGACCGTGGTCTGTATTTGAATTGTGCAATAGGATTCATTTTATGTAGATTGTTCTATTTACTTCCTCATTTTTAAATGATTGCGTTTTAAATTTATGTATCTATTGTGCCCCATTGAGAGACACTGATCTATTTATGACTGTGCCTCTTTAATACATCAATTTGATGACTATTAACCCTCTGCTCCGATCGTAATATAATATCAGCTGCTGCCATAGTTACCGCAATGTGCACCTATTGCCGCTCTTTGACGGCGCTGATTGTTACGGAGGGCGGAGGGTGTGTCTATTTAAATGGTCACTTGCGTCGTGTAGGCACGCCGTCTGTTGAAGTCAGGATATGACGAAACGCGTCAGGGCGTGACCTACACGACGCTACCGGAAGTGATGTATGCGCTCCACGCCAGCCAAACCCGGAAGTAAGAACAGTTCCTGGATATTCGTTCGGAAATCAATTGTCTTACGGACGGACGGCGATGTGGTGATATGATTGTTTGCTCTGTTATGTTTTAATCGATGTACGTTTAATGCAATAAGGGGCTATGTGATGTGTGGGGAACTTTACTTAATAAACGGAGTTACGCTATTTTTGCTTTCTTCTGTTCATGTATTCCTTTTGGGAGTCCCCACTGATCAGACATCTCCTTGGCTGATGCTGAATGCTGAAAAGGTTCCGATTTACTCCCCTGTTCAAGGTGTTTTTTGAGCTTTGCTCTGGTGAGTTTAAACCCCTGAGGGGGAGTGTGTTCCCACTGGGTGGATCAGGATTTACGGTGAAGGTGCATGCTGTGTGTATCTAGGACCACCAATGAACATTTTTGGACACTCTGCATTTCTGTTTCATCTGCCATAAACTGTTAATTATTTTGGAGGTGGAGTTGGCCACCTGAATCTTACCAACATCAGCGCTGTTTCTAGTATATTTCTGACACAGATCTACTGTTTTATGTTTCTACTATTCTTTTAATATTTTACATTTTTAAACGGCTGCTCCTCTTACAAATTCTTTGAGTTCATCAGAGAAATTCGTGCATGGTATCACTTTGATTCTCTGTGTGGTACCTATTTCCAGTGTCGGTTACCTACTACGACATTTATTGCAATTGTGCAAGTCCAAGGCGCTGAGCGGTGTATTGAAGGCCTTTATTATACACCTTATCTTACTGTTTACTTTATGTGTTTACACTGTGTGGGGACACTAGGCTGGTGATCAGTGAGTAAAAAGCTGAAAAAAAACAGCTCATACTCACTGATCACCAGCCGGCTGCAGCGATCCGCTCTCCTCTCCTCACCGACGACTTCTGTGTGAGGAGAAGAGAGCCGATTGCCTAGCAACCGGCTCTTTGTTTACATCACATGACAGCTGTGATTGGACATGGCCGTCATGTGATCAGGAGGGCCAATCACAGAGTCCTCCTACCAAATCGAGATGTGCCGTGTCCAGGTGACACAAGTGCATCGGGATCGCGCCGCTGTGCGGGAACGCGCGCGCGATCCCTATCCTTCTGAGTGACGTTCCGGAATGTCCACTCAGAAGGAGAGAGCGCCCACCCGGCCGTATATGTACAGTGGCCGGGTGGGAAGTAGTTAAAGGAACCTGAATACAATTTGGGGTGTTCTCATAATAAAACCACAGGCAGAGAGCTGCAAGTATTTTCAGTTAGTGTA
Organism: Rana muscosa; assembly: GCA_029206835.1. Classification (NCBI taxonomy): domain Eukaryota; kingdom Metazoa; phylum Chordata; class Amphibia; order Anura; family Ranidae; genus Rana; species Rana muscosa. The sequence continues at coordinate 179,409,997 of CM055127.1, forward strand.
CTGTGTCCTCTGCACAGTTTTTTACCTAAAACTAACTGAAGACAATTGCTGCTTTTCCCATACTAATACCACAGCAGGCAGTTGATTCTGATAGCTGCATTATAATCAGTACAGATTATATATATATATATATATTGTGGCCGAGCGTCCCAGAGAGAGCATGGGAAAGTCCTGTTCGGGGTTTATACATCTCCCAGGCTCCTCTCATATACATTCAGGGATCTCTGATCCAGGATCCAGTTCAGGTGTTGGTCCTCTCTTCCAGGTCAATTAAAAGCTCACCTGAGCAGACAGACTGGGCTCTGAATGGGAAACACAGACAACGCTGGTCTGTGACAGCAAGAAGGTTGGTAAAACGTATCAATCAGTTGATGTGGAAGCTAGCAAGCGGTAGGCTTGTTCAGCCTGGTAGTGAGGGCTTGTAAATACTGTATAGTTAGAGCCGAGACACGGCTAGGTTTTTGTTTAGCTATTTTTTCTTTTTTCTTCTGTTTGTTTTTGCACACTGTACAGCACCTATCATTGACTTTGTATATAGCACCAATAAATAACACTGTGTTTTCACTGATCCAATGGACTTGGTATCTGTGCCTGCTCATCCCAGGGAGCTTTTGTACCTACTACCTGTCCCCCAGGTTACAATATATATATATATATATATATATATATCTCCCACCTTTGTGCAGCTACATCTCACTGCAGGCCATTAGTATGTCTGGAAGGCAAACAAGGAGAGGCAGACAGTCACGAGGCAAAGAAGAGGGCAAGCAGGCTCTCTGTCTAGAGACAACAGTGCTGGTCATGGACACGGTGCATCCTCATCAGCACGTGGCCGTGGGACACGATTGTCCTTCTTTTCGTCAGCTGGCCATGTTGAGCCGCAACATGCCCAAGACTTGGTAGAGTGGATGACCAAGCCGTCCTCATCTTCCTCATCCTCTCTCACCCAGGCTCAGGGTACTTTGTCTGGCAAAGCAGCTGCCAAAGCGGCCTCTTCCCTCGGCTCAATGGCATCAGTCTCTCGTTCCCTAGCCCCACCATGTCCTCCTGAGGAGTCCACCGAACTGTTCGACCACAGTGTTGGGTACATGCTCCAGGAGGATGCCCAGCGTTTTGAAGACTCCGATGATGGAACCCAGCTAGAAGAAGGCAGTAACGTGAGCCCAGAGAGAGGGGGTAGTAACATGAGCCCAGAGAGAGGGGGTGCCCAACAAGGACAGCTATCTAGCAGTCATGTTCCTCCAGCTGCAGCATACTGCCAGATTTGCTTCAGTGATGAGGAGGGAGGGGATGATGAGGTCACTGACTCCACGTGGGTGCCTGATAGGAGAGAGGAGGAGGAGGAGGCACATCTCCAATGAGGCAGGATGCCCTCCAGGGGCCAGCTTAAGGGCAGTACATTGACTGTATCACACCGCAGAGCTCCGCATGTGCAGGGCTCTGCTGTCTCTGCGCGTTATTCCAAAAGTTCTTTGGTGTGGGCCTTTTTTCAGACGTGTGCAGCAGATCGCACCATTGCCCTTTGCAACATGTGTCTGAAGCGTATCTCGCGTGGCCAAAACATCAGCCGCTTGGGCACCACGTGCTTGACCAGATATATGTCGACCTGCCATGCAGTTCGTTGGCAAGCGTACCTAAAAGACCCACACCAAAGAACAAAGTGGACCTCTCCTTGCTCCACATCAGCTGGGATCTCCAACCCCACTATACCTTCAGTCCTCTCTGAAACCTGCACTGAGAGGAATGAAGGTGTAGAATTAGGTGTGTCACAGCCAAGTACTTGCAGGCAATCTGCTATCGGTACACCGACGTCCGATTGTACCAGGCAAATTTCCCTGCCCCAGCTGCTGCACAGCCGAAAGAAGTTCACTCCCAGCCATCCACATGCCCAGCGGTTGAATGCTAGCTTGGCTAAATTGCTAGAACTTCAACTGCTGCCTTTTCAGTTGGTAGACTCTGCACCCTTCCGTGAGTTTGTGGAATGTGCGGTTCCTCAGTGGCAGGTTCCCAAACGTCACTTTTTCTCACGGAAGGCGATTCCGTCTCTCTACCGGCATGTGGAAGGCAATGACTTGTCCTTGCTGGACAGGGCGATCAGTGGTAAGGTGCATATTACCGCTGACTCATGGTCCAGCAGGCATGGACAGGGAGGGACGTTGCCTATCTTTCACGGTGCATTGGGTGACTCTGCTGGCAGTTGGGAAGGATGCAGGACAAGGTGCAGTAGTGTTGGAGGTTGTTCCGCCACCACGGCTCCAAAATGTTACTACTGGTGATTCTGACACACCTCTCTCCTCCACCCCCTCCTCTTCTTCTTCCTCTATGGCCTCTACCTGTGCTTTGTCCTTGGAACCAGCGGTGCTCCATAGGCGTTCAAGGGGCTACGCAAGTACGCAGGCCAAAATATGCCATGCGGTGCTTGAGCTGGGGTGCTTGGGGGACAGGAGCCACACTGGGGCAGAGATTCTGTCAGCTCTGCAGGGGCAGGCTCAGAGGTGGTTGATGCCATGCCAGCTTAAGCCAGGAATGGTGGTTTCCGACAATGGCACCAACCTCCTCTCTGCACTCCGACAGGGACACCTGACCCATGTGCCCTGTTTGGCTCACGTGGTGGTGCAGCGGTCCTTGGGCAGGTACCCAGGCTTACAGGAGGTCCTGAAGCAGGCCAGGAAACTCTTTGGGCATGTCTGCCGGTCATATAATGCCAGAGCTCGGCTGGCTGAGCTGCAAAAGGATTAAGACCTGTCCAAGAACCGCCTAATCCGTGACATGCCCACCAGGTGAAACCCTATGTTGGCCATGCTGCAGTGGCTGCACACGCAGCAGAGGGCCATCAATGAGTATCTGTTGCAATATGGCACCATGACAGGGTCAGGGGAGCTTGGATTTTTTTCCCCACGCCAGTGGGCCATGATCAGAGATGCATGCACTGTCCTGGCACCATTTGAGGAGGCCATGAGGATGGTGAGCAGTGACAGTGCATGCATCAGTGACACTGTCCCTCTTGTCCACCTGTTGGAGCACACGCTGCGTGGAATAATGGACGGGGCACTTGAGGCAGAACAGAGGCAGGAAGAGGAGGACTTCCTTACCTCTCAAGGCCCCCTTTATCCAGACAGTGTTCCTGCTGGCCCGGCTATTGCACAGGAAGAGGAGGAGGAGGAGGAGGAGGATTGTGTCAGCATGGAGGTGGAGACTAGCACTCAGCATCAGCAGCAGTCTTCAAGGGATCAATTACAGTCCCAAAACACCCATGGACTTGTACGTGGCTGGGAGGAGGTGGCTGCGGATCATGTCGTCCTCAGTGACCCAGAGGACTCCACACCGAATGCCTCAGCAAACCTACGCTGCATGGCCTCCCTGATCCTGCAAAGCCTGCGGAAGGATCCTCGTATTTGTTCGATCAACCCTCATTGATCCACGTTACAAGGGTAGGGTTGCGGACCTTATCTTGCCGTCGCAGAGGGAGCAGAGGATGAAGCATCTTCGGGAGGCCTTGCAGAAAGGTCTGTGCTACGCGTTCCCAGAGACTGGGAGGTTACAAATTCCTGGTCCTGGACAACGTGTTGCTGAGGCTCCGGTCAGTCAAAGAAGGAGCGGTGGAGAAGGTGGCCGCCTGACCGATGCGTTCAGACAATTTTTTAGTACGCAGCCCCAAGGTATGATCGCTTCCAGCAACCATCGCCAGCGTCTGGTTTACATGGTGCAGGAATACCTAGGGGCAAGATCAGACTTGGATACCTTTCCCACCAAAAATCATCTGGGTTACTGGGTCTTGAGGATGGATCACTGGCCAGAGCTTGCACAGTATGCAATTGAGCTACTGGCCTGTCCTGCATCCAGCGTTCTTTCGGAACGCACATTAAGTGCTGCTGGAGGCTTTGTAACCGATCACAGGGTGCGCCTGTCCACCGACTCGGTTGATCGACTGACCTTCATAAAAATGATTCAGTCTTGGATCACCACCAGATACCAAGCACCTGATGCTGATGTAACAGACAAATTTTCTTTGAAATGTCAGATCCCTTCAAGACTGAATATGCTGATGCAGAGTGACTATCCTGTTATGCTGAGTGACTATCCTCTTCCTCCTCAATGATCATGCTGATAGCATGTAAGAACATTTTCGTTTCTGGGCACCGCCACCAGTGGCTAAGGCCCAATTTTTCAGCCCCTGTTTAACAGGGGCGTGTAATTACAATTTTTGATGCAATACTTTGCAGCAGGGCTCATTGCTGCGCTCCAAGTACAGCATCTGTGAGGGGTTGCAGTGTTGTGGCACCAGCACCAGTGCCTAAGGCCCAATTTTTCTGCCCTTGTTTAACAGGGGCGTGTAATTACAATTTTTGATGTAATACTTTGCAGCAGGGCTCATTCCTATGCTCCAAGTACAGTATATGTGAGGGGTTGCAGTGTTGTGGCACCAGTGCCTAAGGCCCAATTTTTCTGCCCCTGTTCAACAGGGGCATGTTAATTACAATTCTTGATCTAATAATTCACAGCAGGGCCCATTCCTGCGTCCACCAAGAGTAACTGTGAGGGCTTACAGTGTTGTGGCAACACCACCACCACCACTACCACCAAAGGCCCAATTTTTCCTACCACTGTTCAACAATGGCATGTAATTACAATTCTTGATATAATAGTTCACAGCAGGGCGTTCCAGCGCCCACCAAGAGTAACTGTGAGGGCTTACAGTGTTGTGGCAACACCAACACCTAAGGGCCAAATTTCTGCAGAGTATATATGGCAGGCCCCTACTTTCAAACATCCAACTTACAAACGACTATTATGGGAAAAAGGTGTCTCCTCTCCACTGATGCTTTATCACCAATCCTTGTTTCAATAAAAAAACCAAATTTTCAAAAAACATTTGTCATTGGGACGGAAAGTGAGGTGAAATGTTCTGAACAGGTGCACAGACAGAAAGACAAATGTTACAGGGGTGATAACCCTTCCCTATGTACATTTTTTGGCTGGAGCTACATTTAAAAAATGTACCTGTTCCAAATTACAAACAGATTCTACTTAAGAACAAACCTACAGTCCCTGTCTTCTTTGCACCACCTGTATACTGCTGTTCAGAGTATATAGGGCCTTTTTTTAATTTTGGTGTGGGGGTTCCCCTTAATATCCATACAAGACTCAAAGCGGCTGGGGATGGGAGGGGGTACCCATGCCATTTTTCTCAATGATTTTCATCCATATTGCCGGGACCAGACATTACATTAAAGCCGCAAGCAGTTTTAAATGACTTTTTTTCCTTTAGAAATGTCATTTTGTGCAGGGACAGTTCTAAACACGGGAAACACGTGCAACTTCACAGGCATACTTTAGACACCCCCCAGGTACGATATTTAAAGGAATATTTCACTTTTTTTTCTCTTTAAGCATCATTAAAATCACTGCTCCTGAAAAAAACTGCAGTTTAAAAAAAAAAAAATTGCATTGATACATGTCCCCTGGGGCAGAACCCGGGTCCCCAAACACTTTTTAGGACAATAACTTGCATATTAGCCGTTATAATTAGCACTTTTGATTTTGAACGTTTGCGTCCATTGTATTTAATAGGGTTCTAAAGTTCGTGCAAACTTTCGGTCTGTTCGCAAGTTCTGGTGCGAACCGAACCGGGGGGTGTTCGGCTCATCCCTATGAAGGAGTGGGGCCACGTCCCTAACAACCAATGAGTCATCAGCTGTCCCCACTGACAGCTGAAAATAAAATAAATAATTGGCAGAAAAAAATGAAAAAAATGGGGGGGGGGGGGGCGGTGGAAGAGGGGGTAACTGGTGTACTGTTTTTATTTATTTTTGACACTTTTTTGGTGAATGAGTATATAAAATGTACCCAATACTCATTCACATAGGGGGGGGCTCCCGTCCCAAAGCACCATCCCATGTTGAGGGCATGTGGCCTGGTATGGTTCAGAAAGGGGGTGCTCGCTCGTCCCTCCCCTTTCCTGGCCTGCCAGGTCTGGTATGAATTTTGGTGGGACCCCACACCATTTTTTGCATGGGGGGTTCCCCTAAAAATCCATACCAGACCTAAGGGATTTTGGGGGGGACCCCTCACATTTTTTTTTTCCATTTATTATATTGCCGGCAATGGCCTGCAACCGCAAGTCATTTTAAATGTAATTTTTTTTTCTGAATGTCAGTTTTTCTGCAGCAGGTTCTATACACGGTACAGATGTGCCACTTTACAGGCAGACTAATGCCGCGTACACACGACCATTTTTAATGACGAAAAAAATTCAGTTTTTTAATTTGGTCATTAAAAACGATCGTGTGTAGGCTCCAGAGCATTTTTCGCGACGTGAAAAATGGGCATTAAAAATTTGGAACATGCTCTATTTTTTCTCGTCGTTTTTCACGTCGTCGTTTTTCTCGTCGTGAAAAGCAGCCATGTGTAGGCTTTAACAACGTGAAAAAAACGCACATGCTCAGAAACAAGTTATGAGTCGTTCTGGTAAAACTAGCGTTCATAATGGAGATATCACATTTGTCACACTGTAACGGACTGAAGAGCACCAGGCTGAAAAGCGCAAATCGTCTCTCACCAAACTTTACTAACACGAGGATCAGCAAAAGCAGCCCAAAGGGTGGCGCCATCCGAATGGAACTTCCCCTTTATAGTGCCATCCTACGTGTTGTACGTCACCGCGCTTTGCTCAAGCATTTTTTTTCACGATCCCGTGTAGGCAAGGCAGGCTTGAGAAAAATCACGTTGAGAAAAACGTTGTTTTTTTCAATGACATTAAAAACGGTCGTGTGTACGCGGCATAAAAGGACCCCAGGCACTAAATTGAATGGAATTTTTATTTTTTATTGTTTCACTTTAAGCATCATTAAAATCACTGCTCCTTTAAAAATGGTTATTTAAAAAAAAAAATAGCATTGATACATGTTCCCCAGGGCAGTACCCGAACCCCCATACCCTTTTTATGGCCAATAACTTGCTTATAAGCAGGGATGAGCCGAACACCGCCCTGTTCGGTTCGCACCAGAACCTGCGAACAGACAAAATGTTTGTGTGAACTTTAGAACCCTATTAAATACAATGGACCTCGAACGTTCAAAATCTAAAGTGCTAATTATAAAGGCTAATATGCAAGTTATTGTCCTAAAAAGTGTTTGGGGACCCGGGTCCTGCCCCAGGGGACATGTATCAATGCAAAAAGAAGTTTTAAAAATGGCCGTTTTTTCAGGAGCAGTGATTTTAATAATGCTTAAAATTAAAAAATAAAAGTGAAATATTCCTTTAAATTTCGTACCTGGGGGGTGTGTATGATATGTAAAGTGGCGCATGTTTCCCGTGCTTAGAACTGTCCCTGCAAAAAAATCATTTTTGAAAGAAAAAAAGTCATTTAAAACTCACTCGCAGCTAATTAATGAATTGTCGGCTCCCGGCAATACATAGAAAAGTCATTGATAAAAAAAAAAAAAAAAAGCGTGGGGGTCCCCCAGAATTCAATTACCAGGCCCTTCAGGTCTGGAATGGATATTAAGGGGAACCCCGCCGCAAATTATTATTTTTTTTTTTTTTAATGGCGTGGAGTCCCCCCAAAAATCCATACCAGACCCTTATCCGAGCACGCAACCTGGCCGGCCGCAGGGGAAAAGGGGGGGACGAGAGAGCGTCCCTCCTGAACCATACCAGGCCACATGCCCTCAACATGGGGAGGATGTCCCCATGTTGATGGGGACAAGGGCCTCATCCCTACAACCCTTGCCCGGTGGTTGTGGGGGTCTGCGGGCAGGGGGCTTATCGGAATCTGAAAGACCCCTTTTACAAAGTGAGAGAAGTTCCCCATCAGGTCCGCCCCCTCGGTATGTCGGACCCCGCCTACGTCATTGTCCTGAGCGGGGAACTTCCTTCACTGTGTAATTTAAATTTACACAGTGAAGGAAGTTTCCCGCTCAGGCCAATGACGTAGGCGGGGTCTGACATACCGAGGGGGGCGGACCTGATGGTGAACTTCTCTCACTTTGTAATACATGTATAGACCCGCCCCTTCTCATGTTCCGCATCAGGTCCTCAGCCTTACACCGAGTCATTGGCTGAGCGGACCTGATGGGGAACTTTAGAAGGGGCGGGTCTATACATGTAATAGACTGCAGAGGAAGTTCCCCATCAGGTCCGCTCAGGACATCGGATCGCCGCGAGACACTGGATTTCTCCGCTGGAATGTTTTTTTTTTTTTTTTTTAATAAAGGACTTTTTCAAGGTGTTTGTGTGTTTTTTTTTTAACATTTTTTTACACTTTCTTTGTGAAATGGTAGGGGTACAATGTACCCCTTACCAATTCACATGGGGGGGGCCAGGATCTGGGGGTCCCCTTTGTTAAAGGGGTCTTCCAGATTCCGATAAGCCCCCCGCCCGCAGACCCCCACAACCACCGGGCAAGGGTTGACGGCATGTGGCCTGGTAGGGTTCAGGAGGGAGGGGGGGCCGCTCTCTCGTCCCCCCCTTTTCCCCTGCGGCCGGCCAGGTTGCGTGCTCGGATAAGGGTCTGGTATGGATTTTTGGGGGGACTCCACACCATTTTTTTTTTTATTTGGGGTGGAGTTCCCCTTAAAATCCATGCCAGATCTCAAGGGCCTGGTATGGATATTTGGGGGAACTCCACGCATTTTTTTTTTTAAATTTGCGGCGGGGTTCCCCTTAATATCCATTCCAGACCTGAAGGGCCTGGTAATTGAATTCTGGGGGACCCCCACGCTTTATTTTATTTTTTTATCAATGACTTTTCTATGTATTGCCGGGAGCCGACAATTCATTAATAGCCGCGAGTGAGTTTTAAATGACTTTTTTTCCTTCAAAAATGACACTTTGTGCAGGGACAGTTCTAAGCACGGGAAACATGCGCCACTTTACATGCATATCATACACACCCCCTAGGTACGAAATTTAAAGGAATATTACACTTTTATTGTTTGACTTTAAGCATTATTAAAATCACTGTTCCCAAAAAAACGGGCGTTTTAAAAAAAAAAAAAATTTGCATTGATACATGTCCCCTGGGGCAGGACCCGGGTCCCCAAACACTTTTTATGACAATAACTTGGATAAAAAAGTGTTTTACTGCGCTAATGTGAAAAGTGAAATAATGAAAAAATGTTTGTGCTAGTCACACCAGGGCTGCGACAATATAATATGTGAAACCATATACAAGCAATATAAATATAAAAAATGTTGCGCCCAAAATAATTAATTACAAACTTAATAGACTACACAGGTAACACAAAATGAAAAGTGTCAAAAAATGCCTGTAAATTTACTCCCACCATGTATAGTACTAAGTAAAATGTGGATATATAATGAAGAAGTGCAAACATAAAAAAACACTCGTTGCCGTGGGCTAATCAATCAATCTAATTAAATAATTAGCCACCAGAGGCTGAGCAGCAATAACGTGCAAATGAGTAAAAGTGTTTGAAAAAAAAGTCCTTAAAAAACTTTAGAAAACACAAAATAATACAAAAATGATAATGTCCACCACATATATAGAAATGTTTCTTTCACACTGGAAAGAAGAGGAAGAAAAAATAAACTTTGAAAGATGTATTCAAGGGCAGGGATGAGCCGAACACCCCCCTGTTCGGTTGGCACTAGTGATGAGCCGAACACCCCCGGGTTCGGTTCGCACCAGAACCCGCGAACGGACCGAAAGTTCGAACGAACATTAGAACCCTATTAAATACAATGGATGCGAACGTTCGAATTCTAAAGTGCTAATTATAACAACTATTATGCATGTTATTGTCCTAAAAAGGGTTTGGGAACCCGGGTTCTGCACCAGGGGACATGTATCAATGCAAAAAGAAGTTTTAAAAACGGTCGTTTTTCGGGAGCAGTCATTTTAATGATGCATAAAGTGAAAAAAAAAAAGTCAAATATTCCTTTAAATATCGTACCTGGGGGGTGTCTAAAGTATGCCTGTGAAGTGCCACGTGTTTCCCGTGTTTAGAACTGTCCCTGCACAAAATGACACTTCTAAAGGAAAAAAAAGCCATTTAAAACTGCTTGCGGCTTTAATGTAATGTCTGGTCCCGGTAATATGGATGAAATTCTTTAAGAAAAATGGCATAGCTACCCCATGACCCCCCCCCCCCTACCCCAGCCCATTACCAGCCCCTTTGGGTCTTGTATGGATATTAAGGGGAACCCCGCACATAAAATAAAAAAGGCCCTATATACTCTGAACAGCCCTATACAGGCGGTGCATACAAGACAGGGACTGTAGGTTTGTTCTTATGTAGAATCTGTTTGTAATTTTGAACAGGTACATTGTTGAAGTGTAGCTCCAGACCAAAAATCTATTTTTAAACTTTTTGGAAAACATAGGTAAGGGTTATCACCCCTGTAACATTTGTTTTGCTGTCTGTGCCCCTGTTCAGAACATTTCACCTCACTTTCCGTCCCAATGACAACTGTTTTTGAAATGTGGTGTTTTTCTTGAAACAAGGATTGCTGATAAAGCATCAGTACAGAGGAGACACCTTTCTCCCATATTTATTCTTACAGGAGAGAATTTTCCTTCCTAGTGGTAGATTTCCTCTCACTTCCTGTTGTCTTCTTGCGTTTGCAAGTAGGAGTCGTTTGTAAGTTGGATGTTTGAAAGTAGGGACCTGCCGTATATACTCTGCAGAAATAGGCCCCTTAGTTGTTGGTGTTGGCACAACACTGTAAGCACTCACAGTTACTCTTGGTTGGTGCTGGAACGCCCTGCTGTCAACTATTATATCAGGAATTTTAATTACATATAATTGTTGAACAGTGGTAGTAAAAATTGGGCCTTTGATGGTGGTGCTGGTGCCACAACACTGTAAGCCCTGACAGTTACTCTTGGTGGGTGCAGCAATGGGCCCTGCTGTGAATTATTAGATCAAGAATTGTAATTACATGCCCCTGTTGAACAGGGGCTGAAAAATTGGGCCTTAGGCACTGGTGGCACAACACTGCAACCCCTCACAGATACTGTACTTGGAGCACAGCAATGAGCCCTGTTGCAAAGTATTGCTTCAAAAATTGTAATGACACGCCCCTGTTAAACAGGGGCTGAAAAATTGGGCCTTAGGCACTGGTGGCACAACACTGCAACTCCTCACAGATACTGTACTTGGAGCACAGCAATGAGCCCTGTTGCAAAGTATTGCTTCAAAAATTGTAATGACACGCCCCTGTTAAACAGGGGCTGAAAAATTGGGCCTTAGGCACTGGTGGCACAACACTGCAACTCCTCACAGATACTGTACTTGGAGCACAGCAATGAGCCCTGTTGCAAAGTATTGCTTCAAAAATTGTAATTACACGCCCCTGTTAAACAGGGGCTGAAAAATTGGGCGTTAGGCACTGGTGGCGGCACCCATAAACAAAAATGATCTTACAAGCTATCATCATCAATCGTATCATTGAGGACTCGGAGGAGGAGGATAGCCAGTCAACATAACAGCACAGGCACTCAGCATCAGCATCAGTCTTGAAGGGATGTGACATGTTAAAATCAATTAGTCTGTTATATCAGCATCAGGTGTGTGGTAGCTGGTGGTGATCCAAGACTGGTTCATCTTGATGAAAGTCAGTCGATCAACCGAGTCGGTGGACAGGCGCACCCTGTGATCCGTGACAAATCCTCCAGCAGCACTGAATGTGCGTTCCGAAAGAACGCTGGATGCAGGACAGGCCAGTAGCTCAATTGCATACTGTGCAAGCTCTGGCCAGTGATCCATCCTCAAGACCCAGTAAGCCAGAGGATTTTCGGTGGGGAAGGTGTCCAAGTCTGACCTTGCCCCTAGATATTCCTGCACCATGTTTATCAGACGCTGGCGATGGTTGCTGGAACCGATCATACTTTGGGGCTGCGGACTAAAGAATTGTCTGAACGCATCGGTCAGACGGCCACCTTCCCCACCGCTCCTTCTTTGACTGGCCGAAGCCTCAGCAACTCGTTGTCCAGGACCAGGAGTTTGCAACCTCCCAGTCTCTGGGAACGCGTTGCACAGACCTTTCTGCAAGGCCTCCCGGAGTTGTCTCATCCTCTGCTCCCTCTGCGACGGTAACATAAGGTCCGCAACCTTACCCTTGTACCGTGGATCAAGGAGAGTGGCCAGCCAGTAATGGTCCCTCTCCTTGATCCGAAGAATACGAGGATCCTTCCGCAGACTTTGCAGGATCAGGGAGGCCATGCAGCGTAGGTTTGCTGAGGCATTCGCTCCGGAGTCCTCTGGGTCACTAAGGACGACATGATCCGCAGCCACCTCCTCCCAGCCACGTACAAGTCCACTGGTTTCTTGGGACTGTAAATCATCCCTAAAAGACTGCTGCTGATGATGCTGAGTGCCAGCCTCCACCTCCATGCTGACACAATCCTCCTCCTCCTCCTCCTCCTCCTCCTCCTCTTCCTGTGCGATGGGTGGGACAGAAGGAACACTGTCTGGGTAAAGGGGGCCTTGAGAGGCAAGGAAGTCCTCCTCTTCCTGCCTCTGTTCTGCCTCAAGTGCCCTGTCCATTATTCCACGCAGCGTGTGCTCCAACAGGTGGACAAGAGGTACAGTGTCACTGATGCATGCACTGTCACTGCTCACCATCCTCGTGGCCTCCTCAAATGGTGCCAGGACAGTGTATGCATCCCTGATCATGCCCCACTGGCGTGGAGAAAAAAAACCAAGCTCCCCTGACCCTGTCCTGGTGCCGTAGTCGCACAGGTACTCATTGATGGCCCTCTGCTGCGTGTGCAGCCGCTGCAGCATGGCCAACGTTGAGTTCCACCTGGTGGGCATGTCACATATAAGGCGGTTCTTGGGCAGGTTCAACTCCTTTTGCAGCTCAGCCAGGCGAGCACTGGCATTATAAGATCTGCGGAAATGCACACAGACTTTCCTGGCCTGCCTCAGGACATCCTGTAAGCCCGGGTACCTGCCCAAGAAGCGCTGCACCACCAGGTTAAGGACGTGAGCCACACAGGGCACATGGGTCAGTTGTCCCTGTCGGAGGGCGGAGAGGAGGTTGGTGCCATTGTCGCAAACCACCATTCCTGGCTTAAGCTGGCGTGGCGTCAACCACCTCTCGGCCTGGCCCTGCAGAGCAGACAGGACCTCTGCCCCAGTGTGGCTTCTGTCCCCCAAACACACCAGCGCAAGCACGGCATGGCATCTTTTTGCCTGCGTACTTGCGTAGCCCCGTGAACGGCTACGGAGCACCGCTGGTTCATAGGACAAACCACAGGAAGAGGCCATGGAGGAAGAAGAAGAGGAGGGGGTGGAGGAGAGAGGTGTGTCACAACCAGTAGTAGCATTTTGGAGGCGTGGCGGTGGGACAACCTCCAACACTACTGCACCTTGTCCTGAATCCTTCCCAGCTGCCAAAAGAGTGACCCAATGGGCCGTGAAAGAAAGGTAACGTCCCTGTCCATGCCTGCTGGACCATGAGTCAGCGGTAATATGCACCTTACCGCTGACCGCCCTGTCCAGCGAGGCCAAGACATTGCCTTCCACATGCCGGTAGAGAGCCGGAATAGCCTTCCGTGAGAAAAAGTGGCGTTTGGGAACCTGCCACTGAGGAACCGCACATTGCACAAACTCACGGAAGGGGGCCGAGTCTACCAACTGAAAAGGCAGCAGTTGAAGCGCTAGCAATTTAGCCAAGCTAGCATTCAACCACTGGGCATGTGGATGGCTGGGAGTGAACTTCTTTCGACGGTCCAGCAGCTGGGGCAGGGAAATTTGCCTCCTAGAATCGGACGTCGGTGTACTGCTAGCAGAGTGGGCGCAAGTACTTGGCTGTGACACACCTAATTCTACACCTTCATTCCTCTCAGTGCATGTTTCAGAGAGGACTGAAGTTATAGTGGGGTTGGAGATCCCAGCTGATGCGGTGCAAGGAGAGGTCCGCTTTGTTCTTTGGTGTGGGTCTTTGAGGTAGGCTTGCCAACGAGCTGCATGGCAGGTCAACATATGTCTGGTCAGGCATGTGGTACCCAAGCGGCTGATGTTTTGGCCACGCGATATACGCTTGAGACATATGTTGCAAACAGCAGCTGTGCGATCTGATGCACTAGCCTCAAAAAAGGCCCACACCAAAGAACTTTTTGAATGACGGGCAGAGGCAGCGCCCTGCACAGGCGGAGCTCTGCGGTGTGATTCCGTCGGTGTACTGCCCTTACGCTGGCCACCAAAGGGCATCCTGCCTCGTTGGAGATGTGCCTCCTCCTCATCCTCCTCCTCCTCCTCTCTCCTATTAGGCACCCACGTGGAGTCAGTGACCTCATCATCCCCTCCCTCCTCATCACTGGAGCCAATCTGGCAGTATGCTGCAGCTGCTGGAACATGACTGCCAGATTGGTGTCCTTCTTGAGCATCCCCTCTGTCTGCTCTCACGCTACTGCCTTCCTCTAGCTGGGTTTCATCATCAGACCCTTCGAAGCGCTGGGCATCCTCCTGGAGCATGTACCCAACACTGTGCTGAAACAGTTCGGGGGACTCCTCAGGAGGAGGACATGGTGGGTCTAGGGAAGGAGTGACTGATGATTTGTCTGACATTGATACCAGGGAAGACGACGCTTTGGCAGCTGCTTTTCCAGTACCCTGAGCCTGGGTGAGAGAGGATGAGGAGGAGGAGGAGGGCTTGGTCATCCACTCTACCAAGTCTTCGGCATGATGTGGCTCAACATGTCCAGCTGCCGAAAAGAAGGACAAGCGTGTCCCATGGCCATGTGCTGATGACAATGCACCGCGTCCACGACCAGCACTGTTGCCCCCAGACACAGAGCCTGCTTGCCGTCTTTTATTGCCTCCTGACTGTCTGCCTCTCCTTGTTTGCCTTCCAGACATTCTAATAGATGGCCTGCAGGGAGATGGGAAAAAAGCAATAAGGGCTACCTTCAGGTGTCCTTCTCTGTCCCTTGAAACAAGGACTTTCACAGTGAAAGAAACTGACACTCTCCCTACCTACAGTTTTCTGTCCCTAGAAAAAATATTTTTTTTAAGCACAATATAGCACAAGGACAATTCACTCACTGTCCTTCCAGGTCCCTGGAAACAAGGACTTGCAGAGTGAAAGAAACTGACACTGTCCCTACCTACAGTTTTCTGTCCCTAGAATAAATGTTTTTTTTAAGCACAATATAGCACAAGGAGAATTCACTCACTGTCCTTCCAGGTCCCTGGAAACAAGGACTTGCAGAGTGAAAGAAAAAAAACACTCTCCCTACCTACAGTTTTCTGTCCCTAGAAAAAATGTTTTTTTTAATCACAATATAGCACAAGGACAATTCACTCACTGTCCTTCCAGGTCCCTGGAAACAAGGACTTGCAGAGTGAAATAAACTGACACTCTCCCTACCTACAGTTTTCTGTCCCTAGAATAAATGTTTTTTTTAAGCACAATATAGCACAAGGACAATTCACTCACTGTCCTTAGAGGTCCCTGGAAACAAGGACTTGCAGAGTGAAAGAAAAAAAACACTCTCCCTACCTACAGTTTTCTGTCCCTAGAAAAAAATGTTTTTTTTTAAGCACAATATAGCACAAGGACAATTCACTCACTGTCCTTCCAGGTCCCTGGAAACAAGGACTTGCAGAGTGAAAGAAAAAAAACACTCTCCCTACCTACAGTTTTCTGTCCCTAGAAAAAATGTTTTTTTTAAGCACAATATAGCACAAGGACAATTCACTCACTGTCCTTCCAGGTCCCTGGAAACAAGGACTTGCAGAGTGAAAGAAAAAAAACACTCTCCCTACCTACAGTTTTCTGTCCCTAGAAAAAATGTTTTTTTTAATCACAATATAGCACAAGGACAATTCACTCACTGTCCTTCCAGGTCCCTGGAAACAAGGACTTGCAGAGTGAAATAAACTGACACTCTCCCTACCTACAGTTTTCTGTCCCTAGAATAAATGTTTTTTTTAAGCACAATATAGCACAAGGACAATTCACTCACTGTCCTTAGAGGTCCCTGGAAACAAGGACTTGCAGAGTGAAAGAAAAAAAACACTCTCCCTACCTACAGTTTTCTGTCCCTAGAAAAAATGTTTTTTTTTAAGCACAATATAGCACAAGGACAATTCACTCACTGTCCTTCCAGGTCCCTGGAAACAAGGACTTGCAGAGTGAAAGAAAAAAAACACTCTCCCTACCTACAGTTTTCTGTCCCTAGAAAAAATGTTTTTTTTAAGCACAATATAGCACAAGGACAATTCACTCACTGTCCTTCCAGGTCCCTGGAAACAAGGACTTGCAGAGTGAAAGAAAAAAAACACTCTCCCTACCTACAGTTTTCTGTCCCTAGAAAAAATGTTTTTTTTAATCACAATATAGCACAAGGACAATTCACTCACTGTCCTTACAGGTCCCTGGAAACAAGGACTTGCAGAGTGAAAGAAACTGACACTCTCCCTACCTACAGTTTTCTGTCCCTAGAATAAATGTTTTTTTAAGCACAATATAGCACAAGGACAATTCACTCACTGTCCTTCCAGGTCCCTGGAAACAAGGACTTGCAGAGTGAAAGAAACTGACACTGTCCCTACCTACAGTTTTCTGTCCCTAGAATAACTGTTTTTTTTAAGCACACTATAGCACAAGCACAAAACACACTGACACTCTCCCTACCTATCCTTCTCTTTCCCTAAACTAAAGGAATCCAGGTTAAGCAAGAAAGAAATAACAGTCACTGTCCCTGCCTATGCTGCTCTATCCCTGCTCCGGAACACACTACACTAGGCCGCCGTGCTGGCGGCCTTTTATAGTGTGGGGCGTGTACTAAACACCCTCAGCAATAATTGGCCACAGGCATCCTGCCTGTGGCCAATCATTGCTCTCCTCGCTGCCGGCGCTGTGATTGGCCAAGCATGCGGGGTCACAGTGCATGCTTGGCCAATCACAGCGCCTGGATGACACTGCGATGGCGTAGTGCATTGTGGGCCATTCGCGTCACTCGAATTTGGCGCGAACGGCCCAAATCGTTCGATCTTCGTCGAACGATCGAACAGCCGATGTTCGAGTCGAACGTATGTTCGACTCGAACACGAAGCTCATCCCTAGTTGGCACCAGAACCTGCGAACAGACAAAATGTTTGTGTAAACTTTAGAACCCTATTAAATACAATGGACTCGAACGTTCGAAATCTAAAGTGTTAATTATAAAGGCTAATATGCAAGTTATTGTCCTAAAAAGTGTTTGGGGACCCGGGTCCTGCCCCAGGGGACATGTATCAATGCAAAAAGAAGTTTTAAAAACGGCCATTTTTTCGGGAGCAGTGATTTTAATAATGCTTAAAATGAAAAAATAAAAGTGAAATATTCCTTTAAATTTCGTACCTGGGGGGTGTGTATGATATGCATGTGAAGTGGCGCATGTTTCCCGTGCTTAGAACTGTCCCTGCAAAAAATGTCATTTTTGAAAGAAAAAAATGCATTTAAAACTGACTCGCGGCTATTAATGAATTGTCGGCTCCCGGCAATACATACAAAAGTCATTGATAAAAAATAAAAAAAGCGTGGGGGTTCCCCAGAATTCAATTACCAGGCCCTTCAGGTCTGGAATGGATATTAAGGGGAACCCCGCCGCAAATTTAAAAAAAAATTGACGTGGGGTTCCCCCAAATATCCATTCCAGG
This sequence comes from Rana muscosa, assembly GCA_029206835.1. Lineage (NCBI taxonomy): Eukaryota > Metazoa > Chordata > Amphibia > Anura > Ranidae > Rana > Rana muscosa. Next base: position 179,427,615 of record CM055127.1, read on the forward strand.
CCCTTCAGATCTGGCATGGATTTTAAGGGGAACTCCACCCCAAATTTAAAAAAAAATGGCGTGGAGTCCCCCTAAAAATCCATACCAGACCCCTTATCCGAGCACGCAACCTGGCCAGCCGCAGGGGAAAAGGGGGGGACGAGAGAGCGCCCCCCCCTCCCTCCTGAACCGTACCAGGCCACATGCCCTCAACATGGGGAGGATGTCCCCATGTTGATGGGGACAAGGGCCTCATCCCCACAACCCTTGCCCGGTGGTTGTGGGGGTCTGCGGGCGGGGGGCTTATCGGAATCTGGAAGACCCCTTTAACAAAGGGGACCCCCAGATCCCGGCCCCCCCTATGTGAATTGGTAAGGGGTACATTGTACCCCTACCATTTCACGAAGAAAGCGTAAAAAAATGTTTAAAAAAACACACAAACACCTTGAAAAAGTCCTTTATTTAAAAAAAAAAACAAAAAAACATTCCAGCGGTGAAATCCAGTGTCCCGGGGCGATCCCGATGTCCAGCGCTGTCCTTCATTGGTTGTGCCTGAGCAGACCTGATGGGGAACTCCCTCTCAGTATTTTAAATGTATAGACCCGCCCCTTCTAAAGTTCCCCATCAGGTCCGCCCCCTCGGTATGTCGGACCCGCCTACGTCATTGGCTTGAGCAGGGAACTTCCTTCACTATGTAAATTTAAATTACACAGTGAAGGAAGTTCCCCGCTCAAGCCAATGACGTAGGCGGGTCCGACATACCGAGGGGGCGGACCTGATGGGGAACTGCTCTCACTTTGGTAATACATGTATAGACCCGCCCCTTCTCATGTTCCGCATCTCGTCCGCTGAGCGGACCTGATGGGGAACTTTAGAAGGGGCGGGTCTATACATTTAAAATACTGAGAGGGAGTTCCCCATCAGGTCCGCTCAGACACAACCAATGAAGGACAGCGCTGGACATCGGGATCGCCGCGGGACACTGGATTTCACCGCTGGAATGTTTTTTTTTTTTTTTTTTTTTTTAATAAAGGACTTTTTCAAGGTGTTTGTGTGTTTTTTTAAACATTTTTTTACGCTTTCTTCGTGAAATGGTAGGGGTACAATGTACCCCTTACCAATTCACATAGGGGGGGGCCGGGATCTGGGGGTCCCCTTTGTTAAAGGGGTCTTCCAGATTCCGATAAGCCCCCCGCCCGCAGACCCCCACAACCACCGGGCAAGGGTTGTGGGGATGAGGCCCTTGTCCCCATCAACATGGGGACATCCTCCCCATGTTGAGGGCATGTGGCTTGGTACGGTTCAGGAGGGAGGGGGGGCCGCTCTCTCGTCCCCCCCTTTTCCCCTGCGGCCGGCCAGGTTGCGTGCTCGGATAAGGGGTCTGGTATGGATTTTTAGGGGGACTCCACGCCATTTTTGTTTTAAATTTGGGGTGGAGTTCCCCTTAAAATCCATGCCAGATCTGAAGGGCCTGGAATGGATATTTGGGGGAACCCCACGTCAATATTTTTTTAAATTTGCGGCGGGGTTCCCCTTAATATCCATTCCAGACCTGAAGGGCCTGGTAATTGAATTCTGGGGAACCCCCACGCTTTTTTTTTTTTTTTATCAATGACTTTTGTATGTATTGCCGGGAGCCGACAATTCATTAATAGCCGCGAGTCAGTTTTAAATGCATTTTTTTCTTTCAAAAATGACATTTTTTGCAGGGACAGTTCTAAGCACGGGAAACATGCGCCACTTCACATGCATATCATACACATCCCCCAGGTACGAAATTTAAAGGAATATTTCACTTTTATTTTTTCATTTTAAGCATTATTAAAATCACTGCTCCCGAAAAAACGGCCGTTTTTAAAACGTCTTTTTGCATTGATACATGTCCCCTGGGACAGGACCCGGGTCCCCAAACACTTTTTAGGACAATAACTTGCATATAAGCCTTTATAATTAACACTTTAGATCTCCCATAGATTTTTCGAATTTGCCGCAAACACCCCAATTTGTTCGCTGTTCGGCGAACGGGCGAACAGGCAATGTTCGAGTCGAACATGAGTTCGACTCGAACTCGAAGCTCATCCCTATTCAAGGGAAAGGATGATGGTGGAGGAGAAATGTCCCAAAGGATCCACAGATGTCAGAGAAGACCACATCCACCGCAGTGAGTAAAGTGTAAGAGATGGGTACGTTACCAGAAATGATGGACCTCCACTGTGGCGAGGTCTAACAAGCCTGCAGATAACACCCTCTGCGGGGTACAGGAGTTTATCCACCTGATTTCACGGAGTGATGATCCCAGTGTGGGTTCTTAACATCTCTTGTACTGATCCTTTCACTGCAGCTGCTGCGGTTAGTCACTCCAAAATAGAAAAACACAAACTTCCAAGTTGGTGTAGGGACCATGAAAGAAAAGGAAAGGACTCCAGTAGTGTAATACCTCAAGGTAAAATTTATTCCCAATACGTAGAGGCGTGGATGCGTCATGACCTCATCGTCATGACGATTGATACGATAGCGAGGCGTGGAACCAATAACAGGGGCATTTGCTTGAAGTATGAGGCGAGCCAATCCCAAATCCATTTTCTTGATCTCAACATCTTGGTGAGGGATGGAGCTCTGATTACCACCACATACTTCAAAGAAATGCTTTCATTCCCACTAACAAGCTGCCACCATCCTACTTGGCTCAGTTCCGCCCCTATAGGTCAGTTCCAACGAATTAGGAGGAATTGCACTACCCTTTCTGACTATCAACAACATGTACAGGTTCTAAAATCAAGATATTTAGAAACGGGATACATCGAGAAAGATATTGAAGATACTATCAAAAAAGTTGAAGATATGGATAGAAATCAGATGCTTACTGGACCAAGAAGGGTTAATAAAACTTTGGACAATTGTTTCGGATGTTCCATGATCACAGGTTATTCAAACCAACATTTTTCAGTTAAGAAGATTTTTAACCACTTGCCGACCAGCTCATGTACATATACGTCGGCACTTTAAAGATGGATATCTCGGTAACGGCAAAAGCTGCTGCCACAACCGAGATATCCATCTTTTCAGTGAGCGCTTCTGTTAACGATAATGGTGGTCTCTGCGGCGGATTCGCCGCAAGATAACCGTTATCGGCAACGAGTGAGGGGAAGATGGCCCCCACCCATCTCCATACCATAGCAGGGCGTCAAAACGTCAGCTCCGCCTATACGACTTAAAGGGACTTTTTTTGTCATTTTTTCAAATGACAATTTTTTTTTTCTTTTTAATTTTAGTCTAAATATGAGATCTGAGGTCTTTTTGACCTCAGATCTCATATTTAAGAGGACCTGTCATGCTTTTTTCTATTACAAGGGATGTTTACATTCCTTGTAATAAGAATAAAAGTGACCCATTTTTTTTTTTAAAACAGTGTAAAAATTAACAAAATCAAGCAAAATAAATAAGAAAAAAAAAAAAATTTTTTAAAGCGCCCCATCCCGACAAGCTCGCGTGCAGAAGCGAACACATACGTGAGTAGCCCCCGCATATGAAAACGGTGTTCAAACCACACAAGTGAGGTATCGCCGCAATAGTTAGAGTGAGAGCAATAATTCTAGCACTAGACCTCCTCTGTAACTCAAAAGATGCAACCTATATAATTTTTTAAACGTCGCCTATGAAGATTTTTAAGGGTAAAAGTTTGACGCCATTCCATGAGCGGGCGCAATTTTGAAGCGTGACATGTTTTGTATCAATTTACTTGGCATAACATTATCTTTCAGAATTAAAAAAAAAATTGGGCTAACTTTACTGTTGTCTTATTTTTTAATTCAAAAAAGTGATTTTTTTCCCAAAAAAGTGCGCTTGTAAGACCGCTGCGCAAATACAGTGTGACAAAAAGTATTACAATGGCCGCCATTTTATTCTCTGGGGTGTTAGAAAAAAAACAATATATAATGTTTGGGGTTTTCTAAGTAATTTTCTAGCAAAAAAAAACTGTTTTAAACTTGTAAACACCGAGTCTGAAAAACAGGCAAGGTCCTTAAGTGGTTAATAAACATTGGAACATCTCAAAAAATGATAAAGTCTTGGGTCCAGTCATCCTAGACCGACCAGTTGTTATTTTTAGAGGAGCACCATCCTTACGCCATAGGGTGGCCCCTAATCCTATTGGCCCTCCCCAAATTATTTCATTTTTTCAAACCATGAAAGGTTTTTTTCCATGTCGAAATTGCAGGATCTGTCAAGTAAATTCTTTTCAAGGACGTAAGTGTGAGTCCTTTTAGTCCACACAGACAAACATGTCTTATAACATTGACTCTTTCATTACATGTTCGAGTGAATGTGTAGTTTACCTTATCCAGTGCCTGTGTTCAAAGCAATATATCGAACGTACTAAAAGAGCCCTCCACGTACGATTGGAAGAACATGTGGGGAATATTAGGCGAGGTTTCCTCAAACATAATTTATCCAAGCATTATGCTCAGCACAATAATCAACAACTTAAGGGGACTCTTTTTATTCTGATTGAGAAACTCTGTCCACACTGGAGAGGTACAAATAGGGTCCATTCTATTTCTAAACTCGAAACAAAGTGGATTTTCAACATGAAATCATATGTGCCTCATGGGTTAAATGTCGATTGGGACATAAATTGTTTTATAAATAATGCCTAGTTTCATCTCTGTCTTTTATTGATATTTTGGAAATATTAATTTAAATATTAATATTTTAGTAATATTTGAATCTTTTAGTCATTATTGGTTTTATTGTGGTTTTAATCTATGCTATTACAGTTTACTACTGTTATATGTGGTTTCTACATCTGATGCTGATCAAATTTGTTGTATATGCATTGATGGTTTCGCGGTGTCTCCTTAACCTCCTTTGTTTGCTTTTCTTGCTGTGTGTGTTTTTATCTATGTCTTTTTTACTAAATACAGTCTCTTCGTCTGCCACAAGATGGCAGTGGTATACATGTTATCCAGGCTTCTGTTTGCTCTAACGGTGTCCAGTAGTTAATATGGTGGTGCTGTGTGTTCTCTATGGCCCTTCCGCCTCAGCCCTTAGTCAAAATGGAGTCGCGGTATTATTTAAGGGCATGGGTGATGACGCAAGCGCAGCAGCCAATCCCCAGACGACGTCCCTTAGTGACGAAACATGTAGGTTGTGGCCTGCAGTTCCGACGTCATCACGCCTTCCCACTGCGGAGATACACTGATACGGCGAGCAAACAAGCAGGGGAAGCCGCGAGGAGACAATGCGCTTCTATATGACATTTACCACACAATCGAAACTACATTCCTCTAAGTGCAATACTTTCTTGGTTCAATAGATTTTCGTATACAGTATTACGCTATGGAGCCCTTTTTGTTTATATCTTCCTGAGATACCAGCAATCATTCAAATCTCTGCTACCCAGTTACCAGCCTCAGGTCAAGTGGGAGACCATAAATCCCTGTGTCTGATGAGACTGCCGTGATAGCGGTCATATCCTTGGGGTAAGGAGACTATCTCTCGGGTGCCTTATTTGGTGAATGAAGATTTTCTTGTCACGAGTTTCCCTTTCTTTGCACCATTATAGAATCATCCCTCTAAAAGACTGACTTATTTTAGGATTACCTGGGAATTATCTGTCTGCATGCAGCAGTTTTTTTATACTTTTGGGACTTTGCTATTCATTCTCATCTTCTTTCTTCACAGTTGGCATTTGTGTGTTATATATATTTTTGCAATTATTATGTGATAGTCACATTTATATTCTGAGATGTTTATGTGACGTTGCTTTATTTTTCCAATCACTGAGTATATTTACATATTGGTATAATTTATCGTCACATCAACTTGATATTATTATTTTGACTCACAGATATTTATGCACACAGTTTTCCATTCACATTGGGTTTTCATTAATTCATCATTCCCTTAATTTGGATTTTGATCATCTTTTAGCGCTGTACCTCACTACCATATGTGCAGGATGGTGTCAGTAGGGCAGTGGATGGTGTCAGTAAATCTTTTTTTTTTTTTTTTTTTTTTATTGTTTTTTTCCAATTCAATATTTATTTAATTTTTTTCAAATTTTCAAAATGCTTTTTGAGGGCCAGTGGACAGTGTCGATAGGGCAGTAGACGGTGTCAGTACTTTTTTGTTTTTATTATTTTATCTATTATTTTTTTACAATTTTGTTGTTTATTTATTTTTTTAAATAGCACACAGGGGTGGAGGAGGAGGACAGGGGACCGGAGGAGCACACGGGGTGGAGGAGGAGGACAGGAGACCGGAGGAGCATACGGAGGGTGGAGCAGGACAGGGGACCGGAGAAGGAGGACAGGAGACCGGAGGAGCATACGGGGGGTGGAGCAGGACAGGGGACCGGAGAAGGAGGACAGGAGACCAGAGGAGCACACGGGGGGGGTGGCAGAGGAGGAGGAGGACCGGAGCAGGAGGAGGACCGGGTTCCCACATCGCATGTCTCCGGGCGGCAGTTCACACTTCCCTATGCAAACTGCTGGGATTGTCAATTAAAAGTTAAAATCAGTTTGCATATCGCAGTGCGAACTGCAAATTCAGACAGGACTCCGGACAGGAATCGGATCGCATGGGTGTGAAAACCCATGCAATCTAATTCTGCTGCGGACCTGTGTGAGTTTGGTCCGAATGCGATGCAAATTCAGCCATACAATCTGATTTGCACTGCAGTGCGGTGCAAATCATATTTGATGTCGGACATCGCACCAGTGGGAACCAGCCGTAAAGCTAACATATGAATAAATAGAGTTTCATTTTTTGTGTGAATTATTTATGTACAGTACTGTATGTATGTTTATGTATTTACAGTATGTACAGTATATAAATATTTTATTGTGGAGGATAAACAAATCCTTTTATTTTATTTTGGCAGCCGGCATCTCTTTTGGTGCTGCAGTGTGTGGCTCCCCCTCGGTGTCCAGTCGGATAGTTGGTGGTACAAATGCAACGGATGGTCAGTGGCCCTGGCAGGTTTTTGTTATAGATATTGAAGAAAATGTACAATATACATGTGGAGGCTCCCTGATCTCACCAGAATGGGTTATGACGGCAGCGCATTGCATCCACAAGTGAGTATAACATGTGACCTTTATAAACCAATTCTTCCATCAGGCACCAATCATTCTGCTTTTGGAAAAATGTTTCTAAAAATCAGTCATGGGACTTCCGGTTCCCACGCCTCATGTGAAGGGTGCAAGGACAGGCGGTTCCGGAGCAACCAGCTTATAAAATCGGCTTCCTATAGCCTGCAGACTAGTGATGGGAAGTCCGGATCTTTAAAGTGAATCGGTTCATTTCAAACTACTCACTGAAATGAACCGATTCAATAAATCGATTTTTCGGTTCTTCGGTTGACTTGTTGAGTCTGCTGATAAGCAAGTGAACCTAAGCTCTGACTCAACCATATTAAATTATTAGAATCAGAAGACTGATTCACACAGAAGGTTGGCAGGTCCTGGGGACGTTTACTTTTATTTAGTTCATTGGCTCAGAGCACAAGCCTATTATTGTCAGACCACAATTTGTCAGATTAGCCAGCGTCATGAGTTTTGGTGACACACAAACAGCTGTGTCAGGCTCGGTTCACACTTGTGCGATGCGGGAACCCTGCGATTCCACTGCGGCTTCCCGCATCGCACCCGACTCGCACATCAGTTCACACTGACGAATGCGAACTGTTGGGGAGTGTCAAACAATGTTAACGCCACCCCCATTTCAGCTTGCATGTCGCACTGCAAACTGTCAGTTCGGACATGAATTGGATCGCATAGGTGTGAACACCCATGCTATCCGATTCTGGTGCGGACCAAAAAAAGGGTCCTGTGCAAGTTTATTCCGAATGCGATGCAATATCAGCCATACTATCTGTATGGCTGAAATCGCATCGCACGGACATCGCATGTGATTTGCAGTGCGGTGCAAATCACATGCAATTTTGCACCACGCAGCAGTGTGAACCGGCCCTGAGCCTAGGTTTCCACAATTCTGATGGCTAGCAATGTTAACTGTGAAGTTGGCCCATCAGAATGCAGTTCACATGCACAAAAACCCGCTTTTCATTTAGGCTCCGTTTTCCCTTGTGCAACATGTCCTGTGACTTGGGACTGCAAAGTTGCATGACAAGTCGTACCCGATGATTTCCAATGAGAACCGTTCATATCTGTGCGACTTCAAGTCACAGCGACTTCAAGTCACAGCAACTTCAAAGTAGTCCATGCACTACTTTGGTCCCACTTTGATGTGACTTGAGGTCCATAGACCTCCAGAATACACAGACATTGCTTCAAGTCGCTGCAAAATCGTGGCAGAATCGTGTGACTTTCAGGCTTTTCATACTAACACAGCCTGAAAGTTGCACGATTCTGCTGCAATTTTGAAGCGACTTAAAGCAATGCCTGTGTATTCTGGAGGTCTATGGACCTCAAGTTGCATCAAAGTGGGACCAAAGTAGTGCAGGGACTACTTTGAAGTCGCTGTGACTTGAAGTCACACAGATATGAATGGTACTCATTGGAAATCATTGGGTACGACTTGTCATGCAACTTTGCAGTCCCAAGTCGCAGGACAAGTTGCACAAGTAGAAACAGAGCCTAAATGAAAAGTGGGTTTTTGTGTATGTGAACTGCATTCTGATGGGCCAACTTTACAGTTAACATTGCTAGCCATCAAATTTGTCCGTAGTCTTTACAGCACATGCGCAGGAATAATGATCAGATTTTACTACCGCAGGCGAAGTACCCATGGTAGTAAAATCCAATCGTTAAGACTCCTTTCACACTTGTGCGACTTGAAAGTCACGTGATTTTGCCATGATTTTTGCCGCGACTTGAAGCAATGTCTGTGTAATCTTGAGGTCTCTGCCTCAAGTCGCATCAAAGTCGGACAAAAGTCGTATAGGGACTATTTTGAAGTCGCACAGATATGAATTGAACTTGTTGGAAATCATGGGGTATGACTTGTCATGCGACTTTGCAGTCCCAAGTTGCAGGACAAGTTGCACAAGTGTGAAAAGGCCTCAGGCTGTCTGTAGCACCTTATCACTGCTGCTACCTGATCATTGATTTAGTGTATTGTTCTACTGGTGTGACTCATTATTCTTTCAGTGTACTGTGTTCTAACAACTCTTTCTTTGATTCTTTGACTCAGTAACTCGTATGATTCTTTAACTTGTGTACTGTGTACTCCTGACTCAAGAACTGGATACAAACTTAAAACAGTTCTAAGTGTCAGTGTGCTATGAGCCGGCTAATTGGTTGCAGGGAAGGGCTGAGCTCTCTCACTGGGATTACATTACCAGGCCTGCTCTGCTATTCTATTGAGTGCATACTAGTGAAGTGTTTCAAACGGATCAGTTGAGTCAGATGAATCGATTCATCCAGTTCACTGAAAATAATTGATTCAAATGAAACGATTCGTTCATGAACTGAACATCACTACTGCAGACACTCACGGGCCCCTTCACTCCCTCTGTGACACTCAGGGGATCGCAGGTGGACAGGTACCTGGTGCACGGCGGTCCCGGTGCAGCTACAGCTTCCCGCTCAGAGCCCTCACTCTCTGCATGTCACGTGGACGCCATGGCTGACAATATGGACACAGGCACGAAAGCCTCTCCCTCAGTCCCGGCAGAGGCAGTGCCTACAGTCTCCGATGAATACAGCAAGATAGCCCAAGCAGTAGCTGCCCTGCTGTCCCCTACCATCACGGCAGCTGTAGATAGGGCAATTTCAGCAGGCATTTCACAGATAAGAAATGACCTTGGTGAACTTGGCTATCTGAGTTGGAGCACAAACTCTCAGACCTAGAGGATGAAGTACAAGGCTCTCACACTACCGATCAACAGTGTGACCAAACACAGCAATGCCTTTTAGAGAAGATTGATGATCTTGAAAATCGATCGCGCCGGAATAATTTGCGAGTCATAGGTCTCCCGGAGTCCTATGTTCCTGGTTCCTTGCATGACATTTGTGCTATGCGCATCCCAGAGGTCTTAGGGATCACAGTACCATGTGTGGTGAAGAGAGCACACCGCGTGGGAACCCCTTCTAATGAACAGCGATCACCACACCCTATCATTGTCCACTACCATAATTATGCAGATAGAGTGCCCATACTGCGTTCCTTTTGCAACTCTAAATCACTGCAAGTGGATGGCCACAAGCTGCTTTTGTTTGCGGACTATTCACAAGAAGTATCCCACCATCTCAAAGCTTTTCAACCAATCTGTGCAGCGCTATTCCAAAAAGGAATAAAGTTTACACTGGCCTATCCTGCCACACTACAGCTTACTGACCAGGCTGGAGATCCAAAATCTTTCTCGCACCCGGAAGAAGCATCGAGCTACCTACAAACACATCTTCACTTGTCATTGGAACACTCCTTGCCATAAGCATCTCCACGTCCGATCGAAACCAGGGATCAACGAAGTTCAAGAAAGGATCCTCCTCAAAGGCTCCGCTATTCCAACAACTCAGGCCGCAACAAATCCCACTGAAATTAGTGCCTTTTGCACCTAAGTTATGGTTTCTTTCCTATATGGGCACAATGGATTCTTTCATCCATTATCTATCTGTTTATTCCTCTACTAGCTTATAATTAGCATACTGGTATGTTCGCTTCTGTTACTGTGATCGCGTTCCTTACTCACACTCTAGTCTGCACTCATTGTCTCTACTGACTATCCACTGGGAAACGCGCGATGAATCAGGGGCGGATACAGAGTCTAGTCTCGGGAGGGGCACTGCCAGAAAATATCATTTTTTGCGGGCAATTTATTGGGGAAATGGCTGGTGTTGACACTTCAATCATCGCTGCACAATGGTTGTTATGGTGTCAGGATGATTGAAGCGCATTATTTCTATTATTACATTGTTATAGAAAATGAAATAGTTTAACTCACCATAATGCAGAATCAGTGGGAGCCCTGAGTGTGTCACTTGCCACGTCGCCTTCCACAAGTTACGGATTGTCACTTGCCACACGTTGTGGATTGTCCACTTGCCACGTCACCTGCCACACGTTGCGGATTGTCACTGGCTACGTCACCTGCCACACGTTGCGGATTGTCCACTTGCCACGTCACCTGCCACAAGTTGCGGATTGTCGCTTGCCACGTCACCTGCCACAACTTGCGGATTGTCACTTGCCACGTCACCTGCCACACGTTGCAGATTGTCCACTTGCCACGCCACCTGCTACAAGTTGCGGATTGTCACTTTCCTGCTAAGGTGGGGATTGTCACTTCCTGTGTCCCAGAGTCAAGCAGCAGAGAGCTGATGCAATCTCTCTGCTGCCCACGGCTGTCTGCATGGTGAGTGAGGATGGAACTGCAGGGATTAGGGATGAGCTTCAAGTTTGAGTCGAACATGAGTTTGACTCGAACATCAGCTATTGGCTCGTTCGATGAAGATCGAACTTTATGTGATGTTCGAGCCAAATTCGAGTTGTGCATCACGGCCCATAATGCACTGCGTTATCGCAGTGCATTGCTGGCTGATGATTGGCCAAGCATGCACTATGACCCGCATGCTTTGGCCAATCACAGCGCCGTAAGCACAGAGAGCCATAATTGGCCAAAATCAGGGTGCCCTGTGTACTGTGTTCCGGCGGCGTACTTAGAGACAGAGAGAGAGAGAGAGATTGTTGTTTTATTTCAGTTAGCAATAGCCAGATTGAGCAGGCAGTTGATTGAGCTAGTTAGTAGGGATGAGCTTCAAGTTCATGAGTTCGACTCGAACATTGCCTGTTCGCCCGTTCCACAAAAACAAAAAAACAATTTGGGGTGTTCGCAGCAAATTCGAAAAGCCGCGGAACACCCTGTAAAAGTCTATGGGAGAAATCTAAAGTGCTAATTTTAAAGGCTTATATGCAATTTATTGTCATAAAAAGTGTTTGGGGACCCGGGTCCTGCCCCAGGAGACATGTATCAATGCAAAATAGTTTTTTAAAAACGGCCGTTTTTTCGGGAGCGGTGATTTTAATGCTTAAAGTGAAACAATAAAAGTGAAATATTCCTTTACATTTCGTACCTGGGGGGGGGGGGTCTATAGTATGCCTGTAAAGCAGCGCTTGTTTCCCGTGCTTAGAACTGTCTCTGCACAAAGTGTCATTTCTGAAGGAAAAAAAGTAATTTAAAAGCACTCGCGGCTATAATGAATTGTCGGCTCCCGGCAATACAGAGAAAAGTCATTAATAAAAATAAATTTTAAATACGTGGGGGTCCCCCCAAATTCAATTACCAGGCCCTTCACGTCTGGTATGGATATTAAGGGGTACCCTGCATCAAATAAAAAAAAAATGACGTGGGGTTCCCTACAAATATCCATACTAGACCCTTCAGGTCTGGTATGGATTTTAAGGGGAACTCCACCCCAAATTTAAAAAAAAATGGCGTTGAGTTCCCCCCAAAAATCCACACCAGACCCTTTATCCGAGCACGCAACCTGGCAGGCCGCAGGAAAAGAGGGGGGACGAGAGAGCGCCCCCCCTCCTGAACCGTACCAGGCCACATGCCCTCAACATGGGGAGGATGCTAAAAAAAACACACCTATATTTTTTTCCATTGTCATAATGTTGAATGTGACATCATATTTATGTCATAACTCAGGGTACATCCGATTTGCAGAGGCCTTGAGATTTGGAAAAAGTTTTTTAGCCCCTAATCATTTACCCTGAGATCCAAGATTAGTACAACATTAATTATATATTATGATTTGAGATATTAATAAAAGTCATCTATATCCATTTTTATCATAATAATTTTTACATATTTTTATATATTTTATATAGGACTAGATTGGAATTCCACCATCTATTACCTTTTTTAATAATAGATTGTATAACATTCAATTAACTATTTATTTTAATCTTATTGGTGCAGATAGAGATTGGTCCTCTAGATGGCACTGTATTAGATTGTCCCGTGACACGTTATGCATATAGTCGGCCAACTGTAGGTGTCGGTACATGGTACATTACATACACGTTCCATCGAACACCTATTTCTCTCATCGCTTTTAATATTAACATAATTAACGATCAAGTATTCAAATAAAGGAAACAGCTAGGTAAACTTTGCCATTCTCTAGTACTGGCAATATGGCGGCGTCCATATACATGCACCAGACTACAAGAAAATGGCCGAATAATCACTTCCGGTATTCACACATAAAAACATTGCCTCAACAACCAATCAGGTTCCCCTGAAGAAGTCACGAGGTACGTGACGTAATGCCGTAGGGAAATCGAGAGGTACCGCAAACCGGAAGTATCCGGACGAATAGTAAGACGGCGATTGCGCCGCTTAGCGATTTATGCTGGCTATTGTCTTTTTTTATGTACAAGCATCACTTATTTTAATAAATTCCCCTATTTACAACAGTATCACACTATTGGAGACTCTCTCTCTGTCCCTAATTCGGAGCCAATATTTTATTGGAACCGATCCCCCACTTCCCCCCTCCCCTTTAGGATTACCATAGGGACAGTATCAGTGGAGGTGTGAAGGAGAAAGGAGGACACAGAAACGCTGGAGGGATCGATACAAAGATACAGATTTTGCTCATATTTGCACATCTGAAGGTGAGAGTCCTGTGAGACTTCAGCTTGGAGACATGGAATCCTTCCCTATATAATAGGACATTTTTACATCCATTAATAGCATTTCAGCTTTGATATCTGATTGAGAGACTTTATTTTCACCTAATAAGATTACTCATTCATCATTTATTTATTCACTCACAAATATATTATATATTTTTTATATATAATTCACTGGACTATACATATATATTTTCATGAATCAACTGATTGATTAATTTATTGATTCATTGATATTCACGTTTTTTTCATGTGTTTTATATATTGCACAGGCACTTTAATTATAGGATCCACCACATCTTTTATAGATTTATAAGCACTTTTTTAAATATCAGTGTTATTATATGATCACTTTTAGGTGTATTTTGTTTTTCATTATTTTGGTGTGTTAGCAAGTAGCGCGGAAACATTCTTTTTATTTGTATACACATCGTGTAAGGTGAACACGTTTAGTTACTGCAGCTTTTGCACATTAGCACTTTTTATACATTTTATTACTCATTATTAGCGTGAAAGATTATAATTTATTCAAAAAAAACACACTGACACCGTTGGGAAAAGTCCTTTATTAAGAAAAAAAAAAAAAAGATTCCAGCGGTGGTAATTCACTCTCGGTATCTTGCGATGGGTGGTCTCCTCTCCGGGGTCCAGCGATGGATGATCTTTTCTCTTCGGGGTCCAGGCCCCAACGGTGATGTCCAGCGCAGAACTCTTCACCGGAGCGGAGACACCCCGGGAATGATGCTGCCAAAGCCAGTGACAGCTCTTAAATAGCTGAGGGCGGGGCCACCCATCACGTGACCCCGTCCCCCTCTGACGCAAGGGGAAACCCAGGCTTCCTCAGTGACGTGGGGGTGACCCCGCCCCCCTCTGATGTAACGCAGGTTTCCGTTGCATCAGAGGGGGGCGGGGTCACCCGCACGTCACTGGGGAAGTCTGGGTTTCCCCTTGCGTCAGAGGGGGAGGGGGTCACGTGACGGGTGGCCCTGCCCTCAGCTATTTAAAAGCTGTCACTGGCTTCGGCGGCATCATTCCTGGGGTGTCTCTGCTCCAGTAAAGAGTGCTGTGCTGGACATCATCGTTGGAGCCTGGACCCCGGAGAGAAGAGATCATCCATCGCTGGACCCCGGAGAGGAGACCACCCATCGCAGGATACCGAGAGTGGATTACCGCCGCTGGAATCTTTTTTTTTTTTTTTAATAAAGCACTTTTCCCAACGGTGTCAGTGTGTTTTTTTTACATTTTTTTTACACTTTCTTTGTGAAATGGTAGGGGGACAATGAAGCCATTACCAATTCACATAGGGGGCGGGATCTGGGGGTCAAAGGGGTCATCCAGATCCTGATAAGCCCCCTGCCCGCAGACCCCCACAACCACTGGGCAAGGGTTGTGGGGATGAGGCCCTTGTCCCCATCAACATGGGGACATGGTGCTTTGAGAGGTCACAGACCCCCAAAGCATCTTCCCCATGTTGAGGGCATGTGGCCTGGTACGGTTCAGGAGGGGGGCGCTCTCTCGTCCCCCCCTCTTTTCCGGCGGCCTGCCAGGTTGCGTGCTCGGATAAAGGGTCTGGTATGGATTTTTGGGGGGGAACTCAACGCCATTTTTTTTTAAATTTGGGGTGGAGTTCCCCTAAAATCCATACCAGACTTGAAGGGTCTAGTATGGATATTTGGGGGGAACCCCACGTCAATTTTTTTTTAAATTTGATGCAGGATTCCCCTTAATATCCATACCAGACCTGAAGGGCCTGGTAATTGAATTTGGGGGGACCCCCACGCATTTTTTTTTTTATCAATGACTTTTCTCTGTATTGCCGCCAGGAGCCGACAATTCATTATAGCCGCGAGTGAGTTTTAAATGACTTTTTTTTCCTTCAGAAATTACACTTTGTGCAGGGACAGTTCTAAACACGGGAAACAAGCGCTGCTTTACAGGCATACTCTAGACACCCCCCAGGTACGAAATTTAAAGGAATATTTCACTTTTATTGTTTCACTTTAAGCATTATTAAAATCACTGCTCCCGAAAAAACGGTAGTTTTTAAAACTTTTTTTTGCATTGATACATGTCCCCTGGGACAGGATCCGGGTCCCCAAACACTTTTTAGGACAAAAACTTGCATATTAGCCTTTATAATTAGCACTTTTGATTTTGAACGTTCGAGTCCATTGTATTTAATAGGGTTCTAAAGTTCGCACAAACTTTAGGTCTGTTTGCAGGTTCTTGTGCGAACCGAACAGGGGGGTGTTCGGCTCATCCCTATTGAGTATTTGTGGGTCATCCTCAAATGGAAGGTGGAGGAGCGCAAGGTCTCTAACATCCACCAGCTCCATGATGTCATCATGGAGGAGTGGAAGAGGACTCGAGTGGCAACCTGTGAAGCTCTGGTGACCTCCATGCCCAAGAGGGTTAAGGCAGTGCTGGAAAATATTGGTGGCCACACAAAATATTGACACTTTGGGGTCAATTTGGACATTTTCACTTAGGGGTGTACTCACTTTTGTTGCCAGCGGTTTAGACATTAATGGCTGTGTGTTGAGTTATTTTGAGGGGACAGCAAATTTACACCGTTATACAAGCTGTACACTCACTACTTTATATTGTAGCAAAGTGTCATTTCTTCAGTGTTGTCACATGAAAAGATAGAATAAAATATTTACAAAAATGTGAGGGGTGTACTCACTTTTGTGAGATACTGTATCTATTTACTCAATGTAACATCATCTTTTATTTCTTACAAAAATAAAATGGATAATATATTGTATAAATGTATTATGTCGTGAAAATTAGCATTTTAAAAATGGCTGCACAAATATCGTGTGACATATAAAATTGCAGCAACCACCATTTTACTCTCCAAGACCTCTTCTTAAAAATATATAATGTATAGGGGTTTTTTATGAGAATTTTCTAGCAAAAAAAAAAAAATGCTGTTTTTTACATGTACTGTATGTGAGAAATGTCAGAATTTACCTGGTTTTGAAGTGGTTAACCAGTTAGGTCTCACTTGTTTACACACAATTTTATTCCACTTCTGAGTCATCGATAGAGATTACTGCAATTTAGCATCTCAGTAAATTCTGATGATCCTATTCATACCATTGGTCTTGTGTACATACAATCATAGGGAACAAATAATGAACACGTTGCATTTGATTGACTAGATTCTGAAGGTCATTGATAGTAATGATATTGCATTGCTTTTTGCAGCAGATGGATCCTCATTCATACATGTTATGTTCTGTTTTCTTTCTGCAGTCCTATCCAGGTATCGAATTATAAAGTATATTTGGGCATGCACCAGATGAGTGTGATCAGCTCTCATACAGTTATTGCCAATGTAAGGAATATCATTGTCAATAGTCAATATGCAAGTGTTAATACCCCTGGAGACATCGCACTGATACAGCTGGCCTCACCTGTCACCTATACTCAGTACATCATGCCAATCTGTCTGCCATCTTCCAACACCACCTTCCCCTGTGGTACGGAGTGCTGGGTGACCGGCTGGGGTAACAGATTTTGTGGAGGTGAGTCCATGTAATGATAAGAAAAAGTGATTTCACTAATTTTACATACTAAGAAACCATGTCCATCATTTACATCATATACATCATGGTAATTAGGGATTTGCAATTTTTTCCTGGGTTAGATTTTCAATGGGATTGTTAAATCCTGTTTGAAATGCATGAAACCTTTCCCTATAAAAGAGTCCTTAGTCTTTTGTTAGTGTGTGTTGGAGAAACCTGGAGTAGATAGAAAGAGCTGAGAGAGGGTTTTCAGGTAGTTGTTACTATACTGTACTGTGCTCAGCAGTGCTGCACCTAAATCTGTATTGTGCCACATTAAGGTAAATGGCAGTGTGGTGAGCTACATACAAGGTAGTGCCCAGGTGGCATTGCTGTCCCTGCCTGTGTTTTCTTCAACACAGCAAGGATGGCATTACAATGACATTTTTTTTTTAAAGAAAAGGTAAATGTATTACATAGAGCTAAATACACAATACAGTTAAAAAAAAAAAAAACATAAAACATAACGTTTTAAATATAATGAAGTAGCGCTAATTACTATTTAACAAAGTGCTATGTGAATAAAATTAGTGCAAATGAATCTCATATTAAAAATAATGATAACGAGCATCACAACAGTGTATAGTTAATAATATAAAGTCCATTCAGGTAAAATATATACTAAACTAAAGCCAAGTCCATTGGAGAAAGTGCTGTAATTTGTGCATCCACAGAAAAAATCTCTGATCATCCAGGGAGCAACTCAGTCCTTGTCACAACAGGATAATTTCATGGATGAGCAAAATAACAGAGTGGAGGATAGGGACAGGCAAGGGAGTCCAAGTCTGGAAAATATGTAGATAAAAACGACAGATTCCTCGTATCCTCCCCCTGTGGTGATGGCCGTTTACTTTATAAATAGACCCCACTGGGTTTAATGGTCTGTTGAACGATAATGGCCAACCAACGGCTTAATACTCCTTCCTCCTCGGTGTGTTTTGAACAGGACACCACTGCAGTACTGCCTCCAACCTCGCCACAGATTTCCTGGGAAATGTATCTCAGGATCCAAGGATTTAAAAGCAAGAAAAAAGGATCTCCATAGTGTAGTAAGTTAAAAGGCACATAGGTCCATTTATTAAAATCGGTAGTTGACAAATAAAAAGGCAAAAAAACGCCATACAGGTAAAAACAACGTCACCTAAGATCCTCCCAACGCGTTGCGTCACTGCCACGTGACTTTATCATGGGTATAGGAGCTATGAGACTCATGGTGAGCTTAAATAGACAGGGTAATCAAAAGGGCGTCAAAATTGAGACAAAGATTTTCATATGCAAACATAACATGCTACCTCTACATACAGAAATGTGTCCTCCTACTTTAGGCCTGCAAACCTTGTTTAATAAAGGGGATTTGTCATGGCAGCTTTGGCAAATGGGGTGCTTTAGTGCACCCCAATATTGCTCAGAAGTATGCTGTTACATGAAAAAAGCAAAAAAGCAGCTTTGTCAAGAATAGGTATCAAACCTAAGCCACCTTTGAGAGTTGCCAGCTTATGCCTTTGTTTTTTTTTGTTTTTTCCCTGTAGCTTTGCCTCCAGGCAAGTGGATTCAGAAACTGGACCTAATAAATTTAATGACAGCTGTGGCAAACTGGGGGACAAAATAGGGGGTGGTTTGAATCGCATTACTATTGTGTATAAATATGTGATGTCTTGCCACACACAAATTTTGTTCAATTCAGCAGCATTTAATAAACCAGTGTCACCTTGAGGAAGGACCGACAGCCTTTTCCCATTTGGTTTTCCACCTTCAGCTTTACCTAAAGTCAGGGCCGCTGATAGGGCAGTTCAGCCAGCCCTCCCGTAGGGGGCCCAATCTCTGTGACTTCAGAAGAGGGGCCCGAGCACCTGCAGGAAAAGAGCCGGCTGTACTGCCCTGTGTGTGACTTCTGTGGAACCCCCTGCAGCACTGCTGGCTTTCTCCCTCAGCTTTCTTCTCTTGCAGAGTCTCTCTCTGCCTTTGCCATGAAATCTTTCTCCTCCGGGTTCTGAAGCTCCCTCTCCCCTCCCCCTGTGATTGGGAGTGTTATTTCTTGAATGGAAGAAAGATCGAAGTAAGAAGTTCTCAGCTCAGCGAAGCTGGCCCCCCTACAATAAGCACAAAAGGATGTTGGCTGGTCCCGGGAGAGCCACCGGCCACGGAGGTAAAGGGCCTGGGGGCCGTAGCAGCACGATTCCCCCACCGAGGCTCTGCCCCTGCTGACTTATCGCCGGGGGAGGAGCCGCCTTTTCCTGATCCTGATGCCGGACGGGCCGGGGAGAGACACAGACACCCCTGGAAGCCCCGCCCTCCGAGCTCTGACAATGAAGGGGATTCCTTCCAGGAGCACCATCCACGGGCGCAGCCGATCGCTTCGCAGGTGGTCCTGAAGGGGCCAACATGGGACTTCCAATGTGGCACCGAGCTCTGGGGGAGGAGACCGGAGAGAAGCGCTCCAGGGGCCGAGACCTCCGAGCTCGTATGGACTCTTGCCCCCATGTCCCTTACCCGGAGGCTCAATCTCGCAGGACAGATGAGAGCTGCTCCTGCAGCCACTCCGCTCCTCTGGATGCCGCCTCCGCCCTGAGCTGGGAAAGCAGCCTGTCCACGTCTGCCATCTTGTCCAGCACCCACAGGGGATCCAAGTTGCCACCTGCGCTGTGAGATCCTCTGGATGCGGGGTTTCAGCAACTATAAACGCACAATATCTCAGAAAACCAAAGGGGCAAAAAATAGGATTTTTATAACAGCTTACCTGTAAAATCCTTTTCTTGGAGTACATCACGGGACACAGAGCGACATAGTCATTACTAATGGGTTATATAGATACCTTCAGGTGCTGGCACTGGCAACTTCCAAAACCGGAAGTACCCTCCCCTATATAAGCCCCTCCCATCCGGGAGCACCTCAGTTTTGTAGCAAAGCAATAAGTGTCCCTAAAGAGGGGCGGGAACTCTGTGTCCCGTGATGTACTCCAAGAAAAGGATTTTACAGGTAAGCTGTTATAAAAATCCTATTTTCTTTCTCGTACATCACGGGACACAGAGCGACATAGTCATTACTAATGGGATGTCCTAAAGCAATGCCCAACGAGGGGGGGGATACACCATACATAAGCTGAGCGCTATCAGACATGAGGATCTTTTGCGGCCTGCAACACACTGCGCCCAAAGGCGACATCCTCCTGACTTCTAACGTCCACCTGGTAGAACCTAGTAAACGTGTGTACTGAAGACCATGTTGCCGCCTTACAGATTTGAGCCAGGGAGGCCTGGTGATGCGCTGCCCATGAAGTTCCAACTGCTCTTGTGGAGTGCGCCCTAACTTTGAACGGAGGCGGTCTCCTTCTCAAGCCATAGGCTTGTATTATGACCTGTCGAATCCACTTGGCTAAAGTAGATTTTGATGCTGCCTGACCCTTTCTGGGGCCTTCCGGCAGAATAAACAAAGTATCCGTTCTGCGAATCTGAGCAGTGGCTTTTAGATAAGCTTTAACTGCTCTTACTACATCCAAAGAATGCAATAACTTTTCCTCTACCAAAGTAGGTTTGGGGAAAAAAGAAGGAAGAACCACATCTTGGTTCAAATGAAACCTCGATACCACCTTAGGAAGAAAGGCTGGATGAGGACGTAACACTACTCTGTCCTTATGGATAACCAGATATGGCTCCCTACAGGACATAGCGGCTAATTCCGACACTCTTTTAGCCGAACAAATGGCTACTAGAAAAATCAATTTCCTGGTGAGAAGAACCAGGGAAATATGCTGTAATGGTTCAAATGGTTGTTTCTGCAGAACCAACAGAACCAGGTTTAAGTCCCATGGACATATGGGAATATTAACCGGAGGGCTAATACGCATCACTCCTTGTATAAAGGCTTTGACTAGTGAATGCGAAGCCAAGGGCCTTTGAAAAAATATTGACAAGGCCGAAATCTGACCCTTGATAGTACTCAAGGCAAGCTTCCTATCTACAGCCCATTGTAGGAAGTCCAGAATCCTACCTATTACGTATTTACGTGGATGCCATTTCTTGGCCTCACACCAGGCGATGTACGCCTTCCAGATTCTATAGTAGATCTGCCTGGATACCGGCTTCCTGGCATTGATCATGGTAGATACCACAGAATTAGAGAGCCCTCTCTTTTTTAGAATGTGGGCTTCAATAGCCAGGCCGTCAAACCTAGGGCTGGTAAGGAAGGGTGGTATATCGGTCCTTGCGAAAGCAGGTCCGGACGATGTGGGAGGGTCCAAGGACTCCCCACAGACATCTTTACAATCTCCGCGTACCATGCTCTTCGGGGCCACGCTGGAGCCACCAGAATCACTGGTTTCTTTTCTACCCTGATTCTGCGGAGTAATCGAGGTAACAATTGTGGCGGTGGGAATGCATATATCAGCTTGAACTGATCCCAAGGGAACACTAGGGCATCCGAGCCGCAAGCTAGGGGATCCCTTGTCCAAGAGACAAACCTGTCCACTTTTGCGTTGAATCTGGATGCTAGCAGATCTACATCCGGTGTTCCCCACCGCTGACATATTGTCCGGAAAACCTCGGGATGAAGGGACCATTCCCCTGGGCATAATTGTTGGCGACTTAGAAAGTCCGCCTTCCAATTCTCCACTCCTGGAATGAATACCGCAGATATGGCTGGGACATATCTTTCTGCCCATTTCAGGATGTAATTTACTTCCCTCTGGGCTGCACGACTCCTGGTGCCCCCCTGATGATTGATATATGCCACTGCTGTGGCATTGTCTGATTGAATTCTGAAAGGGGACCCTTGGAGTTTGGATGTCCATGCTACTAGGGCATACCGGGCTGCTTGTATCTCTAAGAGATTGATGGGCAGGGCCTTTTCTGCATCCGACCATCTGCCCTGGAGAGACCATTGCTCCAGTACTGCTCCCCAGCCTATAAGGCTGGCATCTGTAGGGACCACCTTCCAAGAAATCGGACTGAAGGATTTCCCTCTTTCCAGATTCTGGGGAACCAACCACCAGCGGAGGCTCTTGCGAACGGAAGGGGACAAGGACATTGGTAAGTCTAGGGCCTGAACTTTTTTGTTCCAGGCTGACAGTATGGCCCTTTGCAAATTCCTTGAATGGAATTGACCGTAGGGTACTGCTTCGAATGATGCCACCATTTTTCCCAGCAGCCTCATGCACAGGCGTATGGATGGCTGTCTTTTTGTACCCACTAAGTGGATCAAATCTCTCAAAGACGACCCCTTTTCTTGAGGCAAGAAAAAATTTCTCTGGTCTGAATCCAGCCTTAGCCCCAAGTATTCCAGACTTTTGACTGGTTTTAGGGCTGACTTGTCTCGGTTGATAATCCAACTGTGATATTCCAGATACTTGATTGTCTCGTGAACAACCACTTCTAGTTTTTCCACTGAGTGGTCTATCAGCAACAAGTCGTCTAGATATGCCATTATCGTTACACCTCGTGTTCTTAGATTGGCCAATAATGGGGCCAGAATTTTTGTGAACACTCGTGGTGCTGTGGCCATAGCGAAGGGTAAGGCTCTGAACTGAAAATGGCGCCCTTCTACCGCAAAGCGTAGAAATTTTTGGTGGGCTGGAAAGATGGGAATGTGCAAATAAGCATCTTTTGATGTCGATCGAGGCTAACCATTCCTCCCCTTGTAGGGCAGTGGCCACCGATCGGATCGACTCCATCCGGAAAGTCCTGATATGTAGGAATTTGTTTAGCCCTTTTAGATTTAATATGGGCCTCACGTCCCCGTTTGGCTTCGGGACTGTAAAGAGGTTTGAGTAAAACCCGAACCCCCATTCTTCCAGGGGAACCTCTATAATTACTGCTTGGAGCAATAATTGTTCTAGTGCCAACAGGAGGGATCCTCTCTTCTGGGGATCCCTTGGCACGTTTGACCTTATAAAGTGGGAAGGAGGGGAGTCTTTTAACTCCAATTTGTATCCCAGACTTACTGCGGAGAGCACCCATCTGTCTCTGATCGTGTCCCGCCAGGTCTCTGTGAACAACTGAAGTCTTCCCCCCACCCGATTGAGTGGGGGCAACCCTTCATGCATTTGACTTTGGGGGAGGTTTTGTACCTCTCCTGCTCCAGGGCTTCTTGTTACCCTGCAATTGTCCCTGATTTTTACCTCCGGGATTTGACCGAGGAGGCCGTCGGAACTGTTTCACAGCCAATGTCCTAGGGACTGGAGAAGCAGGCCTCTTAAAAGAGGGACCTCTAACTCTGTTTTTAACCGGCAAAAGTGTACTTTTACCGCTGGAAATTCTCTGGATATATTTGTCCAGGTCTTCCCCGAATAAGCGTTCACCATGAAATGGGAAGCTGACCAGCAATTTTTTACAGGGAGCTTCAGCAGACCAGTTTTTGAGCCATAAAAGCCTGCGCATATGTACTACAGACAGCGTAAGGCGGGAGGCCTGATGGATTGAATCCTTTATAGCGTCCACCGCAAAGCATAAGGCTCTAGGTAGATCAGCTAGGGCAAGAGCCTGCTGATCTGGCAAGTCCCTTAAGACCTGTTTCAACTGATCCTTCACTGCTTGGCAGACCCCAATAGCTGCCACTGCTGGTTGTGTCACCAAGCCTGCTGTAGCAAAAGCAGATTTTAATAAGGACTCTAATTTTTTTATCTATTGGGTCCTTGAACATTTGGACATTATCCACTGGACATGTCAGTGATTTATTCACACAAGAGATGGCTGCGTCCACTGAAGGGACCCTCCATTTTTTGATGAACTTATCCTCCATGGGATAGACCACTTGAAATCTCTTGGGAGGAGTAAATATTTTATCAGGATGCTCCCAATCCTGGTAAATGAGCCCTTCCAATAAAGGATGGATCGGAAAGGAACAAACAGTCTGGGGAGCTTTTAGCGACCCCAACGAGGAGACAGAAGTGGATGATGGCTCCGCAAGGGGCATTTTAAATGCTGATCGGACCATGTTAGTCAGGGACTGAACCCATAATCTTTCAGCATGTGATGCTGAGAATGGCTCTTCCACTGTTGATTCCTCTACAACAGAATCAACCTCATCCTGATCCCCTTCAGGTAGGTCGATCCCTGTATGGGACTGTTGCTCCGCTAACAGGCACTCTGAGGGAGGAGACGGAGATCGAGCGCTTTTTTCCTGTGACAGGGAAGCAGCGATCAATGCTGACAATCTCTCTTCCAGCCCTCCCAGAGCTGAGGAAAAAACCTCCTCTGTTACATACACAGGAGCCGGTGAACTGAGGACAGCCACGGTACCAGGTACTCCTGAGGGTGCTCTACAGTCACTAACCTCTGATTCTTCAGGGGAGATAGGTGCAGCCAAAGCATGCCCAAGATCCTCAGAGCCCGATGGAGACCCCCTATGCTTCCTGGGATTTTTAGTCCCGGAGTTTTTAGACGGCATATTCCTAAGCCCAAAGCTGAGGTATTCCAGCCGAAATACACCACTTACTGACAATAGTCTAGCACAAATGCTGCTATAAAAACAGTTGGTGTCTACTAATGTGCCTTTCTATGGGGATGCCTGCATCAACCGCTTGCTGTATGCCTTTTTTAAATGTTGCCAGCTCTGTCTCTGCACTCCATAGCCAGCTCACAACACATAATTGTGGTTTTTAACATGCTGGGACGCCCGCACATGCGCAGAAGCGCTGCGGCGTGCACAGAGCGTCATCCCCCAAGCTCCGCCCCCTTTCCAAGCTCACCTCTATATATAGAGGCGCGTGCACGCGCACGCGCGCGGCCACGTGCGCCTTCGGCGCTAATTTTGAAAAGGGAAACTAGGGACAAGAGCCAGGGCCCCTTTTGCCGCAGGCCGGGGGATGGACGAGCATTGCAACATGGCAGAGGAAGCAGTTTCCCACAAGAGAACTCACCATCTGCCTGGACTTGCTCTGATGAAAAGAAACTAGTCCACATGACAAGAAACGTTCCACAGCGGCCTCTAGTGGATTAACACAGGTACCGCAGTCTATTATATATATATATATTTTTTTTTCTTGACCACTATTAAAATTATTAAATTTTTTAGTAGTTACAGGCATGCATAATATTTAGCGGGAATACCGTTAGGTAACAGGCAGAAAGACATATTAGGCTTGGGGGTCCCCTCAATAGAACCAAGTTCCTGAGGGGCCCCCACTTACCTTTTCCCCGCCGCAGGACTCTGTTTGGCCACAGAAGCCCAAACTTCACCTATCACGGCTGGCATTGTAATTAAACCTTCAGGGACCGGGTTCCCAAGGATTCCACTCCCCTGGACCTGTATAGCACCCTGCACAGAAAACATCTTGGTCGTGGGTATGACCAGAGCTCTGGATCCCAGGGTCCAGCTCTCCTAAGAGAAGCATTGCAGGCAAAACCTTGCTCTTCTCTGCAAGGCCCGGGTACCGACCGTTTAGCTATGAAGCTTTTTTGGTCGGATCCGGAATAGCTTACTGAGGCCCAAAAGAACCTGTACGCAAGCTCAGTGAAAAACACATGTTTCTTCTTGGCCAACACCTTAGACACTGGCAAAAAACTGAGGTGCTCCCGGATGGGAGGGGCTTATATAGGGGAGGGTACTTCCGGTTTTGGAAGTTGCCAGTGCCAGCACCTGAAGGTATCTATATAACCCATTAGTAATGACTATGTCGCTCTGTGTCCCGTGATGTACGAGAAAGAAAAGTTTATTTTTGCTGCACAAACCAGCACAAATGCGGCACAAACGAATGGCGTGTTTGTTTTTAAAATTCAGCAACATGGGGTGCAAATTAGGCAAGGTTTCAGCAAATATAAACGCGCAATATCTCCGAAACCAAAGCAGCACACATGTTAATTTTTGCGGCACAAACGCAGCACAAACGAATGGCGTGTTTCTTTTTTTTTATTAATTCAGCAACATGGGGTGCAAAGTGGGCGGGGTTTGAGCAAATTTAAACGCACAATATTTCCAAAACCAAAGCGGCACAAATGTTTATTTTTGCAGCACAAACGAATGGCGTGTTTGTTTTTAAAATTCAGCAACATGGGGTGCAAAGTGGGCGGGGTTTTTAACAACTATAACGCACAATATTTCCGAAACCAAAGCGCACAAACATTTATTTTTGCGGCACAAACCAGCACAAATTTGGCACAAATGAATGGCGTGTTTGTTTTTAAAATTCAGCAACATGGGGTGCAAAGTGGGCGGGGCTTACATTAGTTTGAATATTTAATATCTTAGAAACCAAACCGGCACAAACGCTCATTTTTGAAACCGAATGCGGCACAAACGAATGGTATATTTTTATTCAGGTTTTACAAACATGGGGTGCCAACTTCACACAGCTCAAACGTAGGACTAAGCAACGAGACTAGTTTTGTGTCATTTGGGTGTTGTAGGGGGGCTGAGTGACCTTTAATAAACTCTCTCTCTCTCTCTCTCAATATACCTAACTATAGGTTCTTTACTATTAGTGAAGGTTAAAAGGGTAAAACAGTATGCAATGTCACATGCAGATCCCTGCAATATAAGTATACTTCTCAAAAGATAAAACATTCAGCAATGTAATGACAGTTTACAGACCCCGCTGCAGCTATCCTCCCTCGTGAGCAAGATGGCGCCCAGCAATGTCCTATACTACCCAGTCAGGCCTGACTATAACTTGGGGTATAGTTTGATGAAGAAATCTTCGCTAGCAAAACACGGTGGTGCACTTAAAGAACAAATTGTAATCCAATGGGGTAGCGATGATCGCTAACTTTATAACGCTGGAGAGACTAGTAAACTCAGTTCAGCAGACAGTCTCCTCAGAGTGTAACTGTAATCACTGATGGGCCTGAATAAAGTTAGATAGGCACAAAGTTAATAATATGTGGCTCTGAGCAGGCACTCTCTCACCCGACCGGACCAGTCCTTGTCCGGTACCTCCGCTACTGTGACTCGCTTCACAGTGTCCACGATGCACGGGTCTTCGCTCCTCCTGATGACAACTCTTCACAACAGGGTCAGACGCTCCGAAGGCTCCTCGGTGGAGCGGAAGGCTCTTTTGAAGAAAATGCAAGGCCCAGGCTTCAGGCCTAGCACGCACAGCAGGTCAGCACAGGGATCCTCTTCCTAGGAGGGCGGTGTCCAAAGAGAAAGAGCCAGTCCCCGCCTCTCCTTATAAAGTCCACCCCAGCAGTCCTTGCACAGGGAAATGCACCCTGGGTGCCCTAAAGCGTGCTGGGAACTGTAGTCTCTTTAGGAAAAACGATACCCCGCTACAATTAATAACGCAAAAACAATAGAAGATAGACCGGAAATTTTAGCATTACAAAACAGCCCACATGTACAGTAGCACTAACCAATGAGACCAGTTTTGTGTAATTTGGGTGTTGTAGGGAGGCTAAGTGACCTTTGGTGACCTTTAATAAATCATTCATAACGCAAAAACAATAAAAGATAGAACGGAAATTTAAACAGCACAAAACAGCACGCACGTAGCACTAACCAATGAGACCAGTTTCGTGCCATTTGGCTGTTGTAGGGGAGCTAGGTGATGTCATAGTCTGGAAAAATAGAATTACTAATATCTTAAAAATAAAAGCAGCACAAACGTAAATTTTTACGCCACAAAACAGCACAAACGTAGCACTAAAGAAACACACTTGAGTTTTTATTTGTGCTGATTGTAGGGGGGCCAGCTTTGCTGACCTGAAGTTCTCTCTCTGCCTGCCTCCCCTCCTCCCTGAGTCCTGAGCTCTGCTCTGCTGACTTCCTCACCATGCTCAGTGTGCATTGTAACCTGCAGGGTTTGAATGTTGTAGTGCTGCTGCTGGAAGGGAGTGAGTGGGGGAATGAAGCTGCAGAAAGGTCAGGATTCAGAGATGTGGCAGCTGCAGGTAGACACTGGCTGTCACTGCAATGTTGGAGCAAGGGGCCAATGAATACACTTCTCCTTCCACCTGACAGACCTTCCTGCACCAGCCATTTCTATATGGCCCTCCTGAGGCCCCATTCACACTTACCATAGCGGGAATGCATGTTCCTGCGTGCATTTTTTTTTCAGCTTATTTTTCACACATAGGGCAGTCTATTCACTTGAATGGGCTGCCCTACATTTGTCCAACACAACATAGAAGCTCTAGAACATTTTCAGGTGTGCAGCTTTGCAAGTTTGCCACAAAACATGACAAAACGCAAGTCTGCTAACTGTTTTTGGGATGTCATTAACAATTAATGGCACCACAAGCGCTATGCGAGTTTGCAGTGCATTTCTAAAATGTACTGCAAAGCGTGCGTTTCCTGTGCATTTTGTCACATATTTAAGAAATTTTAATTTAAGATATTAAGTGTGAATGAGGCCTAAGAACTCTTTCACATGGGTGGCTGAGCCATGGATTTACCGCTATCCCTGGCTGCACACCTAAATCGTAAAAATAGTCCGACAGGGCTGTTTGCATGCTGCGGCTGCAATCATTTACTACACAGCTGCAGCATTTTTAACGCAGGCTGCAGAGTTTGACAGGTAGCACCACCTATCAAACTCCCTGTTGAGTTCAATGGGGCCGCTCTGCAATTGGAAGCAAAAAAAACTTGGATCACAGTTGCAGCGGGGTGTCACAATGTAAAATTACCTTTTAGCAATTCAAAAAAGTACAACAAAAGGATATCATTTCTGCCATGGCTGCAAAACAACATTGGGACCATTACATTTTAGCAAAAATGTAATTTGTTTTTTCGTTGGGGGGGGGGGGCCCTGTCAGGTAGGCTGTACGGGGCCCTGTGATTTCTAACAGTAGCCCTGCCTACAGTATCGTAGATCCAGACACCACCAGGAAATGTGGCAAAGAACTTCTTTGCTATGCATCCTCAAATTGGGACACTTGTTACTCCTCCGTGACACAAGGGGAAATCTACACTTTGATGGTGGCAGTAGATCCCTGTATGATTCTCCCCTTTTATTGAGGAGGGCTGAGATGTCCCCCATGAAGCCTCCATAAAAATGTACTTTTCCTCCTCACTGCCAGCGCTCCAAACACTCCTACCAAAACTCCTCCCATTCCACGTCCTCGTGGCATACCACATGCAGGTGGAGGGCAAGGATTACCTTTTGTGCAAAATGAATGGTGCTGGAGACTTTGCACCTTTTGTTTTGGTGTAGCACAGGTCACAAAAAATTGCACATAAGCAGTTCAAGAAAGATTGATGCTTTGCACCATTGAGGAAGAAGAAGAGGAAAATGGGTGTCTGGTGGGGGTGGAGTTGAAAAAGGACAAATTAGAAAAAAAAAACATGGCTACTATGTACCTTAGATGAGGAGGGGGAGGAAGAAAAGTCTGCATGAGGAGTCCATAGAAATGGCTGGAGGAATGAGATGCATTAGCAATACTTATAGGCAAGTGTCTGCTCTGTGCCTGGAAGGATTAAAAAGAGAGAACCATTTCATTAACTTTTGCACCTTTCATCACCACTGGGGTGAAAAAGAAAACTAAGCTCCACAAGGCTTCTTCACACTAAAGCCTAATACACACGATCGGACTTCCATCTGACTTTTCCGTGGATTTTGGTCCTAGGGGGGCGTTGGCCGTGAACTTGTTCTGCATACACACAGCAGAACTTTTTCAGCCAACATTCACCAAATCATGTGGTTTTTCAGCTCTTTACCGCCACCCTTCGGGCAACTTCTGCTATTGTTGTCTAATGTTTAGCATTGGTTGGGAGCATGCGTGTTTGTACGTTGGATTTTAGATTTTGCTATAATAAATATCCCCAAAAAATATATAAAAAAACATTTTTTTTCCTCAGTTTAGGCCGATACGTATTCTACATATTTTTGGTAAAAAAAAAATCGCAATAAGCCTTTATTGATTGGTTTGCGCAAAAGTTATAGCATCTACAAAATATAGGATGGTTTTATTGGATTTTTATTAATATTTTTTTTTTACTAGTAATGGCGGCGATCAGCGATTTTTATCATGACTGCGACATTATGGCGGACACATCGGACACTTTTGACACCATTTTGGGACCATTGTCATTTTTACAGCGGTCAATGCTATAAAAATGCACTGATTATGAAAATGACACTGGCAGTGAAGGGGTTAACCAGTAGGGGGCTCTGAAGGGGTTAAGTGTGACCTAGGGAGTGATTCTAACTATTAGGGGCGTGGCTTGCCGTGACACGTCACTGATCGCTGTTCCCGATGACAGGGAACAGGCGATCAGTGACATGTCACTAGGAAGAACGGGGAGATGTTGTGTTTACACTGACATCTCCCCGTTCTTCAGCTCTGTGACCCGATCGCAGGACATCAAGTCCGCAGGTCCCGCGGGCACAGGCACAGAGCCCGCGCACGGCCACGCGGCGGCAACTTAAAGGGGACGTATATATACATCCATTTGCGCAGCCGTGCCATTCTGTCAACGTAAAAACTTGTGCGGCGGTCGACAAGCAGGTACCTATGGATACATCACCATCCAGCTATTACAGCCACAGACAAAACCCCTAAGGATTACTCCATTTGGAGCGCCAGATAAACACTGACTATACTAGCAGTAAAGTCAGTGTTTATCTGGCGCTCCAAATGGAGTAATCCTTAGGGGTATTGTCTGTGGCTGTAATAGCTGGATGGTGATGTATCCATAGGTTGGGTGGTTGGAAAAGAAAGGGCTATTAAGGGTTAAAAAAGGAAGGCAGCCATCCTTAAGAGTGTGTCCAGAACTCTGCATGACATGTAGGGAAAAAATAGGGAGGGGGAGGCGCCGACCTGAGTGTAGTATTAATATTATTAGACTTGTGCACAACGGAAAAATGTGTTTAGTTTCGGTTCGTTTCCTTTCGGTCCTGTTGATTCGTAATCATTCGTAATTTTGCTAGACAGGATTTTTCGTGTTCGGACTAATTTGTACTTTCGGTAGAGTACATTGTTTTTCGTTGATTCTGGACACAACTCCTACTTTCGTAACTTCTTTTGGGTTTGTTGATTTGTAATTTTCCGTGTCTCTCTCACAACGATGCTGCCTATTATGCCTAATGTGCTTCGAATGGATTTGTACTTTTCTAAATACATTGCGGTTATTTGTAACGATTCGAAATCTCGTATTTTACTTTCGTTTTTTCCATGCGGCTATAGGCTCCGCCCCTGTACACCATTTTGAGAGGGAGTTCAGCACGGTGAGGGAGGAGCAGAAAGCAGAGCAGAGTGTTATTGTGCTTCGTATGGATTTGTACATTCGTAACTCTTTTCATAACGAATTATGCCGAAGACATTCGGGCATTCAATATTTGCGGTATAAATTTATTTTCGGATTCGGTTTTATTCGTAATTGCTTTGTTCGGAAATTCGAATGCTTCCCGAATGTCCGAAAGTTGCTAAATTCGGACGAATTTCGATTTTGTTACAAAACGAATTGCACAAGCCTAAAAATTATGACTTTAATAGGATAAGATTAAAAACACTTATGCCCCGTACACACGACCGGTTTTCCCGTCAGAAAAAAAAGTTGAATGGTTTTAGCGACGGAATTCCTCTCAAGCCTTCCTTGCATACACACGGTCACACAAAAATCCGATGAACTTTTGACTGCTAAGAACGCGGTGACGTAAAAGACTATGACGAGCCGACAAAATGAAGCTCTATGCTTCCGAGCATGCTTCGATTTGTTTCCGAGCATGTGTCGGAATTTAGCGCGTCAGGATTTGTACACACGATCGGAAATTCCCAACAGTTTTTTTTCCTGATGGGGGAAAAAAGAGAACCTGCTCTCTATCTTTTTCCAGCAGTTTTTCTGTTGGAAAAAGTCAGATGGAGCATACACACGGTCGGGATTCCCGACCAAAAGCTCTCATCAGACTTTTTCCAACAGGAAAACCGATCGTGTGTACGGGGCATTACAAGTGTTCTATTGGCCAAAAGAAGGAGCAGCCAGCTCCAAGCACGTAGTCTTTCACCACTGCAGCCCTGATTGACAATATTCCAGCCACTTCCTGTTCCACAGTCCATGCTGGTCAGTGTGGAGCTTCCTGGTTCCTTTCTCCTGGAGAAACACTGTGATCCATTCCAGCCAGCTGCTCAATCCTTTCCAGCTATCCGGAACAGCGGTGGGACACGCAGAGCCATGTGGAATGCCAGGACTGCATTTTACTTTGACAAGCAGGCATCTTGTAAATGTTTTTAATCTTATCCTATTAAAGTCATCATTTTAATACTAAAATCATGTCGGCGCCTCCCCCTTCTTGTTTTTTTCCTTATAGACAATGTAGGCCAGTGTTTCTCAACTCCAATCCTCAAGGCGCCCCAACAGGTCATGTTTTCAGGATTTCCCGCAGATGAAACGGCTGTGGTAATTGCCGTATTTATCGGCGTATAACACGCACTTTTTCCCCTGAAAATCAGGGGAAAATCGTGGGTGCCTGTTATACGCCGATACCCACATCCCTGGGCTGTCTCCGCTGACTGTGAGCAGAGCGGAGCGAGATGCACATAGCCGAATGTACTCGGCTTTTCTCGGCTCCGCTCACAGTCACGCCCAGTCCCGCCATTGGACCTGTGTTATGTCCATCATAGGGCGGGACTCGGCGTGACTGTGAGCGGAGCCGAGAAAAGCCGAGTATAGCCGAGTACACTCGGCTATGTGTATCTCGGCGGCGGCTCCGCCCAGTCCCTGCGTCCCTTCGTTCTCGGCGTTCTCGGCGGCGTCCGCCCCGCTCCGCACAGTCTCGGCGCCAATTTTAAAATGCTGCACGGCGACACTGGGGCAAGGCTGCACGGCGACACTGGGGCAAGGCTGCACGGCTACACTGGGGCAAGGCTGAAATGGACTCTGGGGCAAGGCTGCAATGGACACTGACAAGGCTGCACTGTGACAAGGCTGCAATGGACACTGACAAGGCTGCACTGTGACAAGGCTGCAATGGACACTGACAAGGCTGCACTGTGACAAGGCTGCAATGGACACTGACAAGGCTGCATTTAAATGTAAGTTATTTTTCCTTAAACTTCCCTCCTAAAAGTTTTTTTCCCTAAAATTTCCTCCTAAACTTGGGGTGCGTGTTATACGCCGGTGCGTGTTATACGCCAATAAATACGGTACTTAGGCAGTGAAACTGATCAAATCACCTGGGCAAAATAATAGACATGGGAGCCGTCGAAAAATTAGTTTTGTTCCGTTCCGTTTCGTATTAAAAAAAAATCGTAATTCGTAATTAGTGTACGGAATTCACTTCCGATTCGTACGAAATACGAATTTCGTACGACACGTATAACGAACGATTCGACCGGAACGAACGAATGATACGACCGGAAAATGTACGATTGCGGCGTCGTATGTCAAATCTTTTCTCTCTATAATGTTGAATCTTTTCTCTCTATAATGTCGAATCTTTTCTCTCTATAATGTCGAATCTTTTCTCTCTATAATGTCAAATCTTTTCTCTCTATAATGCCGCATACACACGATCATTATTCACGGTGGATAAAAAACCGCCGTGAATAATGTCATTAAAAACGAGGGAACGGCTTGTTCCCCACACACGGTCGTTTTTCACGTCGTTTTTTCTCTTGTCGAGAAAAACGACCGCCTGTGGGCTCCGCGGCAGTGTTTCCCTATGGGAAACACTGCAGCGGAAAACATGTCGAAAAAAACGACGAGAAAAATTAGAACATGTTCTAATTTTTCTTGTCGTTTTTAATGCCGTTTTTCTCATCGAAAAAAACGACAGAAAGCCCACAGACTATTGTTTTTCTCGTCGAATGGGAAAAATTTCGTTTTTCTCGACGAGAAAAACGGCCGTGTGTACGCGGCATAATGTCGAATCTTTTCTCTCTATGTGGAATCTTTTCTCTCTATAATGTTGAATCTTTTCTCTCTATAATGTCGAATCTTTTCTCTCTATGTAGAATAATCTTGGACTAATAGAGTTAAGGTTAGTCACATTCGACCAAAAAATATTTACCTATTGCTTTGTCGAATCTTCATGTCTTATTTGGTAGTTGGGATTCAGATAATTTGAAACCGAAATTCGTAAACGAAACTTCGTAAACGAAACTTCGTATTTCGTACAGAATTCGTATCTGTAAAAATTTGTAATTCAGATTCGTACAAATGTACGAATTTCAAATAATTCGTACGAATTTTCGATTCGTACGAAACTAATCGCACATGTCTACAAAATAATGGAAAGCCTGAAAACATGACCTGTTGGGGCACCTCGAGGACTGGAGTTGAGAAACACTGATGTAGGGTACTGAAGATGTATGAAATTTTAAGTTTTGTCATGTTTGGTATCTTTGTACTTGGTGCACCTTCATTTTTTATATTTTGCCCAAAAATAGGTAATATAATGTGCTTGTGTGCCCTAAAAATGGAAAATTGTATACTCACCTTTCCGTAATTTTCCTTTCCTGTCGCATCTTCATGGCAGCATACACCTTTGGGTTGTGGCTCCGCCCTCACAACCTGATAGGACCGTTTAACTATTAAGCCCAGAGAGGGCCCCCGCCCAGGTATTCTAGTATATATATACACCTCACCTCAGACGGGTGGGCATCTGTATGCTGCCATGAAGATGCGACAGGAAAGGAAAATTACGGAAAGGTGAGTATACAATTTTCCATTTTCCTGTCGCATCATGGCAGCATACACCTTTGGGTGAATAACTCGCAGACTGGGTGGGTCTGAGCATAAAGATATTTATTTACATGGAATAGAGGTGTTGGACTGAATAATTGCTCGTCCGAACTCTGCCGTGGATAATCTGGCAGAGTCCACCTTGTAATGAGAAATAAAGGTATTCCTTGAGGACCAGGTCGCTGCTCGGCAAATAGTTTCCGAGGACACTCTGCAGTAGGCCGCCCAGGAGGTCGCCATTGCCCTTGTAGAGTGTGCCTTTAAGCCCTCGGGTATCTGCGTTTTACTCAGAGAATAAGCCTTTTTGATGATCTTCACCAGCCATGCTGCGATGGTGCGAGAGGTTGCTGCTTGACCTCTTCTAAAGCCGTGTGGGATAACCAGGAGGTCTTCTGACTTCCTAAGGTCGTTTGTTGTTGACAGGTAGGTTAGGATGTTAGTTCTTACATCCAGCGGATGTGGATCCCCTTGTTCTGTGGAGAGAGCAGGAAGGTTAATCTCCTGATTGAAGTGGAAGGAGGATGACACCTTCGGAATAAACCGATCGGATGGTCTTAGGACTACTTTGTCCGGGTAGACAATCAAGTATAGTTCTTTCACCAATAAAGCTTGCATCTCTGAGACTCTTTTGGCTGATGTTATTGCGATTAAGAAAGTGACTTTGAGTGTTAAGTCCCACAAGGAGATGTTTTCTAGTGGAAAAAATGGTTCTTGTGATAGAGCTTCTAGTACGACCGAAAGATCCCAAGTTGGGAAGGAAGGTTTTCTGGGAGGCTTTAACTTTAGGCATGCCCTCTGGAACTGAATTACTAGTGGCTCTTGTGCCCACTTGACTCCTGTCATAGCTGATAGTGCTGACAGGTGAACTTTTAAAGTGCTTGACCCGAGACCTTTCTCTAGGCCTAACTGGAGAAACTCAAGGATTTGAGCAACTGTTGGAGAAGATGGGTTCCAGTTTTGTTGCTGTGCTACTGAGAGAAACTTATCCCAGATCCTCTTATAGGTATTGTTGGTGGTGTATCTTCTGGCTTGAAGAAGAGTATCTACCACTTTTTGGGAGCAGCCTTGGTTTAAGAACCTAGCCCTTTCAATCTCCAGGCTGTCAGGTGCATTCTTTCCGGTGATAGATGAAGAAGTTGTCCCTGGGAGAGTAGGTCTGCTGCTGGTGGAAGCGGTAAAGGTTTTTCTGTATTCAGCTGAAGGAGAGTGGTGAACCATGGTCGTCTCGGCCAAAATGGAAGGATTGTTATCACTGTGGAAGATGACCTCTTGAGCCTGAGAAGGAATCTCGGTATGAGAGGTGTCGGGGGGAAGATGTAACCCAGATGGAAGTTCCACTCGTATTGTAGACAGTCTGTCCCCTCCGCTGAAGGGCAGGGGGTTCTTGTCAGGTACCTCTGGCACTTCGCATTGTCTGGAGTTGCTGCCAGGTCTATATCTGGCATGCCCCAAGTTCTTGCTATGAGGGAAAAGGCTTGGTGACTCAGAGCCCATTCGTTGTTGGAAACGAAGCTTCTGCTTAGCGTGTCGGCCAGCTGGTTCTGCGTTCCTGGGACATATAACGCCGTTAACCCCGACAGGTTCACTTGCGCCCATTCGAGGACTGGGCGGACTTCCTGCATCATGGATCGGCTTTTGGTGCCGCCTTGCCTGTTGATATAGGCAACTGCCACCCTGTTGTCCATCCTCAACAGGACTTCTTTCCCTTTCAGGAGAGGACTGAAGGCTAGTAGCGCTTGGAAAGCTGCTTTCATCTCCAGGATGTTCGATACTATGTCCTGTGTCTCGAAAGACCAATGGCCATGAACTGCGAGTTGCTGGTAGTGTGCTCCCCAGCCTTCCCTGCTGGCGTCTGAAGTAATCACCTCCTGGGGAGGGGTGACTATGTGTTTGTACCTTTTTAGGTTGTGCAACCGGGTCCACCACCATAGTGATTTTTTGACCTTGTTTTGGATTGTGATTCGTTGGGACATCGACACCCCGTTCCACTGTGTCAGAAATGACATTTGGAGAGGTCTTGTGTTTCACTGGGCCCATTGGACCATAGGAATGGTTGCTGATAGCGACCCCATGATGCTGAGACATTCTCTGGCTGGGAGTGTGTTGGATAAGAGTAATCTCTTTGCCCTCTGGATTATGATGGGAATTTTCTCTCGGGGGAGTTCTATGGTGTTGAGTTTGGTATCCAGTTCTGCCCCCAGGAAGACCATTCTCTGAGTGGGATGGAGATTGCTTTTCTTCCAATTTATCACCCACCCAAATTTTTGCAAGGTGGTTGTTAAAGTGTCTCGGTGGAGTAGAAGAGATTCTTGGTTGTCTGCCAGCAGTAGGATGTCGTCCAGATAGTGGTGGACTCTTAATCCTTGCTCCCTTAGTAGAGCTATCACTGGTAGCAGGACCTTGGTAAATGTTCTGGGAGCGGTAGAGATCCCGAACGGGAGACTTTGGAACTGAAAATGTTGGTGATTTACCGAAAAGCAGAGAAATTTTTGGAATGCTGCGTGAATGGGAACATGCAGGTAAGTGTCCTTTAAATCCACAGAGAGCATCCAATCGCCTACATTTATGGCATAGAGGATTGATTGTAGACTTTCCATCTTGAAAGTCTCCACCAGGATTGAGTGATTGAGACTTTTTAGGTCTAGGACGGGACGCAGATCCCCAGTCTTTTTCTTTACCAAGAACAGAGAGGAGTAGAAACCTTTTCCTCTTTGTGGAGGTGGGACTTCCACTATGGCCTGTTTCTGGATTAGATCCTGGACGTATTCTGCCAATATGAGTTTCTTTTCTCGGGATGTTGGAATTCTGGTTCTGATGAATTGGTCTCTGGGAGGTCGATTCTTGAACCTCCATTTGTGTCCGTCTTGGACAGTAGCCACTGTCCATGGGTCTCTTATTATCTCCGCCCAAACCTGCTTGAAGTCCTTTAGTCTGGCTCCTACTACGGCTGGTTGGGCGGACGTATCTTCAAAAAGACTTCTGTTCCCCCGGGGTAGGGGTCTTAAGCCCTGTACACACGATCGGTTTGACTGATGAAAACCGTCCGATGGATGGTTTTCATCAGACCAACCGATCGTGTATGGGACCCATCGGTCTTTTTTCCATCGGTTTTAAAAAATAGAACATGTTTTAAATTTTTCCGATGGATAAAAAACCGATCGAAAACTCCGATCGTCTATGGGCAAGTCCATCGGATCAAAAACCCACGCATGCTCAGAATCAAGTCGACGCATGCTCAGAAGCATTAAACTTCATTTTTCTCGGCTCATCGGAGTGTTTTACGTCACCGCGTTTGGAACGTTCGGTTTTTTGACTGATAGTGTGTGGCCAAGACTGATGAAAAACTGTTTAATCGGATTTCCGATGGACAAATCCATCGGACGAAAATCCATAGGTTATCCGATCGTGTGTACAGGGCTTTAGACTTTTGGATTTTTAGGAAGGAAGATTGTGGATTCTTCCAATTTTTTCTGTACTCCCTGCCAGGCTTGTAGGACTTTGCTTCCCTGTATCTATCTGGGAGGTTCCGTCTGAATGTGGGTGCCCTTTGTTGTCTAGGCCTTCTGTCTGAAGGGATGAGTCCAGACTTCCCGCCGGTGACTTTTGAAATGGCTGAGTCCAGTTTTTCTCCGAAGAGGTTTGTGCCGTCAAATGGGATTTTACACCAGTTGGATTTTGAGGAGGGGTCTGCTGACCATGGTTTTAGCCAGAATGCCCTCCTGGCCATCACTGAGCTTAACATTGCTCTGGATGTTGACTTAATCATGTCTACCGAGGCTTCTGCGACAAAGTCGCCTGCAAGGCTGAGTTCCTGGAGCGCTGAGATTACTCGCTCTTGCTCTATTCCTTCTGCTACCAACTTCTCGGCGTTGGAGGACCAACTTGAGATAGCCCTTCCCACTGCTGCTAATGTTATTGCGGGTCTGCAGGCACCACCTGCGGATAGGTAGGCTCTCTTAAGATCCAAATCGATCTTTCTGTCCAATACATCTTTGAATGTAGTTACGTGCCGGGCTAGGCGCATCAGGGAGGAGTCTACCACTGGTGGAGTTACTAGTGGATTGGCACTGGATTCCTTTAATGGGTATAGCTTGGCAAGTCTATTGCTGAGACTGGTCTTCTTCTCAGGTTTTTGCCATTCGTCTTTAATTATTTCCTCCAGTTCTTCTATAAATAGGAAGGTTTCTGGTTCTTTTTTGAGATTCGGAAAGTATTTCTTCGCTTTTTGCGGAGTTTCTTTTTCCTCTTCCCATTCTATGGCTTCCTTCACTGACTTTATGAAGGGTTCTATAAGTGCAAAGTCAAACCCAGTGGATACCTCCAAGTCCTCATTGTCAGATAGGGGGTCTGACTTTTTAGATGTGGAGGGAGTCACAGGTGAAGTGCCTTGCACTGATCTGCTTGTTTCTGACTCTGCGATTTGCAGGGATGTAAATATAGCCGGTTCTCTGCTTGGCTCTCTCTCTCTAGTTGCTTCGTCCAAGCATGTGCGACAGGCCAGCTTGTCCGGAAGTGCTATGGCACCGCAAACCCAGCATGAACTCCCTGATGGACGGGAATGCTGAGGGGGAAGAGAGCGTCTACGTGAAGGAGACCTCCTGTAGGAGTGTCTGTGCCGTGAATAGGATTTTGAATAGCTCCTTCTGCGACTTGAGCGACTTCGTCTTGTGCGTGAGCGACTTCTACCGCGATCTGAGCGGCTTTGTCTATGGCTTGGGCTCCTTCTGGATGGCTCTTGTCGTCTTGAATCCGACGATCTGGCCGACCTGATAGGGCTGTCCAATTTAGACAGCATTAGTGACAGGCTCTCTTTTTCAATCTTCAATACTTACCAATCTTTCCCCCCCCTTACCTATTAGGCTGGTGATGGTCTACCGGGGCAGCGACCTCCATGAGGAGTGATATAGTCTAACCTCTTGAGTTCCCTATAACAGATAGTGGTATGAGTGTGCAGGTAGTAGGAAAAGGAAAGGAAGGAAATCGATTTTAAGAAGCTTACCTTAAGGAGGAGACAGTAGTGCAATCTATCCCACCGAAAAACGCTGTTGACAGGTGCAGTGTTCAAGAGAAAAAGCAGCAGAAAGGATTTGGTTTTTAAAACTGCCGCCGCCGTCGCCCAGTGATGATGTCATGAGCACGCATGCGCCGTAGCGTAATGAGAGAGCCGGCGCCATCTTGGAAACTGGAATTACACAGGAATTACCATTGTGGATACCTTTCTCTGTCTGCACATGCACGGAAGTAGCTGGACGCTCAGCGCTATGCCTGCTGTGGGACTACAGGTCGCTGAAAGCCTGTTTTTTACCAGGAGAGCTGAGGGCCGCTATAGAGACCTAGTTAAGGTCTGTGAGGAGCTGGCATACATCGGACTAGGATGCTTTGAGGAACTACAAGGCTCAGGTTAAAGGGTGCACAGAGGGACTGGAGGTCGCTGCCAAGAAAAAAACCTATTTAAGGTTTGTAATAGAAAGCTGGTACATACCCCTGAGACCATCAGAGTGGGGTTCCTTCCATATAGCTCATTTAGAGGCTGTACAGGATAGGACTTCCACCCAGGAGAGGCCGAACCTGGCTGGGGCGAAGCGGTAAGGGGGTTCTTCATCTTTGCTGTCCTTGTCAGGTCTTAGGTGAGGAAAAAAATAAGAATACCTGGGCGGGGGCCCTCTCTGGGCTTAATAGTTAAACGGTCCTATCAGGTTGTGAGGGCGGAGCCACAACCCAAAGGTGTATGCTGCCATGAAGATGCGACAGGAAATTAACTTTAGTCAATTTTTTACTGAAAATTTGCACTTGATAAACCTTTGTGCTAATATCATGCACCATAATTAAAAATATGGAAACACCACCGTTTCATTCTCCAGGGTTCCTGCTTTCAAAAAATATAATATGTTTAGGTAATCTTCAGGCCTAAAATTCTTTTTTTAACATGTGCTCAAAAATGCAAAAACAGCTCTGGAAGTGAATGGATTTAAGCTAAACTCTGGAAAAGGAAATTTCATTTAAATGCAAGAGGCATTTGTGTCTTTACTATATTTAGTTGAAAGTTTTTGTGCCCAGAATGCAGGTTTAAAGGTGATCTTTGCATATACAATATAGCTTTGCTATAGCTATGACCTTGTAATCATCTGCTTGCG
Source organism: Rana muscosa (assembly GCA_029206835.1). Lineage (NCBI taxonomy): Eukaryota > Metazoa > Chordata > Amphibia > Anura > Ranidae > Rana > Rana muscosa. Next base: position 179,468,458 of record CM055127.1, read on the forward strand.
TATTTTTCATCACCAGGTTTCATAGTTCCAAAGGGAGCCCTCCAGGAGGTCATGGTTCCCCTAATAGACCGCAATACATGTCAAGTAATGCATAACAATACAGGAATCTTCGCCAAGATCCAGGATGATCAGATTTGTGCCGGTTACAAGGATGGAAAAAAGAGTACCTGCCAGGTGGGTGACACTAAGAGCATACTAGCATCTTTAAGTCTGTATCTCTTCATAGAAAGCAGAAGCAATGCATGACTTTAGTTAGGCTGGTTTCACACTGGGGCGGTGGGTGCGGTGGCGGTATTGCGCCGCTATTTTTAGCGGCGCTATACCATCGGAATTGCGGAGGTATTCGGCCGCTAGCGGTCGAAAAAGGGTTAATACCGCCTGCAGAGGCGCATTGCCGCAGGTATTACCGCGGTTTCCCATTGCTTTCAATGGGAAGGAGCGGTGGAGGAGCGGTAAACACACCGCTCCTCTCACCGCTCCAAAGCTGCGGCTAGCAGGACTTTTTTTACCGTCCTGCTAGCGCACCGCTCCAGTGTGATAGCCCTCGGAGCTTTCACATTGGAGAGACAGCAGCCGCTGTTTAGGGACGGTTTGCAGGCGCTATTTTTAGCACAATAGCGCCTGCAAACCGCCCCAGTGTGAAAGGGGCCTTAATGCCTAGATCTGACCAAAATGTCATGTTTTACTTGGAATGGTTTGGAAAGTGTTAGATGCTCTGTCAGGTTTTTAATTGCCGTCTTTGTCTTCACTGGGGAAATTTCTCCACACTTCTGCCCTTGTCATGGATTTTATTGTGGAAAAAGTGGAGATTTATAGGGCGCTCTGTATGAGAGGGACCTTCTAAAGTGTCTTGCTATTTAGGCAACCAGTCTGAAGGGGGCAGACAGCTGAAAGGAGCCTAGGAAACACTCACGCAGCACTTCATAGAGGTAGAAGCAACACTCTGGAGAAGCATGCAAGGAAAAAAAGGAGCCCCCAAGTGCAGTAACATAAGGTTTATTTAAAACGCAATGGTTAAAAACACATACAAAATACATGTAAGCATCAAGCTCATAAATCCCGCTAGACATAGTGGCAGAATCGCCTGTCGCAAGTCTCCTCCATTCCTAGTACACCAACCAGAATCTTAGGTAGAGGGAATCAGCAAGATGACTGCCACGCTTCAGGAGCCAGCGTGGAACGCACACATTGCAGTGACGGCAAAGGGAGGCAGTAATGCATTTGGAGCAAGCGCAGCACTCAAACCTAATACCCCATACACACGACTGGTTTTCCCGTCGGAAAAACTCAGATGAGAGCTTTTCGCCGGGAATCCCGACCGTGTATGCTCCATCGCAGTTTTTCCCACAGGAAAACTGCGGGGAAAAAAAAGAGAGCAGGGTCTCTCTTTTCCCCGTCAGGAAAAAATCCTAGCGGGAAAACCGGTCGTCTGTATGCTTTTCCGACGCGCAAAAAAACTGCGCATGCTCAGAAACAAATCTACGCATGCTCAGAAGCATAGAACGTCATTTTCTCGGCTCGTCGTAGTCTTTTACGTCACAGCGTTCTTGACAGTCAAAAGTTCACCGAACTTTTGTGTGACCGTGTGTATGCAAGGCAGGCTTGAGAGGAATTCCGTCTGGAAAACCATTGGGGTTTTTTTCCGACGGGAAAAGCGGTCGCATTAGCCCTGGGATCAGTGAGCTTGGATGTATAGGTAACATGGGCGAGGAAAAGCGGCCCATTAGTCGATGGCAATTGGTTGTGTTATATGATAATAAAGTGACTCAGGCGCTGATAAGAAATTCTTAAAACAACCCAAATAAATAGTGATAAATAGTAGATAATCAAATGATTAAAGCTGCAACTAAAAATGTGTTCTGACACTAAAAATTGATTAAATGAATGTGAAGCTGCGCTAAAATCAACCTACTAAGTAAAATTCACAATTAATAATAACATAATGTGATAAATCCAAATAATCAAATGCAGTAATTAGTGCATTAACAAGTGAACCAATACTCTTAAAATCAAAGATAGTATAGGAGTAAAAAAACGTCCATAAAGCTGATGAGACTTAAGCCCCGTACACACGGTCGGACTTCCATCAGACTTTTCCGTGGATTTTTGTCCGAACGGAGTTGGCCGGGCACACCCATAGCATACACACCACAGGACTTTTCTGCAAACTTTCCCAAAACTTTTTGCAACATCACGTGGTTTTTCTGCTCTTTTCTGCTCTTTACCGCCACCCTTTGGTCAACTTCTGCTATTGTTGGTTGATTTTAACATTAGTTGTTTTGTCCATCGGACAAAAGTCTGATGGTTTTCTGTACACACGGTCGGACTTTGCTCCATCGGACTTTTGTTGGGCAAAAGTTTGTCCGTTTGCAGACCCAACTTTTGTCCGATGAAAACAAAACCAAACGAAAAAAAGTTTGTCCGATGGAGCGTACACACGGTCGGATTGTTGGTCCAACTTGCTTAAAACGAAGTTTGTTGGGCAAAAGTCCGACCGTGTGTACGGGGCCTAAGCTTGTGAAGTGATCACTGCAAGTGGTTCCTGCTGTTTAACAAACACTGCTGGTCACAAGCCGATTGATATCAACATGGATCTCGATAGAATCAAAGAAAATAAAACATAGCTCAATATGCTAGAACTGACTTCCAGATTGGAATACAGCGCATATACTACGATCAGACACAACATGAACTCCTCAGTCTCCTGGGTCTCGTCACTAGGCTCCTCCCCTATGCATTACGTCACTGACGTAATGCATAGGGGAGGAGCCTAGTGACGAGACCCAGGAGACTGAGGAGTTCATGTTGTGTCTGATGCATAGGGGAGGAGCCTAGTGACGAGACCCAGGAGACTGAGGAGTTCATGTTGTGTCTGATGCATAGGGGAGGAGCCTAGTGACGAGACCCAGGAGACTGAGGAGTTCATGTTGTGTTTGATGCATAGGGGAGGAGCCTAATGACGAGACCCAGGAGACTGAGGAGTTCATGTTGTGTCTGATCGTAGTATATGCGCTGTATTCCAATCTGACTGAATGCGAGTTCATTTATACACTTCAGAAGTCAGTTCTAGCATATTGCGCTATGTTTTATTTTCTTTGATTCTATCGAGATCCATGTTGTTTGAAGCAATCCTGGAACTTGCAAAAAAGCACCTATAATCTCTATCAATCGGCTTGTGACCAGCAGTGTTTGTTAAACAGAAGGAACCACTTGCAGTGATCACTTCATAAGTCTAATGCCCCATACACACGATCGTTTTTCATGCCGTTAAAAATGCAATTTTTAAAAATGGGCATTAAAACCGATCGTGTGTAGGCTCCAGAGCATTTTTAACGACGTGAAAAACGGGCATTAAAAATTTCGAACATGCTTTTTTTTTTTCACGTCGTTTTTCATGTCGTTTTTTTTAACGACGTGAAAAACGATGGTGTGTATGCTTTGACGAGGTGAAAAAAAAAATGCGCATGCTCAGAATCAAGTATGAGACGGGAGCGCTCGTTCTGGTAAAACTAGCGTTCGTAATGGAGATAGCACATTCGTCACGCTGTAACGGACTGAAAAGCACGAGGCTGAAAAGCGCGAATCGTCGCTCAACAAACTTTACTAACATGAAGGGTGGCGCCATCCGAACGGAACTTCCCCTTTATAGTGCCGTCGTACGTGTTGTACGTCACTGCGCTTTGCTTGAACGTTTTTTTAAATGATCGTGTGTACGCAAGACAGGCTTGAGAGGAAACATGAAAAAAAAAACGACGAGAAAAACGTCGGTTTAAAAAATGGCATGAAAAACGATCGTGTGTACGCCGCATAAGGCCTCGTACACACGGCCGGTTTTCTCGGCAAAAAACGACAAGAAAACTGCTGGGAGAGCTTTCTTGCTGAGAAAACCGGCTGTGTGTACATGGGTTTCAGTTTTCTCGTCAAGAAAACTGGCCAGATTCCCCGACGAGAAAAAAAAGACGACCTGTGGTCTTTTTTCTCGTCGAGAATCTCGTCGGCCTGTTTCTTGACGAGAAACCCGAACGTGTGTACACTTACCTGTCGCCATGGAAACCCACGCATGCTCGAAATGACTTTGACGCATGCGCGGTAGCTTCCAAGGCATAGGTGTACTGATGTAGTGCAAGGGCCTGGAAGAATTTCCCCCTTAATGACCAGGCCATTTTTTGCGATACGGTGCTGCGTTGTTTAAACTGACAATTGCGTGGTCATGCGACGTTGTACCCAAACAAAATTGACACATTTTTTCCCACATATAGAGCTTTCTTTTGGTGGTATTTGATCACCTCTGTGTTTTTTTTGTTTTTTTTTCCGCTATAAAACATTAAAGACCAACAATTTTGAAAAAAAAAACAACTATATTTTTTACTTTTTGCTATAATAAATATCCAAAAAAATAAAGTAAAAATTCAAATTTCTTCATCAGTTTAGGCCAATATGTATTCTTCTACATATATTTGGTAAACAAAATCGCAAGGGGATAGATTTATGGCATTTTAATATCTTATTTTTTTCTAGTAATGGCGGTGATCAGTGATTTTTAGCAGGATGCGACATCCCGGCGGACGGATCGGACACCTAACTGACATTTTTTACACTTTTTTGGGAACCAGTGACATTATTACAGTAATCAGTGCTAGAAATATGCACTAATGACACTGGCAGGGAAGGGGTTAACATCAGGGGCGATCAAAGGGTTAAATGTGTTCCCTGTCTGTGTGTTCTAACTGTATGGGGGACTGTGTGACCTGCTTGGCAGAAAAACAGGATCTGTGTGCTCTCCCGTCAGAACAAAGATTTGCCTTACACAGGCAGATCCCCATTCTGTCACTGCGAGGAACGATTGCGGGTGGCTGGCGGAGATCGAGTCCGCCCCACCCGCTGATTCGCTCCCCTGCTGGCCAGTGGGCGCGCACCCACAATTTGCCATGTACGAGCCGACGTACAATGACGGCGATTCGCAGGAACCAGCTACATTGCCGCAGTACAACTGTGGCGGCTAGTCCTTAAGTGGTTTAATAACATGCCGGGAGGTGTCCTAATCCTGCATGTGAAGGGGCATCTCTGTGATGTATGGAAAGTGCTGCAGAAGCACTGACGTTTATGAAGGATAAAATGTTTATACAGTAATTGCTGGCAAATGATATGTCATTGACAGCGCACAGACTGCTCGAAGGGTCTGCTATGTATTTTGGGGGACATATGGAGGGGTTGGTGTTTTTTTTTTTTTTTTTAAAGGTGGCAATAAAGGTAATTTGCCAGTATTTTAGAGTGTATACATTTTTTCTTTGCAAATGGCACATTTTTAAGTAATGAAAAAAATAAAAAAATAATTGCCTTTGATTGTATTGATTTTTAAGGGGATATCTCATGCAAAAAAATACCATACCAGGCCACATGCTCTCATGTGGGGGGGGGGCTTTCTAGGGGGGAACCCCTCTCCTAGCACCTGCAGCACTGCCACACTGAGCACGGGTGCCCCACAGGGATGTGTGCTCAGCCCGCTGCTCTTCACACTGCTGACCCACGACTGTACTGCCAAATTCAGCTCCAACCATATCATCAAGTTTGCAGATGACACAACTGTGCTAGGTCTCATCAGCAACAATGATGAAACACTCTACAGAGAGGAAGTGGCACAACTGGTTAAATGGTGTAGTACAAACAACCTGTCCCTTAATGTAAGCAAAACAAAGGAGGTTGTGATGGATTTTCAGGAGAAACTCTGTTGATCACCCCCCACTGTCCATTGACAGCTCGACTGTGGAGAGCATCAGCAGTACTAAATACATCTCAGAGGATCTTACCTGGACAACCAACATCACGTCACTCACCAAAAAGGCACAACAGCGCCTATATTTTCTCCGATGCCTTAAAAGAGCCAGTCTTGCTCCAACCATCCTTATCACATTCTATAGGGGAAGTATTGAGACATGCTGACCAGCTGCATCATTGTCTGGTACGGGAACTGCAATTTTTGCTGATCGCAAGACCCTGCAGCGGCTAGTGAAGACAGCTGAAAAGATTATTGGTGTCCCTCTCTTCTCCATCCTGGACATTTTTCATACACGATGCTACCAGTATCGTGAAGGATCCTACCCAGGGCTTTTTCTCTCAGAGAATAGGTGCAGGAACTCTCCCTTCTGAGTCACATCTTGCCTCTGCCCCGACCAACCTCAGAGCACCATCCCTTGTTTCCACCCCCTACCCACCTCCCAGTACAGCTCCTTTTAGAGAACACAGAGTCAAATATTATTTTGTGGTGCAAAGTAGGGTTGTCCCGATACCACTTTTTTAGGACAGAGTACAAGTACCGATACTTTTTTCCAAGTACTCGCCGATACCGATTACCGATACTTTTTTTTCAATGTCATGTGACAGTTTGAAAGATGGGGACTGATAGGTGGCACTGACAGGTGGCACTTATGGGCACTGACTGGTGACTGGCTCTGATGGGCACTAATAGGTGGCTGGCACTGGTAGATGGCACTGATTGCACTGATAGGTAGCACTTGTGGGTACTGATAGGTGGCTGGCACTGAAATGCTGCGGGAAAAAAAAAATGACACAGGATTTAAAATAAAAAAAACTAGTGCAACGCCCATCTTGGTACACCCTGCACTCGGCTGAAGTAAGCAGCAGCAGACATCTTGTTACACCCAGCCCATATAGCTCAGGCTGGGTGTAACAAGATGTCTGCTGCTGCTTACTGCAGCCGAGTGCAAGGTGTACCAAGATGGGCGTGGGGACGTTCAGCCGCTGACAGCGACCGAATGCGACAGCACCGGTCACCGATCCTGATGCGGCTGCGCCCTGCACCCCTGCCAGCTTACCAGTTTCAACTGCAGGTGAGGGACTCGCTCGCCGCCCTGGTCTCCGACCCCTGCCGCACTCTCCGTCCCGCTCTCCGCCTTGGTCTCCGCCCCCCGCCCCACTCTCCGCCTTGGTCTCCGCTCCCCGCCCCACTCTCCGCCCTGGTCTCCGCCCCCCCGCCACGCTCTCCGTCCTGCTCTCCGCCCCCCGCTCTCCACCCCCTCTCTGCGTCCGCTCTGAAAAAAAAAAAAGTATCGGACTGGGCATCAGGAGCACCGATACCAAGCATACAAGTACTCACGCAAATGCTTGGTATCGGTCCCGATACAGATACTAGTATCGGTATCGGGACAACCCTAGTGCAAAGTAATTTATATGGAATTTGTTAATGGTAACAAGCAATAAAAAAAGACCCCCCCCCCCCAGAAACAATAAGCCTCTGCAACAAAATACCCCTGCATCAACAACAGATCTCTGAGCAGCCAGCATCATAAGACTCCTCTCCTCAACAGTAGATCCCTCCAGCAACAGTTGACCCCCAGCAACATAAGTCCCCCCAGCAACGTAAGTCCTCCAACAGCAACAATAGACCACCACACAAAAATAGATCTCCTCCAGCAACAATAGAACCCCCAGCAGCCAGCCTCAATAGACCCTCTAGCACACCCAGCACCCTTTACCATTACCTACATGCAGTGATGGAGGTGCCGGAACTGCGTTCCCCCGCGTTCCAGCTGAAGAAAAAAAAATGATCCTACCCATCCCTCCCACAGTCTCTTCCAGCTCTTGCCATTAGGTAGAAGGTACCATATTATCAAAATATGGACTGTCAGACTCCATTCACACAAGGGCAACACGACTTCCAGCGCGACTTTGGTAGGGAACTTGGACACGACTTGAGTATGTATCGCAGCGCGACATGAAGCAACTTACAAGGCAACTTGAAGTCGCCTCCAGGACAGGAGACATTCCAGTGGCCAATCAAACAAGAATCAGCTCTGTGGGAGGGAGGGGGGATGGAGGGGTTTGCCTGAGAAATGTATGTTCTTTTCCTGGAAAGTTGCTTCTGTTAAGACAGGGGATCCGACTTCTGAGGCGACTTCCTTTTAAATCAATGGGTACAGGTCGCCTAGAAGTCGGAATGAAGTAGTACAGGAACCTTTTTTGAAGTCGGAGCGACTGCAGTAGTGTGCATTAAGACAGCTCCATTCACTTACATTGATTTTCTCATGCAGCGCGACTTGAGGCGACTAGGGGCGACCTGGGGCGACTTGAAGTCGGATCCAAAGTCGACCCTGTGTAAATGGGCTCTCAGACTGCTCAGCAGTTTTCGCCCCCAGGCTGTAAGAGACCTCAACTCCAACCCCCTTTGAAACTTCTTTTACAACCTATATATTGTGACCAGGAACTCTACAAAGACTCAATTAGAAATGTGTAGTGCTTGGGCAGTACACTACAAATCATCCTGCACTTCGTATTGGCTGCCCTGAAATATTCCTTTTGCACAATCTCATGAACCATTTAATCACAGTATATGTACAGTTACATTGTACCCAGATGTGTATAGGTTTATATATTTTTTGTTCTATTTTTGTATATTTATAATTATGTTTAATTAGTATGTAGCATTGTGGTCCTGTGAGATACAACATTTTGTTCTACCGTATGCTCTCACATGTAGTAAAATGACAATAAAGCTTGACTTGACATGAGAAAAACACTCTATCCCATTTGCTGAAAACAAGGGCACTTATCCAGTGGTTAATAATAATGCTCCAACCAGATAATATTGGGTCAGGACACAAATATGTAACTGATACACAGACTCACCCAAGGCATTTACAAGGTGATTACCCCCATTGCCCTGAACAGGAGACCCCCCTGGGTAAAGCACCCTGTCCCCATGTTGACGAGGACAAGGACTGCTTTCCAACAACCCTGGCAAGTAGTTGTGTGAGTTTGTGGCAGGGGGCTTATCTGTATCTGGAAGACCCCAGATACCAGTCCTTCCCTAGGTGAGTAAGGCCCCTTTCTCATGGGGTGGATTCCACCAGCAGTCCATTTGCTCAGCGGGGGATCTGTTCACTGATCGGATGGCTGGTCCGTGTCCGTTCCATTTATGCAGAGTGGGCACAGACACAGCCCGCTTTCCTCTATGACCGGTCAGGTGTAAACAGACTGGATGGCAGTCAAGTGTAAATGAATAGGCAATCTGATCCACTAGATGAAAGGGAAATGTCCATCCGTCTATTTTTAGTGGATCAGATTGGATGTAGGTGGGTGTAAACAAACACTTGCCCGTTTATACCTGCCGCTCCATAGAGGAGAATGCAGGGTCAGTTTGGGTCCACCTGAAAAACAGACAGCAGGACCCAGTCGATCCGCTAGTTTGAAAGGGGCCTAAGGTATACATAGGGGCCACAAAAACAAATTGAAACCTAGAAATAAAACGACCCAGACATTTTATTTGTTTTTTTTTTTTCATTAAAAAAAAATTCCAGAATAAGTATCTTATCGTTAACCATGATGCCCACCACCTGCTAATTTGCTAAAAAATAAATGACCCAGCACATAATTCCGACAGTATCACTAGCCAAATTACAGTATATCTTCCTGTGCTGTCATTAGCTATACGAGGGAAGAGGTGGATATAGTAGTGACATTATTGCCAAAAGATGTAACTGTGTAATGAATCAATAAGATGGAAAAATTTAAAATGGAATGAAACTTATTTATTTATTCAGAAAAAACAGTTGATAGGTAAACTCTGGTGAAGTTAATTGCTGTTGCTGTCTTCCAGGGTGACTCAGGAGGACCTCTGGTATGTAAGGTCCGGGGAGTCTGGTACCAGGTTGGAATCGTAAGCTCGGGAATTGGCTGCGCCGAACCAAATTACCCTGGGGTGTACACCCAGGTGACTGCCTACCAAAATTGGATTAGCAAAAACCTGAACAACATAGTCTTCAGTGATGTCCGAGATATCCCGCCACCAACACGGAAATGTGGAGGAGACTCCAATGGCCATGGAGGAAGCATCCATCACTCCCACCTTTACTGGACCACCTTGGTTATAGCTGCTTTGATGTCCTTCAATCTATAACCAGTTATTGCCCACCTACAGTATATAATCAGTAGAGTGCAATAAAGGGTTCAATGAACCACAAAGAACAACAAACATTCCAACTGCCTACTAAAGAAGGAGGAATAAACACATATAGATACAGTATTAGGTGTGGATGTTCTTTTTTTTACTTGTTTTTATTGTATATAAATAGAACTAATTGTTTTATTTAAGGAAACTGGCTGACGGTTGCATATTACTTTTACTTTGGGGTTGATTTACTAAATCTGGAGAGTGCAAAATCTGGCGCAGCGCTGCATAGAAACCAATCAGCTTCCAGTTTTTTTGTCAAAGCTTAACCACTTGCCTACTGGGCACTTTCACTCCCTTCCTGACCAAGCCAATTATTCAGCGCTGTCTCACTTTGAATAACAATTGCGCGGTCATGCAACACTACCTATAAGAATTTTTTATCATTTTTTTCACACAAATAGAGCTTTCTTTTGGTGGTATTTAATCACCACTGTTTTTTTTAAATATTTGTTTGAAAACCATTTATCATTTTCCCTCCACTTCACACTTTGTGCCACTTTGTGTTGGTCTATCACATAAAATCCCAATAAAATACATTATGTTTTTGGTTGTAACATGACAAAATGTGAAAAAATAAAGAAAAAAAGGGCCTGCAACTTAGTTAGAACATTTTGTTGCAGCACATACAGAAGATGCAAGAAAAGTGTCAGACATAGAGATACATAAACAAGTCGTATTGGCTGACATTAAGATCTATGAAGACAGGTAATCAAGGGGTGCCATGCTTTAAGAAACATTGGGTATTTATCCTTTCAAAGAGCTAGGAGTCGTTAATTTACAAAATTGGTTTTGATCATTTCAATCGTTTCTTAGAGGCTAGGTGCCACTTGTTTCTTCCACTGTCTCATTGTGCTGTGATCATAGCAGCTAGGAGTATATGGGTTACTAAAGTGCGGAAGTGTTAGGAAAAGATGTCTATGCCCAGATTTAATAAAGCCAATGCTAGGTAAGGTGACATTATGAAGCCAGTTATTTCTGCTATGAATTGGACTTTCCTCCAGAAACAATTGAGATGTTTATAATACCACAATATACAGGTCCTTCTCAAAAAATTAGCATATTGTGATAAAGTTCATTATTTTCTGTAATGTACTGATAAACATTAGACTTTCATATATTTTAGATTCATTACACACAACTGAAGTAGTTCAAGCCTTTTCTTGTTTTAATATTGATGATTTTGGCATACAGCTCATGACAACCCAAAATTCCTATCTCAAAAAATTAGCATATCATGAAAAGGTTCTCTAAACGAGCTATTAACCTAATCATCTGAATCAACTAATTAACTCTAAACACCTGCAAAAGATTCCTGAGGCTTTTAAAAACTCCCAGCCTGGTTCATTACTCAAAACCGCAATCATGGGTAAGACTGCCGACCTGACTGCTGTCCAGAAGGCCATCATTGACACCCTCAAGCAAGAGGGTAAGACACAGAAAGAAATTTCTGAACGAATAGGCTGTTCCCAGAGTGCTGTATCAAGGCACCTCAGTGGGAAGTCTGTGGGAAGGAAAAAGTGTGGCAGAAAACGCTGCACAACGAGAAGAGGTGACCGGACCCTGAAGAAGATTGTGGAGAAGGACTGATTCCAGACCTTGGAGGACCTGCGGAAGCAGTGGACTGAGTCTGGAGTAGAAACATCCAGAGCCACCGTGAACAGGCGTGTGCAGGAAATGGGCTACAGGTGCCGCATTCCCCAGGTCAAGCCACTTTTGAACCAGAAACAGCGGCAGAAGCGCCTGACCTGGGCTACAGAGAAGCAGCACTGGACTGTTGCTCAGTGGTCCAAAGTACTTTTTTCGGATGAAAGCAAATTTTGCATGTCATTCGGAAATCAAGGTGCCAGAGTCTGGAGGAAGACTGGGGAGAGGGAAATGCCAAAATGCCTGAAGTCCAGTGTCAAGTACCCACAGTCAGTGATGGTCTGGGGTGCCATGTCAGCTGCTGGTGTTGGTCCACTGTGTTTTATCAAGGGCAGGGTCAATGCAGCTAGCTATCAGGAGATTTTGGAGCACTTCATGCTTCCATCTGCTGAAAAGCTTTATGGAGATGAAGATTTCATTTTTCAGCACGACCTGGCACCTGCTCACAGTGCCAAAACCACTGGTAAATGGTTTACTGACCATGGTATTACTGTGCTCAATTGGCCTGCCAACTCTCCTGACCTGAACCCCATAGAGAATCTGTGGGATATTGGGAAGAGAAAGTTGAGAGACGCAAGACCCAACACTCTGGATGAGCTTAAGGCCGCTATCGAAGCATCCTGGGCCTCCATAACACCTCTGCAGTGCCACAGGCTGGTTGCCTCCATGCCACGCCGCATTGAAGCAGTCATTTCTGCAAAAGGATTCCTGACCAAGTATTGAGTGCATAACTGAACATAATTATTTGAAGGTTGACTTTTTTTGTATTAAAAACACTTTTCTTTTATTGGTCGGATGAAATATGCTAATTTTTTGAGATAGGATTTTTGGGTTTTCATGAGCTGTATGCCAAAATCATCAATATTAAAACAAGAAAAGGCTTGAACTACTTCAGTTGTGTGTAATGAATCTAAAATATATGAAAGTCTAATGTTTATCAGTACATTACAGAAAATAATGAACTTTATCACAATATGCTAATTATTTGAGAAGGACCTGTATGTATCAATGTACCAACTGAACCACACTCCCTCCAGCAAAAAGACAACTGCAAGTGAAAGCATTTGGCCAATCTGAAAGGCCTATATTATCAATGCAAAGTACGTTTAGACAATAGCTCCCAGTGGTCTATGCATTTTGAGTAGGAATAGGCTGAACACCCCCTGGGTTCGGTTTGCACAAGAACACCTAGCGAACATGCATGCAAACCCTATTAAAGTCTATGGGACACAAACATGAAAAATCAAAAGTCCTAATTTTAAAGGCTTATATGCAAGTTATTGCCATAAAAAGTGTATGGGGACCCTGGTATCAATGCAAATTTTTTTTTTTTAAAACAATCAATTTTTCAGGAGCAGTGATTTTAATGATGCATAAAGTGAAACAATAAGAATGAAATATTCCTTTAAATATTGTGCCTGGGGGTCCCCTTAGGTTGCCTGTAAAGTGGCACATCTGTGCAATGTGTAGAACATGCCGCAGAAATAATGACATTTCTAAAGAAAAAATTGTCACTTAAAATTTCTCGCAGCTGTAATGTATTGCCGTCTCCCGACAATATAGATGAACAAAAAAAAATAGCATGGGGCCCCCCACGCAGTCTATACCAGGCCCTTTGGGTCTGGTATGGATTTTAAGGGGAAGTCTCTGCCAAGTTTTTTTTTTTTTTTAACAGAAGTTTTTTTATTGTAATGAAAGTATAATCATCACAAACAGTGTATGACAAAATAAAGAAAATGAAGAACAAAAACATTACACAGCAATTTGTGTCACAAATGCTTAAATGTCTATGTACATATTGACCTTGCAGCAGAATATTTACAGCAATATTTCACATCATATAGGTATAATAATGAGGACAGGTTCATTTCTTTACAGATTCGGGCTAGAACTACAAATACCCGTAATCTCCATACTAAGCTTGGGTACTGCCAAAGAATGAGTCTGCAAGAGATCTGGATAGGGGGGAAAGGGGGAGGGGAAAGGGGGCAGCATAGAGAGGAGTGTGGAGCAGAAGTGCATGAGAAGGGAAAAAAACTGTGAGGAAGTAGGGGAGGGCGGGGGGGGGGGGGGGGGTTAAAGATCACCACCTCCGAACAACATCAAACAATTATAGTCTGCCACTAGGCAGTTATCCCTCTGCATTGATCCAGTTGGATCATATCTTATCATATTTTTTGGGGCAATTTCTGCACTCATAAGTTATTGTATATAGTGGTAAAGCAGAATTAACTGCTTTGTGCCAGGTGGAGCAAGTAGGAGGATCTGCTGACTTCCACCGTAAGAGGATTTCTCGTCTAGCATAAACCTATGCAACAGTAAGGCATAATTTCATGTATCTATCCCCCACAATATCCTCCATCTTATTAAGTAAAATAACTAGGGGGTCCAGCAGGACTACATTGTCACAAATGTCACTAAGAGTGAGCGTAAACAACAGACTTCCAGTACATGTCAAGTTTAGGGCAGGAATAAACCATATGGCAGAAGGATCCACTCTCCGCACCACACCTAGGGCACCTGGGATCTCTTTGTGAAAATATGTTGGCCAGCCACTGTGGAGTGTAGTATACATGATGAAGAAATTTCAATTGCACAAATCTGTCTCTAGCTGATATCATAGAGGGCACATAAGAAGAAATACAATCTTTCCAGTCTTCATCTGTGAGATCAGGAATGTCAGCCTTCCACCTCTCAAACGTACGATTCAACCCCGTCTCATGCACAAATAAATGGATGGGAGGGGCTTACCCATCACCTTGGAGGACAGTAGGCGCTCTATGGGGTCCGAGTCCAGGACAATGGAATTGAGCCCTCATGGAATGCCTGAGCTGCCAGTACTGAAATTCCATGGAGCGGGGCAAAGAGTACATCCGTCTCAAGGTAGCAAATGGAAGCAGGCTCTAATCTGATATTATATTTTTCAAGGTAGTTATACCCTTCAGGCCCATGATTGTGGTTCAGGGATGGTGTAGAGGTGTGGCAGTAGTGAGTTTCCCCATAGGGGTGTGTGTGGGGAATCTTAGGGATGAGCTTCGAGTTCGAGTCAAACTCATGTTCGACTCGAACATTGCCTGTTCGCCCGTTCGCCGAACAGCGAACAAATTGGGGTGTTCGTGGCAAATTCGAAAAATCTATGGGAGAAATCTAAAGTGTTAATTATAAAGGCTTATATGCAAGTTATTGTCCTAAAAAGTGTTTGGGGACCTGGGTCCTGCCCCAGGGGAAATGTATCAATGCAAAAAGAAGTTTTAAAAACGGCCGTTTTTTCGGGAGCAGTGATTTTAATAATGCTTAAAATGAAAAAATAAAAGTGAAATATTCCTTTAAATTTCGTACCTGGGGGGTGTGTATGATATGCATGTGAAGTGGCGCATGTTTCCCGTGCTTAGAACTGTCCCTGCAAAAAATGTCATTTTTGAAAGAAAAAAATGCATTTAAAACTGACTCGCGGCTATTAATGAATTGTCGGCTCCCGGCAATACATACACAAGTCATTGATAAAAAAAAAAAAAAAAGCGTGGGGGTTCCCCAGAATTCAATTACCAGGCCCTTCAGGTCTGGAATGGATATTAAGGGGAACCCCGCCGCAAATTTAAAAAAAAATTGACGTGGGGTTCCCCCAAATATCCATTCCAGGCCCTTCAGATCTGGCATGGATTTTAAGGGGAACTCCACCCCAAATTTAAAAAAAAATGGCGTGGAGTCCCCCTAAAAATCCATACCAGACCCCTTATCCGAGCACGCAACCTGGCCGGCCGCAGGGGAAAAGGGGGGGACGAGAGAGCGGCCCCCCCTCCCTCCTGAACCGTACCAGGCCACATGCCCTCAACATGGGGAGGATGTCCCCATGTTGATGGGGACAAGGGCCTCATCCCCACAACCCTTGCCCGGTGGTTGTGGGGGTCTGCGGGCGGGGGGCTTATCGGAATCTGGAAGACCCCTTTAACAAAGAGGACCCCCAGATCCCGGCCCCCCCCTATGTGAATTGGTAAGGGGTACATTGTACCCCTACCATTTCACGAAGAAAGCGTAAAAAAATGTTTAAAAAAACACACAAACACCTTGAAAAAGTCCTTTATTTAAAAAAAAAAAAAAACATTCCAGCGGTGAAATCCAGTGTCCCGCGGCGATCCCGATGTCCAGCGCTGTCCTTCATTGGTTGTGCCTGAGTGGACCTGATGGGGAACTCCCTCTCAGTATTTTAAATGTATAGACCCGCCCCTTCTAAAGTTCCCCATCAGGTCCGCTCAGCGGACCAGATGCGGAACATGAGAAGGGGCGGGTCTATACATGTATTACCAAAGTGAGAGCAGTTCCCCATCAGGTCCGCCCCCTCGGTATGTCAGACCCGCCTACGTCATTGGCTTGAGCGGGGAACTTCCTTCACTGTGTAATTTAAATTTACATAGTGAAGGAAGTTCCCCGCTCAAGCCAATGACGTAGGCGGGTCCGACATACCGAGGGGGTGGACCTGATGGGGAACTGCTCTCACTTTGGTAATACATGTACAGACCCGCCCCTTCTCATGTTCTGCATCTCGTCCGCTGAGCGGACCTGATGGGGAACTTTAGAAGGGGCGGGTCTATACATTTAAAATACTGAGAGGGAGTTCCCCATCAGGTCCGCTCAGGCACAACCAATGAAGGACAGCGCTGGACATCGGGATCGCCGCGGGACACTGGATTTCACCGCTGGAATGTTTATTTTTTTATTTTTTTAAATAAAGGACTTTTTCAAGGTGTTTGTGTGTTTTTTTAAACATTTTTTTACGCTTTCTTTGTGAAATGGTAGGGGTACAATGTACCCCTTACCAATTCACATAGGAGGGGGGCCGGGATCTGGGGGTCCCCTTTGTTAAAGGGGTCTTCCAGATTCCAATAAGCCCCCCGCCCGCAGACCCCCACAACCACCGGGCAAGGGTTGTGGGGATGAGGCCCTTGTCCCCATCAACATGGGGACATCCTCCCCATGTTGAGGGCATGTGGCTTGGTACGGTTCAGGAGGGAGGGGGGCCGCTCTCTCGTCCCCCCCTTTTCCCCTGCGGCCGGCCAGGTTGCGTGCTCGGATAAGGGGTCTGGTATGGATTTTTAGGGGGACTCCACGCCATTTTTTTTTTAAATTTGGGGTGGAGTTCCCCTTAAAATCCATGCCAGATCTGAAGGGCCTGGAATGGATATTTGGGGGAACCCCACGTCAATTTTTTTTTAAATTTGCGGCGGGGTTCCCCTTAATATCCATTCCAGACCTGAAGGGCCTGGTAATAGAATTCTGGGGAACCCCCACGCTTTTTTTTTTTTTTTATCAATGACTTTTGTATGTATTGCCGGGAGCTGACAATTCATTAATAGCCGCGAGTCAGTTTTAAATGCATTTTTTTCTTTCAAAAATGACATTTTTTGCAGGGACAGTTCTAAGCACGGGAAACATGCGCCACTTTACATGCATATCATACACGCCCCCTAGGTACGAAATTTAAAGGAATATTTCACTTTTATTTTTTCATTTTAAGCATTATTAAAATCACTGCTCCCAAAAAAACGGCCGTTTTTAAAACTTCTTTTTGCATTGATACATGTCCCCTGGGGCAGGACCCGGGTCCCCAAACACTTTTTAGGACAATAACTTGCATATTAGCCTTTATAATTAACACTTTAGATTTCGAACGTTCGAGTCCATTGTATTTAATAGGGTTCTAAAGTTCACACGAACATTTTGTCTGTTCGCAGGTTCTGGTGCGAACCGAACAGGGGGGTGTTCGGCTCATCCCTGGTGGGGATATATGGGATGGAGTTTTAAATATCGCCCGGGCTTGGGTCCACACACGCATTACCGTTTTCATGGGAGTCATCATTGACTCCGTGGAGTATGCCCAGGCCAAACAAAAGACACCACCACCCCATTCAGCCTATTAAAGAAGGATTTGGGAATGAGGAGTGGGGAGTTCTGGAAGAAGTATAAGAATTTGGAACACCATCTTGAGCAGATTCACTCTCCCAACCGCTGTCAACGGGAGCGTGTGTCAGGCGCTACATTTCCGGGTTAGTTGAGCCAGCAGTGGATTAATATTGTCTCCTATATATGCATCAATGACCTTACCCACTCGAATACCCAGATAAGTAAACTCTTCTATCTATCTAAGGGGAGTGTGTGTATCCAAGCGGGGGACCAATGGGTGGAGCGGAAACAGCACCGACTTATCCCAGTTGATGCAGACTCCTGAATACCGACCAAAAGTTTCAAAAAGGGCTAGAGCCGAGCGAAGAGAGGATGAGGCATCTGATATAGTAGTGAGTCATCGGCATACAATGATACTTTCTCCTCCACATTTCCAACCCTTATGCCCCGTATCCCCCTATCCGCCTAGAGAAGGATCACCAGAGACTATAAAGCTAGGACAAAAAGAGCAAGGGACATCTCTGATGAGTCCCCATACCCAGTGGGAAATAGTCTGATAAGGTACCGTTAGTCCGAACACGCGCGAGAGGCTTAGCGTAGAGTAGTTTTATCCAAGATAGAAAACGAGGTCCAAATCCAAATCTTGCAAGGACCTCGCATGGAAACCCCTACTCCACTGAATCAGAGGTCTTCTCGGCATCCAAACATGCCACAACGGCAGCATCCTCAGAGTCCGCCAAGGCCATATGATCAGGGTGGATCAGTGCTGTAATAACTGTGTTCAAACGATGGGCCAAGACCTTCGAGAGGACCTTTGCATTCACGTTTAGAAGGGAGGTAGGAAGAGCATAATACAGGATCTTTGCCCGATTTAGGTATTACAACTATCACCGCCTCGCTCATGGATGTGGTGAGAGATTCCGTCAGCGAAGACTTGGCCACAACCGAATGAAGTTAAGGAATGAGATCATCGGCATAAGCCTTGTAAAATTCCATCGGAATCCCATACGGAATGGGGGTCTTTCCAGATTGAAGAGAACCCAAGGCTCTCTGCACTTCATTGCTAGTGATGGGCGCATCTAGTTTATCCCGAAAGGTCTCGGTCAAGACAGGGAAATCTACAGCATCTAAGTAAGATTTAAGCTCATCCTCTGTGTAGGATACTCGGGAACCATAGAGGAATCAATAATAGGAGACAAAGCAGTTGTTGATATCTGTCGGGGTGGAATGACAAATCTCTGCCTGGTCAACTATCTGGGATATACTGTACCCCACTGTTTGTTCCTTAGATAGCCAGGCCAGCAGCCTCCCAGTCTTTTCCCCTTGCTCAATAATTCTTTGAGACTGATGGAGCATGCTCTTTTTGGTCAGGGCAGTACGTAAGAGTAGTACTTCAGATGTTAGGGCCTGTAGTATTGCGTAATGTTGGGGGTCTTGTATGTGGACATAGAGCGTCTCTTGATTCCTAGCCTCTGTCTCTTTAGCAACTAAGTCTGCCCTCCTTTCCCTCTGGACCCCTGCAATAATGGTTTGGTATTGGCCACGAGTGAACGGCTTAAAAGCATCCCAGACAACATCGTTAGGCGCTGAGTCAGGGTTGGCACTCCAGAAAGTGATCAACTGAGTCCTAAACTTGGATTCCACTGTGTCATCAGATATACAGAATATTCACAGTCTCCAGAGTTTGTCCGAGGAGGTAGTGGATGTGTCTAAACTGAGCAGGACCAGACCGTGGTCAGAGATCCCCCTCTGCAAAATCTGAATGGATCGGGTTCTAGGAAGGATAGACCCTCCCACGTAAACCAGGTCAATACAGCTGAACGCTCTGTGGGAGGCCGAATGATAGGCGTACATACACGTATGAGGATATTTCCATCTCCACACATCAGTCATCCCATATGTCTCAGCCCATATGGCCAGGTCAGAGCGGGAGGAGGCATCAGCCGCTAATCTATCCAGGCCCGGATCAGGGACCATATTAAAATCTCCCAGTATCCCCACATTGTCATTAGGGAATTTAGCAATTTCCGCAGTAATTTTGTTAAGCAGTTTATTAGAGGCTGGCGGCGGCGGCAGGTAAAGACCTACCACCACAAGCATCAGACATTCAATTCTCATATAAAGCAGTACATATCCTCCATCCGTGTACAAAATAAGATCAAGCAGCTTAAAGGGGAGAGATTTATGAACTAACACGCTAACACCTCTAGCAAAATTGGAATACACAGAGTGGTAGTGGGGGCCAACCCACGGCTTCTTAAGACTGAGGGGCTAATTTACGAACATGTTGGTGCATTTGCGCGCACAGGAAAAATTATTGCGACATGGTGCATACTTAAATAAATAGAAAACAGCTGTCGACTTGCGCCAGATGCGCGGAATCATTGTGCGCATGGGCGCAGACATATTCTTAAATACAGATCAGACATCGGACTCTTTGTAATGCTGATCATCTTAATGAGCTTTTCCTTATCACACAGAGAATATTGCTTCCAGTTTTATTCCATTCATTAACTTCTTTATGAAACAACTCAACATTCATTCTAGAGATCTTCCTCCTATCAACAACTGCGGATGTTCCCCTTGACTTGGATGTGAAATGTCATAATTGCCAAAATGTAATTGTGTGCATTTTATAGTGATAGTCTATAATCATTGGTGGACCCGAAACTTCCATGAAAACATCTTCTCAATACATGTCTGTGTATTGTGCATTCTGGCCAATTAATTTCCCCTATACACTGTGCATGTCATGTACCTGGGTGTATTTGAACCGGGATCTTCCTGGTCCCAAAGCTGCAGCCTTACCTGTTGTGCTACGGAGCAGATCTAGACTTTTGGAAATGTACTCTCAGTATTAAGCATTACCTTGGACTCACTAGCCCCACCTACTTCCAGCTGTGGACAATTTTCAATCAAAGCAGCCCATAAAAAGGAAGTGATGCTATCTCTCAGCGCCCGTTTGTGTGAAATAGCTCCCTGGGTGTTGTGGCTGCTTTTTGAGCTTGATTTTCGTGTTGAACTTCTGCCTGAATTCCTGACTACTCTCTAGCCTGCTGATTTTGTACTTCACTGCCAGCTTGTGTATGACCTTTGCCTGCCTGACCACTCTCTGGATTTCGATCGTGTACCGTTTTGCCTGATCTGTTGCCAACCTAATCTGCCTGACTACGTTTTCGCCTGAATCCTCAGCACACAAGTTCCACTTCGGACACTACCTATCACAGGTACCTTACATTACAAACGGGCCACAATGACAGTGGACCCTGCTGAGATTGTTAAGGCGATTTCACGTCAGGGACAATTGATTGGAGCTCATGAACAGCATCTTTCTTCCCTGGACGCCAAGTTAGATGAACTTTGTACTATGCTTTAATCTTGTTTGCCTGCTTCCTCTGCAACGGTCCAGACTCCGGATCCTACTCCTGCTACGATCCAACCCACCTCTTCTGTACCACCCAAACTTCCCTTGCCTGACAAATTTGGTGGTGATACTGAGGACTGCAGAGGCTTTTTAAATGTTTGCCGTTTGCATTTCCGCAACAACCCTGGGACCTTTAGCACTTTGTCTGCCAAAGTGACTTTTGTAATTTCCTTGTTAAAGGGGAAGGCCCTGGCCTGGGTCTCTCCTTATCTGGAAAGCAATGATCCTGTGCTGCAAGACGCTGACAAATTTCTGGCTTCTCTCCAGACTGTATTTGACAAGCCAGATAGAGCTTCTGCAGCTGAGTACTCACTCTTGGACATGCAACAAGTAGACTTGTGCACAACGGAAAAATTCGTTCCGTTTCGGTTCGTTTCTTTCCGGTCCTGTTGATTCGTAATCATTCGTAATTTTGCTAGACGGGATTTTTCGTGTTCAGACTCATTCGTATTTTTGCAAGCGACATTTTTCGTTGAATTTTTTGTTGCTTTATAATTCGTACTTTCGGTAGAGTACGTTGTTTTTCGTTGATTCTGGACACAACTCCTACTTTCGTAACTTTTTTTGGGTTCGTACTTTCGGTAGAGTACGTTGTTTTTCGTTGATTCTGGACACAACTCCTACTTTCGTAACTTTTTTTGGGTTCGTTGATTCGTAATTTTCCGTGTCTCTCTCACAACGACGCTGCCTATTATGCCTAATGTGCTTCGAATGGATTTGTACTTTTCTAAATACATTGCGGTTATTTGTAACGATTCGAAATCTCGTATTTTACTTTCGTTTTTAACATGCGGCTATAGCCTCCGCCCCTGTACACCATTTTGAGAGGGTTCAGCACGGTGAGGGAGAAGCAGAGAGCAGAGCAGAGTGTTATTGTGCTTCGAATGGATTCGAAATCTCGTATTTTACTTTCGTTTTTTACATGCGGCTATAACCTCCGCCCCTGTACACCATTTTGAGAGGGAGTTCAGCACGGTGTGGGAGAAGCAGAGAGCAGAGCAGAGTGAGTGTTATTGTGCTTCGTATGGATTCGTACATTCGTAACTTTTTCATAACGAATTATGCCGAAGACATTCGGGCATTCGCTATTTGCGGTATAATTTATTTCGGATTCGGTCTTATTCGTAATTGCTTTGTTCGGAAATTCGAATGCTTCCGAATGTCCGAAAGTTGCTAAATTCGGACGAATTTCAATTCGTTACGAAACGAATTGCACAAGCCTAGCAACAAGGCACCAAGGTCTGTGGCACAATATGCTATTGAGTTTCGTACCCTTGCTGCTGAGACTACTTGGGACTCAAGGGCATTACGTGCAGCCTTCCGAAAAGGTCATGCAGATCTCATCAAAGACGAATTAGTCTATAAGGATTCCCCAGAAGACCTAGAGAAATTCATAGAGCTCTGTGTTCGTCTGGATGTCCGGTATCATGAAAGGTGCCAAGAGAGACTTAGAACTCGCAAGTTTCCTAGGCCAGTTTACCGTTTGGCCCCTAACTTCCAAGCACCACCTCAGCCAGAACCTGAAATCTCAGTTGAACCCCAGGCACCTTTGGAACCCATGGATGAAAGCTGTCTCCACCTAACTGAGTCTGAGAAACAAAGGAGGCGTGCATTGGGCCTATGCCTATACTGTGGACTTAAAGGACATTTATTATCTGTCTGCCCTTCCCGTCCAGTAAAAGGCAGGGTCTAACCAGTGTTGGAGGAGCTGGCTTAGATCTTACAGGTATATCCTCCAAGCCAAGATTACCATTCCTGCAATTTTCCATTTACCCTCTAAACTTGTCTCCTGTGAGGCTTTTGTGGATCCTGGAGCTGCTGGCATATTCTTGGACTACACTTTTGCTAAAAAAAACAATATCCCATTTGTTCCAAAATCTAGACCCCTGAACATTACCACCATGAATGGACAATCCTTTGGAGATGCATTGTAAAATTTGAGACTATGACAATCACCCTTCAGGTAGGCGTACTTCACAAAGAGGAAGTTGTCTTGTCTCTTATTGATTCTCCACTTCTGCCTGTTATCCTTCTTTACCCATGGTTACAACAACATAACCCTTCTTTTGATTGGGAAAATGGAGAACTAACCTCTTGGGGGTCATTCTGTCATTCAAACTGTTTGTCTCAACCCAGAAGACTTTCTGCTTGTATGTTGGGTTATGTGGCCGTCCCACCTACCTTGCCTCTTGAATATCATGCGTTTGCAGACGTATTTTGCAAGAAAAAGGCAGAGGTTTTACCTCCACATCGTTCTTTTGACTGTGCAATTAAATTGATTCCTGGAGCACCTCTTCCCAAAGGAAGGACCTATCCCCTGTCTTTGCCTGAACAAAAATCCATGGAGGAATACGTAAAAGACAACTTGGAAAGAGGTTTTATCCGACCCTCTTCTTCTCCAGTAGGGGCAGGTTTTTTCTTTGTTGAAAAAAAAGATGGGGGTCTTCGACCATGCATAGACTATCGAGGGTTAAATCAAATCACCGTAAAATACTCCTACCCTTTGCCTCTCATTCTTGAACTGTTTGATATATTTAAGGGGGCTGTTATCTTCTCCAAGCTAGACCTACGTGGGGCTTATAATCTGATTCGAATTAAAGACGGGGACGAGTGGAAGACAGCATTCAACACTCGTAATGGACATTTTGAATATCTGGTTATGCCATTTGATTTGTGTAATGCCCCTGCTGTCTTCCAACGTTTCATGAATGAAACTTTTCATGATTTCAGCAACAGTTTTGTGATCATCTACTTGGACGACATTTTAATCTTTTCCAAGACTCATCTAGAGCACATCTCGCATGTAAAGCAGGTATTGCAACGACTGAGAGAAAACCATCTTTACGCGAAGATTGAGAAATGCAGTTTCCATCAAAGCCGTATTCCTTTCCTTGGATACATTATAAGTGCTGTCGGTTTCCAAATGGACCCTCAAAAACTTTCCGTTGTCTTGCAATGGCCCCAACCGACCACTTTAAGAGGGCTCCAAAGCTTTCTAGGGTTCGCAAATTACTACAGACGCTTCATCAAAGGTTTTGCCTCCATTGCGGCCCCCCTTACTGCTATGACTAAGAAATGTACAAATTGCAAGGTATGGTCCTCAGAAGCAGAATCGGCTTTCCAGCAATTAAA
The DNA here is from genome assembly GCA_029206835.1 of Rana muscosa. Taxonomy (NCBI): domain Eukaryota; kingdom Metazoa; phylum Chordata; class Amphibia; order Anura; family Ranidae; genus Rana; species Rana muscosa. The sequence goes on from CM055127.1 coordinate 179,492,523, forward strand.
AGACATGTTCAGCAAAGCTCCAATTCTTCAGCATCCAAATCCCGATCTCCAGTACATAGTTGAGGTTGATGCCTCTGAGGTAGGAGCAGGTGCTGTGCTCTCCCAGAGACAGCCTAAGTCCAGTAGAATCCATCCAGTAGCATTTTTTTCTAGAAAGTTTTCTCCAGCGGAGATGAATTACGATGTTGGGAATCGAGAACTACTGGCTATCAAATTGGCATTGTCTGAATGGCGACATCTTCTGGAAGGGGCTCCCAAACCTTTTTCTATCCTCACTGACCATAAAAACCTACTGTATCTTCAGACTGCAAGACGTTTGAACTCACGTCAGGCTCGATGGGCTCTGTTTTTCTCCCGTTTTAATTTTGTTCTTTCTTATGTTCCTGGGCATAAAAACAAGAAAGCCGATGCTCTTTCCAGACAGTTTGCTACCTCTGAAGAAGACCAACCTACCGAGCAGTATATAATCCCACCTCACAAAATTGTCTCACAGATCTCTTACGGCTCTTTCCCAACAGTTACAAGAAACCCAGAATCATGTTCCCCAAGGCTTGAAGATACCACCAGGTTGCCTGTTCGTAGCCCCTAGCCTCAGAAAACCTGTACTCCTCTGGGCACATGATGGTGTGTTATCTGGTCATCCTGGTGTCACCATCACTCTTAAGACCTTGCAGCGTCATGTCTGGTGGCCTCATATGAAAAGGGATGTTACTGACTATGTGGCTGCCTGTCCAATTTGTGCTGCTAATAAAGTACCCCATACATTGCCTACTGGACTGTTACAACCACTTTCGGCACCTCGTCAGCCTTGGACCCATTTGACTATGGACTTCATTACAGACTTACCCAAGTCCGAGGGCATGACTGCTATATGGGTCATAGTGGATCGCTTTTCCAAAATGTCTCATTTTGTGCCGCTCCCGGGATTACCTACAGTGGAAGCACTGTCTACTCTCTTCCTTTCCCATATTGTGAGATATCATGGCATACCTACCAATGTCGTCTCAGACCGCGGATCCCAGTTTGTTTCCTGATTCTGGAGAGCGTTCTGCAAGAAACTGGGAGTAACGCTTTCACACTCAAACAGATGGTCAAACCGAACGCATGAACCAGACCCTAGAAACCTATCTTTGATATTATGTCAATGCCTTACACTCCAACTGGTCTGAGTATTTGCCTTTAGCTGAGTTTGCCATTAATTCCCGTTGGCACAGTGCTCTTCATACCACACCATTCTACGCAGCCCTAGGCTATCACCCTCAGACTTTTCCCCTACTTCAGCCTTCTTCTGGTGTACCAGCAGCAGATCAGCGGGTGAAAAATATTCTGCTACATTGGAAAAAGATTTTCTTATTACTATGGAAGTCAGCAGGCAAGTATGCGCTTTTTTCCAACAAACAAAGACACCATATACCTCCATATGTGGTGGGGGACAGAGTTTGGCTATCAACCAAATATGTGAGACTGAAACAACCTTCTACCAAATTGGGCCCTCGATTCATTGGTCCTTACAGAATTATTGCTCGAGTCGGGCCAGTCTCCTATCGGTTGAAATTATCCTCCTCTCTCCGGATTCATCCTGTGTTCCACGTTTCCCTCCTCAAAAAAGCAATTTTCAATCGCTACTCCAGAACGCAACAGCTACCTCCTCCTGTTCTTGTTGATGGACAAAATGAGTTTGAAGTCTCCAAGATTCTTGAAGACAGGGTTATGGCCTTCGGTATCTGGTTCATTGGAAGGGATATCCTGTCACAGACCGTTCCAGCCAAAGATCTGCATGCCCCTTCTCTTATTCGAGACTCCATGCCTCCTCTCCAACTAAGCCCTGCTAGGCCCCCGGAGGGGTCCACTGGGGAGGGGGCTCTGTCATGTACCTGGGTGTATTTGAACCGGGGTGTTCCTGGTCCCACAGCTGCAGCCTTACCTGAAGATCTAGACTTTTGGAAATGTCCTCTCAGTATTAAGTGTAGCGCTACCCCCAGTTAAGAGAGCCGCTGGATTTGTTTTCGGGCCCTGTGTACAGCACCGCCAACCCCCGGCAATCTGCTCGACCCACTCTGGCACAGCTAGTCTAGGGGTTATATTTTTATCACAACTAACTGGTATTACAAGGGTGCCCTCTTTGCAGTGAGACAACACACAAATGTAAAGATTAAGTATAACAGTTTTACTTTGGTTGTAAAAAGGCATAAGCAGAATATAATTCACACAACTGGCTTGCAGAGCCCTGCAGCAATCAATACAGCACACAATAATGGCGCTGCGCGGTAATCCACCACACGCAGCTATTATGGTATACACGCCCTGTGGCGCACTGAACAATATCCTATCTCCCCACCCTGGCCAGGCCTGACATAGAATAAATCTCAGTCTTTCCTATAGGGATTTCTTTGCATGCAAACTTTCGGTGGTGCACTTGATGAATAGTATTTGTAATCCACAAATTGGCAATCACTTGGAACACTATACTGGGGGACACTTCAACTCTGTCCTGCTACTGGTCCCCAGTGGAACAACAAACAAACGATCGGTGGGCCAAGGCAGTCTATAGGCCTGAACACGGTACAGTCTATTGGTTTGGGCAAGTGCCCGCTCACCACTCCAGACGCGATCCCAGTTCAGGACTTCCACCTGCTGTGTCCTCGCACACAACGTCTGCGACGATCGGGTCCCCGATCCAACTGATGTCCTCACTCGACAAGTCCGGTGCCACCCAGGCTTCGCAGTGGGGTGGAAGGCTCTCTGGAAGTTGCGCAAGGACCCAGGCTTCAGGCCCTGCACTGCCGCAGATCCGCACAGGAAGAAGTTGTTGCTTGCAGTGCGGTGTCCAAAGAGGCCGAGCCCGGCCTCGCCCTTCTCTTATATAGCCCCTCCCAAGAGTCTCTGCAGTGGCTAAATGCACCCTGGGTGCCGAACGGGGTTCTGGGTAACGTAGTCTCGGGACCTTAAAGGGGACCCCGCTACATAAGCATTACCTTGGACTCACTAGCCCCACTTGCTGCCAGCTGTGGACAATTTTCAATCAAAGCAGCCCATAAAAAGGAAGTGATGCTATCTCTCAGCGCCCGTTTGTATGGAATAGCTCCCTGGGTGTTGTGGCTGCTTTTTGATCCTGATTTTCATGTTGAACTTCTGCCTGAATTCCTGACTACTCTCTAGCCTGCTGATTTTGTACTTCACTGCCAGCTTGTGTATGACCTTTGCCTGCCTGACCACTCTCTGGATTTTGATCGTGTACCATTCTGCCTGATCTGTTGCCAACCTAATCTGCCTGACTACGTTTTTGCCTGAATCCTCAGCACACAATTTCCACTTCGGACACTACCTATCACAGGTACCTTACAGTGCAATGTGATTGGATAACGTCTAAATCTACTTATCTGTGTGAGCAATTTATTTCCCCATACACTGTGCAATGTGATTGGATAATGTCTGAATCCACTCATCTGTGTGAGCAATTCATTTCTCCATACACTGTGCAATGTGTAAAGGGTTAATACCCAAAAAGAGAAAGCAGCTTGTGTCTGGTGGTGTAGCTGATTAGTAACTCCTATTCAGAATGTGTCAGCACAAAACCAGATGCAGTTCCGAGAGCTTTTTTCTGCGCTAAAACTGCATGCATAGTGTTTTCCATGTATTCCAATGGCTCTAGTTCACACCAATGCAGTCAGTTCCAGTCAGTTCAGGTGCAGAAACTGGCTGCACTGGTGTGAACTAGAGCCATTGGAATACATGGAAAACACTGTGCATGCATTTTTAGTGCAGAAAAAAAGCGCACGGAACAGCATCTGGTGTAACCCCTTTTTTTGAACATGCGTGAAAAATACATTGCTTACACAGAGGGGAGTATTTCCAGCATATGATCTGTGTGATCATGTGTGTGTCTATGGGTAGTTTGCCCCCAAAAAAATGATCTATCTATATTAGAGTTAAGCCTCGTACACACGATCCAACTTTATGGCCATAATTGTCTGATGGACGTGTTGTGTCGGATAATCCGTCCGTGTGTATGCTCCATCAGACAATTGTTGGCTGAATTAACGACAACACAAGTTGGCTGTTCATGCTCATCAATTGTTGGGCAATAAATCTGTTACGTCGGTTTATCCGATCGTGTGTACGCAAGTCCGTCCAACTAAAATCCAATGTACAAACACGCATGCTCCGAACCAATGCTAAACATCAGACAACAATAGCAGAAGTTGCCCAAAGGGTGGCGGTAAAGAGCTGAAAAACCAAGTGGTTTGGTGAATGTTGGCTGAAAGTGTTGTGTCGTCTGTATGCAGAATAAGTTCACGGCCAACGCTAAACGCCCAACGACAAAAATCCACGGAAAAGTTAGTTGGAAGTCCGATCGTGTGTACGAGGCTTTGGCCATCATATATTTCTTCAAAACAAACTGTAGCTATTTCTCTTTATCTGTCTATCTATCTATCTATCTATCTATCTATCTATCTATCTATCTATCTATCTATCTATCTATCTATCTATCTATCATATATATATATATATATATATACACACACACAGTGGGTACGGAAAGTATTCAGACCCCCTTAAATTTTTCACTCTTTGTTATATTGCAGCCATTTGCTAAAATCATTTAGGTTCATTTTTTCCCTCATTAATGTACACACAGCCCCCCATAATGTACACAGAGCACCCCATAATGTACACACAGCACCCCATAATGTACACACAGCATCCCATAATGTACACACAGCATCCCATAATGTACACACAGCATCCCATAATGTACACACAGCACCCCATATTGACAGAAAAACACAGAATTGTTGACATTTTTGCAGATTTATCAAAAAAGAAAAAGTGAAATATCACATGGTCCTAAGTATTCAGACCCTTTGCTCAGTATTTAGTATTTGCACCCTTTTGATGAGTCTTTTTGGGAAAGATACAACAAGTTTTTCACACCTGGATTTGGGGATCCTCTGCCATTCCTCCTTGCAGATCCTCTCCAGTTCTGTCAGGTTGGATGGTAAACGTTGGTGGACGGCCATTTTTAGGTCTCTCCAGAGAGGCTCAGTTGGGTTTAAGTCGGGGCTCTGGCTGGGCCATTCAAGAACAGTCACGGAGTTGTTGTGAAGCCGCTCCTTCGTTATTTTAGCTGTGTGCTTAGGGTCATTGTCTTGTTGGAAGGTAAACCTTCGGCCCAGTCTGAGGTCCTGAGCACTCTGGAGAAGGTTTTCCTCCAGGATATCCCTGTACTTTGCGGCATTCATCTTTCCCTCAATTGCAACCAGTCGTCCTGTCCCTGCAGCTGAAAAACACCCCCGCAGCATGATGCTGCCACCACCATGCTTCACTGTTGGGATGTATTGGACAGGTGATGAGCAGTGCCTGGTTTTCTCCACACATACCGCTTAGAATTAAGGCCAAAAAGTTCTATCTTGGTCTCACCAGACCAGAGAATCTTATTTCTCACCATCTTGGAGTCCTTCAGGTGTTTTTTTTTAGCAAACTCCATGCGGCTTTCATGTGTCTTGCACTGAGGAGAGGCTTCCGTCGGGCCACTCTGCCATAAAGTCCCGACTGGTGGAGGGCTGCAGTGATGGTTGACTTTCTACAACTTTCTCCCATCTCCCGACTGCATCTCTGGAACTCAGCCACAGTGATCTTTGTGTTCTTCTTTACCTCTCTCACCAAGGCTCTTCTCCCCCGATAGCTCAGTTTGGCCAGACGGCCAGCTCTAGGAAGGGTTCTGGTCGTCCCAAACGTCTTCCATTTAAGGATTATGGAGGCCATGTGCTCTTAGGAACCAGATCTGTGCCTTGCCACAATTCTGTCTCTGAGCTCTTCAGGCAGTTCCTTTGACCTCATGATTCTCATTTGCTCTGACATGCACTGTGAGCTGTAAGGTCTTCTATAGACAGGGGTGTGGCTTTCCTAATCAAGTCCAATCAGTATAATCAAACACAGCTGGACTCAAATGAAGGTGTAGAACAGGGATATGCAATTAGCGGACCTCCAGCTGTTGCAAAACTACAAGTCCCATCATGCCTCTGCCTCTGGGTGTCATTCTTGTGGCTGTCAGAGTCTCGCTATGCCTCATGGGACTTGTAGTTCTGCAACAGCTGGAGGTCCGCTAATTGCATATCCCTGGTGTAGAACCATCTCAAGGATGATCAGAAGAAATGGACAGAACCTGAGTTATATATATGAGTGTCACAGCAAAGGGTCTGAATACTTAGGACCATGTGATATTTCAGTTTTTCTTTTTTAATAAATCTGCAAAAATGACAACAATTCTGTGTTTTTCTGTCAATATGGGGTGCTGTGTGTACATTATTTGGGGGAAAATATGAACTTAAATGATTTTAGCAAATGGCTGCAATATAAAAAAGAGTGAGAAATTTAAGGGGGAATGAATACTTTCCGTACCCACTGTGTGTGTGTGTGTGTGTGTATTTGTGTGTGTGTGTGTGTGTATATATATATATATATATATATATATATATATATATAAAAAAAAAAAAAACACCCACACAGCATGGGCAGACATTTATGCAAATTTTGACCATAAATATGTAATGTGTCTAGCCACTTAACCACTTCCATACCGGGCAATTGTAAAATGACGCCGGCAGGAACCCTCTCTCCCTCCGGTATGACGTCCTCTGCTTTGTGGGGGGATATCTGAATGATGGGTGCAGCTAGAGGCATCATTCAGATATCCTTCTCTTCTGCCGGCGATTCTGCGCACGATAAGAATGATCATAGCGGTGGTTCCACCGCTTGATCGTTCTTATAGGCGGCGGGAGGGGACAACCCCCCCCACTCCCGCCGCTATCCGGTGCTTCTCCGGACTCTCCCGTGCCATTGGGGGCCTGGAGAAAGAATCGTCTGGCGCCGGTGTCTGGTCACTTGACGAGCATAGAGATGACTGGTGACCAGATGGTCACCAGTCATCTCTATGACTGTCGGAGGCCTGGGCGCGATGTGATGATGTCACGCCCGGGTTCCCAAAAATAAACAAAGCCGCTATTGCGGCTGAAAGCATGAAATCAGTGATTTTTTTTTCCCGATCTCATGCTTTCCAGCCTGGAGGAGAGATGTGGGGTCTTATTGACTCTAACCAGGTAACCTGTAAAAAAATTTAAAGCGTCGCCTATGGAGATTTTTAAGTTCCAAAGTTTGGCGCCATTCCATGAGTGTGCGCAATTTTAAAACGTGACATGTTAGGTATCTACTTACTCGGCGTAACATCATCTTTCATATTTTACAAAAAAATTGGGCTAACTTTACTGTTTTGTTGTTTTTTAATTCATGAAACCATTTTTTCTCCAAAAAAAAAGGTGTTTGAAAAATTATTGAGCAAATACTGTGCAAGATAAAAAGTTGCAATGACTGTCATTTTATTCCCTAGGGTGTCTGCTAAAAAAAACATATATAATGTTTGGGGGTTCTGAGTAATTTTCCAGCAAAATAATGATGATTTGTACATGTAGGAGAGAAGTGCCAGAATAGGCCCAGTATTGAGGTGGTAAAAAAAGCCCGGGGTTGAAGTGGTTAAAATAAGCCCTTTAGATTTCTCCTATAAACTTTTAAAGGGTGTTCCGTGGCTTTTCGAATTTGCCGCAAACACCCCAAATTGTTCGCTGTTCGGCGAACGGGCAAACAGCCAATGTTCTGGTCAAACTCATGTTCGACTCGAACAGATCGCCCATCCCTAGTGGCCATTGCAGCATTGCCAACATTGAGTTCCACCTGGTGGGCATGTCACAAATGAGGTGTTTGGTGGGCAGGTTGCATTCCCTTTGAATGTCAGCCAGCCGAGCACTGGCATTGTATGCCCTGTAGAAATGACCACAGACTTTTCTGGCCTGTCTCAGGAGATCCTGTAAGCCTGGGTACCTGCTCAAGAACCGCTGCACCGCCAAATTCAGAACGTGTGCCAAACATGGAACATGGGTCAGGTGTCCCTGTCGGAGGGCGGAGAGGAGGTTGGTGCCATTGTCGCATACAACCATTCCTGGATGAAGCTGGCGTGGTGTCAACCACCTCTGAGCCTGCCCCTGCAGAGCTGACAGAATCTCTGCCCAGTGTGGCTCCTGTCCCCTAAGCAGACCAACTCAAGCACCGCATGGCATCTTTATATTTATATATATCAAATACACTGCCACTAACTGAATAACCCACCTTATTAATCTAAATCAAGCTATTTCTCTGTCCACATCAACAACACCACACAGGGCCGACGTGTAGGCAGCCTTATATAGTGTGGGGCGTGGACCCTGCCTTTGGCCAATTATGACTCTCTTAGCAGAGGGTGCTGGGATTGGCCAAAGCACGCAGGTCAGGTGCATGCTTTGGCCATTCATAATACAGCAAAGTGCAGTGCATTTGGGGCATTCTGCGGCGCCCAAATTTTCCGCGAACGCCCCATAATGTTCGTTCGGCGAACGGGCGAACACCCGATGTTCGAGGCGAACTTATGTTCGACCCGAACATCAAGCTCATCCCTAGACAAGAGCATGCCCTTCAGTGTGGTGTCCAAGATGGGCTAGTCTGAATGCTGGTGTAATTTTTCTGAATGCACATGGCCAGTAGAATAAAAAGAAGGCGCTACTGATTTTTGAGGCCCAATGATATTTGCGCAAATGTATATCAAGAATTTTTTTTCCCTAAAAATACACTAAAATCATTATTAGCAGATACAAAAACAGCAAATTGTACAAAATTTCTGCTAAATTCTTACTAAATATAAAAGCTTAACCTGTATTGAGTTGATAAATAACAAATATTTGTAAATTTTAAATTGTGCCTTTTTTGCAAATTGGTAAAAATAGAATGTATGCAAAACTGTAAATAACTATAAATTTCTCAAAAAATCTGGAGGCTTTTTTAACTTACAGTTTTCAGAGTTTGGTAAAAGACCCCCCAAACCATACATATTCTGAAAGCACATGAAAAAAGAGGGTTTGACTGGTTTTTAAGGCCCCACGATAGTTGCGCAAATGTCTAGCACACGGACCCTTTTTCCCTACCTTTGGCTCACTTTGTAGGAAAAGGGCACACCGTACTGTATGCCCGTACCCTCCTGTGTGAAGAGGTTGAGCGGTGTCATTTTTACGGGTCCTACAGCTGGGTTCCTCCATCAGCCGGTTCTCATCTCCTAGGATATAGGGACAAGTCTCTGTATTCCCCAAGTAATTCCAATGTCCACACCACTCTAAACTCCAACGTTGAGTTTATTTTTCTTTTTCTTCTTATTGTTAGCAGATAGGAAAGGGTGGATGAGAGACAGAACAGCAAGGTTTTGGGAGATAGGTCCAGGCACAAGCAAACACTTCTCTCACCACTCTGTTACCAAGTGGGTTCAGCTCACCCGGATAGTCTCCAGAAAGATGGATCCTAGCAGCCGGAATGATGCCCAGACACTTAATCGGGTTCCTTCTTCTTAGATGCGATGGGGAGATCCCCTGCCACAGAATCTATAATGTCCCAAACCTCCTAACTGTTGAATTATTAGGCCCTTGGCGGATAGATGAAATCCCTCCAGAGAGTTACCGGGCCCCTTCCTTCACCGTGAACTCTCACCGGTCCTTCGGAAAGGTCCTCCCCCGGCCTCCTCTTCTTAGATGCGGGTTCCCTCGCAAGGCGGCACCCTGGGATTCCTCTTCCCCAAAGTGGGCTTCAGCTAAAGGTGCTGGGCCCAGGGCTGTAGTTGCAGTCCCGGGGCTAAAGGTGCCTGGGACTGAGGTGCACATGGCCCCATGGCCTGGAGGGCCACGCATTTGAACTTGGACTCCCGGAACCTCGACAGAACTCGAACTCGAACCCCGCCACAGGCGGCGTCTGCCCCTTATGTATCCTCTCCCAGCATGCACAGCAGGCCGTCCCCACCCACTGCACGGCTGCCGAGAGAGGACACCCAAGGCACAGCACTGTTACTGGTGGTTCAACCCTGGCCTGTCATGACAGTGCCACCTACAGGCCACAGGGAACTGCACACCAGTATACCACCTGCAGAATAAAGTAGCACAGCCTATAAATAACGGTCTGAGCCTAACTACTGCTCAGAACAGCCACTAAATTTGGGTAATGGGACCCCCTAGATTTGGGACACCCACTACACACACTAAAATCATTATTAGCAGATACAAACAGATTTTTTTTACAAAATTCCTGCTAAATATAAAAGCTTAACCTGTATTGAGTTAATATACCTGTAAACCTGTATTAAAGGAGTTGTAAAGGCAGAAGGTTTTTTTTTTATCTTAATGCGTTCTATGTATTAAGATAAAAAACTTTCTGTGTGTTGCAGGGGTGTACCTAGAGCATTTGGCACCAGGGGCGGATCCAATATCTGGCACCCCCCCCCCACGTTAAAATGTAAAAACACCCCACTGTGCCCCCTGCGTACCTCTGCATCCTTCAATATTTCTTTGTTACTACTGTGTACCCCTCTCCACAACTGCACCACTGGACCCCTTTACATTACACAGCCGCCTTCACCCCTTTACATTACACAGCTCCCTGCACCTATGCATCCCTTTACATTACACAGCCTCCTGCACCTCTGGACCCCTTTACATTACACAGCACCCTGCCCCCTTTACATTACACATCCCTCTGCACCTCTGGACCCCTTTACATTACACAGCCCCCTGCACCTCTGGACCCCTTTACATTACACAGCACCCTGCACCTCTGCATCCCTTTGCATTACACAGCACCCTGCACCTCTGCACCCCTTTGCATTACACAGCCCCCTGCACCTCTGGACCCCTTTACATTACACAGCACCCTGCACCTCTGGACCCCTTTACATTACACAGCACCCTGCACCTCTGGATCCCTTTACATTACACAGCCCCCTGCACCTCTGGACCTCTTTACACTACACAGCCCCCTGCATCTCTGGACCCCTTCACATCACACAGCCCCCTGCACCCCTTTACATCACACAGCACCCTGCATCACTGGACCCCTTTACATTACACAGCACCCTGCACCTCTGGATCCCTTTACATTACACAGCCCCCTGCACCTCTGGACCTCTTTACACTACACAGCCCCCTGCATCTCTGGACCCCTTCACATCACACAGCCCCCTGCACCCCTTTACATCACACAGCACCCTGCATCACTGGACCCCTTTACAATACACAGCACCCTGCATCACTGGACCCCTTTACAATACACAGCACCCTACATCACTGGACCCCTTTACAATACACAGCACCCTGCATCACTGGACCCCTTTACATTACACAGCACCCTGCATCACTGGACCCCTTTACATTACACAGCACCCTGCATCACTGGACCCCTTTACAATACACAGCACCCTGCATCACTGGACCCCTTGACATTACACAGCACCCCGCACCTCTGGACCCCTTGACAGTACACAGCACCCTGCACCTCTGGACCCTTTTACATTACACAGCACCCCACAGCTCTGGACCCCCTGCATGTTACACAGACCACCTTCAGTGCAGACCACACTTCAGTTCACACCCCCCCCCTTCAGTGCAGACCCCCCCTCAGTGCAAACTGACCCCCCTCAGTGCAAACCGACCCCCCTCAGTGCAAACCGACCCTCCTCAGTGCAAACCCTCCTCAGTGCAAACCCTCCTCAGTGCAGACTCCCCCAGTGCAAACCCCCCTCCCATTCAGTACCTCAGATCAGAAGGTCCCCTCCCCCTCTGTACACATAAACAGAAAAGAGGGGAGGCGGCTTCACTCGGCTGTGCCTGTGTGACATCAGGTGTTCTGTGAGAAGTGCCGAACACCGTTAATCGGGACCGCTCAGCCGCAGCCGTGAGAGGAGGGGATGGATGGTGCAGCGATGTCACACCGCACCCCCCTCCCCCTTTGTATCGCAGTATCTGCCTGTGCCTGGAGTCTCCCTGCAGCTCTTATTTGCCGCGGCGCTGCCTAAAGTCACGGAGCAGCGACGACGGCGCTGTCACCGCTTAAGTCACGGAGGGGGGGGGCGCCAGCCTGACACCCCCCAGTGTGTGGCACCCCGGTGCGGCCCGCCCCCCACTTAGTACGCCTCTGGTGTGTAGCAGCCTCCTCAGCACATGATTAGAGCCAGAGGCTCTAATAGTTTCAAAAAAGGGTGGGCTCAGGGCTTTGAGCTTAACCAGTTGTGTGACAATAGCAAATAAATATTCGCTATTGTCTTCCTGATTCTCCTTCCGGTCAATCAGGAAGCCGGTCCTGAGACCTGTCACCCGATTGACAGAGAGGAGAAGCGAACCTATTGGCCGCCGAGGAGGAGGAGGGAGGAGATGCAGGGGAAGCCACCCTGAAGCACCAGGAGGAGGGGGGGTGCCTGTGACTCAACTGACCGACCGGGGGGAGGTGGCGTTAGGTGGATTATTTGCCGCCCCCCAAAAAATCATAAAACCAGCCGCCACTGTGTATATGCCCACATGTGTGACTCTATAGTCTTATTGGGTGCTCAGATGTAATAGGGAGGTAATGCTCAGCATAGAAACTCACTGAAAACTGAGCATGTGCAGAGTTACCACCACAGCGGAAAAACCCCTAGCTGAATTGGGGATGTGGACAGAAGGGGGAGACAGAGAGCAGCAGGATCAACCAGTTTTTTTTGCGGAATACAGAAAATGAATCTCTTAGCCAATCGCGTTTTTACACGTTTTTTAACGCTTCGCGTTTTATTTTTGTCTAACGCCGACGCCGAGGAACTCACTGGTCCTGGGTTTTTTTTACAGCTTTTTTTACAGCTTAAAAACGTCTATGCTATTTGCAGCTCAAAGACGTCTAGGTGGGCATGAAGCTATAGACTAACATAGACAGGCGTTTTTAAGCTGTAAAAAACGCTCAAAAACGCAGCTGTAAAAACGTCCGTGGGCATGAGGCCTTATTGTTCAGTGAGATAAAACGGACAAACAGAGAAAAACCTTTGTCCGTTCCGCCCCCTCTGCTTTGAGTGACGGGTTATTTACATATCTCGTGCACTGGCTTTAGACAGGCATTATTTTTAAATTCCCACCCCCACTCCTTTTCTGAAGTCATGTGGTTACTTTTCTGGATTTTGACTGGATGTTAGTGATCATAGCAGAAGGAATACACAGGAGAAAATGCATGTTGACAAGGGGAGTGTAGAGGTGGGCGGGGAGTCTACTGACATCACGACTCCACCCACCGAGCTCCAGACAACAGATCCACCCACAGAATCTGCAGTTTTTCAGTTCTTATAACAGACAGAGGGGAGACATTTGACAGATAAGGATACATGCGGGAGGCGTCTATATCCTTATAGATCAGCACTATGGCAGGAGTTTAGAAAGGATGAGATGAGGGTTTACATCCACTTTAAATAAAAGATAGTTTTTTGCCATGATCAGTCATATTTTTAATATAAATGCCAAAATTTTACAATTTCTGCCAGGATATGCAAACTTTTGATCAGAACTGTACATATCAAAAATGAATAGTAGTCATTTTCCAATTGACCCAGAAGCCTATTCCCTACATTCTCCTTGTTCATACAGAAAATGACTCATACCCCATGAATCTCATACTGAAGTATATGTAGGCGTTCACCCCGTTTCACCTTTGATAAAGGAAAGGTTTATCATAGTAGATCAGGTTGCAGGGACGCACTCATTTTTACAACGATACACACTATAAACAATATAAAATATGTTCTGGTTGGCTCCACTTCCAACAAACAGAGGAATATCTTTTTCCCCTTTTCGAAAAAGACTGAACCTCCCACTTCTCCCCAATGGTTCCTAGAACAGACAGATGCCCCATAACAAGGGACTGTCTGCCCATTTTATACAGGTGTCGTGTCCTAAACACAGGAATTCCGCTAAAGAATAACTACGCTGCGTTTTTTTTTTTCCAAGTTGTACTTTGTACCTTTTCCTTCCTCCCTCGCCTAACCCTACCCAGGTCTTGTCTTTTCTATCCACTCATAATTGGTATAGAACAATAAGTTACCTAATAAAAAAAAAAGAGAGAGTGAGAGAGAGAATGACTTGTATATGACGTGTTCTTATGACCGTTGTAAAACAAATAGAAAGTTTATGAGACACAAAAAAAAAAAAGATTGCGGAAAAGGTTTACAGTTCTGAATAGAAAATTGTGTTCTTCACAGATCAGAGAGAGGAACCTCTGCCGAATATCATCCTCTCTGCGGGAATGGGGGCGCTCGCTGTACTCATCCTGATCACCACAGGTAAGTAGCTCACCTAAAAGCCTGCGCTGACCTAAGGTCCCGTGGAGGGCTGACAAAGACTAACTGGGGCCCCAATGAGCTTCCCATCATCATATCTGGGAATGGTCCGCTTGCTATGGTGACCTGAAGATTCCTGAGATCATTGTTACTATTTATAAAGGATGCAAAAAAACTTTGTGATAATAAATGGCTTCATGTGATTGCTACCTGTGTCCTTAACCACTTGCTTACTGGGCACATATACCCCCTTCCTGCCCAGGCGAAATTTCAGCTTTCGGCACTGCGTCGCTTTAACTGACAATAGCGCGGTTGTGCGACGTGGCTCCCAAACAAAATTGACGTCCTTTTTTCCCCACAAATAGAGCTTTCTTTTGGTGGTATTTGATCACCTCTGCGGTTTTTATTTTTTGCGCTATAAGCAAAAAAATAGAGCGACAATTTTGAAAAAAAACACAATATTTTTTACTTTTTGCTATAATAAATATCCCAATTGTTTTAAAAAAACACGATTTTTTTTCTCAGTTTAGGCCGATACGTATTCTACATATTTTTGTTTAAAAAAAAATCACAATACGCGTATAGTGATTGGTTTGCGCAAAAGTTATAGCGCCTACAAAATAGGGGATAGTTTTATGGCATTTTATTAAATTATTTTCGTTTTACTAGTAATGTCGGCGATCTGCGATTTTTATTGGGACTGCGACATTATGGCGGACACATCGGACACTTTTGACACATTTTTGGGACCATTCACATTTATACAGCGATTTAGTGCTATAAATATGCACTGATTACTGTATAAATGTGACTGGCAGGGAAGGGGCTAACACTAGGGGGTGAGGAAGGGGTTAAAAGTGTTCCCTAGGAGTGATTGTTACTGTGGGGGGAGGGGACTGACTGGGGGAGGTGACCGATCTGTGTCGCTATGTACAAGGGACACAGCATCAATCTCCTCTCCCTGACAGGACGTGGATCTTACACACACAGATCCGTGTCCTTGTCTGTGTAACGGCCAATCGCGGGTACTCGGCGGACATCGCGGCCGCCAGGCATGCGCATCGGCATCTCAGTGACGCGCTGGGCATGCGCGTGCGCCGCCGGCGGCGCTCACGCGCCCCCCAGTGGCCGGAGGAGCCGAGGCCATCTATTGACGGCCTCCCGGATTTCTAGAGCCACCTTGTGGCCGTCATTTGTCTATGGTCCGGGCTCCAACAAGTGAAATAAAAGACAGTTTTTTGGCATCATCAGTCATATTTTCAATATTAATTGAAATGATTAATAGAGTGATTTAGCTAATTTGATTTTGCTGTCATATTTCTGATTTCACCTTTTGTTGGAGCACAATTTCACCTATTGAACTACTTAGACAAAACCTGCTAGAAATAAGTATACTTTCTTATTGATTTAGAACAGACACAAGTCTATTTAGACTTTTATCTACCAGTGGCGGCTGGTGTTTTTTTGTTGGGGGGGGAGGTAGCAAACAATCACCCCCCGCGGCATCTCAAACCCCCTCCGCTGTCTGCCGGTCCACCTGCACTTACCCCATCTAGGGGGCGGGCACATCGGGCAGCGGCAGGCACATCGTGGGATCGTGCATCGGCGGGCACATCGGGCAGCGGTAGGGATCGGGCAGCGGCGGGCACATTGTGGGATCAGGCATCGGTGGGCAGCGGTGGGGATCGGGCAGCGGCAGGCACATTTTGGGATCAGGCATCGGTGGGCACATCAGGCAGCGGTGGGGACATTGGGCAGTGGTGGGCACATCAGGTATTAGGCATTGGTGGGCACATCGGGCAGTGGCGGGGATCAGGCAACGGCAGGCACATCGGGGATCGGGCATCGGTGGGCACATTGGGCAACAGCACGGATATCAGGCAGCGGTGGGCACATCAGGCAGTGGGGGGGGGGGTCGGGGAATCAGCGGCCATCAGGCTGCATCGGGCAGCGGCTCCTGTTTTATCTCCTCCTCACTTACGCCATGCGTCTCTTCCCCTCCTCCTAGGAGTCCAATAGAATTGCCTGTCCTTTCAGACAATCGGGTGATGGGTATCAGACCCACTTCCCGATTGGCTGGAAGGAGGATCAGTGTGGCAACAGCAAATATTCATTCGCTGTTGCAACACACCTGGGTGGGCTCTGGATGCAATGCTTTGCGTCCCGAGCCTAACCTATTTTGAAGCCTATTAGAGCCTCTGGCTTTAATCAGGTGCTTCAAAAGAAAAAAAAAAACCCTGCCATAGGAATTCATGCGCCCAGTGTCCTGAAAGGGGCCGGGCGCATGGATAAGGGGGGGGAGGCACCCATGTGCCCACAATGGACGGGTCGCCCCTGAAATGTCTATTTAACCTCTAACAAAGTAACCAAGTCTTCAGGCTGATCACATGACACACAGGGTACTCTTTATCTTCAGATCTACTCCATGGTGGGCTGTTCTTAATGATGCCGACATAAGGATAGAGTCGCTCTCTGCATTGTGAATGAAGGGTGGCATTGTGATTCACTTAATTCCCAAGATTGTCTCAATCTTCAAGATAGAATGACCGTCTTCCTTCCCACTCTCCCCATGCCTTCCCACCCTCTCCTTCCCATCACTGTCCCTCCCTTACTCCTCTGTTTTCCACCCTTTCTTTTTTACCTACTGTATTTGCTGGCGTATAAGACTACCTTTTACACTTAAAAAAACTGGCCAAAAAGCAGGGGTCGTCTTATACGCCGGGTCAGCAGCTCGGATGCCTGCTGGATGTGCGGTAATACTGTATGTAGCTTCAGCTACATACAGTATATACCGCTTATCCAATCCTGGTGAGCGATGTATTCAAATGAATACAGAGCCTGCTCAGATTGGAGTAACAACCTCTGCCAATCCGAGCAGGCTACATACAGTAGCCTGCTCGGATTGGCTTTGAGAGTCAGAGAGGCATGGGCCGATGATGTTACAGCCTCTGCCAATCCAAGCAGGCTTTATATTCATTAATAGAATACATTGATCACTGTTATTGGCTCCAGCAAGAAGGAAGAAGAATATGCCTCCAGGTCCAGCAAGAATGAAGAAGAATATGGCTCCAGAAGGAAGAAATATGAAACGTCGGAAGCCTCAGAAAGGTGGGTCGTCTTATACGGTGAGTACAGGCAAAAAATCGTAAAAAACTGTAAAGATAGGGGGTCGTCTTATACGCCCGGTCGACTTATACACCGGCAAATACGGTACCTTAGTCCAATTATTGGACCCCTATACCAATACATGTGGCCAACCGGCTGGAATGCTCGGTTGACGACTCATTTCTGACACTGTTCTATAATATCATACAAACAGCCAAAGACCCAACTAAGCATACAAAATCTGCTTAGAGTTTTTTTTTCCCCTTAGCTCCGGACAGAAGACCTGTTACTATTATTGTATTTTATGTTGATCATCGCTAGTTTAACTGTTGATGCCCCGTATGCCTTATCTTATACTTCCCGATTTCCTGTTAGATTTCAGGTTTAATAACTACTACAACCGTGATGTTAATGTGCATTTATTGCAACTGTCTGATATGTAATTAACCACTTGTCTACCGCCCACCGTCAAATGACGGCGGGCGGAAGACTCTCTCGCTCTGACCGGACGTCATATGACGTCGTGGCTTTAAAAGCAGCTAGGGGGCGCGCGCCCGCCGCGTCGCTGGGGACTCGATGCGCGTGCCCGGCGGCCGCGATGGCCGCCGGGCACCCGCGATTGCCCAGTAACCGATCCACGTCCTGTCAGGGAGAGGAGACCGATGGTGTGTCCCTTGTACATAGGGACAACCATCGGTCACCTCCCCCAGTCAGTCCCCTCCCCCCACAGTAAGAATCACTTCCAGGGAACACATTTAACCCCTTCCTCACCCCCTAGTGTTAACCCCTTCCCTGCCAGTCACATTTATACAGTAGGGATCGCCGTATAAATGTGAATGGTCCCAAAAATGTGTCAAAAGTGTCCGATGTGTCCGCCGCAATATCGCAGTCACGATAAGAATCGCAGATCACCGCCATTACTAGTAAAAAAAAAAAAATGCTATAAATATATCCCATATTTTGTATCTGCTATAACTTTTGCGCAAACCAATCAATATACGCTTATTGCGATTTTTTTTTTTACCAAAAATATGTAGAAGAATACGTATCGGCCTAAACTGAGGACAATTTTTTTTTTTTTTTTAAATGGGTATTTATTATAGCAAAAAATAAAAATTATTGTGTTTTTTTTTCAAACTTGACGCTCTTCTTTTGTTTATAGCGCAAAAAATTAAAACCGCAAAGGTGATCAAATACCACCAAAAGAAAGCTCTATTTGTGGGAAAAAAAGGACGCAAATTTTGTTTGGGTACAACGTCGCACGACCGCGCAATTGTCATTCAAATTGTGACAGCGCTGAAAGCTGAAAAATGGCTTGGGCAGGAAGGGGGTTTTAGTGCCCGGTAGGCAGGTGGTTAAGAATGCCTTTTCTTATGTCAGCCTCTGTATGATATTGCTGTAATTCTGATTACACCTTTCAATAAAAAACTTTTTGGAAGAAAAAAAAAAGGAGACAATTTTTTTTTCCAATGTCTAATGAGGATTAGTCTATCTGAGTGTACAGTAATATGTTGGCAACTATTCCGCAAAATTGAGAGGTCAATGCAAGTAGGGCCAGGGCAGAGTTTTTGGGAGTAATAATACCAGTAACCTCCGAGATCAAAGAATTTGTATCTCTTGAAAGCTAACATACAAATGAATACGTATAGCCTATTTTTTTTTGTGTATATTATTTTTGTATATTTGTTTATGTACTTTTTTTATTGTGGAAGATAAACAAGTTCAAACTCAATTTTTTATCTTTCTTGTTTGTGGCAGTTGGCAGTGCATTTGGTGCTGCAGATCCAGTGTGCGGTTCCCCCTTGGTGTCCAGTCGGATAGTTGGTGGTACAAATTCATTGGATGGGGAGTGGCCCTGGCAGGTCGGTCTCACAAGAAAAGAATCAAATGCAGAATATTTCTGTGGGGGCTCCCTGATCTCACCAGAGTGGGTTATGACGGCGGCTCATTGCATCCACAAGTGAGTATAACTTTATACACCAATTCTTCCATCAGGCACCAATCATTCTGCTTTTGGAAAATGTTTCTAAAAATCAGTCATTGGCAAGTTTATTGACACAGTGTTTATATTTTATAAAGTGCCCAATTTAAAACTGTCAAGTGTGCATCATTGATCATTATTGATTGGTTTACGCCTCCTGTTGAGTAATAATATTGAGCCCTTCATTCAGCTTTTGAGTTCTTTAGCTCATTCGCTATGGAGAAAAAAAAAAGGTTCAAAACATGTAGACTCCCGCAATATCCTTCACTCATAGTTCACCACTTGGATAATACAAACCAGAAGCACACTTGGGGCATCATAGTTACATAGCAGGTGAGGTTGAAAAAAAGACACAAGTCCATCAAGTCCAACCTATGTGTGTGATTATATGTCAGTATTACATTGTATATCCCTGTATGGTGGAGACATGTGCATTAGTTTTCGTCCGAATGCATTTTCGGACAAATTTCGTGGATTTTCACGTTCGTTTTAACTAACATTAACGAACGTGCAGAATCCGAAATCCGAAAGATCCAAAAATAAACAAATGCTTTATTTTCGATTCATTTCGACAACAGTTCGATATAGATAGAAGATTCGACATGACGGTGACAATAGCGATCTGTGTCTATCAAACCTGCGGTTGAATGTGCCTAACCTTAACTCTTATAGTCCAAGATTATTCGACATAGAGAGAAAAGATTCAACATTATAGAGACATGAAGCAGCTAAAAACATACGATCGCCACAATCGTACATTTCCGGTCAAATGCTCTGCCCATAGGCTATAGAAGAATTCTAATGTTGGTTGGCTAGTAATAAGAATTAATAAATATAATTATTACTAGTGTCATACAACATTAGAATTCTACTATAGCTTGTGGGCGGAACATTCAACCGGAAATGTACGATTGCGGCGTCGTACAGTTTAGCTGCTTCGTCGAATCTTCTTAGAACATTCGACAGACACCATAAGCCTTCAATGACAGATTCGACCTTAACTACTGTATATACTCGAGTATAAGCCGAGTTTTCCAGCACATTTTTTTGTGCTGAATATGCCCCCCTCGGCTTATACTTGAGTCACCTTTTTGCGCCCGATCTCACAGATTTTGGGGACCCGGTACCGGCCGGCCGTAGGTCCCCTGGACCCCAAACTTGGCACATATGTAGCACCACTCTTTCTCTACAAGTTTGCAAAGTTTGTTGTCCGGAGGACCTACGGCCGTGGAGCACTGATTTTTCAAAGCCGGACACACCATCCATAGACTCCCATGTTAAACGTCAGTCGAGGCATGGGCACAGTGAGGCATGGGCACAGTGAGGCAAGGGCACGGTGAGGCATGGGCACAGTGAGACATGCACATGGACTCAGTGAGGCAAAGTGAGGCACAGTAAGGCATGCAGATGGACACCCTAGGCTTATACTCAAGTCAATAAGTTTTCCCAGTTTTTTGTGGTAAAATTAGGTGCCTCGGCTTATATTCGGGTCGGCTTATACTCGAGTATATACGTTAATTGGGATTTTCGGTTAAATGCATTTTTTAACAAAACAAAATAATTAAAAACGAATTTCGGAAGTAACTAAATTAATTAATTTTTCGGACGAAAACAAAATTCCGAAACAAAATATTTCAGTGTGCACATGTCTAGTATGTTGTGGTCGTTCAGGTGCTTATCTAATAGTTTTTTTTAAACTATCAATGCTCCCTCGCTGAGACCATCGCCTGTGGAAGGGAACTCCACATCCTTGCCGCTCTTACAGTAAAGAACCCTCTACGTAGTTTAACCTTAAACCTCTTTTCCTTTTAATTTTAATGAGTGAAGGGTGCTTTGATTTTTTTTCTGCCTACAACTAAGCAGGGTCCAAGTCTATAGGAAAATAGGACGGGGTCCTAGGAGTAGTATAAATGGACCACTGTCACAACATTGCCTAGATGTGAAGTCTCTGTTGTGGTGAACCTTCAGTCTGAGCCACAGACTCATTTATCACTGTGTGGTAATGTAAATAACACAGTGCTTCTGCTAAGGAGTACTGATGCAGGAACTATGTGCTTTCATACACCTGTTCTTCATCAAGTGAGGATGCAACATTCATAAACTTCTTTCAACAGACAGAAGTTTACCAGCCTATGGCATACTCCCAACTTTCTGAGATAGGAAAAAGGGACAGAATGTAGCACAACATATGTAGGCAAAGGAAACATCACTACCATACCCCCAATTAAGTGACCCATGAAGAATAAATATGAAAAAAATGAATGGACTTTACCGCTATATTTTCCTTTATACTGACTCTTCATAAGGATAAATGCCCAGGGCTGCTGCCAGTGGTTGCATCGGCTGACAAAAGAGACAATGGAAGAACATCTGTTCCCCTATCATCTCAAGGATATATGACATCAGAAGGAACAAAGATTTTGTCACTTCCTGTTTCAGCTGTTTGTTTGCTAGCGGTTACCGGCTAGTAAAGCAGCCAATCAAAATGATCTTGATTTGATTGTCTGCCTTGAAGAACAGAGGAGAGATCTGGGGTCTAATACACTCCAGATCTCTCCATAAAGAGGACCTGTCCAATGGCGGCTGGTGTTTTTTTTCTTGGGGGGGGGGGGGGGGCAAACGAACCACCTCAGGGCCCACTAACAAGTCAGGTTTGCAAGTTGACTGAAATACATCACAGGTGATATCATTTGCTGCTCAGTGATTGCAGTATTCTAGTCTGGATCTCCCCAAGGTAATACATAAAACCTGGCCTGTTAGTGGGCCCTGAGGCCAGGGTTGATGTCCACTGCTCTAAAGTATTATCTTGTAAATGTAAAGGCTTTTAAAGTGTTGCCTATAGAGATATTTACAATTTTAAAATCCATATGTCTGGAGGGGTTTTAAAAAAAATTTTTTAAATATACTGTATGTGATAAATGTCAATTGACCCAATTTTGAAGTGGTTAACCTTTTTAGGTCTCACTTATTTACACACAATTTTATTCCACTTCTGAGCCATTAATAGAGATTACTTCTACTTACTATTAGGGTTAAGCGGACCCGAACTGTAAAGTTCGGGTCTGTACCGAACTTTTGGGTTTTGGGGTCCCGGACCCGAACCCGAACAATTGACTGTATGTTCGGGTTCGGGTCCGGTGTTCGGCAATATGCATGTAAAGTGGCGCTTGTTTCCCGTGCTTAGAACTGTCCCTGCACAAAGTGTCATTTCTGAAGGAAAAAAAGTCATTTAAAACTACTCGCGGCTATTAATGAATTGTCGGCTTCCGGCAATACATAGAAAAGTCATTAATAAAAAAATAAAAAAAAGCGTGGGTATCCCCCCAAATTCAATTACCAGGCCCTTCAGGTCTGGTATGGATTTTAAGGGAAACTCCACCCAAAATTATAAAAAAAAATGGCGTGGAGTACCCCCAAAAATCCAGACCAGGCCCTTTATTCGAGCACGCAACCTGGCAGGCCACAGGAAAAGAGGGGGGGACGAGAGAGTGCCCCCCCCTCCTGAACCGTACCAGGCCACATGCCCTCAACATAGGGAGGATGTCCCCATGTTGATGGGGACAAGGGCCTCATCCCCACAACCCTTGCCTGGTGGTTGTGGGGGTCTGCGGGCGGGGGGCTTATCGGAATCTGGAAGACCCCTTTAACAAAGGGGACCCCCAGATCCCACCCCCCCTATGTGAATTGGTAATGGGTACATTGTACCCCTACCATTTCACAAAGAAAGTGTAAAAAAAAAAAAAAAAAAAGACAGACACCATTGGGAAAGTCCTTTATTAAAAAAATAAACAAAAAAAAAATAAAAATAAAAAAAACATTCCATTGATGAAATCCAGTGTCCCGAGGCGATCCTGATGTCCAGACGAAATGTCATTGGCTGAGCCTGAGCGGACCTGATGGGGAACTTCCTCGGCAGTGTATTAACCACTTGACAACTGGGCACTTAAACCCCCTTCCTAACCAGACGAATTTTCAGCTTTCGGTGCTCTCACATTTTGAATGACAATTACTCAGTCATACAACACTGTACCCATATGAAATTTTTGTCCTTTTTTTCACACAAATAGAGCTTTCTTTTGGTGGTATTTAATCACTGTTGGGTTTTTTATTTTTTGCGCTATAAGAGAAAAAAGACTGAAAATTTTGTAAAAAAATGAATTTTTCTTTGTTTCCGTTATAAAATTTTGCAAATTAGTATTTTTTCTTCATACATTTTGGCCAAAATTTATACTGCTACATATCTTTGGTAAAAATAAGTACAAATTGGTGCATATTTTTTGGTCTTTGTGAAAGTTATAGAGTCCACAAGCTATGGTGCCAATATCTGAAAATTTATCACACCTGAAGTACTCACGGCCGATCTCATTTCTTGAGACCCTAACATGCCAGAAAAGTACAAATACCCCCCAAATGACCCCTTTTTGGAAAGAAGACATTCCAAGGTATTTAGAAAGAGTCATTGTGAGTTTTTTGAAGTTGTCATTTTTTCCCACAATTCTTTGCAAAAATCAAGATTTTTTTTTCTTTTTTTTTTTCCCACAAAATTGTCATATTAGCAGGTTATTTCTCACACACAGCATATGCATACCACAAATTACACCCCAAAACACATTCTGCTATTCCTCCCGAGTATGGCGATACCACATGTGTGAGACTTTTACACAACGTGGCCACATACAGAGGCCCAACATGCAGGGAGCACCTTCAGGCGTTCTGGAGCACCCAGGCCAATTCTGACATTTCTCTCCTACATGTAAAAATCATAATTTGTTTGCTAGAAAATTACATAGAACCCCAAAACATTATATATGTTTTTTTAGCAAAGACCTTAAAGAATATAATGGTGGTCATTGCAACTTTTTATCTTGCACGGTATTTGCGCAGAAATTTTCTAACGCGTTTTTTACGGAAAAAAACTGTTTTGTGCCTAAAAGAAAAAAAAACAGTAAAGTTAGCCCAATGTTTTTGCATAATGTGAAAGATGAAGTTACGCCGAGTAAATAGATACCTAACATGTCACCCTTCAAAATTGCACACGCTCGTGGAATGGCGCCAAACTTCGCTACTTAAAAATCCCCATAGGCAACGCTTTAAATATTTTTACTGGTTACATGTTTTGAGTTACAGAGGAGGTCTAGGGCCAAAATTATTGCTCTCGCTCTAACGTTCGCAACGATATCTCATATGTGTGGTTTGAAGACCGTTTTCATATGTGGGCGGGGCTTACGTATGCGTTCACTTCTGCATGTGAGCTCGCGCGGGCAGGGGCGCTTTAAAAAAAAAATATATATTTTATTGTTCATTTTACTTTATTTATTTTAGTTTGACATGTTTTTCCGCCCCAATTTTTTTTTTGATCACTTTTATTCCTATTACAAGGAATGTAAACATCCCTTGTAATAGGAATATGGCATGACAGGTCCTCTTTACAGTGAGATATGGGGTCAATAAGACCCCACATCTCACCTCTAGGCTGGGAAGCCTGAAAAAAACAAAAAAAAAAACAATCTTGGCTTTGATCGTAGCGGTGAGTTGGTAGAAGCACCGGAGGGCAGCGGGAGGGGGGGCATCCCCTCTCACCTTCCGTAAGAGCGATCAAGCGGTGGAACAGCCGCTATGATCGTTCTTATGGTGCAGGGAATCGCCGGCTGAAAAAGCGAATATCTGAATGATGCCTGTAGCTGCTCCCATCATTCAGATATCTCCGCACAAAGTCAAGGACGTCATATGACGGCCGGCGGGCGGGAAGTGGTTATTGCAGAGTATTGCCGGGTATTGCGGAGTATTGCCGGTTATTGCCGGGTATTGAGGAGTATTGCCGAGTATTGCCGAGTATTGCAGAGTATTGCGGGGTATTGCGGGGTATTGCGGGGTATTGCCGGGTATTGTGGGGTATTGCGGAGTATTGCAGGGTATTGCGGAGTATTGCAGGGTATTGAGGAGTATTGCAGGGTATTGAGGAGTATTGCCGGGTATTGTGGAGTATTGCAGGGTATTGTGGAGTATTGCAGGGTATTGTGGAGTATTGCCGGGTATTGTGGAGTATTGCCGGGTATTGTGGAGTATTGCCGGGTATTGTGGAGTATTGCAGGGTATTGAGGAGTATTGCGGAGTATGGCAGGGTATTGCGGAATATGGCAGAGTATTGCACAGTATGGGCAGAGTATGGGCAGGGTATTGCACAGTATGGGCAGGGTATTGCACAGGGTATTGCACAGGGTATTGCACAGGGTATTGCAGAGTATGGGCAGAGTATGGGCAGAGTATGGTCAGGGTATTGCACAGGGTATTGCAGAGTATTGCACAGGGTATTGCAGAGTATTGCACAGGGTGTATTGCAGAGTATTGGCAGGGTGTATTGCAGAGTATTGGCAGGGTGTATTGCAGAGTATTGGCAGGGTGTATTGCAGAGTATTGCACAGGGTATTGCAGAGTATTGGCAGGGTGTATTGCAGAGTATTGCACAGGGTATTGCAGAGTATTGCACAGGGTATTGCAGAGTATTGCACAGGGTGTATTGCAGAGTATTGCACAGGGTGTATTGCAGAGTATTGGCAGAGTATTGCACAGGGATGGCTGAGCAGGGATGGATGGATGGCTGGATCTGTGACTGCAATTGTCACAGATCCAGCCCACAGCTGACATGGGGGAGGGAGCGGACATGATCCGCTCCCTCCCCTCTCCTCTCACACTGTACCGATCGGTACAGAGAGGGGAGGGAGGAACCGGCGTCATCACATGACGCCGGTCTGTTTACAAGTGATCGCTCCGTCATTTGACGGAGCGATCACGTGGTAAACGGCCGCGATTAGCGGCCATCTACCGTGATCCGTGATGCGCCGGGTCTTCCGGACCCGGCGGTCACGGTCATATCCTGGAGCGCGCCCCAGGGGGCGCGCGGGAGCAAGATTCTGTGAGGACGTCCCTGAGACGTCCACTCAGGATAACTCGACCGCGCTGTGGACGTCTTTTGTACATGGCGCGGTCGGGAAGTGGTTAAATGAATAGACCCGCCCCTTCTAAAGTTCCCCATCAGGTCCGTCAGGTCTGATGCGGAACGTGAGAAGGGGCGGGTCTATTCATGTATTATACTGCGGAGGAAGTTCCCCATCAGGTCCGCTCATCCAATGACATAGGCGGGGTCTGACATACGAGGGGGCGGACCTGATGGGGAACTTCCTCCACAGTGTAATACATGAATAGACCCGCCCCTTCTCACGTTCCGCATCAGATCCTCAGCCTTACACTACGTCATTGGCTGAGCGGACCTGATGGGGAACTTTAGAAGGGGTGGGTCTATTCATTTATTACACTGCCGAGGAAGTTCCCCATCAGGTCCGCTCAGGCTCAGCCAATGACGTTTCATCTGGACAGCGCTGGACATCGGATCGCCGCGGGACACTGGATTTCATCGCTGGAATTATTATTTTTTTTATTTTTATTTTTTTTAATAAAGGACTTTCCCAATGGTGTCTTTGTATTTTTATTTTTTTATTTTTTACACTTTCTTTGTAAAATGGTAGGGGTACAATGTACCCCTTACCAATTCACATGGGGGGGCGGAATCTGGGGGTCCCCTTTGTTAAAGGGGTCTTCCAGATTCCAATAAGCCCCCCGCCCGCAGACCCCCACAACCTCCGGGCAAGGGTTGTGGGGATGAGGCCCTTCTCCCCATCAACATGGGGACATCCTCCCCATGTTGAGGGCATGTGGTCTGGTACGGTTCAGGAGGGGGGGTGCTCTCTCGTCCCCCCCTCTTTTCCTGCGGCCTGCCAGGTTGCGTGCTTAGATAAAGGGTCTAGTCTGGATTTTTGGGGGAACTCCACGCTATTTTTTTTTTAAATTTGGGATGGAGTTCCCCTTAAAATCCATACAGACCTGAAGGGCATGGTAATTGAATTTGGGGGAACCCCCACGCTTTTTTTTTTTTTTTTTTTTTATCAATGACTTTTCTATGTATTGCCGGGAGCCGACAATTCATTAATAGCCGCGAGTGAATTTTAAATTACTTTTTTTCCTTCCGAAATTACACTTTGTGCAGGGACAGTTCTAAGCACGGGAAACAAGCGCGAATAGTCCTCAGAAGTTCGGGTCCCCATTGACTTCAATGGGGTTCGGGTTCGGGGTCAAGTTCGGGTCAAGTTCGGTCCCGAACTCGAACTTTTTACCGAAGTTCGGCGAACCCGTCGGACCCGAACATCCAGGTGTCCACTCAACTCTACTTACTATCTCAGTAAACTGATGATCCTGCCTGAGTTCATACCATTGGACTTGTGTAGATACAGGCCATTCGTAGAGAACAAATAATGAACAAGTTGTATTTTATTCTTGTCAAATGTGTTTATTACGTTTTGAAAGAACAAACATAGACAATGTGAACAATAAATGGTTACAACAGGTGGTAATAATAATATTCAAAATTAAATTATAGGATGATAAATGGAGCAATTAAACCTATAATAATATAACATAAAAATAGTACATAAACATATTGTAAATAGTATACTGTGAAAATGGAAGAATATAAAATTTGACGGTAAATCGTCCTATAAGAATAAAAAGGTCGTAGATATATGTAACAAATGTAGCACACAGATCCCTTTTCTGCTTACCTTCACCTGCAGGATAGGACACACCATGCCACATGCCCAGTATCCTCCATATTGTGGAGGGTGAGCGGTCTTAATAGTTTTGGGTTCTGCAGCGAGTTACCTCCTTCCGTTGGTTCTCATCCCTAGAGTGTAGGGAAAAGTCTATTTCCTCTAATAAGAAGGCCAATGTCCAGACAGTGTTAAACTCCCAACAAACGAGTTTATTTTCTCTAATAAGTAACTTAGTAGGAAAGGTTGAAGATAGAGATAGAGTTGGATAGGGAGGCAGGTTCAGGCACGCGGCACTTATTCACCCTTGTCGCCACTCAGCCCTGAGTGGGTTTTGCTCACCTGGATAGATCCCCCTCGCGGTTCTAGCAGCCGGAGTGGAGCACGAACAGCTACTTTTCCAAGAGATCCTTTGCCACAGGACCCTTTTTATTCTTAAGTCCAGAACTCCTTAGCACTTGTAATTTTAAAGACCGTATGTGCCAATGTGGCACATTACAAGGGTCACAGAATCCTTCCCTCTTATAGGTAACCAGGCCTCTCCCGAGACGGCGACATCCTTCACCGATCTCCTTGGGAAGGTCCTCCCCTGGTTGTCTCTCCTTCAGAGCGGGTCACCCTCCCACGGGCACCCCGGGATTTCGCTGCTTGGTTGTAGGCCTCAGTTAAAGGTACTGGGCCCACTTGGAATGATGGGGCCTCGGGCTAAAGGTGCTCGGGACCCATCACATTCACAAGTACCCCTGGCCACGAGGGCCACCGAAGGTGGGGTACGTGTATATCCTTCCCGGACCAAGGGGTCCTCTGAGTCGCCTCACGCCCAATGGCGTGTGCCCCTTAAGTACCCTCTCCCAGCATGCACAGCAGGTAGACTACGCCCACTGTACGGCCGCCAAGAGAGGACACCCAATCACACCACAATGCCACCTGTGGTTCAGCCCGAGACCTGTACAACAATGCCACCTACAGGTCAAAGGGGAACTATACACCCAGGCAACACCACAGTAGAGCAGAGTCCAATTTAAGGAAATTAGACAGCCTGAGCCAAACTATTGCTCAGACAACCCTCTAAATTTCATGCATAGCGACCCCAAATTTGGGGGGTCCGCTACACAAATATAATTTATAACTGTTATAAGTAAAAGTATATATCTTATTACCACTTCACTTATAGAATAAAAAGGAAAATAAAAAATAAAATCAAAGAGAGAGAATGGTAGAAAACTGAGAAAATAAAAGTAAGGAAAAATCAGATGGTAAAAAATCCAAATAAAAAAGACAGACTTCCCGGGGTATCTATAGATAAAAATAAAGCATAATATATAAAATAATTAACAATATATAATACATATTTCTGTTACCAAGGTCACATTAGATAATTATTTAGATCTGTAGGGTGGAAATATGACATCCATGGGGTCCATACTGTCTCGAACAATCGGATGTTATCATTGGAGATTGCTTCTGATTTTGAAAAGATCATAGCTTGGTTTACTCTATTTTTGGTTTCAGACACCATCAAGGATCAACACACATTCATGTATTTTGGGATTGTCCGGTGGCAAATAAAATTTGGAAAGAAATTTTCCTTTTACTTTCTAAAATATTTAAAATATCTATTAATCCTGATCCAACTATAGCACTTTTAAATTTAAAACCAGTCCATGTTTCCAATTTTTAATTTACCGTATATACTCGAGTATAAGCCGAGATTTTCAGCCCTTTTTTTTGGGCTGAAAGTCCCCCCCTCGGCTTATACTCGAGTCAGCAAAAAAATTTACATTGAAAAAAGTACCTGTAAAGACGCTGCGGCGTCCATCGTTGGAATTCCGCGGTCTCTTCCTGTTCCTTCCGTGATAGGCGGAGAGTGTCTGATGAGAATCGCCTATCACGATCATTCTCTCATCCTCAGTTTCCCAGCAGTCGTCTGTGATTGGCGGAACACCCAACACAGTGTCTGCTGGGAAACTGAGGATGAGAGAATGATCGTGATAGGCGGAGAGTGTCTGATGAGAATCGCCTATCACGGAAGGAACAGGAAGAGACCGCGGAATTCGAACGATGGACGCCGCAGCCGCAACTTCTTTACAGGTACGATTTACAATGTAAAATAGCGAGCTAGGGAACAGTGAGGATAGGAGAACAGTGAGGATAGGAGAACAGTGAGGATAGGAGAACAGTGAGGATTAGGGATGAGCTTCGTGTTCGAGTCGAACATACGTTCGACTCGAACATCGGCTGTTCGATCGTTCGACGAAGATCGAATGATTTGGGCCGTTCGCGCCAAATTCGAGTGACGCGAACGGCCCACAATGCACTGTGCCATCGCAGTGTCATCCAGGCGCTGTGATTGGCCAAGCATGCACTGTGACCCCGCATGCTTGGCCAATCACAGCGCCGGCAGCGAGGAGAGCAATGATTGGCCACAGGCAGGATGCCTGTGGCCAATTATTGCTGAGGGTGTTTAGTACACGCCCCACACTATAAAAGGCCGCCAGCACGGCGGCCTAGTGTAGTGTGTTCCGGAGCAGGGAAAGACAAGCATAGGCAGGGACAGTGACATTTATTTCTTTCTTGCTTAACCTGGATTCCTTTAGTTTAGGGAAAGAGAAGGATAGGTAGGGAGAGTGTCAGTGTGTTTTACTGTGCCAGTCCTTGTTTCTAGGGACAAAGAAGGAAAGTGAGGGGATTTCTCCTTGTGCTATAGTGTGCTTTAAAAAAACATTTTTTCTAGGGACAGAAAACTGTAGGTAGGGAGAGTGTCAGTTTCTTTCACTGTGCCAGTCCTTGTTTCTAGGGACAAAGAAGGAAAGTGAGGGGATTTCTCCTTGTGCTATAGTGTGCTTTAAAAAAACATTTTTTCTCGGGACAGAAAACTGTAGGTAGGGAGAGTGTCAGTTTCTTTCACTGTGCCAGTCCTTGTTTCTAGGGACACAGAAGGAAAGTGAGGGGATTTCTCCTTGTGCTATAGTGTGCTTTAAAAAAACATTTTTTCTAGGGACAGAAAACTGTAGGTAGGGAGAGTGTCAGTTTCTTTCACTGTGCCAGTCCTTGTTTCTAGGGACAAAGAAGGAAAGTGAGGGGATTTCTCCTTGTGCTATAGTGTGCTTTAAAAAAACATTTTTTCTAGGGACAGAAAACTGTAGGTAGGGAGAGTGTCAGTTTCTTTCACTGTGCCAGTCCTTGTTTCTAGGGACAAAGAAGGAAAGTGAGGGGATTTCTCCTTGTGCTATAGTGTGCTTTAAAAAAACATTTTTTCACTAGAAAACTGTAGGTAGGGAGAGTGTCAGTTTCTTTCACTGTGCCAGTCCTTGTTTCTAGGGACAAAGAAGGAAAGTGAGGGGATTTCTCCTTGTGCTATAGTGTGCTTTAAAAAAACATTTTTTCTAGGGACAGAAAACTGTAGGTAGGGAGAGTGTCAGTTTCTTTCACTGTGCCAGTCCTTGTTTCTAGGGACAAAGAAGGAAAGTGAGGGGATTTCTCCTTGTGCTATAGTGTGCTTTAAAAAAACATTTTTTCTAGGGACAGAACACTGTAGGTAGGGAGAGTGTCAGTTTCTTTCACTGTGCCAGTCCTTGTTTCTAGGGACAAAGAAGGAAAGTGAGGGGATTTCTCCTTGTGCTATAGTGTGCTTTAAAAAAACATTTTTTCTAGGGACAGAAAACTGTAGGTAGGGAGAGTGTCAGTTTCTTTCACTGTGCCAGTCCTTGTTTCTAGGGACAAAGAAGGAAAGTGAGGGGATTTCTCCTTGTGCTATAGTGTGCTTTAAAAAAAACATTTTTTCTAGGGACAGAAAACTGTAGGTAGGGAGAGTGTCAGTTTCTTTCACTGTGCCAGTCCTTGTTTCTAGGGACAAAGAAGGAAAGTGAGGGGATTTCTCCTTGTGCTATAGTGTGCTTTAAAAAAACATTTTTTTCTAGGGACAGAAAACTGTAGGTAGGGAGAGGGTCAGTTTCTTTCACTGTGCCAGTCCTTGTTTCTAGGGACAAAGAAGGAAAGTGAGGGGATTTCTCCTTGTGCTATAGTGTGCTTTAAAAAAACATTTTTTCTAGGGACAGAAAACTGTAGGTAGGGAGAGTGTCAGTTTCTTTCACTGTGCCAGTCCTTGTTTCTAGGGACAAAGAAGGAAAGTGAGGGGATTTCTCCTTGTGCTATAGTGTGCTTTAAAAAAACATTTTTTCTAGGGACAGAAAACTGTAGGTAGGGAGAGTGTCAGTTTCTTTCACTGTGCCAGTCCTTGTTTCTAGGGACAAAGAAGGAAAGTGAGGGGATTTCTCCTTGTGCTATAGTGTGCTTTAAAAAAAACATTTTTTCTAGGGACAGAACACTGTAGGTAGGGAGAGTGTCAGTTTCTTTCACTGTGCCAGTCCTTGTTTCTAGGGACAAAGAAGGAAAGTGAGGGGATTTCTCCTTGTGCTATAGTGTGCTTTAAAAAAACATTTTTTCTAGGGACAGAAAACTGTAGGTAGGGAGAGTGTCAGTTTCTTTTCACTGTGCCAGTCCTTGTTTTCTAGGGACAAAGAAGGAAAGTGAGGGGATTTCTCCTTGTGCTATAGTGTGCTTTAAAAAAACATTTTTTCTAGGGACAGAAAACTGTAGGTAGGGAGAGTGTCAGTTTCTTTCACTGTGTCAGTCCTTGTTTCTAGGGACAAAGAAGGAAAGTGAGGGGATTTCTCCTTGTGCTATAGTGTGCTTTAAAAAAACATTTTTTCTAGGGACAGAAAACTGTAGGTAGGGAGAGTGTCAGTTTCTTTCACTGTGTCAGTCCTTGTTTCTAGGGACAAAGAAGGAAAGTGAGGGGATTTCTCCTTGTGCTATAGTGTGCTTTAAAAAAACATTTTTTCTAGGGACAGAAAACTGTAGGTAGGGAGAGTGTCAGTTTCTTTCACTGTGCCAGTCCTTGTTTCTAGGGACAAAGAAGGAAAGTGAGGGGATTTCTCCTTGTGCTATAGTGTGCTTTAAAAAAACATTTTTTCTAGGGACAGAAAACTGTAGGTAGGGAGAGTGTCAGTTTCTTTCACTGTGCCAGTCCTTGTTTCTAGGGACAAAGAAGGAAAGTGAGGGGATTTCTCCTTGTGCTATAGTGTGCTTTAAAAAAACATTTTTTCTAGGGACAGAAAACTGTAGGTAGGGAGAGTGTCAGTTTCTTTCACTGTGCCAGTCCTTGTTTCTAGGGACAAAGAAGGAAAGTGAGGGGATTTCTCCTTGTGCTATAGTGTGCTTTAAAAAAACATTTTTTCTAGGGACAGAAAACTGTAGGTAGGGAGAGTGTCAGTTTCTTTCACTGTGCCAGTCCTTGTTTCTAGGGACAAAGAAGGAAAGTGAGGGGATTTCTCCTTGTGCTATAGTGTGCTTTAAAAAAACATTTTTTCTAGGGACAGAAAACTGTAGGTAGGGAGAGTGTCAGTTTCTTTCACTGTGCCAGTCCTTGTTTCTAGGGACAAAGAAGGAAAGTGAGGGGATTTCTCCTTGTGCTATAGTGTGCTTTAAAAAAACATTTTTTCTAGGGACAGAAAACTGTAGGTAGGGAGAGTGTCAGTTTCTTTCACTGTGCCAGTCCTTGTTTCTAGGGACAAAGAAGGAAAGTGAGGGGATTTCTCCTTGTGCTATAGTGTGCTTTAAAAAAACATTTTTTCTAGGGACAGAAAACTGTAGGTAGGGAGAGTGTCAGTTTCTTTCACTGTGCCAGTCCTTGTTTCTAGGAACAAAGAAGGAAAGTGAGGGGATTTCTCCTTGTGCTATAGTGTGCTTTAAAAAAACATTTTTTCTAGGGACAGAAAACTGTAGGTAGGGAGAGTGTCAGTTTCTTTCACTGTGCCAGTCCTTGTTTCTAGGGACAAAGAAGGAAAGTGAGGGGATTTCTCCTTGTGCTATAGTGTGCTTTAAAAAAACATTTTTTCTAGGGACAGAACACTGTAGGTAGGGAGAGTGTCAGTTTCTTTCACTGTGCCAGTCCTTGTTTCTAGGGACAAAGAAGGAAAGTGAGGGGATTTCTCCTTGTGCTATAGTGTGCTTTAAAAAAACATTTTTTCTAGGGACAGAAAACTGTAGGTAGGGAGAGTGTCAGTTTCTTTCACTGTGCCAGTCCTTGTTTCTAGGGACAAAGAAGGAAAGTGAGGGGATTTCTCCTTGTGCTATAGTGTGCTTTAAAAAAACATTTTTTCTAGGGACAGAAAACTGTAGGTAGGGAGAGTGTCAGTTTCTTTCACTGTGCCAGTCCTTGTTTCTAGGGACAAAGAAGGAAAGTGAGGGGATTTCTCCTTGTGCTATAGTGTGCTTTAAAAAAACATTTTTTCTAGGGACAGAAAACTGTAGGTAGGGAGAGTGTCAGTTTCTTTCACTGTGCCAGTCCTTGTTTCTAGGGACAAAGAAGGAAAGTGAGGGGATTTCTCCTTGTGCTATAGTGTGCTTTAAAAAAACATTTTTTCTAGGGACAGAAAACTGTAGGTAGGGAGAGTGCCAGTTTCTTTCACTGTGCCAGTCCTTGTTTCTAGGGACAAAGAAGGAAAGTGAGGGGAATTCTCCTTGTGCTATAGTGTGCCAAAGCATTCCTCATCAACCATCTTTGAAATCCTTGTTTTTTGGACAGTCAGGGAAATTGTCGTTGTGCTATTCTGTGCAAAAGCAATAATCCTCAACCATATTTAGAAATCCTTAAGTAAAGGGACAGAGAAGGACACCTGAAGGTAGCCCTTATTGCTTTTTTCCCATCTCCCTGCAGGCCATCTATTAGAATGTCTGGAAGGCAAACAAGGAGAGGCAGACAGTCAGGAGGCAATAAAAGAGGGCAAGCAGGCTCTGTGTCTGGGGGCAACAGTGCTGGTCGTGGACGCGGTGCATTGTCATCAGCACATGGCCATGGGACACGCTTGTCCTTGTTTTCGGCAGCTGGACATGTTGAGCCACATCATGCCGAAGACTTGGTAGAGTGGATGACCAAGCCCTCCTCCTCCTCCTCATCCTCTCTCACCCAGGCTCAGGGTACTGGCAAAGCAGCTGCCAAAGCGTCCTCTTCCCTGGTATCAATGTCAGACTCATCATCAGTCACTCCTTCCCTAGACCCACCATGTCCTCCTCTTGAGGAGTCCCCCGAACTGTTTGAGCACAGTGTTGGGTACATGCTCCAGGAGGATGCCCAGCGTTTCGAAGGGTCTGATGATGAAACCCAGCTACAGGAAGGCAGTAGCGTGAGAGCAGACAGAGGGGATGCTCAAGAAGGACACCAATCTGGCAGTCATGTTCCAGCAGCTGCAGCATACTGCCAGATTGGCTCCAGTGATGAGGAGGGAGGGGATGATGAGGTCACTGACTCCACGTGGGTGCCTAATAGGAGAGAGGAGGAGGAGGAGGATGAGGAGGAGGCACATCTCCAACGAGGCAGGATGCCCTTTGGTGGCCAGCGTAAGGGCAGTACACCGACGGAATCACACCGCAGAGCTCCGCCTGTGCAGGGCGCTGCCTCTGCCCGTCATTCAAAAAGTTCCTTGGTGCGGGCCTTTTTTGAGGCTAGTGCATCAGATCGCACAGCTGCTGTTTGCAACATATGTCTCAAGCGTATATCGCGTGGCCAAAACATCAGCCGCTTGGGTACCACATGCCTGACCAGACATATGTTGACCTGCCATGCAGCTCGTTGGCAAGCCTACCTCAAAGACCCACACCAAAGAACAAAGCGGACCTCTCCTTGCACCGCATCAGCTGGGATCTCCAACCCCACTATAACTTCAGTCCTCTCTGAAACATGCACTGAGAGGAATGAAGGTGTAGAATTAGGTGTGTCACAGCCAAGTACTTGCGGCCACTCTGCTAGCAGTACACCGACGTCCGATTCTAGCAGGCAAATTTCCCTGCCCCAGCTGCTGGACCGTCGAAAGAAGTTCACTCCCAGCCATCCACATGCCCAGCGGTTGAATGCTAGCTTGGCTAAATTGCTAGCGCTTCAACTGCTGCCTTTTCAGTTGGTAGACTCGGCCCCCTTCCGTGAGTTTGTGCAATGTGCGGTTCCTCAGTGGCAGGTTCCCAAACGCCACTTTTTCTCACGGAAGGCTATTCCGGCTCTCTACCGGCATGTGGAAGGCAATGTCTTGGCCTCGCTGGACAGGGCGGTCAGCGGTAAGGTGCATATTACCGCTGACTCATGGTCCAGCAGGCATGGACAGGGACGTTACCTTTCTTTCACGGCCCATTGGGTCACTCTTTTGGCAGCTGGGAAGGATGCAGGACAAGGTGCAGTAGTGTTGGAGGTTGTCCCACCGCCACGCCTCCAAAATGCTACTACTGGTTGTGACACACCTCTCTCCTCCACCCCCTCCTCTTCTTCTTCCTCCATGGCCTCTTCCTGTGATTTGTCCTATGAACCAGCGGTGCTCCGTAGCCGTTCACGGGGCTACGCAAGTACGCAGGCAAAAAGATGCCATGCCGTGCTTGCGCTGGTGTGTTTGGGGGACAGAAGCCACACTGGGGCAGAGGTCCTGTCTGCTCTGCAGGGCCAGGCCGAGAGGTGGTTGACGCCACGCCAGCTTAAGCCAGGAATGGTGGTTTGCGACAATGGCACCAACCTCCTCTCCGCCCTCCGACAGGGACAACTGACCCATGTGCCCTGTGTGGCTCACGTCCTTAACCTGGTGGTGCAGCGGTTCTTGGGCAGGTACCCGGGCTTACAGGATGTCCTGAGGCAGGCCAGGAAAGTCTGTGTGCATTTCCGCAGATCTTATAATGCCAGTGCTCGCCTGGCTGAGCTGCAAAAGGAGTTGAACCTGCCCAAGAACCGCCTTATATGTGACATGCCCACCAGGTGGAACTCAACGTTGGCCATGCTGCAGCGGCTGCACACGCAGCAGAGGGCCATCAATGAGTACCTGTGCGACTACGGCACCAGGACAGGGTCAGGGGAGCTTGGTTTTTTTTCTCCACGCCAGTGGGGCATGATCAGGGATGCATGCACTGTCCTGGCACCATTTGAGGAGGCCACGAGGATGGTGAGCAGTGACAGTGCATGCATCAGTGACACTGTACCTCTTGTCCACCTGTTGGAGCACACGCTGCGTGGAATAATGGACAGGGCACTTGAGGCAGAACAGAGGCAGGAAGAGGAGGACTTCCTTGCCTCTCAAGGCCCCCTTTACCCAGACAGTGTTCCTTCTGTCCCACCCATCGCACAGGAAGAGGAGGAGGAGGAGGAGGAGGAGGAGGAGGATTGTGTCAGCATGGAGGTGGAGGCTGGCACTCAGCATCATCAGCAGCAGTCTTTTAGGGATGATTTACAGTCCCAAGAAACCAGTGGACTTGTACGTGGCTGGGAGGAGGTGGCTGCGGATCATGTCGTCCTTAGTGACCCAGAGGACTCCGGAGCGAATGCCTCAGCAAACCTACGCTGCATGGCCTCCCTGATCCTGCAAAGTCTGCGGAAGGATCCTCGTATTCTTCGGATCAAGGAGAGGGACCATTACTGGCTGGCCACTCTCCTTGATCCACGGTACAAGGGTAAGGTTGCGGACCTTATGTTACCGTCGCAGAGGGAGCAGAGGATGAGACAACTCCGGGAGGCCTTGCAGAAAGGTCTGTGCAATGCGTTCCCAGAGACTGGGAGGTTACAAACTCCTGGTCCTGGACAACGAGTTGCTGAGGCTTCGGCCAGTCAAAGAAGGAGCGGTGGGGAAGGTGGCCGTCTGACCGATGCGTTCAGACAATTCTTTAGTCCGCAGCCCCAAAGTATGATCGGTTCCAGCAACCATCGCCAGCGTCTGATAAACATGGTGCAGGAATATCTAGGGGCAAGGTCAGACTTGGACACCTTCCCCACCGAAAATCCTCTGGCTTACTGGGTCTTGAGGATGGATCACTGGCCAGAGCTTGCACAGTATGCAATTGAGCTACTGGCCTGTCCTGCATCCAGCGTTCTTTCGGAACGCACATTCAGTGCTGCTGGAGGATTTGTCACGGATCACAGGGTGCGCCTGTCCACCGACTCGGTTGATCGACTGACTTTCATCAAGATGAACCAGTCTTGGATCACCACCAGCTACCACACACCTGATGCTGATATAACAGACTAATTGATTTTAACATGTCACATCCCTTCAAGACTGATGCTGATGCTGAGTGCCTGTGCTGTTATGTTGACTGGCTATCCTCCTCCTCCGAGTCCTCAATGATACGATTGATGATGATAGCTTGGAAGATCATTTTTGTTTATGGGTGCCGCCACCAGTGGCTAAGGCCCAATTTTTCAGCCCCTGTTTTACAGGGGCGTGTAATTACAATTTTTTTAGCAATAATTTGCCATAGGGCTCATTGCTGTGCTCCAAGTACAGTATCTGTGAGGGGTTGGAGTGTTGTGGCACCAGTGCCTAAGGCCCAATTTTTCAGCCCCTGTTTAACAGGGGCGTGTCATTACAATTTTTGAAGCAATACTTTGCAACAAGGCTCATTGCTGTGCTCCAAGTACAGTATCTGTGAGGGGTTGTAGTGTTGTGCCACCAGTGCCTAAGGCCCAATTTTTCAGCCCCTGTTCAACAGGGGCATGCAATTACAATTCTTGATCTAATAATTCACAGCAGGGTCCATTGCTGCACCCACCAAGAGTAACTCTGAGGGCTTACAGTCTTGTGGCAACGCCACCACCACCACGAAAGGCCCAATTTTTCAGCCCCTGTTCAAAAGGGGCATGTAATTACAATTCTTGATCTAATAATTCACAGCAGGGCCCATTGCTGCACCCACCAAGAGTAACTGTCAGGGCTTACAGTGTTGTGGCACCAGCACCACCATCAAAGCCCCAATTTTTACTACCACTGTTCAACAATTATATGTAATTAAAATTCCTGATATAATAGTTGACAGCAGGGCGTTCCAGCACCAACCAAGAGTAACTGAGTGCTTACAGTGTTGTGCCAACACCAACAACTAAGGGGCCTATTTCTGCAGAGTATATACGGCAGGTCCCTACTTTCAAACATCCAACTTACAAACGACTCCTACTTGCAAACGAAAGAAGACAACAGGAAGTGAGAGGAAATCTACCCCTAGAAAGGAAAATTCTCTCCTGTAAGAATAAATATGGGAGAAAGGGGTCTCATCTGTACTGATGCTTTATCAGCAATCCTTGTTTCAAGAAAAACACCACATTTCAAAAACAGTTGTCATTGGGACGGAAAGTGAGGTGAAATGTTCTGAACAGGGGCACAGACAGCAAAACAAATGTTACAGGGGTGATAACCCTTACCTATGTTTCCCAAAAAGTTTAAAAATAGATTTTTGGGCTGGAGCTAGATTTTTGGGCTGGAGCTACACTTCAACAATGTACCTGTTCAAAATTACAAACAGATTCTACATAAGAACAAACCTACAGTCCCTGTCTTGTATGCACCGCCTGTATACGGCTGTTCAGAGTATATAGGGCCTTTTTTATTTTATGTGCGGGGTTCCCCTTAATATCCATACAAGACCCAAAGGGGCTGGTAATGGGCTGGGGTAGGGGGGGGGTCATGGGGTAGCTATGCCATTTTTCTTAAAGAATTTCATCCATATTACCGGGACCAGACATTACATTAAAGCCGCAAGCAGTTTTAAATGACTTTTTTTTCATTTAGAAGTGTCATTTTGTGCAGGGACAGTTCTAAACACGGGAAACACGTGGCACTTCACAGGCATACTTTAGACACCCCCCAGGTACGATATAGGAGAGAACAGTGAGGATAGGAGAGAACAGTGAGGATAGGAGAACAGTGAGGATAGGAGAGAACAGTGAGGATAGGAGAGAACAGTGAGGATAGGAGAGAACAGTGAGGATAGGAGAGAACAGTGAGGATAGGAGAGAACAGTGAGGATAGGAGAGAACAGTGAGGATAGGAGAACAGTGAGGATAGGAGAGAACAGTGAGGATAGGAGAGAACAGTGAGGATAGGAGAGAACAGTGAGGATAGGAGAGAACAGTGAGGATAGGAGAGAACAGTGAGGATAGGAGAGAACAGTGAAGATAGGAGAGAACAGTGAGGATAGGAGAGAACAGTGAGGATAGGAGAGAACAGTGAGGATAGGGGAACAGTGTGGATAGGAGAGAACAGTGAGGATAGGGGAACAGTGAGGATAGGAGAGAACAGTGAGGATAGGAGAGAACAGTGAGGATAGGAGAACAGTGAGGATAGGAGAGAACAGTGAGGATAGGAGAGAACAGTGAGGATAGGAGAGAACAGTGAGGATAGGAGAACAGTGAGGATAGGAGAGAACAGTGAGGATAGGAGAGAACAGTGAGGATAGGAGAGAACAGTGAAGATAGGAGAGAACAGTGAGGATAGGAGAGAACAGTGAGGATAGGGGAACAGTGAGGATAGGAGAGAACAGTGAGGATAGGAGAACAGTGAGGATAGGAGAGAACAGTGAGGATAGGAGAGTACAGTGAGGATAGGAGAGAACAGTGAGGATAGGGGAACAGTGAGGATAGGAGAGAACAGTGAGGATAGGAGAGAACAGTGAGGATAGGGGAACAGTGAGGATAGGAGAGAACAGTGAGGATAGGGGAACAGTGAGGATAGGAGAGAACAGTGAGGATAGGAGAGAACAGTGAGGATAGGAGAGAACAGTGAGGACAGGAGAGAACAGTGAGGATAGGAGAGAACAGTGAGGATAGGAGAGAACAGTGAGGATAGGAGAGAACAGTGAGGATAGGGGAGAACAGTGAGGATGGGAGAACAGTGAGGATAGGAGAACAGTGAGGATAGGAGAACAGTGAGGATATGAGAACAGTGAGGATAGGAGAGAACAGTGAGGATAGGAGAGAACAGTGAGGATAGGAGAGAACAGTGAGGATAGGAGAACAGTGAGGATAGGAGAACAGTGAGGATAGGAGAGAACAGTGAGGATAGGAGAGAACAGTGAGGATGGGAGAGAACAGTGAGGATAGGGGAACAGTGAGGATAGGAGAGAACAGTGAGGATAGGAGAGAACAGTGAGGATAGGAGAGAACAGTGAGGACAGGAGAACAGTGAGGATAGGAGAGAACAGTGAGGATAGGAGAACAGTGAGGATAGGAGAGAACAGTGAGGATAGGAGAGAACAGTGAGGATAGGAGAGAACAGTGAGGATAGGAGAGAACAGTGAGGATAGGAGAGAACAGTGAGGATAGGAGAGAACAGTGAGGATAGGAGAGAACAGTGAGGATAGGAGAGAACAGTGAGGATAGGGGAACAGTGAGGATAGGAGAACAGTGAGGATAGGAGAGAACAGTGAAGATAGGAGAGAACAGTGAGGATAGGAGAGAACAGTGAGGATAGGGGAACAGTGAGGATAGGAGAGAACAGTGAGGATAGGAGAACAGTGAGGATAGGAGAGAACAGTGAGGATAGGAGAGAACAGTGAGGATAGGAGAGAACAGTGAGGATAGGAGAACAGTGAAGATAGGAGAGAACAGTGAGGATAGGAGAGAACAGTGAGGATAGGAGAGAACAGTGAGGATAGGGGAACAGTGAGGATAGGAGAGAACAGTGAGGATAGGAGAACAGTGAGGATAGGAGAGAACAGTGAGGATAGGAGAACAGTGAGGATAGGAGAGAACAGTGAGGTTAGGAGAACAGTGAAGATAGGAGAGAACAGTGAGGATAGGAGAGAACAGTGAGGATAGGAGAGAACAGTGAGGATAGGGGAACAGTGAGGATAGGAGAGAACAGTGAGGATAGGAGAACAGTGAGGATAGGAGAGAACAGTGAGGATAGGAGAACAGTGAGGATAGGAGAGAACAGTGAGGATAGGAGAGAACAGTGAGGATAGGAGAGAACAGTGAGGATAGGAGAGAACAGTGAGGATAGGGGAGAACAGTGAGGATAGGAGAACAGTGAGGATGGGAGAACAGTGAGGATGGGAGAACAGTGAGGATAGGAGAGAACAGTGAGGATAGGAGAACAGTGAGGATAGGAGAGAACAGTGAGGATAGGAGAGAACAGTGAGGATAGGAGAACAGTGAGGATAGGAGAGAACAGTGAGGATAGGAGAGAACAGTGAGGATAGGAGAGAACAGTGAGGATAGGAGAACAGTGAGGATAGGAGAACAGTGAGGATAGGAGAGAACAGTGAGGATAGGAGAACAGTGAGGATAGGAGAGAACAGTGAGGATAGGAGAACAGTGAGGATAGGAGAACAGTGAGGATAGGAGAGAACAGTGAGGATAGGAGAACAGTGAGGATAGGAGAGAACAGTGAGGATAGGAGAGAACAGTGAGGATAGGAGAGAACAGTGAGGATAGGAGAGAACAGTGAGGATAGGAGAGAACAGTGAGGATAGGAGAGAACAGTGAGGATAGGAGAGAACAGTGAGGATAGGAGAGAACAGTGAGGATAGGAGAGAACAGTGAGGATAGGGGAGAACAGTGAGGATAGGAGAACAGTGAGGATAGGAGAACAGTGAGGATATGAGAACAGTGAGGATAGGAGAGAACAGTGAGGATAGGAGAACAGTGAGGATAGGAGAGAACAGTGAGGATAGGAGAGAACAGTGAGGATAGGAGAGAACAGTGAGGATAGGAGAGAACAGTGAGGATAGGAGAGAACAGTGAGGATAGGAGAGAACAGTGAGGATAGGAGAACAGTGAGGATAGGAGAGAACAGTGAGGATAGGAGAGAACAGTGAGGATAGGAGAGAACAGTGAGGATAGGGGAACAGTGAGGATAGGGGAGAACAGTGAGGATAGGAGAACAGTGAGGATAGGAGAACAGTGAGGATAGGAGAACAGTGAGGATATGAGAACAATGAGGATAGGAGAGAACAGTGAGGATAGGAGAGAACAGTGAGGATAGGAGAGAACAGTGAGGATAGGAGAGAACAGTGAGGATAGGGGAACAGTGAGGATAGGAGAGAACAGTGAGGATAGGGGAACAGTGAGGATAGGAGAGAACAGTGAGGATAGGAGAGAACAGTGAGGATAGGAGAGAACAGTGAGGATAGGAGAGAACAGTGAGGATAGGAGAGAACAGTGAGGATAGGAGAGAACAGTGAGGATATGAGAACAGTGAGGATAGGAGAGAACAGTGAGGATAGGAGAGAACAGTGAGGATAGGAGAGAACAGTGAGGATAGGAGAGAACAGTGAGGATAGGAGAGAACAGTGAGGATAGGAGAGAACAGTGAGGATAGGAGAGAACAGTGAGGATAGGGGAACAGTGAGGATAGGAGAGAACAGTGAGGATAGGAGAGAACAGTGAGGATAGGAGAGAACAGTGAGGATAGGAGAGAACAGTGAGGATAGGAGAACAGTGAGGATAGGAGAGAACAGTGAGGATATGAGAACAGTGAGGATAGGAGAGAACAGTGAGGATAGGAGAGAACAGTGAGGATAGGAGAGAACAGTGAGGATAGGAGAGAACAGTGAGGATAGGAGAGAACAGTGAGGATAGGAGAACAGTGAGGATAGGAGAGAACAGTGAGGATAGGAGAACAGTGAGGATAGGAGAGAACAGTGAGGATAGGAGAACAGTGAGGATAGGA
Source organism: Rana muscosa (assembly GCA_029206835.1). Classification (NCBI taxonomy): domain Eukaryota; kingdom Metazoa; phylum Chordata; class Amphibia; order Anura; family Ranidae; genus Rana; species Rana muscosa. The sequence continues at coordinate 179,535,867 of CM055127.1, forward strand.
GAGAACAGTGAGGATAGGAGAACAGTGAGGATAGGAGAGAACAGTGAGGATATGAGAACAGTGAGGATAGGAGAGAACAGTGAGGATAGGAGAGAACAGTGAGGATAGGAGAGAACAGTGAGGATAGGAGAGAACAGTGAGGATAGGAGAGAACAGTGAGGATAGGAGAGAACAGTGAGGATAGGGGAACAGTGAGGATAGGAGAGAACAGTGAGGATAGGAGAGAACAGTGAGGATAGGAGAGAACAGTGAGGATAGGAGAGAACAGTGAGGATAGGAGAGAACAGTGAGGATATGAGAACAGTGAGGATAGGAGAGAACAGTGAGGATAGGAGAGAACAGTGAGGATAGGAGAGAACAGTGAGGATAGGAGAGAACAGTGAGGATAGGAGAGAACAGTGAGGATAGGAGAGAACAGTGAGGATAGGGGAGAACAGTGAGGATAGGAGAACAGTGAGGATGGGAGAACAGTGAGGATAGGAGAGAACAGTGAGGATAGGAGAACAGTGAGGATAGGAGAGAACAGTGAGGATAGGAGAGAACAGTGAGGATAGGAGAACAGTGAGGATAGGAGAGAACAGTGAGGATAGGAGAACAGTGAGGATAGGAGAGAACAGTGAGGATAGGAGAACAGTGAGGATAGGAGAGAACAGTGAGGATAGGAGAACAGTGAGGATAGGAGAGAACAGTGAGGATAGGAGAGAACAGTGAGGATAGGAGAGAACAGTGAGGATAGGAGAGAACAGTGAGGATAGGAGAGAACAGTGAGGATAGGAGAGAACAGTGAGGATAGGGGAGAACAGTGAGGATAGGAGAACAGTGAGGATAGGAGAGAACAGTGAGGATAGGAGAACAGTGAGGATAGGAGAACAGTGAGGATATGAGAACAGTGAGGATAGGAGAGAACAGTGAGGATAGGAGAGAACAGTGAGGATAGGAGAGAACAGTGAGGATAGGAGAGAACAGTGAGGATAGGAGAGAACAGTGAGGATAGGGGAACAGTGAGGATAGGAGAGAACAGTGAGGATAGGGGAACAGTGAGGATAGGAGAGAACAGTGAGGATAGGAGAGAACAGTGAGGATAGGAGAGAACAGTGAGGATTAGTGATGAGCCGAACACCCCCGGGTTCGGTTCGCACCAGAACCCGCGAACGGACCGAAAGTTCGAACGAACATTAGAACCCTATTAAATACAATGGATGCGAACGTTCGAATTCTAAAGTGCTAATTATAACAACTATTATGCATGTTATTGTCCTAAAAAGGGTTTGGGAACCCGGGTTCTGCACCAGGGGACATGTATCAATGCAAAAATAAGTTTTAAAAACGGTCGTTTTCCGGGAGCAGTCATTTTAATGATGCATAAAGTGAAAAAAAAAAAGTCAAATATTCCTTTAAATATCGTACCTGGGGGGTGTCTAAAGTATGCCTGTGAAGTGCCACGTGTTTCCCGTGTTTAGAACTGTCCCTGCACAAAATGACACTTCTAAAGGAAAAAAAAGCCATTTAAAACTGCTTGCGGCTTTAATGTAATGTCTGGTCCCGGTAATATGGATGAAAATCTTTAAGAAAAATGGCATAGCTACCCCATGACCCCCCCCCCCCTACCCCAGCCCATTACCAGCCCCTTTGGGTCTTGTATGGATATTAAGGGGAACCCCGCACATAAAATAAAAAAGGCCCTATATACTCTGAACAGCCGTATACAGGCGGTGCATACAAGACAGGGACTGTAGGTTTGTTCTTATGTAGAATCTGTTTGTAATTTTGAACAGGTACATTGTTGAAGTGTAGCTCCAGACCAAAAATCTATTTTTAAACTTTTTGGAAAACATAGGTAAGGGTTATCACCCCTGTAACATTTGTTTTGCTGTCTGTGCCCCTGTTCAGAACATTTCACCTCACTTTCCGTCCTAATGACAACTGTTTTTGAAATGTGGTGTTTTTCTTGAAACAAGGATTGCTGATAAAGCATCAGTACAGAGGAGACACCTTTCTCCCATATTTATTCTTACAGGAGAGAATTTTCCTTCCTAGTGGTAGATTTCCTCTCACTTCCTGTTGTCTTCTTGCGTTTGCAAGTAGGAGTCGTTTGTAAGTTGGATGTTTGAAAGTAGGGACCTGCCGTATATACTCTGCAGAAATAGGCCCCTTAGTTGTTGGTGTTGGCACAACACTGTAAGCACTCACAGTTACTCTTGGTTGGTGCTGGAACGCCCTGCTGTCAACTATTATATCAGGAATTTTAATTACATATAATTGTTGAACAGTGGTAGTAAAAATTGGGCCTTTGATGGTGGTGCTGGTGCCACAACACTGTAAGCCCTGACAGTTACTCTTGGTGGGTGCAGCAATGGGCCCTGCTGTGAATTATTAGATCAAGAATTGTAATTACATGCCCCTGTTGAACAGGGGCTGAAAAATTGGGCCTTAGGCACTGGTGGCACAACACTGCAACCCTTCACAGATACTGTACTTGGAGCACAGCAATGAGCCCTGTTGCAAAGTATTGCTTCAAAAATTGTAATGACACGCCCCTGTTAAACAGGGGCTGAAAAATTGGGCCTTAGGCACTGGTGGCACAACACTGCAACTCCTCACAGATACTGTACTTGGAGCACAGCAATGAGCCCTGTTGCAAAGTATTGCTTCAAAAATTGTAATTACACGCCACTGTTAAACAGGGGCTGAAAAATTGGGCGTTAGGCACTGGTGGCGGCACCCATAAACAAAAATGATCTTCCAAGCTATCATCATCAATCGTATCATTGAGGACTCGGAGGAGGAGGATAGGCAGTCAACATAACAGCACAGGCACTCAGCATCAGCATCAGTCTTGAAGGGATGTGACATTTTAAAATCAATTAGTCTGTTATATCAGCATCAGGTGTGTGGTAGCTGGTGGTGATCCAAGACTGGTTCATCTTGATGAAAGTCAGTCGATCAACCGAGTCGGTGGACAGGCGCACCCTGTGATCCGTGACAAATCCTCCAGCAGCACTGAATGTGCGTTCCGAAAGAACGCTGGATGCAGGACAGGCCAGTAGCTCAATTGCATACTGTGCAAGCTCTGGCCAGTGATCCATCCTCAAGACCCAGTAAGCCAGAGGATTTTCGGTGGGGAAGGTGTCCAAGTCTGACCTTGCCCCTAGATATTCCTGCACCATGTTTATCAGACGCTGGCGATGGTTGCTGGAACCGATCATACTTTGGGGCTGCGGACTAAAGAATTGTCTGAACGCATCGGTCAGACGGCCACCTTCCCCACCGCTCCTTCTTTGACTGGCCGAAGCCTCAGCAACTCGTTGTCCAGGACCAGGAGTTTGCAACCTCCCAGTCTCTGGGAACGCGTTGCACAGACCTTTCTGCAAGGCCTCCCGGAGTTGTCTCATCCTCTGCTCCCTCTGCGACGGTAACATAAGGTCCGCAACCTTACCCTTGTACCGTGGATCAAGGAGAGTGGCCAGCCAGTAATGGTCCCTCTCCTTGATCCGAAGAATACGAGGATCCTTCCGCAGACTTTGCAGGATCAGGGAGGCCATGCAGCGTAGGTTTGCTGAGGCATTCGCTCCGGAGTCCTCTGGGTCACTAAGGACGACATGATCCGCAGCCACCTCCTCCCAGCCACGTACAAGTCCACTGGTTTCTTGGGACTGTAAATCATCCCTAAAAGACTGCTGCTGATGATGCTGAGTGCCAGCCTCCACCTCCATGCTGACACAATCCTCCTCCTCCTCCTCCTCCTCCTCCTCCTCCTCTTCCTGTGCGATGGGTGGGACAGAAGGAACACTGTCTGGGTAAAGGGGGCCTTGAGAGGCAAGGAAGTCCTCCTCTTCCTGCCTCTGTTCTGCCTCAAGTGCCCTGTCCATTATTCCACGCAGCGTGTGCTCCAACAGGTGGACAAGAGGTACAGTGTCACTGATGCATGCACTGTCACTGCTCACCATCCTCGTGGCCTCCTCAAATGGTGCCAGGACAGTGCATGCATCCCTGATCATGCCCCACTGGCGTGGAGAAAAAAAACCAAGCTCCCCTGACCCTGTCCTGGTGCCGTAGTCGCACAGGTACTCATTGATGGCCCTCTGCTGCGTGTGCAGCCGCTGCAGCATGGCCAACGTTGAGTTCCACCTGGTGGGCATGTCACATATAAGGCGGTTCTTGGGCAGGTTCAACTCCTTTTGCAGCTCAGCCAGGCGAGCACTGGCATTATAAGATCTGCGGAAATGCACACAGACTTTCCTGGCCTGCCTCAGGACATCCTGTAAGCCCGGGTACCTGCCCAAGAACCGCTGCACCACCAGGTTAAGGACGTGAGCCACACAGGGCACATGGGTCAGTTGTCCCTGTCGGAGGGCGGAGAGGAGGTTGGTGCCATTGTCGCAAACCACCATTCCTGGCTTAAGCTGGCGTGGCGTCAACCACCTCTCGGCCTGGCCCTGCAGAGCAGACAGGACCTCTGCCCCAGTGTGGCTTCTGTCCCCCAAACACACCAGCGCAAGCACGGCATGGCATCTTTTTGCCTGCGTACTTGCGTAGCCCCGTGAACGGCTACGGAGCACCGCTGGTTCATAGGACAAACCACAGGAAGAGGCCATGGAGGAAGAAGAAGAGGAGGGGGTGGAGGAGAGAGGTGTGTCACAACCAGTAGTAGCATTTTGGAGGCGTGGCGGTGGGACAACCTCCAACACTACTGCACCTTGTCCTGAATCCTTCCCAGCTGCCAAAAGAGTGACCCAATGGGCCGTGAAAGAAAGGTAACGTCCCTGTCCATGCCTGCTGGACCATGAGTCAGCGGTAATATGCACCTTACCGCTGACCGCCCTGTCCAGCGAGGCCAAGACATTGCCTTCCACATGCCGGTAGAGAGCCGGAATAGCCTTCCGTGAGAAAAAGTGGCGTTTGGGAACCTGCCACTGAGGAACCGCACATTGCACAAACTCACGGAAGGGGGCCGAGTCTACCAACTGAAAAGGCAGCAGTTGAAGCGCTAGCAATTTAGCCAAGCTAGCATTCAACCGCTGGGCATGTGGATGGCTGGGAGTGAACTTCTTTCGACGGTCCAGCAGCTGGGGCAGGGAAATTTGCCTGCTAGAATCGGACGTCGGTGTACTGCTAGCAGAGTGGGCGCAAGTACTTGGCTGTGACACACCTAATTCTACACCTTCATTCCTCTCAGTGCATGTTTCAGAGAGGACTGAAGTTATAGTGGGGTTGGAGATCCCAGCTGATGCGGTGCAAGGAGAGGTCCGCTTTGTTCTTTGGTGTGGGTCTTTGAGGTAGGCTTGCCAACGAGCTGCATGGCAGGTCAACATATGTCTGGTCAGGCATGTGGTACCCAAGCGGCTGATGTTTTGGCCACGCGATATACGCTTGAGACATATGTTGCAAACAGCAGCTGTGCGATCTGATGCACTAGCCTCAAAAAAGGCCCACACCAAAGAACTTTTTGAATGACGGGCAGAGGCAGCGCCCTGCACAGGCGGAGCTCTGCGGTGTGATTCCGTCGGTGTACTGCCCTTACGCTGGCCACCAAAGGGCATCCTGCCTCGTTGGAGATGTGCCTCCTCCTCATCCTCCTCCTCCTCCTCTCTCCTATTAGGCACCCACGTGGAGTCATTGACCTCATCATCCCCTCCCTCCTCATCACTGGAGCCAATCTGGCAGTATGCTGCAGCTGCTGGAACATGACTGCCAGATTGGTGTCCTTCTTGAGCATCCCCTCTGTCTGCTCTCACGCTACTGCCTTCCTCTAGCTGGGTTTCATCATCAGACCCTTCGAAACGCTGGGCATCCTCCTGGAGCATGTACCCAACACTGTGCTGAAACAGTTCGGGGGACTCCTCAGGAGGAGGACATGGTGGGTCTAGGGAAGGAGTGACTGATGATTTGTCTGACATTGATACCAGGGAAGACGACGCTTTGGCAGCTGCTTTTCCAGTACCCTGAGCCTGGGTGAGAGAGGATGAGGAGGAGGAGGAGGGCTTGGTCATCCACTCTACCAAGTCTTCGGCATGATGTGGCTCAACATGTCCAGCTGCCGAAAAGAAGGACAAGCGTGTCCCATGGCCATGTGCTGATGACAATGCACCGCGTCCACGACCAGCACTGTTGCCCCCAGACACAGAGCCTGCTTGCCCTCTTTTATTGCCTCCTGACTGTCTGCCTCTCCTTGTTTGCCTTCCAGACATTCTAATAGATGGCCTGCAGGGAGATGGGAAAAAAGCAATAAGGGCTACCTTCAGGTGTCCTTCTCTGTCCCTTGAAACAAGGACTTTCACAGTGAAAGAAACTGACACTGTCCCTACCTAGAGTTTTCTATCCCTAGAATAAATGTTTTTTTTAATCACAATATAGCACAAGGACAATTCACTCAATGTCTCTCCAGGTCCCTGGAAACAAGGACTTGCAGAGTGAAAGAAACTGACACTGTCCCTACCTAGAGTTTTCTGTCCCTAGAATAAATGTTTTTTTTAAGCACAATATAGCACAAGGAAAATTAACTCACTGTCCTTACAGGTCCCTGGAAACAAGGACTTGCAGAGTGAAAGAAACTGACACTGTCCCTACCTAGAGTTTTCTGTCCCTAGAATAAATGTTTTTTTTAAGCACAATATAGCACAAGGAAAATTAACTCACTGTCCTTACAGGTCCCTGGAAACAAGGACTTGCAGAGTGAAAGAAAAAAAACACTCTCCCTACCTACAGTTTTCTGTCCCTAGAAAAAATGTTTTTTTTAATCACAATATAGCACAAGGAAAATTAACTCACTGTCCTTACAGGTCCCTGGAAACAAGGACTTGCAGAGTGAAAGAAACTGACACTGTCCCTACCTAGAGTTTTCTGTCCCTAGAATAAATGTTTTTTTTAATCACAATATAGCACAAGGAAAATTAACTCACTGTCCTTACAGGTCCCTGGAAACAAGGACTTGCAGAGTGAAAGAAACTGACACTGTCCCTACCTAGAGTTTTCTGTCCCTAGAATAAATGTTTTTTTTAAGCACAATATAGCACAAGGACAATTAACTCACTGTCCTTACAGGTCCCTGGAAACAAGGACTTGCAGAGTGAAAGAAAAAAAACACTCTCCCTACCTAGAGTTTTCTGTCCCTAGAAAAAATGTTTTTTTTAATCACAATATAGCACAAGGAAAATTAACTCACTGTCCTTACAGGTCCCTGGAAACAAGGACTTGCAGAGTGAAAGAAACTGACACTGTCCCTACCTAGAGTTTTCTGTCCCTAGAATAAATGTTTTTTTTAATCACAATATAGCACAAGGAAAATTAACTCACTGTCCTTACAGGTCCCTGGAAACAAGGACTTGCAGAGTGAAAGAAACTGACACTGTCCCTACCTAGAGTTTTCTGTCCCTAGAATAAATGTTTTTTTTAAGCACAATATAGCACAAGGACAATTAACTCACTGTCCTTACAGGTCCCTGGAAACAAGGACTTGCAGAGTGAAAGAAACTGACACTGTCCCTACCTAGAGTTTTCTGTCCCTAGAATAAATGTTTTTTTTAATCACAATATAGCACAAGGAAAATTAACTCACTGTCCTTACAGGTCCCTGGAAACAAGGACTTGCAGAGTGAAAGAAACTGACACTGTCCCTACCTAGAGTTTTCTGTCCCTAGAATAAATGTTTTTTTTAATCACAATATAGCACAAGGACAATTAACTGACTGTCCTTACAGGTCCCTGGAAACAAGGACTTGCAGAGTGAAAGAAACTGACACTGTCCCTACCTAGAGTTTTCTGTCCCTAGAATAAATGTTTTTTTTAAGCACAATATAGCACAAGGACAATTAACTCACTGTCCTTACAGGTCCCTGGAAACAAGGACTTGCAGAGTGAAAGAAACTGACACTGTCCCTACCTAGAGTTTTCTGTCCCTAGAATAAATGTTTTTTTTAATCACAATATAGCACAAGGAAAATTAACTCACTGTCCTTACAGGTCCCTGGAAACAAGGACTTGCAGAGTGAAAGAAACTGACACTGTCCCTACCTAGAGTTTTCTGTCCCTAGAAAAAATGTTTTTTTTAATCACAATATAGCACAAGGAAAATTAACTCACTGTCCTTACAGGTCCCTGGAAACAAGGACTTGCAGAGTGAAAGAAACTGACACTGTCCCTACCTAGAGTTTTCTGTCCCTAGAATAAATGTTTTTTTTAATCACAATATAGCACAAGGACAATTCACTCAATGTCTCTCCAGGTCCCTGGAAACAAGGACTTGCAGAGTGAAAGAAACTGACACTGTCCCTACCTAGAGTTTTCTGTCCCTAGAATAAATGTTTTTTTTAAGCACAATATAGCACAAGGACAATTAACTCACTGTCCTTACAGGTCCCTGGAAACAAGGACTTGCAGAGTGAAAGAAACTGACACTGTCCCTACCTAGAGTTTTCTGTCCCTAGAATAAATGTTTTTTTTAATCACAATATAGCACAAGGAAAATTAACTCACTGTCCTTACAGGTCCCTGGAAACAAGGACTTGCAGAGTGAAAGAAACTGACACTGTCCCTACCTAGAGTTTTCTGTCCCTAGAAAAAATGTTTTTTTTAATCACAATATAGCACAAGGAAAATTAACTCACTGTCCTTACAGGTCCCTGGAAACAAGGACTTGCAGAGTGAAAGAAACTGACACTGTCCCTACCTAGAGTTTTCTGTCCCTAGAATAAATGTTTTTTTTAATCACAATATAGCACAAGGACAATTAACTGACTGTCCTTACAGGTCCCTGGAAACAAGGACTTGCAGAGTGAAAGAAACTGACACTGTCCCTACCTAGAGTTTTCTGTCCCTAGAATAAATGTTTTTTTTAAGCACAATATAGCACAAGGACAATTAACTCACTGTCCTTACAGGTCCCTGGAAACAAGGACTTGCAGAGTGAAAGAAACTGACACTGTCCCTACCTAGAGTTTTCTGTCCCTAGAATAAATGTTTTTTTTAATCACAATATAGCACAAGGAAAATTAACTCACTGTCCTTACAGGTCCCTGGAAACAAGGACTTGCAGAGTGAAAGAAACTGACACTGTCCCTACCTAGAGTTTTCTGTCCCTAGAAAAAATGTTTTTTTTAATCACAATATAGCACAAGGAAAATTAACTCACTGTCCTTACAGGTCCCTGGAAACAAGGACTTGCAGAGTGAAAGAAACTGACACTGTCCCTACCTAGAGTTTTCTGTCCCTAGAATAAATGTTTTTTTTAATCACAATATAGCACAAGGACAATTCACTCAATGTCTCTCCAGGTCCCTGGAAACAAGGACTTGCAGAGTGAAAGAAACTGACACTGTCCCTACCTAGAGTTTTCTGTCCCTAGAATAAATGTTTTTTTTAATCACAATATAGCACAAGGAAAATTAACTCACTGTCCTTACAGGTCCCTGGAAACAAGGACTTGCAGAGTGAAAGAAACTGACACTGTCCCTACCTAGAGTTTTCTGTCCCTAGAATAAATGTTTTTTTTAAGCACAATATAGCACAAGGACAATTAACTCACTGTCCTTACAGGTCCCTGGAAACAAGGACTTGCAGAGTGAAAGAAACTGACACTGTCCCTACCTAGAGTTTTCTGTCCCTAGAATAAATGTTTTTTTTAATCACAATATAGCACAAGGAAAATTAACTCACTGTCCTTACAGGTCCCTGGAAACAAGGACTTGCAGAGTGAAAGAAACTGACACTGTCCCTACCTAGAGTTTTCTGTCCCTAGAATAAATGTTTTTTTTAATCACAATATAGCACAAGGACAATTAACTCACTGTCCTTACAGGTCCCTGGAAACAAGGACTTGCAGAGTGAAAGAAACTGACACTGTCCCTACCTAGAGTTTTCTGTCCCTAGAATAAATGTTTTTTTTAAGCACAATATAGCACAAGGACAATTAACTCACTGTCCTTACAGGTCCCTGGAAACAAGGACTTGCAGAGTGAAAGAAACTGACACTGTCCCTACCTAGAGTTTTCTGTCCCTAGAATAAATGTTTTTTTTAATCACAATATAGCACAAGGAAAATTAACTCACTGTCCTTACAGGTCCCTGGAAACAAGGACTTGCAGAGTGAAAGAAACTGACACTGTCCCTACCTAGAGTTTTCTGTCCCTAGAATAAATGTTTTTTTTAATCACAATATAGCACAAGGACAATTAACTCACTGTCCTTACAGGTCCCTGGAAACAAGGACTTGCAGAGTGAAAGAAACTGACACTGTCCCTACCTAGAGTTTTCTGTCCCTAGAATAAATGTTTTTTTTAAGCACAATATAGCACAAGGACAATTAACTCACTGTCCTTACAGGTCCCTGGAAACAAGGACTTGCAGAGTGAAAGAAACTGACACTGTCCCTACCTAGAGTTTTCTGTCCCTAGAATAAATGTTTTTTTTAAGCACACTATAGCAGAAGCACAAAACACACTGACACTCTCCCTACCTATCCTTCTCTTTCCCTAAACTAAAGGAATCCAGGTTAAGCAAGAAAGAAATAACAGTCACTGTCCCTGCCTATGCTACTCTATCCCTGCTCCGGAACACACTACACTAGGCCGCCGTGCTGGCGGCCTTTTATAGTGTGGGGCGTGTACTAAACACCCTCAGCAATAATTGGCCACAGGCATCCTGCCTGTGGCCAATCATTGCTCTCCTCGCTGCCGGCGCTGTGATTGGCCAAGCATGCGGGGTCACAGTGCATGCTTGGCCAATCACAGCGCCTGGATGACACTGCGATGGCGTAGTGCATTGTGGGCCGTTCGCGTCACTCGAATTTGGCGCGAACGGCCCAAATCGTTCGATCTTCGTCGAACGATCGAACAGCCAATGTTCGAGTCGAACGTATGTTCGACTCGAACACGAAGCTCATCCCTAGTGAGGATAGGAGAGAACAGTGAGGATAGGAGAGAACAGTGAGGATAGGAGAGAACAGTGAGGATAGGAGAGAACAGTGAGGATAGGAGAGAACAGTGAGGATAGGAGAGAACAGTGAGGATAGGGGAACAGTGAGGATAGGAGAGAACAGTGAGGATAGGAGAGAACAGTGAGGATAGGAGAGAAGAGTGAGGATAGGAGAGAACAGTGAGGATAGGAGAACAGTGAGGATAGGAGAGAACAGTGAGGATAGGAGAGAACAGTGAGGATAGGAGAGAACAGTGAGGATAGGAGAGAACAGTGAGGATAGGAGAACAGTGAGGATAGGGGAACAGTGAGGATAGGAGAGAACAGTGAGGATAGGAGAGAACAGTGAGGATAGGAGAGAACAGTGAGGATAGGGGAACAGTGAGGATAGGAGAGAACAGTGAGGATAGGGGAACAGTGAGGATAGGAGAGAACAGTGAGGATAGGAGAGAACAGTGAGGATAGGAGAGAACAGTGAGGATAGGAGAGAACAGTGAGGATAGGAGAGAACAGTGAGGATAGGAGAGAACAGTGAGGATAGGAGAGAACAGTGAGGATAGGAGAGAACAGTGAGGATAGGGGAACAGTGAGGATAGGAGAGAACAGTGAGGATAGGAGAGAACAGTGAGGATAGGAGAGAACAGTGAGGATAGGAGAGAACAGTGAGGATAGGAGAACAGTGAGGATAGGAGAGAACAGTGAGGATAGGAGAGAACAGTGAGGATAGGAGAGAACAGTGAGGATAGGAGAGAACAGTGAGGATAGGAGAACAGTGAGGATAGGAGAGAACAGTGAGGATAGGAGAGAACAGTGAGGATAGGAGAGAACAGTGAGGATAGGAGAGAACAGTGAGGATAGGAGAGAACAGTGAGGATAGGAGAGAACAGTGAGGATAGGAGAGAACAGTGAGGATAGGAGAACAGTGAGGATAGGAGAGAACAGTGAGGATAGGAGAGAACAGTGAGGATAGGAGAGAACAGTGAGGATAGGGGAACAGTGAGGATAGGAGAGAACAGTGAGGATAGGAGAGAACAGTGAGGATAGGAGAGAACAGTGAGGATAGGAGAGAAGAGTGAGGATAGGAGAGAACAGTGAGGATAGGAGAGAACAGTGAGGATAGGAGAGAACAGTGAGGATAGGAGAGAACAGTGAGGATAGGAGAACAGTGAGGATAGGAGAACAGTGAGGATAGGAGAGAACAGTGAGGATAGGAGAACAGTGAGGATAGGAGAACAGTGAGGATAGGAGAACAGTGAGGATAGGAGAACAGTGTGGATAGGAGAGAACAGTGAGGATAGGAGAACAGTGAGGATAGGAGAGAACAGTGAGGATAGGAGAACAGTGAGGATAGGAGAACAGTGTGGATAGGAGAGAACAGTGAGGATAGGAGAACAGTGAGGATAGGAGAACAGTGAGGATTAGGGATGAGCCGAACACCCCCGGGTTCGGTTCGCACCAGAACCTTCGAACGGACCGAAAGTTCGCGCGAATTTTCGAACCCTATTCGTTATAATGGACGCGAACGTTCGAAATCAAAATTGCTAATTACAACGGCCAATATGCATGTTAATGTTATAAAACAGGTTTGGGGACCCGGGTCCTGCCCCAGGGGACATATATCAATGCAAAAAGAAATTTTAAAAACTAAAGTTTTTTCGGGAGCAGTCATTTTAATGATGCATAAAGTGAAAAAAAAAAAAGTGAAATTTTCCTTTAAATATGGTACCTGGGGGGTGTCTAAAGTATGCCTGTGAAGTGGCATGTGTTTCCCGTGTTTAGAACTGTCCTTGCACAAAATGACATTTGTAAAGGAAAAAAAGAAGCCATTTAAAACCACTTGCGGCTTTAATGTCATGTCTTGTCCTGGCCGCCATATGGCTGAAAATCCTTGAGAAAAATGGCATGGCTACCCCATCACCCCCCCCCCCCACCCCAGCCCCTTTGGGTCTTGTATGGATACTAAGGGGGACCCCGCACCCAAAATAAAACCCTATACCTACAACCCTATATACTCTGAACAGCAGTATATAGGTGGTGCAAACAAGACATGGACTGTAGGTTTGTTCTTAAGTAGAATCTGAACAGGTACATTATGAAGTGTAGCTACATCCCAAAAAAATCAATTTTTAAGCTTTTTGGAGAACATAGGAAGGGGTTATCACCCCTGTAACATTTGCTGTCTTTGCACATCTGTTCAGAACATGTCACCTCACTTTCCGTCCCAATGACAAATGTTTTTGGAAAAGTGGGGTTTTAATTGAAACAAGGATTGGTGATAAAGCATCAGTAGAGAGGAGATACCTTTTTCCCAAATTAAATCTAACAGGATAGAATTTTCCTTCCTAGGGGTAGATTTCCTCTCACTTCCTGTTTTCTCTTGCCGTTTGCAAGTAGGAGTCGTTTGTAAGTTGGATGTTTGAAAGTAGGGGCCTGCCGTATATACTCTGCAGAAATTTGCCCTATTAGATGTTGGTGTAGCCACAAGACTGGTGGGCACAGGAATGGGCCCTGCTGTGAGTTAATAGATCAAGATTTGTACTTGCATGCACCTGTTGAACCGGGCAGAAAAATTGGGCCTTTGGTGGTGGTGGTGGTGGTGGTGGACGGTGTTGCCACAAGACTGTAAGCCCTCACAGTTACTCTTGGTGGGTGCAGGAATGGGCCCTGCTGTGAGTTATTAGATCAAGATTTGTAATTGCATGCACCTGTTGAACAGGGCAGAAAAATTGGGCCTTTGGTGGTGGTGGTGGTGGTGGACGGTGTTGCCACAAGACTGTAGGCCCTCATAGTTACTCTTGGTGGGCGCAGGAATGGGCCCTGCTGTGAACTATTAGATCAAGATTTGTAATTACACGCCCCTGTTAAACAGGGGCTGAAAAATTGTGCCTTAGGCATTGGTGCTGGTGCCACAACACTGCAACCCCTCACAGATACTGTACTTGGAGCACAGCAGTCACACCTGTTGCGAAGCATCTTTTTAAAAAATTGTAATTACACGCCCCTGTTATACAGGGGCTGAAAAATTGTGCCTTAGGCACTGGTGCTGGTGCCACAACACTGCAACCCCTCACAGATACTGTACTCTGAGCACAGCAATGAGACCTGTTGCAAAGCATTGCCTAAAAATTGTAATTACACGCCCCAACAGGGGCTGAAAAATTTTGCCTTAGGCACTGGTGCTGGTGCCACAACACTGCAACCCCTCACAGATACTGTACTCTGAGCACAGCAGTCACACCTGTTGCGAAGCATCTTTTTAAAAAATTGTAATTACACGCCCCTGTTATACAGGGGCTGAAAAATTGTGCCTTAGGCACTGGTGCTGGTGCCACAACACTGCAACCCCTCACAGATACTGTACTCTGAGCACAGCAATGAGACCTGTTGCAAAGCATTGCCTAAAAATTGTAATTACACGCCCCAACAGGGGCTGAAAAATTGTGCCTTAGGCACTGGTGCTGGTGCCACAACACTGCAACCCCTCACAGATACTGTACTCTGAGCACAGCAGTCACACCTGTTGCGAAGCATCTTTTTAAAAAATTGTAATTACACGCCCCTGTTATACAGGGGCTGAAAAATTGTGCCTTAGGCACTGGTGTGGTGGCATGGATCATTGAGGAGGAGGAAGAGGATAGTCAGTGAACATAACAGGACAGTCACTCAGCATCAGCATAGGCAGTCTTGAAGGGATGTGACATTATAAATTATTCCGTTATATCCGCTTCAGGTGTCTGGTAGCTGGTGGTGATCCAAGACTGATTCATTTTTATGAAGGTCAGTCGATCAACCGAGTCGGTGGACAGGCGCACCCTATGATCGGTGACAAATCCTCCAGCAGCACTGAATGTGCGTTCGGAAAGAACGCTGGATGCAGGACAGGCCAGTAGCTCAATTGCATACTGTGCAAGCTCTGGCCAGTGATCCATCCTCAGGACCCAGTAAGCCAGAGGATTTTCGGTGGGAAAGGTGTCCAAGTCTGACCTTGCCCCTAGGTATTCCTGCACCATGTATATCAGACGCTGGCGATGGTTGCTGGAACCGATCATACCTTGGGGCTGCGGACTAAAAAATTGTCTGAACGCATCGGTCAGACGTCCACCTTCCCCACCGCTCCTTCTGCTACTGACCGAAGCCTCAGCAACTCGTCATCCAGGACCAGGAGTTTGTAACCTCCCAGTTTCTGGGAACGCGTTGCACAGACCTTTCTGCAAGGCCTCCCTGAGATGTCTCATCCTCTGCTCCCTCTGCGACGGCAAGATAAGGTCCGCAACCTTACCCTTGTACCGTGGATCAAGGAGAGTGGCCAGCCAGTAATGGTCACTCTCCTTGATCCGAAGAACACGAGGATCCTTCCGCAGGCTTTGCAGGATCAGGGAGGCCATGCAGCGTAGGTTAGCTGAGGCATTCGGTCCGGAGTCTTCTGGGTCACTGAGGATGACATGATCGCCAGCCACCTCCTCCCAGCCACGTACAAGTCCACTGGTTTGTTGGGACTGTACATCATCCCTAAAAGACTGCTGCTGCTGATGCTGAGTGCCAGGCTCCACCTCCATGCTCACACAATCCTCCTCCTCCTCCTCCTCCTCTTCCTGTGTGATGGGTGGGACAGAAGGAACATTGTCTGGATAAAGGGGGCCTTGAGAGACAAGGAAGTCCTCCTCTTCCTGCCTCTGTTCTGCCTCAAGTGCCCTGTCCATTATCCCACGCAGCGTATGCTCCAACAGGTGGACAAGAGGTACAGTGTCACTGATGCATGCACTGTCACTGCTCACCATCCTCTTGGCCTCCTCAAATGGTGAGAGGACAGTGCATGCATCCCTGATCATGCTCCACTGGCGTGGGGAAAAAAAGCCAAGCTCCCCTGACCCTGTCCTGGTGCCGTAGTCGCAAAGGTACTCATTGATGGCCCTCTGCTGCGTGTGCAGTCGCTGCAGCATGGCCAACGTTGAGTTCCACCTGGTGGGCATGTCACATATTAGGCGGTTCTTGGGCAGGTTCAGCTCCTTTTGCAGCTCAGTCAGCCGAGCACTGGCATTATAAGATCGGCGGAAATGCACGCAGACTTTCCTGGCCTGCCTCAGGACATCCTGTAAGCCTGGGAACCTGCCCAAGAACCGCTGCACCACCAGGTTGAGGACGTGAGCCATACAGGGCACATGGGTGAGCTGCCCCTGTCGCAGGGCGGAGAGGAGGTTGGTGCCATTATCAGAAACGACCATTCCTGGCTTAAGCTGGCGTGGCGTCAACCACCTCTCGGCCTGCCCCTGCAGAGCTGCCAGAACCTCTGGCCCAGTGTGGCTCCTGTCCCCCAAACACACCAGCGCAAGCACGGCATGGCATCTTTTTGCCTGCGTACTCGCGTAGCCCCTTGTACGCCTACGGAGCACCGCTGGTTCCGAGGACAGAGCACTCGAAGAGGACATGGAGGAAGAAGAAGAGGAGGGGGTGGAGGAGAGAGGTGTGTCACAACCAGTAGTAGCATTTTGGAGGCGTGGTGGCGGAACAACCTCCAACACTACTGCACCTTGTCCTGCATCCCTCCCAGCTACCAATAGAGTGACCCAATGGGCCGTGAAAGAAAGATAACGTCCCTGTCCATGCCTGCTGGACCATGAGTCAGCGGTAATATGCACCTTACCGCTGACCGCCCTGTCCAGCGAGGCATGGACATTGCCTTCCACATGCCAGTAGAGAGACGGAATCGCCTTCCGTGAGAAAAAGTGGCGTTTGGGAACCTGCCACTGAGGAACCGCACATTGAACAAACTCACGGAAGGGGGCCGAGTCTATCAACTGAAAAGGCAGCAGTTGAAGTGCTAGCAATTTAGCCAAGCTAGCATTCAACCGCTGGGCATGTGGATGGCTGGGAGTATACTTCTTTCGACGGTCCAGCAGCTGGGGCAGGGAAATTTGCCTGCTACAATCGGACGTCGGTGTACTGCAAGTACTTGGTTGTGACACACCTAATTCTACACCTTCAGTCCTCTCAGAGCAGCTTTCAGAGAGGACTGAAGATATAGTGGGGATGGAGATCCCAGCTGATGAGGAGCAAGGAGAGGTCCGCTTTGTTCTTTGGTGTGGGTCTTTTATGTGTGCTTGCCAACGAGCTGCATGGCAGGTCGACATATGTCTGCTCATGCTTGTGGTGCCCAAGCGGCTGATGTTTTGGCCACGCGAGATACGCTTGAGACAAATATTGCAAATAGCAGTGGTGCGATCTGATGCACTCGTCTCAAAAAAGGCCCACACCAAAGAACTTTTGTGATAACGTGCAGAGGCAGCGCCCTGCACAGGCGGAGCTCTGCGGTGTGGTACAGTTGCTGTGCTGGCCTCTAGCTGGCCTCCAGGGGGCATCCTGCCTCGTTGGACATGTGACGCTGCATCCTCCTCCTCCTCCTCCTCTCTCCCTTCAGGCACCCACGTGGAGTCAGTGACCTCATCATCCCCTCCCTCTTCACCACTAGAGCAAACCTGGCAGTAAGCTGCAGCTGGTGGAACACTACTGCCAGATTGCTGTCCTTCAGCATCCCCTCTCTCTGCGCGCACACTACTGACTTCCTCAAGCTGGGTATCATCATCCGAGCCTTCGAATCGTTGGGCATCCTCCTGGAGCATGTACCCAACACTGTGCTCAAACAGTTCGGGGGACTCCTCAGGAGGACATGGTGGGTCTAGGGAAGGGGTGGCTGATGATGCCATTGAGTACGCGTTGGCAGCTGCTCTGCCAGTACCCTGAGCCTGGGTGAGAGAGGATGAGGAGGATGAGGAGGGCTTGGTCATCCATTCTACCAAGCCTTCGGCATGATGCGGCTCCACATGTCCAGCTGCCGAAAACAAAGACAAGCGTGTCCCATGGCCACGTGCTGATGACGATGCACGACCACGTCCACGGCCAGCACTGTTGTCTCTAGAAACAGAGCCTGCCTGCCCTGTGTTCTTGCCTCGGCACGCTCTGCCTCTCCTTGGCGGTCTTCCAGCCATTGTAGTCGGTAGTGTATATAGTATAAAAAATAGAACTCCTATGTGTGCTCACAACACACTGTAGGTCCTATGGGTGCTGACACTAACACACTATAGGTACTATGTGTGCTGCTGACAAGAAAATATAGGAGCTCTGTTTGCTGCCACTAACACACTAGAAGTCCTATGGGTGCTGCTGAGAAGAAAATATAGGAGCTCTGTTTGCTGCCACTAACACACTAGAAGTCCTATGGGTGCTGCTGAGAAGAAAATATAGGAGCTCTGTGTGATGCAACTAACACACTAGAAGTCCTATGGGTGCTGCTGAGATGAAAATATAGGAACTCTGTGTGATGCCACTAACACATTAGAAGTCCTATGGGTGCTGCTGAGAAGAAAATATAGGAGCTCTGTTTGCTGCCACTAACACACTAGAAGTCCTATGGGTGCTGCTGAGAAGAAAATATAGGAGCTCTGTTTGCTGCCACTAACACACTAGAAGTCCTATGGGTGCTGCTGAGAAGAAAATATAGGAGCTCTGTTTGCTGCCACTAACACACTAGAAGTCCTATGGGTGCTGCTGAGAAGAAAATATAGGAGCTCTGTGTGATGCCACTAACACACTAGAAGTCCTATGGGTGCTGCTGAGAAGAAAATATAGGAGCTCTGTTTGCTGCCACTAACACACTAGAAGTCCTATGGGTGCTGCTGAGAAGAAAATATAGGAGCTCTGTTTGCTGCCACTAACACACTAGAAGTCCTATGGGTGCTGCTGAGAAGAAAATATAGGAGCTCTGTGTGATGCCACTAACACACTAGAAGTCCTATGGGTGCTGTTGAGAAGAAAATATAGGAGCTCTGTTTGCTGCCACTAACACACTAGAAGTCCTATGGGTGCTGCTGAGAAGAAAATATAGGAGCTCTGTTTGCTGCCACTAACACACTAGAAGTCCTATGGGTGCTGCTGAGAAGAAAATATAGGAGCTCTGTTTGCTGCCACTAACACACTAGAAGTCCTATGGGTGCTGCTGAGAAGAAAATATAGGAGCTCTGTGTGATGCCACTAACACACTAGAAGTCCTATGGGTGCTGCTGAGAAGAATATATAGGAGCTCTGTTTGCTGCCACTAACACACTAGAAGTCCTATGGGTGCTGCTGAGAAGAAAATATAGGAGCTCTGTTTGCTGCCACTAACACACTAGAAGTCCTATGGGTGCTGCTGAGAAGAAAATATAGGAGCTCTGTGTGATGCCACTAACACACTAGAAGTCCTATGGGTGCTGCTGAGATGAAAATATAGGAACTCTGTGTGATGCCACTAACACACTAGAAGTCCTATGGGTGCTGCTGAGAAGAAAATATAGGAGCTCTGTTTGCTGCCACTAACACATTAGAAGTCCTATGGGTGCTGCTGAGAAGAAAATATAGGAGCTCTGTTTGCTGCCACTAACACACTAGAAGTCCTATGGGTGCTGCTGAGAAGAAAATATAGGAGCTCTGTTTGCTGCCACTAACACACTAGAAGTCCTATGGGTGCTGCTGAGAAGAAAATATAGGAGCTCTGTGTGATGCCACTAACACACTAGAAGTCCTATGGGTGCTGCTGAGAAGAAAATATAGGAGCTCTGTTTGCTGCCACTAACACACTAGAAGTCCTATGGGTGCTGCTGAGAAGAAAATATAGGAGCTCTGTTTGCTGCCACTAACACACTAGAAGTCCTATGGGTGCTGCTGAGAAGAAAATATAGGAGCTCTGTGTGATGCCACTAACACACTAGAAGTCCTATGGGTGCTGCTGAGAAGAAAATATAGGAGCTCTGTTTGCTGCCACTAACACACTAGAAGTCCTATGGGTGCTGCTGAGAAGAAAATATAGGAGCTCTGTTTGCTGCCACTAACACACTAGAAGTCCTATGGGTGCTGCTGAGAAGAAAATATAGGAGCTCTGTGTGATGCCACTAACACACTAGAAGTCCTATGGGTGCTGCTGAGAAGAAAATATAGGAGCTCTGTTTGCTGCCACTAACACACTAGAAGTCCTATGGGTGCTGCTGAGAAGAAAATATAGGAGCTCTGTGTGATGCCACTAACACACTAGAAGTCCTATGGGTGCTGCTGAGAAGAAAATATAGGAGCTCTGTTTGCTGCCACTAACACACTAGAAGTCCTATGGGTGCTGTTGGGGTGCAATGCTGTGCTAACAGCACTGCGGTTGGTACTACTGCAATACTGTACTAACAGTAAGCACGCACCAGACTAATCCCCAGCAGCAGCTAATAACACACTAACTGTGCAATCAGCAGCAATGAACGATCAATGACTTAGGTAGCAATGGTTTAGCAAAGAAATAGCCAATGGTTTAGCAAAGAAGAGCAAATCTTTCAGTATCAAGCAAAGACAGAATCAGCAGACTAATCTCTCCTAAAGCCGGAACTCATGTGACCGGGGCCGATGGCGTGGCGGCCTTTTAAATGGTGGGGCGTGTACTAAAGCCCCTGAGCTGTAATTGGCTACAGGCGTCCTGCCTGTAGCCAATTATTGCTCTCCGAGTTTCGGGCGCTGTGATTGGCCAAGCATGCGGGGTCACAGTGCATGCTTGGCCAATCATCAGCCAGCAATTCACTGCGCCGGCCGCGCCGGCCGCAATGCATTGCGGGGCCGCTCGCATCACACGAATGTGATGCGAACGGCCCAAATAGTTCTGGGCTCGACAAGCGAGCGAACGCCCGATGCTCGATTCGAACATGGGTTCGAATCGAGCACCGGGCCCATCCCTAGTGAGGATAGGAGAACCTAGTGAGGATAGGAGAACAGTGAGGATAGGAGAACAGTGAGGTTTGTTGAACAGTGAGGATAGGAAAACAGTGAGGATAGGAGAACAGTGAGGATAGGAGAACAGTGAGGATAGGAGAACAGTGAGGATAGGAGAGAACAGTGAGGATAGGAGAACAGTGAGGATAGGAGAGAACAGTGAGGATAGGAGAGAACAGTGAGGATAGGAGAACAGTGAGGATAGGAGAACAGTGAGGATAGGAGAGAACAGTGAGGATAGGGGAACAGTGAGGATAGGAGAGAACAGTGAGGATAGGAGAGAACAGTGAGGATAGGAGAACAGTGAGGATAGGAGAGAACAGTGAGGATATGAGAACAGTGAGGATAGGAGAGAACAGTGAGGATAGGAGAGAACAGTGAGGATAGGAGAACAGTGAGGATAGGAGAGAACAGTGAGGATAGGAGAGAACAGTGAGGATAGGAGAGGACAGTGAGGATAGGAGAGAACAGTGAGGATAGGAGAGAACAGTGAGGATAGGAGAGAACAGTGAGGATAGGAGAACAGTGAGGATAGGAGAGAACAGTGAGGATAGGAGAGAACAGTGAGGATAGGAGAGAACAGTGAGGATAGGAGAGAACAGTGAGGATTAGTGATGAGCCGAACACCCCCGGGTTCGGTTCGCACCAGAACCCGCGAACGGACCGAAAGTTCGAACGAACATTAGAACCCTATTAAATACAATGGATGCGAACGTTCGAATTCTAAAGTGCTAATTATAACAACTATTATGCATGTTATTGTCCTAAAAAGGGTTTGGGAACCCGGGTTCTGCACCAGGGGACATGTATCAATGCAAAAATAAGTTTTAAAAACGGTCGTTTTCCGGGAGCAGTCATTTTAATGATGCATAAAGTGAAAAAAAAAAAGTCAAATATTCCTTTAAATATCGTACCTGGGGGGTGTCTAAAGTATGCCTGTGAAGTGCCACGTGTTTCCCGTGTTTAGAACTGTCCCTGCACAAAATGACACTTCTAAAGGAAAAAAAAGCCATTTAAAACTGCTTGCGGCTTTAATGTAATGTCTGGTCCCGGTAATATGGATGAAAATCTTTAAGAAAAATGGCATAGCTACCCCATGACCCCCCCCCCTACCCCAGCCCATTACCAGCCCCTTTGGGTCTTGTATGGATATTAAGGGGAACCCCGCACATAAAATAAAAAAGGCCCTATATACTCTGAACAGCCGTATACAGGCGGTGCATACAAGACAGGGACTGTAGGTTTGTTCTTATGTAGAATCTGTTTGTAATTTTGAACAGGTACATTGTTGAAGTGTAGCTCCAGACCAAAAATCTATTTTTAAACTTTTTGGAAAACATAGGTAAGGGTTATCACCCCTGTAACATTTGTTTTGCTGTCTGTGCCCCTGTTCAGAACATTTCACCTCACTTTCCGTCCTAATGACAACTGTTTTTGAAATGTGGTGTTTTTCTTGAAACAAGGATTGCTGATAAAGCATCAGTACAGAGGAGACACCTTTCTCCCATATTTATTCTTACAGGAGAGAATTTTCCTTCCTAGTGGTAGATTTCCTCTCACTTCCTGTTGTCTTCTTGCGTTTGCAAGTAGGAGTCGTTTGTAAGTTGGATGTTTGAAAGTAGGGACCTGCCGTATATACTCTGCAGAAATAGGCCCCTTAGTTGTTGGTGTTGGCACAACACTGTAAGCACTCACAGTTACTCTTGGTTGGTGCTGGAACGCCCTGCTGTCAACTATTATATCAGGAATTTTAATTACATATAATTGTTGAACAGTGGTAGTAAAAATTGGGCCTTTGATGGTGGTGCTGGTGCCACAACACTGTAAGCCCTGACAGTTACTCTTGGTGGGTGCAGCAATGGGCCCTGCTGTGAATTATTAGATCAAGAATTGTAATTACATGCCCCTGTTGAACAGGGGCTGAAAAATTGGGCCTTAGGCACTGGTGGCACAACACTGCAACCCTTCACAGATACTGTACTTGGAGCACAGCAATGAGCCCTGTTGCAAAGTATTGCTTCAAAAATTGTAATGACACGCCCCTGTTAAACAGGGGCTGAAAAATTGGGCCTTAGGCACTGGTGGCACAACACTGCAACTCCTCACAGATACTGTACTTGGAGCACAGCAATGAGCCCTGTTGCAAAGTATTGCTTCAAAAATTGTAATTACACGCCACTGTTAAACAGGGGCTGAAAAATTGGGCGTTAGGCACTGGTGGCGGCACCCATAAACAAAAATGATCTTCCAAGCTATCATCATCAATCGTATCATTGAGGACTCGGAGGAGGAGGATAGGCAGTCAACATAACAGCACAGGCACTCAGCATCAGCATCAGTCTTGAAGGGATGTGACATTTTAAAATCAATTAGTCTGTTATATCAGCATCAGGTGTGTGGTAGCTGGTGGTGATCCAAGACTGGTTCATCTTGATGAAAGTCAGTCGATCAACCGAGTCGGTGGACAGGCGCACCCTGTGATCCGTGACAAATCCTCCAGCAGCACTGAATGTGCGTTCCGAAAGAACGCTGGATGCAGGACAGGCCAGTAGCTCAATTGCATACTGTGCAAGCTCTGGCCAGTGATCCATCCTCAAGACCCAGTAAGCCAGAGGATTTTCGGTGGGGAAGGTGTCCAAGTCTGACCTTGCCCCTAGATATTCCTGCACCATGTTTATCAGACGCTGGCGATGGTTGCTGGAACCGATCATACTTTGGGGCTGCGGACTAAAGAATTGTCTGAACGCATCGGTCAGACGGCCACCTTCCCCACCGCTCCTTCTTTGACTGGCCGAAGCCTCAGCAACTCGTTGTCCAGGACCAGGAGTTTGCAACCTCCCAGTCTCTGGGAACGCGTTGCACAGACCTTTCTGCAAGGCCTCCCGGAGTTGTCTCATCCTCTGCTCCCTCTGCGACGGTAACATAAGGTCCGCAACCTTACCCTTGTACCGTGGATCAAGGAGAGTGGCCAGCCAGTAATGGTCCCTCTCCTTGATCCGAAGAATACGAGGATCCTTCCGCAGACTTTGCAGGATCAGGGAGGCCATGCAGCGTAGGTTTGCTGAGGCATTCGCTCCGGAGTCCTCTGGGTCACTAAGGACGACATGATCCGCAGCCACCTCCTCCCAGCCACGTACAAGTCCACTGGTTTCTTGGGACTGTAAATCATCCCTAAAAGACTGCTGCTGATGATGCTGAGTGCCAGCCTCCACCTCCATGCTGACACAATCCTCCTCCTCCTCCTCCTCCTCCTCCTCCTCCTCTTCCTGTGCGATGGGTGGGACAGAAGGAACACTGTCTGGGTAAAGGGGGCCTTGAGAGGCAAGGAAGTCCTCCTCTTCCTGCCTCTGTTCTGCCTCAAGTGCCCTGTCCATTATTCCACGCAGCGTGTGCTCCAACAGGTGGACAAGAGGTACAGTGTCACTGATGCATGCACTGTCACTGCTCACCATCCTCGTGGCCTCCTCAAATGGTGCCAGGACAGTGCATGCATCCCTGATCATGCCCCACTGGCGTGGAGAAAAAAAACCAAGCTCCCCTGACCCTGTCCTGGTGCCGTAGTCGCACAGGTACTCATTGATGGCCCTCTGCTGCGTGTGCAGCCGCTGCAGCATGGCCAACGTTGAGTTCCACCTGGTGGGCATGTCACATATAAGGCGGTTCTTGGGCAGGTTCAACTCCTTTTGCAGCTCAGCCAGGCGAGCACTGGCATTATAAGATCTGCGGAAATGCACACAGACTTTCCTGGCCTGCCTCAGGACATCCTGTAAGCCCGGGTACCTGCCCAAGAACCGCTGCACCACCAGGTTAAGGACGTGAGCCACACAGGGCACATGGGTCAGTTGTCCCTGTCGGAGGGCGGAGAGGAGGTTGGTGCCATTGTCGCAAACCACCATTCCTGGCTTAAGCTGGCGTGGCGTCAACCACCTCTCGGCCTGGCCCTGCAGAGCAGACAGGACCTCTGCCCCAGTGTGGCTTCTGTCCCCCAAACACACCAGCGCAAGCACGGCATGGCATCTTTTTGCCTGCGTACTTGCGTAGCCCCGTGAACGGCTACGGAGCACCGCTGGTTCATAGGACAAACCACAGGAAGAGGCCATGGAGGAAGAAGAAGAGGAGGGGGTGGAGGAGAGAGGTGTGTCACAACCAGTAGTAGCATTTTGGAGGCGTGGCGGTGGGACAACCTCCAACACTACTGCACCTTGTCCTGAATCCTTCCCAGCTGCCAAAAGAGTGACCCAATGGGCCGTGAAAGAAAGGTAACGTCCCTGTCCATGCCTGCTGGACCATGAGTCAGCGGTAATATGCACCTTACCGCTGACCGCCCTGTCCAGCGAGGCCAAGACATTGCCTTCCACATGCCGGTAGAGAGCCGGAATAGCCTTCCGTGAGAAAAAGTGGCGTTTGGGAACCTGCCACTGAGGAACCGCACATTGCACAAACTCACGGAAGGGGGCCGAGTCTACCAACTGAAAAGGCAGCAGTTGAAGCGCTAGCAATTTAGCCAAGCTAGCATTCAACCGCTGGGCATGTGGATGGCTGGGAGTGAACTTCTTTCGACGGTCCAGCAGCTGGGGCAGGGAAATTTGCCTGCTAGAATCGGACGTCGGTGTACTGCTAGCAGAGTGGGCGCAAGTACTTGGCTGTGACACACCTAATTCTACACCTTCATTCCTCTCAGTGCATGTTTCAGAGAGGACTGAAGTTATAGTGGGGTTGGAGATCCCAGCTGATGCGGTGCAAGGAGAGGTCCGCTTTGTTCTTTGGTGTGGGTCTTTGAGGTAGGCTTGCCAACGAGCTGCATGGCAGGTCAACATATGTCTGGTCAGGCATGTGGTACCCAAGCGGCTGATGTTTTGGCCACGCGATATACGCTTGAGACATATGTTGCAAACAGCAGCTGTGCGATCTGATGCACTAGCCTCAAAAAAGGCCCACACCAAAGAACTTTTTGAATGACGGGCAGAGGCAGCGCCCTGCACAGGCGGAGCTCTGCGGTGTGATTCCGTCGGTGTACTGCCCTTACGCTGGCCACCAAAGGGCATCCTGCCTCGTTGGAGATGTGCCTCCTCCTCATCCTCCTCCTCCTCCTCTCTCCTATTAGGCACCCACGTGGAGTCATTGACCTCATCATCCCCTCCCTCCTCATCACTGGAGC
Source organism: Rana muscosa (assembly GCA_029206835.1). Lineage (NCBI taxonomy): Eukaryota > Metazoa > Chordata > Amphibia > Anura > Ranidae > Rana > Rana muscosa. The sequence goes on from CM055127.1 coordinate 179,561,707, forward strand.
CAATCTGGCAGTATGCTGCAGCTGCTGGAACATGACTGCCAGATTGGTGTCCTTCTTGAGCATCCCCTCTGTCTGCTCTCACGCTACTGCCTTCCTCTAGCTGGGTTTCATCATCAGACCCTTCGAAACGCTGGGCATCCTCCTGGAGCATGTACCCAACACTGTGCTGAAACAGTTCGGGGGACTCCTCAGGAGGAGGACATGGTGGGTCTAGGGAAGGAGTGACTGATGATTTGTCTGACATTGATACCAGGGAAGACGACGCTTTGGCAGCTGCTTTTCCAGTACCCTGAGCCTGGGTGAGAGAGGATGAGGAGGAGGAGGAGGGCTTGGTCATCCACTCTACCAAGTCTTCGGCATGATGTGGCTCAACATGTCCAGCTGCCGAAAAGAAGGACAAGCGTGTCCCATGGCCATGTGCTGATGACAATGCACCGCGTCCACGACCAGCACTGTTGCCCCCAGACACAGAGCCTGCTTGCCCTCTTTTATTGCCTCCTGACTGTCTGCCTCTCCTTGTTTGCCTTCCAGACATTCTAATAGATGGCCTGCAGGGAGATGGGAAAAAAGCAATAAGGGCTACCTTCAGGTGTCCTTCTCTGTCCCTTGAAACAAGGACTTTCACAGTGAAAGAAACTGACACTGTCCCTACCTAGAGTTTTCTATCCCTAGAATAAATGTTTTTTTTAATCACAATATAGCACAAGGACAATTCACTCAATGTCTCTCCAGGTCCCTGGAAACAAGGACTTGCAGAGTGAAAGAAACTGACACTGTCCCTACCTAGAGTTTTCTGTCCCTAGAATAAATGTTTTTTTTAAGCACAATATAGCACAAGGAAAATTAACTCACTGTCCTTACAGGTCCCTGGAAACAAGGACTTGCAGAGTGAAAGAAACTGACACTGTCCCTACCTAGAGTTTTCTGTCCCTAGAATAAATGTTTTTTTTAAGCACAATATAGCACAAGGACAATTAACTCACTGTCCTTACAGGTCCCTGGAAACAAGGACTTGCAGAGTGAAAAAAAAAAAACACTCTCCCTACCTAGAGTTTTCTGTCCCTAGAAAAAATGTTTTTTTTAAGCACAATATAGCACAAGGACAATTAACTCACTGTCCTTACAGGTCCCTGGAAACAAGGACTTGCAGAGTGAAAGAAAAAAAACACTCTCCCTACCTACAGTTTTCTGTCCCTAGAAAAAATGTTTTTTTTAATCACAATATAGCACAAGGAAAATTAACTCACTGTCCTTACAGGTCCCTGGAAACAAGGACTTGCAGAGTGAAAGAAAAAAAACACTCTCCCTACCTACAGTTTTCTGTCCCTAGAAAAAATGTTTTTTTTAATCACAATATAGCACAAGGAAAATTAACTCACTGTCCTTACAGGTCCCTGGAAACAAGGACTTGCAGAGTGAAAGAAACTGACACTGTCCCTACCTAGAGTTTTCTGTCCCTAGAATAAATGTTTTTTTTAATCACAATATAGCACAAGGACAATTCACTCAATGTCTCTCCAGGTCCCTGGAAACAAGGACTTGCAGAGTGAAAGAAACTGACACTGTCCCTACCTAGAGTTTTCTGTCCCTAGAATAAATGTTTTTTTTAATCACAATATAGCACAAGGACAATTCACTCAATGTCTCTCCAGGTCCCTGGAAACAAGGACTTGCAGAGTGAAAGAAACTGACACTGTCCCTACCTAGAGTTTTCTGTCCCTAGAATAAATGTTTTTTTTAAGCACAATATAGCACAAGGACAATTAACTCACTGTCCTTACAGGTCCCTGGAAACAAGGACTTGCAGAGTGAAAGAAAAAAAACACTCTCCCTACCTACAGTTTTCTGTCCCTAGAAAAAATGTTTTTTTTAATCACAATATAGCACAAGGAAAATTAACTCACTGTCCTTACAGGTCCCTGGAAACAAGGACTTGCAGAGTGAAAGAAAAAAAACACTCTCCCTACCTACAGTTTTCTGTCCCTAGAAAAAATGTTTTTTTTAATCACAATATAGCACAAGGAAAATTAACTCACTGTCCTTACAGGTCCCTGGAAACAAGGACTTGCAGAGTGAAACCTAGAGTTTTCTGTCCCTAGAATAAATGTTTTTTTTAATCACAATATAGCACAAGGACAATTCACTCAATGTCTCTCCAGGTCCCTGGAAACAAGGACTTGCAGAGTGAAAGAAACTGACACTGTCCCTACCTAGAGTTTTCTGTCCCTAGAATAAATGTTTTTTTTAAGCACAATATAGCACAAGGACAATTAACTCACTGTCCTTACAGGTCCCTGGAAACAAGGACTTGCAGAGTGAAAAAAAAAAAAAACTCTCCCTACCTAGAGTTTTCTGTCCCTAGAAAAAATGTTTTTTTTAATCACAATATAGCACAAGGACAATTAACTCACTGTCCTTACAGGTCCCTGGAAACAAGGACTTGCAGAGTGAAAGAAAAAAAACACTCTCCCTACCTACAGTTTTCTGTCCCTAGAAAAAATGTTTTTTTTAATCACAATATAGCACAAGGAAAATTAACTCACTGTCCTTACAGGTCCCTGGAAACAAGGACTTGCAGAGTGAAAGAAACTGACACTGTCCCTACCTAGAGTTTTCTGTCCCTAGAATAAATGTTTTTTTTAATCACAATATAGCACAAGGAAAATTAACTCACTGTCCTTACAGGTCCCTGGAAACAAGGACTTGCAGAGTGAAAGAAAAAAAACACTCTCCCTACCTACAGTTTTCTGTCCCTAGAAAAAATGTTTTTTTTAATCACAATATAGCACAAGGAAAATTAACTCACTGTCCTTACAGGTCCCTGGAAACAAGGACTTGCAGAGTGAAAGAAACTGACACTGTCCCTACCTAGAGTTTTCTGTCCCTAGAATAAATGTTTTTTTTAATCACAATATAGCACAAGGACAATTCACTCAATGTCTCTCCAGGTCCCTGGAAACAAGGACTTGCAGAGTGAAAGAAACTGACACTGTCCCTACCTAGAGTTTTCTGTCCCTAGAATAAATGTTTTTTTTAAGCACAATATAGCACAAGGACAATTAACTCACTGTCCTTACAGGTCCCTGGAAACAAGGACTTGCAGAGTGAAAGAAAAAAAACACTCTCCCTACCTACAGTTTTCTGTCCCTAGAAAAAATGTTTTTTTTAATCACAATATAGCACAAGGAAAATTAACTCACTGTCCTTACAGGTCCCTGGAAACAAGGACTTGCAGAGTGAAAGAAACTGACACTGTCCCTACCTAGAGTTTTCTGTCCCTAGAATAAATGTTTTTTTTAATCACAATATAGCACAAGGAAAATTAACTCACTGTCCTTACAGGTCCCTGGAAACAAGGACTTGCAGAGTGAAAGAAACTGACACTGTCCCTACCTAGAGTTTTCTGTCCCTAGAATAAATGTTTTTTTTAAGCACAATATAGCACAAGGACAATTAACTCACTGTCCTTACAGGTCCCTGGAAACAAGGACTTGCAGAGTGAAAGAAAAAAAACACTCTCCCTACCTACAGTTTTCTGTCCCTAGAAAAAATGTTTTTTTTAATCACAATATAGCACAAGGAAAATTAACTCACTGTCCTTACAGGTCCCTGGAAACAAGGACTTGCAGAGTGAAAGAAACTGACACTGTCCCTACCTAGAGTTTTCTGTCCCTAGAATAAATGTTTTTTTTACTCACAATATAGCACAAGGAAAATTAACTCACTGTCCTTACAGGTCCCTGGAAACAAGGACTTGCAGAGTGAAAGAAACTGACACTGTCCCTACCTAGAGTTTTCTGTCCCTAGAATAAATGTTTTTTTTAATCACAATATAGCACAAGGACAATTAACTCACTGTCCTTACAGTTCCCTGGAAACAAGGACTTGCAGAGTGAAAGAAACTGACACTGTCCCTACCTAGAGTTTTCTGTCCCTAGAATAAATGTTTTTTTTAATCACAATATAGCACAAGGACAATTCACTCAATGTCTCTCCAGGTCCCTGGAAACAAGGACTTGCAGAGTGAAAGAAACTGACACTGTCCCTACCTAGAGTTTTCTGTCCCTAGAATAAATGTTTTTTTTAAGCACAATATAGCACAAGGACAATTAACTCACTGTCCTTACAGGTCCCTGGAAACAAGGACTTGCAGAGTGAAAGAAAAAAAACACTCTCCCTACCTACAGTTTTCTGTCCCTAGAAAAAATGTTTTTTTTAATCACAATATAGCACAAGGAAAATTAACTCACTGTCCTTACAGGTCCCTGGAAACAAGGACTTGCAGAGTGAAAGAAAAAAAACACTCTCCCTACCTACAGTTTTCTGTCCCTAGAAAAAATGTTTTTTTTAATCACAATATAGCACAAGGAAAATTAACTCACTGTCCTTACAGGTCCCTGGAAACAAGGACTTGCAGAGTGAAAGAAACTGACACTGTCCCTACCTAGAGTTTTCTGTCCCTAGAATAAATGTTTTTTTTAATCACAATATAGCACAAGGAAAATTAACTCACTGTCCTTACAGGTCCCTGGAAACAAGGACTTGCAGAGTGAAAGAAACTGACACTGTCCCTACCTAGAGTTTTCTGTCCCTAGAATAAATGTTTTTTTTAAGCACAATATAGCACAAGGACAATTAACTCACTGTCCTTACAGGTCCCTGGAAACAAGGACTTGCAGAGTGAAAGAAAAAAAACACTCTCCCTACCTACAGTTTTCTGTCCCTAGAAAAAATGTTTTTTTTAATCACAATATAGCACAAGGAAAATTAACTCACTGTCCTTACAGGTCCCTGGAAACAAGGACTTGCAGAGTGAAAGAAACTGACACTGTCCCTACCTAGAGTTTTCTGTCCCTAGAATAAATGTTTTTTTTAATCACAATATAGCACAAGGAAAATTAACTCACTGTCCTTACAGGTCCCTGGAAACAAGGACTTGCAGAGTGAAAGAAACTGACACTGTCCCTACCTAGAGTTTTCTGTCCCTAGAATAAATGTTTTTTTTAAGCACAATATAGCACAAGGACAATTAACTCACTGTCCTTACAGGTCCCTGGAAACAAGGACTTGCAGAGTGAAAGAAACTGACACTGTCCCTACCTAGAGTTTTCTGTCCCTAGAATAAATGTTTTTTTTAATCACAATATAGCACAAGGAAAATTAACTCACTGTCCTTACAGGTCCCTGGAAACAAGGACTTGCAGAGTGAAAGAAACTGACACTGTCCCTACCTAGAGTTTTCTGTCCCTAGAATAAATGTTTTTTTTAATCACAATATAGCACAAGGACAATTAACTCACTGTCCTTACAGGTCCCTGGAAACAAGGACTTGCAGAGTGAAAGAAACTGACACTGTCCCTACCTAGAGTTTTCTGTCCCTAGAATAAATGTTTTTTTTAAGCACAATATAGCACAAGGACAATTAACTCACTGTCCTTACAGGTCCCTGGAAACAAGGACTTGCAGAGTGAAAGAAACTGACACTGTCCCTACCTAGAGTTTTCTGTCCCTAGAATAAATGTTTTTTTAATCACAATATAGCACAAGGACAATTAACTCACTGTCCTTACAGGTCCCTGGAAACAAGGACTTGCAGAGTGAAAGAAACTGACACTGTCCCTACCTAGAGTTTTCTGTCCCTAGAATAAATGTTTTTTTTAATCACAATATAGCACAAGGACAATTAACTCACTGTCCTTACAGGTCCCTGGAAACAAGGACTTGCAGAGTGAAAGAAACTGACACTGTCCCTACCTAGAGTTTTCTGTCCCTAGAATAAATGTTTTTTTTAAGCACAATATAGCACAAGGACAATTAACTCACTGTCCTTACAGGTCCCTGGAAACAAGGACTTGCAGAGTGAAAGAAACTGACACTGTCCCTACCTAGAGTTTTCTGTCCCTAGAATAAATGTTTTTTTTAAGCACACTATAGCAGAAGCACAAAACACACTGACACTCTCCCTACCTATCCTTCTCTTTCCCTAAACTAAAGGAATCCAGGTTAAGCAAGAAAGAAATAACAGTCACTGTCCCTGCCTATGCTACTCTATCCCTGCTCCGGAACACACTACACTAGGCCGCCGTGCTGGCGGCCTTTTATAGTGTGGGGCGTGTACTAAACACCCTCAGCAATAATTGGCCACAGGCATCCTGCCTGTGGCCAATCATTGCTCTCCTCGCTGCCGGCGCTGTGATTGGCCAAGCATGCGGGGTCACAGTGCATGCTTGGCCAATCACAGCGCCTGGATGACACTGCGATGGCGTAGTGCATTGTGGGCCGTTCGCGTCACTCGAATTTGGCGCGAACGGCCCAAATCGTTCGATCTTCGTCGAACGATCGAACAGCCAATGTTCGAGTCGAACGTATGTTCGACTCGAACACGAAGCTCATCCCTAGTGAGGATAGGAGAGAACAGTGAGGGTAGGAGAGAACAGTGAGGATAGGTTGAGAACAGTGAGGATAGGAGAGAACAGTGAGGATAGGAGAGAACAGTGAGGATAGGAGAGAACAGTGAGGATAGGAGAACAGTGAGGATAGGAGAGAACAGTGAGGATAGGAGAGAACAGTGAGGATAGGAGAGAACAGTGAGGATAGGAGAACAGTGAGGATAGGAGAGAACAGTGAGGATAGGAGAGAACAGTGAGGATAGGAGAGAACAGTGAGGATAGGAGAGAACAGTGAGGATAGGAGAACAGTGAGGATAGGAGAGAACAGTGAGGATAGGAGAGAACAGTGAGGATAGGAGAGAACAGTGAGGATAGGAGAGAACAGTGAGGATAGGAGAACAGTGAGGATAGGAGAGAACAGTGAGGATAGGAGAGAACAGTGAGGATAGGAGAGAACAGTGAGGATAGGAGAGAACAGTGAGGATAGGAGAACAGTGAGGATAGGAGAGAACAGTGAGGATAGGAGAGAACAGTGAGGATAGGGGAACAGTGAGGATAGGGGAACAGTGAGGATAGGAGAGAACAGTGAGGATAGGAGAGAACAGTGAGGATAGGAGAGAACAGTGAGGATAGGAGAACAGTGAGGATAGGAGAGAACAGTGAGGATAGGAGAGAACAGTGAGGATAGGAGAGAACAGTGAGGATAGGAGAGAACAGTGAGGATAGGTTGAGAACAGTGAGGATAGGAGAGAACAGTGAGGATAGGAGAACAGTGAGGATATGAGAACAGTGAGGATAGGAGAGAACAGTGAGGATAGGAGAGAACAGTGAGGATAGGAGAGAACAGTGAGGATAGGAGAGAACAGTGAGGATAGGAGAGAACAGTGAGGATAGGAGAACAGTGAGGATAGGAGAGAACAGTGAGGATAGGAGAGAACAGTGAGGATAGGGGAACAGTGAGGATAGGGGAACAGTGAGGATAGGAGAGAACAGTGAGGATAGGAGAGAACAGTGAGGATAGGAGAGAACAGTGAGGATAGGAGAACAGTGAGGATAGGAGAGAACAGTGAGGATAGGAGAACAGTGAGGATAGGAGAGAACAGTGAGGATAGGAGAGAACAGTGAGGATAGGAGAACAGTGAGGATAGGAGAGAACAGTGAGGATAGGAGAGAACAGAGAGGATAGGAGAACAGTGAGGATAGGAGAGAACAGTGAGGATAGGAGAGAACAGTGAGGATAGGAGAGAACAGTGAGGATAGGAGAGAACAGTGAGGATAGGAGAGAACAGTGAGGATAGGAGAGAACAGTGAGGATAGGGGAACAGTGAGGATAGGAGAGAACAGTGAGGATAGGAGAGAACAGTGAGGATAGGAGAGAACAGTGAGGATAGGAGAGAACAGTGAGGATAGGAGAGAACAGTGAGGATAGGAGAGAACAGTGAGGATAGGAGAGAACAGTGAGGATAGGAGAACAGTGAGGATAGGAGAGAACAGTGAGGATAGGAGAGAACAGTGAGGATAGGAGAACAGTGAGGATAGGAGAGAACAGTGAGGATAGGAGAGAACAGTGAGGATAGGAGAGAACAGTGAGGATAGGAGAGAACAGTGAGGATAGGAGAGAACAGTGAGGATAGGAGAGAACAGTGAGGATAGGAGAACAGTGAGGATAGGAGAGAACAGTGAGGATAGGGAACAGTGAGGATAGGAGAGAACAGTGAGGATAGGAGAGAACAGTGAGGATAGGGGAACAGTGAGGATAGGAGAGAACAGTGAGGATAGGAGAGAACAGTGAGGATAGGGAACAGTGAGGATGGGAGAACAGTGAGGATGGGAGAACAGTGAGGATAGGAGAACAGTGAGGATAGGAGAGAACAGTGAGGATAGGAGAAAAGTGAGGATAGGAGAGAACAGTGAGGATAGGAGAACAGTGAGGATAGGAGAACAGTGAGGATAGGAGAGAACAGTGAGGATAGGAGAGAACAGTGAGGATAGGAGAACAGTGAGGATAGGAGAACAGTGAGGATAGGAGAGAACAGTGAGGATAGGAGAGAACAGTGAGGATAGGAGAGAACAGTGAGGATAGGAGAGAACAGTGAGGATAGGAGAGAACAGTGAGGATAGGAGAGAACAGTGAGGATAGGGGAACAGTGAGGATAGGAGAGAACAGTGAGGATAGGAGAGAACAGTGAGGATAGGGAACAGTGAGGATAGGAGAGAACAGTGAGGATAGGAGAGAACAGTGAGGATAGGAGAGAACAGTGAGGATAGGAGAGAACAGTGAGGATAGGAGAACAGTGAGGATAGGGAACAGTGAGGATAGGAGAGAACAGTGAGGATAGGGAACAGTGAGGATAGGAGAGAACAGTGAGGATAGGGGAACAGTGAGGATAGGAGAGAACAGTGAGGGTAGGAGAGAACAGTGAGGATAGGAGAACAGTGAGGATAGGAGAACAGTGAGGATAGGAGAACAGTGAGGATAGGAGAACAGTGAGGATAGGAGAACAGTGAGGATAGGAGAACAGTGAGGATAGGGAACAGTGAGGATAGGAGAGAACAGTGAGGATAGGGGAACAGTGAGGATAGGAGAGAACAGTGAGGATAGGAGAGAACAGTGAGGATAGGAGAACAGTGAGGATAGGAGAACAGTGAGGATAGGAGAACAGTGAGGATAGGAGAACAGTGAGGATAGGAGAACAGTGAGGATAGGAGAGAACAGTGAGGATAGGAGAGAACAGTGAGGATAGGAGAACAGTGAGGATGGGAGAACAGTGAGGATAGGAGAACAGTGAGGATAGGAGAGAACAGTGAGGATAGGAGAGAACAGTGAGGATAGGAGAACAGTGAGGATAGGAGAGAACAGTGAGGATAGGAGAACAGTGAGGATAGGAGAGAACAGTGAGGATAGGAGAGAACAGTGAGGATAGGAGAGAACAGTGAGGATAGGAGAGAACAGTGAGGATAGGAGAACAGTGAGGATAGGAGAGAACAGTGAGGATAGGAGAACAGTGAGGATAGGAGAGAACAGTGAGGATAGGAGAGAACAGTGAGGATAGGAGAACAGTGAGGATAGGAGAGAACAGTGAGGATAGGGGAACAGTGAGGATAGGAGAGAACAGTGAGGATAGGAGAGAACAGTGAGGATAGGAGAGAACAGTGAGGATAGGAGAGAACAGTGAGGATAGGAGAGAACAGTGAGGATAGGAGAGAACAGTGAGGATAGGAGAGAACAGTGAGGATAGGAGAACAGTGAGGATAGGAGAGAACAGTGAGGATAGGAGAGAACAGTGAGGATAGGAGAGAACAGTGAGGATAGGAGAACAGTGAGGATAGGAGAACAGTGAGGATAGGAGAACAGTGAGGATAACAGTGAGGATAGGAGAGAACAGTGAGGATAGGGAACAGTGAGGATAGGAGAGAACAGTGAGGATAGGAGAGAACAGTGAGGATAGGAGAGAACAGTGAGGATAGGGAACAGTGAGGATAGGAGAGAACAGTGAGGATAGGAGAGAACAGTGAGGATAGGAGAGAACAGTGAGGATAGGAGAACAGTGAGGATAGGAGAACAGTGAGGATAGGAGAGAACAGTGAGGATAGGAGAACAGTGAGGATAGGAGAACAGTGAGGATAGGAGAGAACAGTGAGGATAGGAGAGAACAGTGAGGATAGGAGAGAACAGTGAGGATAGGGGAACAGTGAGGATAGGAGAACAGTGAGGATAGGAGAGAACAGTGAGGATAGGAGAACAGTGAGGATAGGAGAGAACAGTGAGGATAGGAGAGAACAGTGAGGATAGGAGAGAACAGTGAGGATAGGAGAGAACAGTGAGGATGGGAGAACAGTGAGGATAGGAGAGAACAGTGAGGATAGGAGAGAACAGTGAGGATAGGAGAACAGTGAGGATAGGAGAACAGTGAGGATAGGAGAGAACAGTGAGGATAGGGGAACAGTGAGGATAGGAGAACAGTGAGGATAGGAGAGAACAGTGAGGATAGGAGAGAACAGTGAGGATAGGAGAGAACAGTGAGGATAGGAGAGAACAGTGAGGATAGGAGAGAACAGTGAGGATAGGAGAGAACAGTGAGGATGGGAGAACAGTGAGGATAGGAGAGAACAGTGAGGATAGGAGAGAACAGTGAGGATAGGAGAACAGTGAGGATAGGAGAACAGTGAGGATAGGAGAACAGTGAGGATAGGAGAACAGTGAGGATAGGAGAGAACAGTGAGGATAGGAGAGAACAGTGAGGATAGGAGAGAACAGTGAGGATAGGGGAACAGTGAGGATAGGAGAACAGTGAGGATAGGAGAGAACAGTGAGGATAGGGGAACAGTGAGGATAGGGGAACAGTGAGGATAGGAGAGAACAGTGAGGATAGGAGAGAACAGTGAGGATAGGAGAGAACAGTGAGGATAGGAGAGAACAGTGAGGATAGGGGAACAGTGAGGATCGGGGAACAGTGAGGATAGGAACAGTAAGGATGACCCTCGGCTTATACTCAAGTCAGTACGTTTTCCCAGTTTTTTGAGGCAACATTAGGTACCTCGGCTTATACTCGAGTTGGCTTATACTCGAGTATATACGATAAACTCCTGTTACAGATCACCACCGCCGCAAAACAGACCATCGCTAAGGCTGGTTTCACACTGGGGCGTTGGCGGTATAGCGCCGCTATTTTTAGCGGCGCTATACCGTCGGGATTGCAGAGGTATTCGGCCGCTAGCGGTGCGGTTTTAACCCCTGCTAGCGGCCGAAAAAGGGTTAATACCACCCTCAAACCGCGGCTACAGCCGCGGTTTACGTGCGGTGTTACCACGGTATCCCATTCATTTCAATGGGAAGGAGCGGTGTAGGAGCGGTAAACACACCGCTCCTCTCACCGCTCCAAAGATGCGGCTAGCAGGACTTTTTTCACGTCCTGTTAGCGCACCTCTCCAGTGTGAAAGCCCTCGGGGCCCTCACATTGGAGAGAAAGGAGCCGCTGTTTAGGCTCGGTTTGCAGGCGCTATTTTTAGCAAAATAGCGCCTGCAAACCGCCCCAGTGTGAAAGGGGCCTAAAGCTTGGAAGACCTTTAAATTGAAAATTGGAAACATGGACTGGTTTTAAATTTAAAAGCGCTATAGTTGGATCAGGATTAATAGATATTTTAAATATTTTAGAATGTAAAAGGAAAATTTCTTTCCAAAATATTTTTTCCACCGGACAATCCCAAAATACATGAATGTGTGTTCCCAAAACACCGCAGCCGCGAAAACAGAGGGGGGAATATTGGGCACCTTATTTTGCAAGTCTAATTGGAACCAAATACCAATGTATGAGTAAAGCCCCGTACACACGGTCGGACTTTTGCCCAACAAACTTCATTTTGAGCAAGTTGGACCAACAATCCGACCGTGTGTACGCTCCATCGGACAAACTTTTTTCGTTTGGTTTTGGATTTCATCGGACAAAAGTTGGGTCTGCAAACGGACAAACTTTTGCCCAACAAAAGTCCGATGGAGCAAAGTCCTGCCGTGTGTACAGAAAACCATCGGACTTTAGTGGACAAAACAACTAATGTTAAAATCAACCAACAATAGCAGAAGTTGACCAAAGGGTGGCAGTAAAGAGCAGAAAAGAGCAGAAAAAAACACATGATATTGTAAGAAGTTTTAAGAAAGTTTGCAGAAAAGTCAGAGCGTGTGTATGCTATGGGTGTTCCCAACCAACTCCATTCGGACAAAAAACCACGGAAAAGTCCGATGGAAGTCCAACCGTGTGTACGAGGCTTAAGTTGTATTTCATTCATTAGATTCTGAAGGTCATTGATAGTAATGATATTGCACTGCCTTGTGCAGCAGATGGGTCCTCATTTATACATGTTATGTTCTGTTTTCTTTCTGCAGACCTATCCAGGTATCGAATTATAAAGTATATTTGGGCATGTACCAGATGGGTGTGATTAGCTCTCATACAGTTATTGCCAATGTAAGGAATATCATCATCAATAGTAGATTTGTAAGTGATGGAAGCCCTGGAGATATCGCCCTGGTACAGCTGACCACACCTGTCACCTATACTCGGTACATCATGCCAATCTGTCTGCCATCTTCAACCACCACCTTCCCCTGTGGTACGGAGTGCTGGGTGACTGGATGGGGTGCAAGATATTATGGAGGTGAGTCCATGAAATGGTAATCAATAGTGATTTCACTCATTTTCAATGTTAAGAAGACATGTCTGTCATTTACAGCCAATATATCATGTTAATTAGGAATTTGCGATTTTACTTTGGTTAGATTTGCAGGGGGTTTGTTGAATCCTGTTTGAAATGCTCCTCCTCAATGTCAAAACTTAAAGTGAAACTTAACTTAAAGTGCAAAATTCCTTTTAATAAGCTGCCTGGAGGTGTCAAATATTTTACATGTTGCTCCACAATCCCACCTTAGGTGCTGGCTCGGTTCTACTCCACAAAGCAATTAATTGTACCAGCAACCGGAATCCTGCACACTGAGATGCAAAATAATATTCATTCTTTATTACCGTATATACTCGAGTATAAGCCAATCCGAATATAAGCCGAGGCACCTAATTTTACCACAAAAAACTGGGAAAATGTATTGACTCGAGTATAAGCCTAGGGTGAGAATGCAGCAGCTACTGTAAGCGGAAAAGAGGGTCAACAATGCCCATTTGCAGCTTCACTGTGCCCATTTGCACGCATCACTGTGCCCAACTTCACTGTGCCCATTGCAACCTCACTGTGCCCATTACAACCTCACTGTGCCCATTACAACCTCACTGTGCCCATTACAACCACACTGTGCCCATTACAACCGCACTGTGCCCATTGCAGTGTACCTGAAATTCTTGATAGGCTGCGCTGCGGCGTGTCCATTTTTAAAAATTTGTGGCTTCCTCCTGGTCCCGTCCCGCTCCGTGATAGGCGTTTGACACTGTGTTCAGTATTCTGCCTATCACGGAAGTTCTTTCATTCTCTGACTCAGTTTCCCAGCAGACACTGTGTTCAGTATTCTGCCTATCACAGACGTTCTATCATCCTCGGACATGAGAAGGTCAGTGATAGGCGGAACACTGAACACAGTGTCTGCTGGGAAACTGAGTCTGACAATGAAAGAACTTCCGTGATAGGTGGAACACTGAACACAGTGTCAAACGCCTATCACGGAGTGGGACGGGACCAGGAGGAAGCCGCGAGTTTTAAGAAATGGACGCCCAAGGTACACTGACTCGAGTATAAGCCGAGAGGGGTATTTTCAGCCCTAAAAAAAGGGCTGAAAAACTTAGCTTATACTCGAGTATATACGGTAATCACTTCAGCCCCGGAAGGATTTACCCCCTTCCTGACCAGAGCAGTTTTTGCGATTCAGCGCGGCGTCGATTTAACTGACATTTGCGCGGTCGTGCGACGTTGCACCCAAACAAATACGATGTCCTTTTTTCTCCACAAATTGAGCTTTCTTTTGGTGGTATTTGAACACCTCTGCGGTTTTTATGTTTTGCGCTAAAAACTAAAAAAAAAGCGAGAATTTTGAAAAAAAATCAATATTTTTTAACTTTTGCTATAATAAACATCCCAAAAAATATATAATTTTTTTTCCCTCAGTTTAGGCCGATATGTATTCTTCTACATATTTTTGGTAAAAAATTGCAATAAGCATATATTGATTGGTTTGCGCAAAAGTTATAGTGTCTACAAAATAGGGGATAGATTTATGGCATTTTTTTTTTTATTAGTAATGATGGCAATCTGCGATTTTTATTGTGACATTGCGGCGGACACATTGGACACTTTTGACACTATTTTGGGACCATTGTCATATATACAGCGATCAGTGCTATAAAAATGCACTGATTACTGTGTAAAGGGCACTGGCAGGGAAGGGGTTAAACACTAGGGGGCGATCAAGGGGTTAAGTGTGTCCTAGGGATTGATTCTAACTGTAGGGGGGATGGTCATACAACAACATGACAGAGATCACTGCTCCCGATGACAGGGAGCAGTAGATCCCTGTCATGTCTCTAGGCAGAACAGGCAATTGCCTTGTTTACATAGGCATCTCTCCGTTCTGCCTCTCCGTGACACGATCGCGGGACACCGGCGGACATCGAGTCCGCGGGACCTGCGGGCACGGTCACTCAGTACGCGCATGCCCACTAGACCGCAAATTAAAGGGGACGTACAGGTACGCCCATTTGCCCACCGCTGCCATTGTGCTGACGTATATCGGCGTGCAGCGGTCGGCAAGTGGTTAAAATAGCCAAGAGACACCAGTTCTATTCCAACATGTTTTGTGCTAGGCACAATACTTTTGCAAATTACCAATACATTCTGCCACTGTGCAGAAGCTTCCTGTAATAAAGACCGGTCACTTCTGCTCTTTCTCCTTGTGCAGGGTGACTGGTCCTGTCTTCCCCCCTCCTATAGTTTTCTGCAGGAAGCCTGAAGTGGGTGGAGCCTGCAGGGTCCCTCCCACAGCTCTGCACAGGCTATGTATGGTACAGTGGTGATGTCACTTCTCCTTTCTCAAGATAATATCTGGGTTTGCAAAGACATTTAGTACACAAAGTAGATTGCTATTCTTTGTGGCAACTGTGGAATATATTTAGTTGAACATTTTCCAGAATGCAGCTTTAAAGGTGATCTATGTATAGCTTTGTTATAGCTATGACCTTGTAATCCTCTTCTTGTCTATGTTTCATCACCAGGGGATGTCATTGACTATGGGATCCTCCAGGAGGTCATGGTTCCCCTAATAGACCGCAATACATGCCAAAAAATGTATACCAATGCGGGAGTTCCCTTCACTATACAGTATGATCAGATTTGTGCCGGCTACAAGGAAGGGGGGAAGGACTCCTGCCAGGTGAGTGACACCAAGATCATTCCAGCATGGCTTGCCCTGGATCTCTTCATAGAAAGCAGAAGCAAAACAAAATGTTCTTTTTTACCTGGAATGGATTGGAAAGGTTAATTGCTGTAACTGCTGTCTTTGGCCTGGATGGGGAAATTTCTCCTCACTTACTGCCCACTTGAATTTTTTGTAACTGTATTATCTCCCTTTATTTTTTAAGTGCTGTACAAACTGTCACAGGAACGGTCCCATGCTGCATCTGTCCCCGTGGCTTCTAAGACTGAGAATTGAGCAATCAAAGACCGCTGATCACTCAATTTTCCGTCTTCAGTGATCAGAGAGCCAGTGACTGTCAGTGACTGGCTTTTTACTCTGCCCCTCCAGCGCTCACTGGAATGCTGAGCTCTGCAGGGGGCGGGAGCGGCTGGCTCAGTCGTCTAGCAGCTCAATGATAGGCTGAGCCAGCTGCCAGCCCAGGCATCTGAGTGGATCCTGACTGTAAAGTCAGGATTGATTCAGAGAATGGACTGGCTGAGTGACACCAGCCAACAGAAGGCTTTGACTGAAAAATGGGTCACAGGAATGCAACACAAACTGCACTCCTGTGATTCTCAGGGGGAGTATGCCGGGAGCATCTAGTGCTCCTGCTCCTAATTCCAGCATCCGGGTTTTGACTATGGCACTCTCCTTGTCTGTCTGTCCAGCTGCAAGGTGATTAATGTGATCAGTCTCTGGGTGCAAACCGAATCTGTTATAAGCCAGCCAAACCCTCACTCGCATGCTTGTGATAGAGAGTGATACGTGTGTAATTCCTGATCAAGCCCCCTGTCTGTCTGCCCTGCTCTGCTAGATTGGATTTCCCTGTGTATGACCTTGGACTGGATTTTAGACTATTCCCTGAACTCAGCCTGCCTTTTACCTTGACTGTCATAGAACCATGCTACCTGTCTGCCTACCGCTAGTATCCGTTTGCTTTGCTCAGTTGGCGCCTGCCCTGGCATGGTGGCCAGGCACTATAGTATTGTGTCTAAGACCTGGGGGTAACCGAGTACGAGTAGGTCTGCTTGCCTTATGGGAAAGGGGGCTGATATAGGTGAAGAACACAGTAGCCAGCTATAGTGTCTGACCGCCTGCATTGGGGTAGACGTGAAAGAGTATTGCCAAAATAGCTTTAGCTATACTCCTCCTTTAAAATTATTTATTAGTAATGTGGGGAAAGGTGAAAACCTCTCACAGTGCCATCATTGTTTCCAGTTACCTTACCTCTTTTATTTATCGAAAGAAAAAAATTACTGCACTAAATAATAAATGTGAACACCACCCCTAAGTTGACAGCAAGCTCCAAATGTCAGACAGGACATGAATTATGTGGGAAAAAAGGGATTTTTATAACAGCTTACCTGTAAAATCCTTTTCTTGGAGTACATCACGGGACACAGAGCGACTTAGTCATTACTAATGGGTTATATAGATTACCTTCAGGTGTTGGCACTGGCCAATTCCAAACCGGAAGTACCCTCCCCTATTTAAGCCCCTCCCACCCGGGAGCACCTCAGTTTTGTAGCCAAGCAATAAGTGTCCCAAAAAGAGGGGTGGGAGCTCTGTGTCCCGTGATGTACTCCAAGAAAAGGATTTTACAGCTAAGCTGTTATAAAAATCCCTTTTTCTTTTTCGTACATCACGGGACACAGAGCGACTTAGTCATTACTAATGGGACGTCCCAAAGCAATGCCAAATGAGGGGAGGGATACATAAGCTGGGCGCCATCAGGCATGAGGATCTTTTGCGGCCTGCAACACACTGCGCCCAAAGGCGACATCCTCCTGACTTCTAACGTCTACCTGGTAGAATCTAGTAAACGTGTGTACCGAAGACCATGTTGCGGCCTTACATACTTGAGCCAGGGAGGCCTGGTGATGCACTGCCCATAAAGTTCCAACTGCTCTTGTGGAGTGCGCCCTAACTTTGAACGGAGGCGGTCTCTTTCTCAAGCCATAGGCTTGCATTATGACCTGTCGAATCCACTTGGCTAAAGTAGATTTTGACGCTGCCTGACCCTTTCTGGGGCCTTCCGGCAGAATAAACAAAGTATCCGTTCTGCGAATCTGAGCAGTGGCTTTTAGATAAGCTTTAACTGCTCTTACTACATCCAAAGAATGTAATAACTTTTCCTCTACCGAGCTAGGTTTGGGGAAAAAAGAAGGAAGAACCACATCTTGGTTCAAATGAAACCTCGATACCACCTTGGGAAGAAAGGCTGGATGAGGACGTAATACTACTCTGTCCTTATGGACAACCAGATATGGCTCCTTACAGGACAAGGCGGCTAATTCCGATACTCTTTTAGCCGAACAAACGGCTACTAAGAAAATCAATTTCCTGGTGAGAAGAGCCAAGGAAATGTGTTGCAATGGTTCAAACGGTTGTTTCTGTAGAACCGACAGAACCAGGTTTAAGTCCCAAGGACATATGGGAATACTAACCGGAGGGCTAATACGCATCACTCCTTGTATAAAGGCTTTGACTAGTGAATGCGAAGCCAAGGGCCTTTGAAAAAATATTGACAAGGCCGAAATCTGACCCTTGATAGTACTCAAGGCCAGCTTCCTATCTACTAGACTTGTGCACAACGGAAAAATTCGTTCCGTTTCGGTTCGTTTCTTTCCGGTCCTGTTGATTCGTAATCATTCGTAATTTTGCTAGACGGGATTTTTCGTGTTCGGACTCATTCGTATTTTTGCAAGCGACATTTTTCGTTGAATTTTTTGTTGCTTTATAATTCGTACTTTCGGTAGAGTACGTTGTTTTTCGTTGATTCTGGACACAACTCCTACTTTCGTAACTTTTTTTGGGTTCGTACTTTCGGTAGAGTACGTTGTTTTTCGTTGATTCTGGACACAACTCCTACTTTCGTAACTTTTTTTGGGTTCGTTGATTCGTAATTTTCCGTGTCTCTCTCACAACGACGCTGCCTATTATGCCTAATGTGCTTCGAATGGATTTGTACTTTTCTAAATACATTGCGGTTATTTGTAACGATTCGAAATCTCGTATTTTACTTTCGTTTTTTACATGCGGCTATAGCCTCTGCCCCTGTACACCATTTTGAGAGGGTTCAGCACGGTGAGGGAGAAGCAGAGAGCAGAGCAGAGTGTTATTGTGCTTCGAATGGATTCGAAATCTCGTATTTTACTTTCGTTTTTTACATGCGGCTATAACCTCCGCCCCTGTACACCATTTTGAGAGGGAGTTCAGCACGGTGTGGGAGAAGCAGAGAGCAGAGCAGAGTGAGTGTTATTGTGCTTCGTATGGATTCGTACATTCGTAACTTTTTCATAACGAATTATGCCGAAGACATTCGGGCATTCGCTATTTGCGGTATAATTTATTTCGGATTCGGTCTTATTCGTAATTGCTTTGTTCGGAAATTCGAATGCTTCCGAATGTCCGAAAGTTGCTAAATTCGGACGAATTTCAATTCGTTACGAAACGAATTGCACAAGCCTACTATCTACAGCCCACTGTAGGAAGTCCAAAATCCTCCCTATCACGTACTTACGTGGATGCCATTTCTTGGCCTCACACCACGTAATGTACGCTTTCCAGATCCTATAATAGATCTGCCTGGATACCGGCTTCCTGGCATTGATCATGGTAGATACCACAGAATTAGAGAGCCCTCTCTTTTTCAGAATGTGGGCTTCAATAGCCAGGCCGTCAAACCTAGGGCTGGTAAGGAAGGGTGGTATATCGGTCCCTGCGACAGCAGGTCCGGACGATGTGGGAGGGTCCAAGGACTCCTCACTGACATTTTTACAATCTCCGCGTACCATGCCCTTTGGGGCCACGCTGGAGCCACCAGAATCACTGGTTTCTTTTCTACCCTGATTCTGCGGAGTAATCGCGGTAACAATTGTGGCGGTGGGAATGCATATATCAGCTTGAACTGATCCCAAGGGAACACTAGGGCATCCGAGCTAGGGGATCCCTTGTGCGAGACACAAATCTGTCCACCTTTGTCCACTGTTTGTTGCTAGCTCTGTTTGCATCCAGCTGACACTTGTACTGTGTCTTTTAACCATGCTGGGACGCCCGCACATGCGCAGAAGCGCCGCGGCGCGCATCGAGCGTCATCCACCCGCCCCGCCCCTTTTTTTTATAGGAGGCGCGTGCACGCGCCCGCGCACGCGCCCGTGCGCCATTGGCGCCCTTTTCGAAATCAAACAGGGGACTAGGAGCCAGGGCCCTTTTTGCCGGAGGGCCTGTGCGGTGGATGAGCGCAGCAACAGGGCAGAGGAAGTGGATTCCCACAGAGAAACTTACCAGCTGCCTGGATCTTTTGACTTGAGAAAACCAAAGATCCACATGACAAGAAAAATGGACTACAGCGGCCTCTAGTGGTTTAACCCAGGTACCGCGGTCCCTTTTTTTTTTTTTTTCTTGACTACTATTAAAATTTTACATTTTCAGTAGTTACAGGCAAACACAGATATTTAGCGGGAATACCGTTAGGTAACAGACAGAAAGACAAATTAGGCTTGGGAGTCCCCCAATAGAACCAAGTTCCTGGGGGCCCCCACTTACCTGATCCCCGCCGCAGGACTTTGTTTGGTCCACAGAAGTCCAAACTTCACCTATCACGGCAGGCATTGTAATTAAACCTTCAGGGACCGGGTTCCCAAGGATTCCACTCCCCTGGACCTGTATAGCACCCTGCACAGACAACATCTTGGTCGTGGGTATGACCAGAGCTCTGGATCCCAGGGTCCAGCCCTCCTAAGAGAGGCATTACAGGCAAAACCTTGCTCTTCTGCTGCAAGGCCCGGGTACCGACCGTTTAGCTATGAAGCTTTTTTGGTGGGATCCGGAACAGCTTACTAAGGCCCAAAAGAACCTGTACGCAAGCCCAGTGAAAACACATGTTACTCTTTGGCCAACACCTTAGACACTGGCAAAAAACTGAGGTGCTCCCGGGTGGGAGGGGCTTATATAGGGGAGGGTACTTCCGGTTTGGAATTGGCCAGTGCCAACACCTGAAGGTAATCTATATAACCCATTAGTAATGACTAAGTCGCTCTGTGTCCCGTGATGTACGAAAAAGAAAGAGGAGAAGGGAGCTGCGCAAAAATAAATAATAAACCTAAAAAATGCAGTGTACCATCAGTGAAAAAGTGTACAAGTAACCATAATGTGAAAAAACAAATATTGAATAAGGTTAATAATAATTAAAATTCCAAAGTGACACCAATACAGTCCAATATATGTGAAAATAATGAAAAGTCCATATGTGATTCCCACTGAAATCTTGCAAGTGGATGTAAACCAGAGAGAAGGTGAATCTTGAGAATAACACCAAATGACACTCGTGTACCACCACCAATAAAATGCGCTTACCAGAGGCAAGCTGATACAAGCCCAAAACACATAAACAGCCTCCGTCCTCACGATGAGTAGGTATCCAGGGAATTGCACGCTCCAGGAGTTAGAACTCCATGGCCCAGCAATATCCGAAAATAGAAGGAAAAGCCCACATGGTGTGTATCGTTCGGTAAGAACATTTATTTAAATTAAAGAATGGCAACTTACAATTTAGCAGTGCATAAAAAGCATGTAATACTAAGGAGAGCCGGCCGGCATGCGATCTCCCGTCCGTGAGCGATGACGTCAGTACGTCTGCCTCCCAAAGGCGGCAGACGTACTGACGTCATCGCTCACGGACTGGTATTGGTGTCACTTTGGAATTGTAAATATTATTAACCTTATTCAATATTTGGTTTTTCACATTATTGTTACTTGTACACTTTTTCACTGATGGTACACTGCATTTTTTAGGTTTATTTTTTATTTTTGCGCAGCTCCCTTCCCCTCTTTTCCCACTCTTTTATTTATCTCTAGTCCCGGTGTCACTTGGTCAGGAGTGAGGGTGAAATTGTCCTCTTTGGACATAGACAACAATAAAATCTTGAAGGAAAAAGTAGGAGAGTTCAAACATTATTTATTTTATTAAAATAATACAATAAAATCCACAAAAATATCCAACCCATTTTGTGAGAATGCTCCCTTTATCAGGGCAGAAATTTGCTAAAACATGACCCAAAAATCACATAAGCAAATGGGTGAGGAGTGAAGCGGGTAACATAATTTCCTTAATATGGCCATATGCCCATATTTGGGTAATGGTGTTATCACTATCCCTGCCCCTTCCTTTATAAAGCTGGTGACAGCTTGGGAAGGTAAAAAATCACACATTGTGATAGCTTGGGCAGTGACAGATACTCTGTCTATAAACAAACAAACAAGAAAACAAACAATTGTAAATATTCAATGCAGACTTTATGAAACCTTTTTACCATTCTACTATTCCAGGGGGAATGAGCAGGAAGATCACATGTTTTGAAGGACACAATTTAAATACTAAAGACTCATATTTTCTTTTTTGTTTTAAAATAAGAAACACGTTATACTTACCTGCACGGTGCAAAATCATTGCCCTGGAGCCCCAATCCTCCTCATCTTGGATCCCCCGCTGATGCTCCTGGCTCCACCCCCCCGCCAAGTGCCTCCATAGCAAGCTGCTTGTTATGGGGGCACTCGTGCATGCTTGCTCCCGAGCCCCACTCTGTATGCCCATAAGACACATACAGCAAGACTTGGCCCCACCCCTGCTCCCTCCTTACTGGCTCTGATTGACAGCAGTGGAAGCCTATGGCTCCTGTTGCTGTATCTGAGCCAATGAGGAGAGAAAGTCCTGAGAGAGCCTCAACTCTCTGGATTGAGATTAGGTAAGTATTTGGGTGTGCCGAGGCTGGAAGCTGCATGCAGACATTTTTTTACTTTACTGCATACGTTGCGTTAACTGCCTCCATTGAGAGCTGGTCACACTCTCCTGTCGTGTGAATTGGATACGGGGAAATCAACATCCAATTTGCATATGTGTGAACCTGGGCCTGAAGCCTCGTACACACGGCCGGTTTTCTCGTCAAGAAACGACAAGAAAACTGCCGGGAGAGCTTTCTTGCCGAGAAAACCGGCCGTGTGTACGAGGCTTTCAGGTTTCCCGTCAAGAAAACTGCCCAGAATCTCGACGAGAAAAATAGAGAACCTGCTCTCTATTTTCTCATCGAGATTCTCATCGGCCTGTTCCCCGACGAGAAACCCGAGTGTGTGTACACTTACCTGTCGCCGTGGAAACCCGCGCATGCTCAAAATGACTTTGACACATGCGTGGTAGCTTCCTAGGCATAGGTAGGGTGTAGCAAGATGGCGGCGACAGCATCGAATGTGACGAGCGCACGCTCGGCGTAGTGGATGACGTCACTGCGTTCGTTCCATTCAAAAGAACGGCGGTTCTTTTGAATCGAGCGTGTGTACCCTCGGCCGGGACAAGATTCTTCTCAAGAATCTCATCAGGAAAAACAACGGGTTTTTTCCTGACGAGATTCTCGGCCGTGTGTACGAGGCTTAAGCCTTTATCATATAGGCTGCACATTTTGGAAGAGAGAAATCAAATTATGCCTTGAAAAATTTAAAATTTCTCTTCTTCGGAGGACTAAAAATGGAAAGAAATGTGAGACTTTTATAGCACAATTATTGCGTCTCTATAGACAGCTTGCAATTTACAAACAATTGAACAGGCATTTAGGGTCTTTTTGGGGTTATGGCTAGGGTTTTTGAATAATGAAGATGAAAATTGCATACAGGTTTGCACCACGGCTAAAAAGCCTTTTTCTTGTTCAATATTTTTATTGAAAGTAGGTAATAACAAACATTTGTCTTCGTACATATTCACAGTAGAGATAACTAAATAATACATAGAATGCAATGGTGAATAGAAACTGAATGATAATTATACATCATGAGTAGTGGATCATAGCTTGGGTGAAACTATTTTTACTCTCTAGGGAGCAAAGATGAAGATTTCCAGGCCTTTGCCATAGTCTGTTTAGAAGCTGTAATAACGTTAAAGTGGTTGTAAACCCTTCACTTTCACTTTAGCTCATTCTAATCTATATATAACTGATAGCTGCCTGTGAAATGTCACTTACTTTCTGTTTCATTATAATCTGTCCTGCAATCTGTAGTGACGTCAGCGGTGTTTGCGCAGTCCATAGCTTCTTTAACGGCACGCTATCCTCTGCATGCCGTCTCATTGACTGCCATTGAGGATGGCACAGAGGAAGCCTCGCGATGCTGTGCTCTCCTTCCTGGTTCTCCCCTTGTGACTGTATAAGGTGTCATACAAAGGGAGTGAACCATAGCAGCAGAGAGACTTCCATACATCGAGTTTGGTTTAGATGCGATTGCGCATGCGCGGACGCGATCACGCATGCACAGGATTTAGACAGTGAAGGAAAGGAAGGGCGTAAATTATGTCCTCACAAGGGCCAGCAATCACTAGTAAAGATGGTGCGGCCGATACCCGGAAGAAGAGAATTTTTACAAAAGCTAAAAAAGGTATTTGAAAACCTAGCTTTAGTCACCTTTCAATGTGTAATGCGGCGTACACACAATCGTTTTTCATGCCGTTAAAAATGCCATTTTTAAAAATGGCCATTAAAACCGATCATGTGTGGGCTCCAGAGCATTTTTAACGGCGTAAAAAACGGCCATTAAAAATTTCGAACATGCTCTATTTTTTCACGTCGTTTTTCATGTCGTTTTTTTTAACGACGTGAAAAACGATAGTGTGTATGCTTTTACGCATGCTCAGAATCAAGCATGAGACGGGAGCGCTCGTTCTGGTAAAACTAGCGTTCGTAATGGAGATAGCACATTCGTCACGCTGTAACGGACTGAAAAGCACGAGGATGAAAAGCGCGAATCGTCGCTCAACAAACTTTACTAACATGAAGGGTGGCGCCATCCGAATGGAACTTCCCCTTTATAGTGCCGTCGTACGTGTTGTACTTCACTGCGCTTTGCTCGAGTGTTTTTTTTTTAATGATCGTGTGGATGCAAGACAGGCTTGAGAGGAAACATGAAAAAAAACGACGAGAAAAACGTTGGTTAAAAAAATGGCATGAAAAACGATCGTGTGTACGCCGCATAAGGCTTACAAATACATTGTTGGATCATAATATTTAAAAAAATATGAAAAATGTCCGGGGTTTACTTCCTCTTTAATTGCAAGTTTTGATTGGGCCTTTTTAAGGTCAGGTGCTGGTACGGGGGTGGTCGGCCTGCTTAGCATGATGGACAATATTCTGAAGATTTCAGCCAAGAATTGCTGCAGGATCGGGCATGTCCAGCAGATATGCACATGTGTACACTGTTCGCCACAACCTCAGAAGCAATTGGGAGGGTATATATGTAACTATGTAATGAGTCAATAAGGCAGTTACCTGTAAATTATCATTATTTTAATATCAGTTGAATGCCAACACATAGGAAGTTACACAACCCTCCTTCTTCAGTGGATGGATCTGCGAGAAGGTAACTACTGTAACTCATCAAGTTCACTCTCAGTCTTGCAGCAGTACAAAAGGCTCAAGCCTAGTACACACGGCCGAGAATCTCGTTGCAAAAAAAAACGTTGTTTTTCTCGACGGGTTTCTTGCCAAGCTTGATGAGATTCTTGTCAAGCTTTCCTTGCATACACACTGTCAATCCAAAATCTCGTCGGTCTAAAGCGCGGTGACGTACAACACGTACAACTGCAGTATAAAGGGGAAGTTCCATTCTCATGGCGCCACCCCTTGGGCTGCTTTTGCTAATCTCATGTTACCGCGTGTTAGTAAAAGTTTAGTAAGAGACGATTCGCGCTTTTCAGTCTTCGTGCTTTCAGTTCGTTACAGCGTGACGAATGTGCTATCTCCATTACGAACGCTAGTTTTACCAGAACGAGCGCTCCCGTCTCATACTTGATTCTGACCATGCGCGGTTTTTGAAGACTCGGAAAAGCATACACACAAACGTTTTTCTCATCTAAAAACAGTCTGACGAGAATCACGACGAGAAAAATTAGACTCCCAACGAGAAAAAAATAAAGCAGGTTTTCCTTTTTTTTCTCGTCGAGATTCACGACAAGAAACCATACACACGAACGGTTTTCTCGGCAAGAAAGCTCTCCCAACAGTTTTCTTGTCGTTTTTTGCTGAGAAAACCGGTCGTGTGTACGAGGCCT